>CM053793.1:530216267-531416267 GCA_028749045.1 Cupressus sempervirens
GTTTGGAGCCTGAGAACTAGTGTTCCCCTCCATTTATGTATGCTAGTTCTACCCGGTTGGGCAGGTATGAACATTTTCCTATGTTTTGGGATGAGGGTTTGGAATTTTACGCCGTTATGCTGGCCATTTTTGCATACGGTGTCTGATTCCATTGATTTTTGGATTTTTGGGATTTTTGAACCCAAAGGCCAAATGGGTTTTAATTTTGTAGTTTTTCAAATTTTTGGGGTTTTTACCTCATTTTGTGTGCCACCCTATTTTCTCAAGTTTCTTTGGCACAATGTGGGTCGTGGACCTTGATGATCCATTTGGATATCAGTCAGACCACTTTTGCACTTTTATGTTGCTTTGGGATGCATGTTGCATCCGTACTCCCGACGTTGTGTTCGGTTGAGTGATTTTATACTTGTTATGGTTTTTGTTGGACCTTTGCTTTTGTTTCGTGAATGCTAGGATTCGTGTAGAATCCATACTCTCGGATTGAGGCCGGTTGAGTGAGTTCATGATGTTTGGTCTTGTTACATCATTGGGATTCGTGTAGAATCCATACTCTCGGATTGAGGCCAATTGAGTGACTTCATGATGTATGATTTTATTGGCTTTGGGATTCCTGTAGAATCTGTCCTTCCCATGTTGCTTTCAGTTGGGTGTTTTCTTTGCATTGTGTTCTCATTCCTATCCTTGTGTTATGATCTTCATGATGGTGGTGCGCCACACACGAGTACGTGCACGTACATTTGTTGGGTGACTTGCGAGGCCCGATCTTCCATGGATTTCCCGAAAGTTATGATCATTGGGGTTGGGATGGGAGTATGCATGCCCACAGGCACTTGTCGTAGGATGAGCATGGGTAGGGTAGGGTAGCATATGGAGGGGGCTTCTATCCTGTAACTTGGTGACTACTTCCCGGTTGGCAGAGGAATTTTTATATAAGTGATAATTAAATTAAAACTTTGGGTGGTAATAAATACAAGATAATTAAAATGTGTGGGTTGTGCGCCTTCCGTCGTGAAGAGTAGCTGCCCTAGGTTGTGTGCCTTCTGTTGAGAAGAGTAGCTGCCTATACTAGCTTGGGCTTGTCGATGCCAAGCGACTCTCCATGATGTTAGTCCCTACATAGTAGCCTATTGAGTGTCTAACCAGGACCTGTACTCCTTGCATTGTCTTAGGTTCTTGGTTGCAGCCATCATACTGTCTGGCGTGAGTGTTAGCCATGGATGTGTTTTATGTGTGTTTTTGGTTGGATCATTATCTCCATCAGCACAGTGGGTGTGGACCTATGGGTGCCACATGGTTGGGAGGCATAGCTACCTTCACCACTGCTAGGGATCGGTGTACAGAGATGATCTTTTGTCCTAGTGCGACCGTTGCTGGATGTCTTCACTTGGTACTTCAGGTTCCGGAGTATGCTTTCTTGTGATTTATGCTTTCATTGGGATTCTTTTATATCATGTTTAGATGATGTTAGTTTACTTGACGCATTCCCTTATCATGATGTTTAGCATATGATTATATAATGTTATTTGATTTAGTAGTGTATCTATTGCTTACTGTTGTTTAGCATGTGATAGGTGATGTTATCTACTATAGGATTATCTTATGCATTATCACTAGCATGTTAGATTTCCTTATGCTTATATTGTTGCATGTTTTTAGTAGTGACGTCCCTATTACAATAGTACCGATGATCTGGTCGGTGGCTTGGGATGTTACGCACAGGGGATGGCTAGGATCCACGATGGTCTTATGATGCTATTGATGGTTGGGAGGAACCCTTACTTAGTTTGGTTTTTTTTTTCCTGAGATGTATTTATGTACATTGCGATGTTGCTTTTGTTCAGCTCTCTGCGATTTTGATTTCAGTGTGTTCTTTGATGTTGTAGTTTAGATGGATAGATGTTCTCCTTTCTGTGTTGTTCTTGCACTCGAGTGTTCATTCTTCGAGCCTTTGTGGATCCGGTAGTCCCTGGTGTGGAGGTTCTTTGCTATAATTTTGGTCCTTTTTGCTTCTGGGAGTGTTTTTGTGTTTATATGGGCGACATTTGTTGAGCATGGTGCGACACTTTAAAAAGTACCGTATGCCCATGCAAACTATGTCGTATGACACTGTAAAGTATCGCACACCTTCTTGACAAATGTCGTACGACACTAGAAGAGTGTCGCACGCCTTCTTGAAAAATGTCGTACGATGCTGAAAAGTGTCGCATGCCTTCTTGAGAAATGTCGTATGACACTGGAAGAGTGTCACATGCCTTAAGGAGAAGTATCGCCCTCCCTTAGTAAAAAGTGTCGCACAGTTTATGTGAAAACCTCCACATGCCATCAGCGGGCACTTTTGTTCGTGATCCGATCTTTTTGAGAGTTGTTTTGGATACCCTTTTGGGCATTCTTCGACCCTATGCTATTGCATTTTGTACTCAGTTGGTTTCTATTGAATGTTGTTTTCGTGTTTCTATTTTAGTCTCTTGGGGTTTAAAATATATCATTTAAGTATAAGAAATTAAATATATGTCAACTTAAGTATAATAAATTAAATATATGTCAACTTACGTATAAGAAATTAAATATATGTCAAAAGATATATTTTAATATATGCGAAAAATCGTTTGAGATAGGTTTCAGACCTCTCGGAGATAAGCTATGGATTCTAGGAAATTCCAGGGCTTCAGAAATCCAGACTTAGCCAATTTTTTGGGCTTTAGGATTTCAGGCTTAGCCAAATTTTAGGATTCTGCATTTTACCCCAGCTTGGTTTTTTGTTGATGAGTGGTCATTTCTTGTGCCCTCATCTTGTTGTGGTGGTTGTTGGGTTTTGTTTGGGTGTGTCAGTTTGGTAATGGCATTTGGAGATTCGTTGGTTGCTGGGATTGTGTTGAAGTCTTATGTTGCGATCTTTGTGATCCCTGTATGATGTTGTCTTGTGCATTCATACTTGTAAAAAAAAAATATCTTTGCTTGATTTGAATCCTTGTTTCCAAGGATCTCCGGGTGGGGCATTACAAGGTGGAAGTGTTTCTTATACCATTGAGATTTGACAACTGGATGCACTAGCGTAACTATTATATTCTTCTGATCTTGTGATTATATTTTATGGTCATATTTTGATTTATTATACTTTGATTATTTGAGATCCTATGAGATTTTGTATCTTATCATGATGTATACTCTTTTACCATTTCATACCCTATAACTTGTATAGAGGATGATTATGCATTTTGGTTGCACCATGGGTGGCATCTTATGTACTCGTATATTGTATCATGTAATGTAATTATAGTTATTCTATGATATGGATTTTGTTTACTTATTAGATTTAATCTTGTAAAACTTATGTATGTGATTCATCATCATGGGACCCTTTAGAGATGTATCTGTTATTGTATTTCTTATGTATATATGTGAGTTATTGCTTTCGCTATGCTATCTCTTGTCTTTTTAATCTTTTAAAACAAAATGTTTAGCAAACTTAGTGACATAATAGCTTAATTTCTTTTGGGTTCCCTGGTGGGGCATTACAAGCTCATAGATTTGAAATATAAAAAAGGTATGAGCCAAAAATAAGAGACCTCAAAATGAGGTGAAAATAGAATAAATTGAGCTCAAAACCCTAAATCGGATATAGAAAAATTCATGAAGAATTAGGATCAAAACTACTCCAATCTACAAAGAAACTCATAAAATTTTTCCTCAAATACCTATTCAACTAATAACCCAATAAAATCTACCTCTATCTCCTCAAAAAGCATTAAAAATATGCTAATCAGATCCATCAAACCAACCAAAACTATTGCATGTCAAACTCCTCAAAAACATGTGAAAATCTACCCAATAAGGGTCCCTATGTGATCTGCATACATAACTAGCTTGAATTGCTCAATAACTCACCATTAATAGCACTTAAGTGCTCAATAAATGCATTGAAAAGAAAAGAAACTTGCAAGGATTGAAAATAACTCTGTATAATGTATAGTTACCCTAAAAAGTCTACTTCAACTAAAAATAGAACTCTAAGCTAAGCTGAAAGACACTCCAAGTTCCAAGATATCATAACTACACCTTAAATCCTTGCTTGACCTTATGTATTTGCATTTTAGAAAAATCAATAATATTAAAGGCTTTATACTTCTAGCCATTTTATATAATAATTTTACAAAATTTATGCAAATATTTTATTCTTTTATCATGTTTATCAATATTAATACATTTTTAAAAATTTAAGTAATTAATATTATTATTTAATAAATATTAAACATTTTAAAATAATTATAACTTTTGAAATATATATATATAATGATAAAATAGATTAAAAGCATTTTATATAGATAAATTGATAAAAAAACCTATATGGGAGCAATTACATTATAGTCACTTCATATGCAGACTCGAAACTCCTTTTGGAAGACTTAATAAAAAAACATTAAAGGTTTGTAATGAAAAGGAAGAACCTAAAATATCTTTAATTTGCCCCTTTTCTAGAACTTTCTTCACAAGTCGGTTGTGGCCATGCCCTTAGGGTTAGAAACTTGACGCAATGGGAGACATTCGGATGGCTAAGGCTTTGTGTTTTTCAAAGAAATTATGATTGAAAAATATGGTCATAGTGTAGAATATTTTTCTCTATCAAATCATACTCTAGAATTTTATTGTGATGGGCAATGTTTCACTACTAGGGTTTGAAGTTCAAATAATATAGGGTTTAAAGAAATTGCTTCCTTCATCTGGTAATGCCATAACATTATGTTGAATCTATCCTCTAAATCTCTACCTCTAAATCTTTTCTAAAATTTACATTATTTTTTAAAATTTTCAATAGACATAATGATCATAAAATTTATTAGGAAGTGAGATTCATTGGGAATTTTCATAGATGCATAACTCTATTGATGATCCTTTTTGTAGATTTGAATAAAGCCTCGGGATCTGGTATGTACTTCAATGCTTTAGAAACCCCTTTATAAATACTCTTGACATCTTTGTAACTCTTATCTTGCATTGTTATCTGTAAAGACGTAGCATATTTTTTGTTTTCTTCATTTGGAGGTATTAGACATTTTGAGAATGTTTTCCTTTTCTACTAGTGTAATAATGGGTTAGGCTATCATTTCTAGAATAGTCAAATAGATGACTTGTAATTGTGTAAAATAATCCATTTTTCGAATAACTGTCTATAGCCCTATTGATATTTTACATGGCTATTTCTTTAATCTAGACGTCATAACATTTTATGTTGGATACTAGGCTGAATATAGGTTTCACATATTTTTGTTTAGAACCTTATTTCTAGATACCCACAAAGGTTCTTACATTGGAGCAATGTGACTTGATGCAAAGATTTCATTCAAATTGGATTTCCTTCTATTAATATCTCTGGCATTAATTTATCATGCTATTACTTTGGTACTAAATACTTTCTTGTTTGATGTATTTTTTACTTGGCATTGTGCTTGGACATCAGCTTTGAACTTCAATCATCCACCAATTATATGACTTTGTATTCTACAAGCTTAGATCTAGTATGTTAGTATCCACTTTGTTCTTGTATATATTGTGCCAATGAATGTGTAATTTTTCATTACGCATGCTCCAAAAAATGAACCAAATCCCATGAATTGTTCTTTATAATTGGAAGATGCTATGACTTATTATCTTTTTGTAAAAAATAAAAATTCTTTTCTAAGCAATATGTTCCAAATTTGTAATTAATAGCCTTCAAAATTTGATCAACAGCCTTCCTTACAATTAATCTGAAACAATGAGGATTTTATAATACCCATAGGCTTTGCTTATACATATCATCTTTATATTTCCATATCAGCTTTTTAGAATAAAAAATTGCTCTATTTAATCTATTTGAAACTATCTATGTTCTTTCCTTGCTACTTGTCAAGGTTTACACATACTAGTATTATATTAAATCTCGCGCAATGAATCGGGCATTCCTTCATTAATTCTATTAATATGTTTTTATTTTAAAATAAAATGGATGGAGCCACTATATATATTATTAAAATAAAAATAGGTTCAAGGGTTCATTCGAGAAAGAACCTAAAAGAAAACCTGAAATTGTCACCCAATACAAAAATGCCAAGAGATTCCATACAAAATGTCAAACTCATCATAAGACCTCAGATTCTTGAATCATTCAGCCAACCAAAACCTCACCATTTTGAGCATTTTCTTTGCCTTTCCAATTGGAACTCTTTGATTTTCCAATGCCTACACTTTCCTCTTTGCCACCATCTATAGAAGTCCCCCTAGCACTAGAAGACTGCCCTATCAACTGCAAAGGCCCTTAAGGTGAACTTAATGACTGTGAAGGAGTGTGAAGCTATTCACAAAAGGTAAGTTATGAATTCACTTGATAAGTAGACATCTAAGGAGAAACAACAGCAAAACTTCATTAAAATGTGCACATTCGTCAACATTGAGATTTAACACTAATGGTCAAGAATGTGCACATTCATGAACACTAAGATTTAACTATCACATGGGTTCTAAAGAATTACAAAGCAAGAGCACTGCCACATCAACAAGAACCTATAGATAGAGCTAACATGGGTGGGTAAGCCATTAGACTAAACTTGTAATCAACATCCTAATGAACAGAAAAACTAGAGTTTGTTCCTGCACCATTTTTGGTTTTGTTTTTTTTAACAAAGAAAAACATTTCCTTTCATATAAATTGGTAGTTGTTAGTGGAAAACTAGATTACATGTTCCAAGGGTATGAACCAAATGTTTTAGCATCACTAAAGGAGGAATATGCCACTGCATGCAATGTAATCATTCAAATTAATAGAACTAGTTACTAGTTTGGAAGCATATAGATTTTGATATGTTCATTTAGTATCAACATAAACACACTCTGCTTCCTCCATAATGAGCCTTAGGGTCTTCTTTAGTTTATTATCAGCAAATATGAAGTTTACTACATTCTTTTCTAGCTGGAACCACACAAAGCATGAAGCGGCAAGAGCATATTCTCGAGAAATGGTAGTAGAGAAGACACCTGAATCATCTATGCACAAGATCAAAGGATGTTTTACCTGGTAGAAATCAGCAAAATGATGATCAGAAATTGAAGCAACACATTCTGTACACATGTTAGATTTCAAGTAGACCTCAACTGGGATATCTAATTTGTTCCTACACCATTGATCTCTTTGCCCTGTACATATAATTCCAGTAATCATATTCTTAATGAAATCACGAAGGCTAGGAGGATCATTCACAATGGAATAGTACTTTGTAGCGCAAGGTACTAGATGATAACATGGAGAGCGCCAAATGATAAATCATGATAAACTTGTTTCATTGCTAATGATATCCAATAAATTTGGATATAGCTCCACAAGTGTAATTGGATCCCAACTATCTAGTTCCTTACAATCACATCCTAAGTTTGAGAGGTAGTCAGCCAATTGGTTACCTTCACGATAAATATGATTGAGGAAGCAATTTTCAAAAGCATCGATTAGGTGTCAAGCCTATTTTAGCTTGTATGCTAGACTTCTACATTGAATTTGTCTATTAATACAAGCTTGAATAATAATAATAAGAGAGTCCCCTTCCACTTGGAGCTGAGGTATCTTCATATCCATTATAGTTGTAAGTTCATTTCTCAAAATTCTTGAATATTCTTTTGCTACTCTTTTTCGTTAGATTTATTCTATCGTTTTCCTTATTGAAAGAGCATGACCTCCGTGTCATTATGTTGTTATATTCCTTAACAATGTGCTTAGTATTTTGTTAAAATACAAAATCACTTTCTCTTTTTTGGATTTCTTTTGTTGTAGTATTTATTTCTTTACTATCAGTAAACACGTTGTTATTACCTCTCTTTTGTGTATTTATCTGGATAACAATATTCTTTATTTGATACTAATATCTTAACCACTACAGATCTACTATGCATCTATTTATTTTTCATTCATCTAAACAATGGAATTAATCTTTTCTAGAAGCTTCATACCGGTACATCTTTGGACCCTATGGGTTTTTCTGGTCTTTTTTTTTCGACAATTAAGGCTTTCTCTTCAATTGCCTGGAGGTTTTATTCAAAATTAAAAACTTTGTGGTAGAATTTGAACTCATTTTTTATGTTTTCATTTTTTTTCACTTTAGAATAATGTTGTTTAACTTTTCATTCCTTGATATTTTGAGAATTATGTTCACTCAGAATCCTAAATCACCACATTCTGGACAAAATCTAGAAAGTGCTTTTGAAACTCATCATAATTTGCTCAGAAAATGAAATGCAATATGACTACTCTAATTTTTGATGTAATATTGATCACATTAATCTTTTGGCTTACTTTAGTTTCTATCCTCATAGCTTTAAATATGAACCATGAAATTTGCAACATTTTATTTCTCTTATTCATAATATGCATATTCCCTGTTGATTTTCTCACCTCTAGAATAATTTAGAATGGAATTTAAATTACTTTAGTGTAATGTCTCCTTTATATGTATGAGTTGTATGGTGATCTCTTGTATGATAATAATATACCTTACTCTTCGTTGTCATACTTTGTATTTTATCATGTTCTTATACAATCACATACATTGCCATAACCTTTCCCTGTATTCCTTTGATACTAAAATCTCACTTTTTATCATATAGTGTTGATGTAGTGTCTCTTGTGTTTGTAGTCTTTACCTTGTCTATTTTGATTCGAGAGATGCTTCATACTCTTATTGTTAGTTGTACCTTGAGTTGACCCCGAGGGTCAGATGTTATACTTTGATTTAGTACCATAGATACTCTACTGCTATACTATTCAGTTTATCATATTTTCATATTGATGCTACTTTGAGATGACAATAGATCTACAATGATATATGGTTATATGGTTTATTAGACATATTTGTTTTTTTATTAAAAAAACAAGTTTTACAGGGACTGTGAAACCCAAAAGTTAAAACAAAAACCAAGGCTGATAATAAGTGGTTAAAGCCCAACCAATCATAGACAAGTCAAAAGGCTAATAATAAACATGAAAGCCTCACCAAAAACAAAGGCCATTGAAAAGGCTAGTTCAACTTACACCCAAAAAGCCAAAACAAGAAAAAGCCAACTTGAAAAAAAAAATAGCAGTAACCTGATAGCAAAAGATAGGAAAAAAGAAACCATGATTACTCTTCTGTCTTTCGCTCGAGCTCCTGCATCATCTGAGATGCTTCATAGATTTTGTGATTCTCCTCAGCCATCTTCTCCTAACTCTTTTGGGCTTCCCAGTCCAAGCTTCTAAAAGTAATTTTTGTCACTACATCCTCTTCCACCCTGGCTCATTTTCTGTCCTTTTCCTCACTCTCGTCCAATAGACCTCTGCCTTTTAACATTCCAATAAGGGACAAAATGTTATTATTGATAGAATTAAGGATGGAAATCATCTAATTCAGCATATTATGGTTATAGTTTTCCAGGTTTAGGATTCTCTTCTAAGCTAAACTGATTCTATCCTACTTCTTCTTCTAATTTCCTGGACTTGGCTCCTTCTTATTATTTTCCATTTGGCCAATTTTTTCCCTGACCTCTTCCAGTTCATGGTAAAGCCATTTGATTGACCTGAAATTGTCAGTCATGCTATTTTGAGCATTATTCAACAAATTCATGCCCATTTCCCTAGCATTATCCGTTATTAGACATATTTGTTGATTATGTTATGAGATGGATTTTATGCTATGGTGATTTATTTCATGCTTGTTCATTTCATGTTATGTGAATGTGAGTGATGTAAATGGATTAGTTAGTTATTTAATGCATTATTTGCTTTGGCTATGATATTATTAAATGTAATTGCACTTGATCATGTGTTTTAGTGTGCAAGATTTATATCCCTAGTAGTGGCACATGGAGTTAGTGATTCAGCTATTCATATTTTACCAATGTCGCCCTGTATGGTCGATGTATCCTTATTTTTAATTTTTTTAATTAAAACCTTTCAATGATTATTAAATTCAAACTCATACGTATTATGTGATTAGACTAGTACATGTGTCTGTGCATTTAGAGGTTCGCATTGTTGTGAAAGTTGTTAAGTGATTTTCTTTGATTTTGGGTTTTTAGGCTTTAAATCTTCTCAAATTTTATTTCTGGTAGCTTTACCTTAGGTGAATTCCCATTACGGAGAATAACCTATTTTCATTTGGATTGATTTGGATTTTAACTAGTCTAAATGGTTATTTTTCCTAATTGACTATTTACTCGAAAAGTGAATAAATATTGAAAATGAGTTTTTATTATTCACTTTTCATGTTTTGAAATAGGAAATTTGAGAGCTCTTTTGTGAATCCTCTTCTAAAGGATTCAATTTCTACTCATTTTAGGAGCTGTGAGCATGGGTTTTTCATGAGATCAGACTCGTTCGATCCAGCTCAGGGAGTTCTTGCTTTGCTGTCATTTTCAGTGGTTTTGGCAAGATATTTATTTTATTCTATGGGTTTCAGTTTCTACCCCTTTTGTTGTCAGGTAGGGCCTTCCTATTTTATTTTTTTGCTCTATTTCAGCTTCTTTTTCTCATACCAATATGTTAGGAGGTTGAGAACTAGTGTTCCTCTCCATTTTTGTTTGCTGGTTTGGGGTTTTGAGCTATTATGATGGTTTGGGGTTTTGAGCTATTATGATGGATTTTTTGCATATAGTGTCTGAACTCATTTATTTTTGGATTTTTGGAGTTTTTACACCCAAAGGCCAAATGGGTTTTAATTTCAAAGTTTTCCAAATTTTGGGGTTTTTACCTCATTTTGCGTGCCACCCTATTTTCTTGAGTTTTCTTGGCATGAGTTTGATCGCAGGCTTGGATGATCCATTTGGATGTTGGTCGGACCTTTATTGCACTTTTATGTTGCATTCGAATGTGTGTTGTGTTCGTCCTCTCAATGCTATTTTCGGTGGAGTGACTTTTTGCTTTGTGTTCTCATCCAATCCTTGTGTTATGATCTTCATGATGGTAGTGCACCACACATGAGTATGTGCACATACATCTTTCAGGTGACTTGTGAGGCCCAATCTTCCATGGTACTTCCAGAAGTTATGATCATTGGGGTTGGGTTGGGGATTTGCATGCCTACAAGCACTCATCATTAGATGAGTATGGGTAGGGTAGGGTAGCATATGGAGGGGACTTCTATCCCATAGCCTAGTGATCATTGTGCCCAGAGGGTTGGCGAAGAAAAGAAAGTTTTAAATAAGTGATAACTAAAATAACACACTAGGTGGTAATAAAACTTAAGATAATAAAATGGTTCAGGATGTGCTCCTTCCATTGGGAAGTCTGAGCTGCCAATATTAGCTTGCGCTTGTTGATGCCAAGCAACTCTCCATGATGTCAACCTCTACTTAGTAGCCTTTGAGTATCTGACCAAGACCTGTAGTTTATTGTCTTTTTCTTGGTCTCAGTCATCATACTGTCTAGCATGTGTATAGCCATGGACTTTTGCTTTGTGTGTGATTATGGTTGGATCATTATCTCCATCAGCATGGTGGGTGTGGACCTATGGATGCCATGTGGTTCGGAGGCATAGCTACCTACACCACTGTTAGCGACTGGTGTATAGAGACAGTCTTTGTGCTAGTGTGACTGTTGCTAGATGTTTTCACTTGGTACTTCAGGTTCCAGAGCATGCTTTCTTGTAATTCATGCTTTCATTGAGATGCTTTTCTCTCATGTTTAGATGATGTTATTTATTGATGCATTTCCTTACTTTGATGATTAGCATGTGATAGGTGATGTTATCTACTTGTCAGGTTATCTTATGCTTTACTCCTAGCATGTTAGATTTCCTTATGCTTATGTTGTAACATGTTTAGTAATGATGTCCCCATTATGATAATACCAATGATTTGATCGGTGGCTTGGTATGTTACATGTGGGGGATGGCTAGGTCCCACTATGGTCTTATGATACCATTGATGGTTGGGAGGAACAATGTATTTAGTTTGTTTGTATTGCTCATTGTAATGTTATTTCTATTTACTGTGACATTGCTTTTGTAGTCTATGATGTTTCCTTCTATACGTTTCCTTTTCTATTTGTTAGATGGTTAGATGTAGTTTTCATCTTTTAGTAGTGTGTTCAAGTGTTCACACCTCAAACTGTGGATCTAGTACTCCCTGGTGTGGAGATTCTGACCACGTTTAACCTCTTTTGTTGTCTTTATGTGTTTTCTTGCTTTTCCTGAGCAACCATGTGTCAGAATGGGGGACCATGTGTCAGAATGGGGCAACACAATTTTATGGTGTATGCCCATTAGGATTTTTTCGTGCAATATTGGAAAGTATCACACCCTCCTTAGTAAAGAGTTGCACGATACTGGTAAAGTATCAGACATTCTTAAGAGTAGTGTCACCCTATCCCTAGAAGTGTCACCTTGCTTCTTTAGAAATATCACAGAATACTGGTAAGTATCACTCAGTGCTGAAATAAAGTATCACCTAGAAATTGCAAAAACCTTTGTAGGCAGACAACAAGCACTTTTCAGTAAGACCTAAACTTTTTGGGAAGTGTTTAGGGTACCCTCTTAAGTTCTCTTCAATCCTTTGGTGTCGCATTATCAATTCATTATGTGTTGATTCAAATTTAGTTGTCCATCTTCTGTTGTCAGTCATTTTGGTCAGTAGTGGTGTTTGGAGATCTGTTGGTGTTAGGATGTTTGGGTAGTCTTCTATTGTGATCTTTGTGATCCATGTATGTTGTTTTCATGCGCACTTACACTTGTTTTTTTTATAATAAAAAATTGGTTTGTATTTCATCCTTTTTCTAAGGATCTCCAAGCGGGGCATTACAGTTGAATACTTTGGCAATTAGAATCAAAATTTAAACATGTTGCAGCAAAGATTCATTGAATTTTATTATGTTATTCAAGACATCATTTTGAGGGGCTCTTGCATCATTGATTTCAAAGTTATATTCTACTAAATATTGCAAGTATGTTATATGAAGCTCGTATTTGAAAAAAAGATACCTCACAACTATTTAGATAGCTTTAAATTGCAATGCCTACCCTTAGTTGACTTTTCAAATTGTATTGCCAAATTCTTTTAGGCTAGTTTTATGATTATGTTTTATGATTAACGGTACTTTGTTACTTGATTTGTTTGGATGTTATTGCATACTTAGTTGATATACTTGATGAGCTACTTGATACATGGTTATTTCAAGTGTTTATGTTTATCCTTTCGATGATGATATAAATATGTTGATTTAGTGATTTTCAGTTATCTCATGATGATAGTTAGAGGGATGATTTATATGTAGTTTCTATGGATACTTACCCCATACTTGCATGTGTATAATGTACCTGTATGTTTTACTTTATGATTGACATTTTTGATGTTGTTCAGGGAGGGAGTCATAGTCTAGTTGGGATCTACATGATGCACCACTCCCCATCATTGTCTGTTTAGTTTAGATTATATATGTATGTCCATGCTCAAATTTTATGTAGATTGCAGGTACTGGACATCAACTTCCCTAAATTGTCAGGATGAGTGTGCCCTATCGCACTTTCTCAATGATAAAAGAGGGAGATAGTCCTTGAGTCCAAATCCTAACCCTAAGCCAATTGTCCCAAAAAGTAGGACAAGTATCTGAGTTTTACCCTTGTGAATTCATCAAGTAACATGAATTCATGATTTTTGACCCTGGAGTTTGAATCTATGTCTTGTCTTTTAGTTGAGTTTTGTATCTAGTCTTGTAGGTCTATTGTGATTTTGAGTTATAATTAAATCAAATTAAAAGATAATTTAATAAAAAATTTATAAAGAAAAATCAATATTTAATTATATTTAATTAATTGAGAAATTAATTAAATAAAAGAGTTAAATTTAAAGATATAGTTAAAGTTCTAATTTTGGGGTAATCATATTTATTTAGTTTAATAGTAATATATTTGGTAGTTTCATTTTTATAATAAACTCTCAGTATTATTATTATTTAAGTCAATAAATATTTTATAAAAAATGTCTCGTGGATTAATAAAAGAGAAAGAAATTGATTTAATAAAGATTATTTTAATTAAATTTTAAAAGTTTGTGAATGAAATTAAAATAATAAAAATAATTCAAGAAAAAAATTTGCGTGATTGCAAAATTGAAGCCCTAATTGGAGAAAGCTCTTTATTAGGAATTAGAGCTCATTTCTCCATATCGAGATTGAGAGGAGCCCATTTTTGAGAAGAACGTTTTCAAAAGAAGGGCAATTGCTTGCGAGCTCTGTACATTTAGGGTTTTAACATCAAATCCAGGTAGGATCTTGTGGGTTTTGTGTAGTATTTTATGTTCTTTGTATTCTTTGTATTCTTCATGTTTGAATGAAATTATTTTCATAATTAAATTAGGTTGAAACCCTTCTATGCAAATTTATCATTCTTCGATTGAGAAATATGTGTATATGCTTTGAAGATAGAAACACTTGTTTGTAAATTTTGGACATTTCTATTTTGATACGAGTAGGGTTTGGAAAGGTAATCAAGATTTGAGATGTGAAAATCGATTAGTTAATTGTAATTTTTCTATCAATTCTGTCACATGATATATATATATATATATATATATATATATATATATATATATATATATATATATATACATATATGTATATATACATATATACATATATGTATATATACATATATACATATATGTATATATACATATATACATATATGTATATATACATATATATACATATATGTATATATACATATATACATATATGTATATATACATATATACATATATGTATATATACATATATACATATATGTATATATACATATATACATATATGTATATATATGTATGTATGTATGTATATATGTATATATACACATATATATACATATATGTATGTATATATATACATATATGTGTATATACATATATATATATACATATATATACATATATATGTATATATACATGTATATATGTGTGTGTGTGTGTGTGTGAAAATTGATTAGTTAATTGTAATTCTTCTATCAATTCTATCACATGATATATGTGTGTGTGTGTGTGTGTGTGTGTGTGTGTGTGTGTGTACATATATATACATATATGTATATATATATATATATATGTATATATATACATATATGTATATATATATATGTATATATACATGTATATATATCTATATATACATATATATATGTGTATATGTACGTATATATATATATAATTACATATATATAGATATATATACATACATGTATATATACATATATATATATATATATGTATATATGTATACATATATGTATGTATATATATACATATATACATATATGTATATGTATATATACATGTATGTATATATATATATCTATATATATGTATATATGTATATATATATATATATATATATGTAATTATATATACATATTGTCATGTCCCCTTTTCAAATAATTAAAAAAAGAAAATCTTTGCTAAGGCAGGCAGGCCCAAGAAAGTGAAGTTTCGAAAAAAGGGGGTTAATCTTTGGAAACCGTTGGACTAATAAATGAAAATTATTTTTAAAATAAGTTTCATTAACCTCTCTTGGACGTGAGTTACAGTTATGCCCTCTTTTAAGGGGTTTGGAGGCATTTTGGGCTCATTCCAGAACTTGATTTTGCTGATTTCCTTGTTATTCTTCAGAGGCTGCCAAACCTGTGGAGAAGGAGACCCAAGAACGGGAGTTTGCAGGTTTCCGAGGAGACCCAAGAACGGGAGTTTTCAGGTTTCCAAGAAGGCTAAGGATGGGATTTTGAAGCCATTCCATGTGCATTCTCATACAGAGTTTGCCTTTGTGCTGAACAGTGTAGATTTGTGGGTTTTGGGGTGTGTTTTTTGCATGAGTTTGGTGTTTTCAGTTGAGCATTTCATATCAGTTTTGGTTGCTGCTGTATTTCAGACTTTAAGCTATTAAAATAGATCTGAATATATGTATTGGGACGTGATTAAACTTCTGAGATAGTTTATTAGTGTTTTTGTGGTGTTTTCGGGCATTTTTGTGTTAATTTCGGGAGCCCAATGAGCATAGTTTTTGTCCTACATTTTTGAGCTGTTGTGTAAAGGCTATACGGATC
Organism: Cupressus sempervirens; assembly: GCA_028749045.1. Classification (NCBI taxonomy): domain Eukaryota; kingdom Viridiplantae; phylum Streptophyta; class Pinopsida; order Cupressales; family Cupressaceae; genus Cupressus; species Cupressus sempervirens. Next base: position 530,232,341 of record CM053793.1, read on the forward strand.
TGGAAATTTCAATTTGTAGGATTTATGCTGCTGAAAGTTCTGTAAAAATTTCCATTTTCATATTTATTAATAATTTGTGAAGTTGTGAAGCTTTTAGCACTATTTTCAGCATACCCGATTTGGGGTTTCATTGAGAAATTGGTGGATCTTTGTGATATCAGTTGTTTGATTTTGAAAATATAATTAGAGGTGTGAAATACCATATCAAATAAGAAAAGGGGACATTTCATTAGTATCAGAGCCATGATCTTGCCAGCCTGAGGGTTTGTAGAAGTTGCAGGTCAGTTTTGACAACTACCCAGATCTTGCATTTCAGTTTTTAGAACTACCCAAATCTTGCATGCCATAATTTATCGTTGCATGTTGCTTCTAATCAGATGCATGTCAAAATTTATGGTTGCATGCTACTTCAAATCATTTTCATGTTATTTCTTGGTGAATTTGGTGGTTGTAGAAGTTTGCATTTCAGTTTTGACAAGTACCCAGATCTTGCATGTCAGTTTTGACAACTACCCAGATCTTGCATGTCATAATTTGGTGGTTGCATGTTGCTTCTAATTAGTTTCATGTCAAAATCTATGGTTTCATTCTACTTCTAATCATTTGCATGTTAGTTCTTGATGAATTTGGTGGTTGTAGAAGTTTGCATGTCAGTTTTGACAACTACCCAGATCTTGCATGTCAGTTCTGACAACTACCCAGATCTTGCATGTCATAATTTGGTGGTTGCATGTTGCTTCTAATCAGTTGCATGTCCAAATCTATGGTTGCATGCTACTTCTAATCATTTTCATGTTAGTTCTTGGTGTTTGAAGAAGTTATATCCTATTGGGGTTACACTCTACTTTATCCAGAATGGACAAGTATAGTACAGAGTCTCAGAGGAAACGATCTTGGACAATTGATAGCCAGAGTCAAAACAGTAGAAAGGATGGTTATTTAGACATTCGAGATAAACTTATGAAAATAAGCCATGACATGTCTAAATAGTTGGTTGAGCACCACCGTATAATGAATGACATGTTATCTGACCCAGCTAAGGTGGATAAGTTGACTGGATTTCTATTTCACAAATTTTGTCACAGGACAGATGACACAATTCCCAAAAACTTGCATGAGGAGTTTGAGAAACTAGTTGATAGCCAGGTAGAGGTCTCAGATTCTACTCTGCCACAGGAGGTGGTGGGAAAGGATATTACACAGATTGATAGTAACGTTCAACTTGATACTCAAATTGAGACAATTGTTTACAGGTCGTCAAAGGGTGATGCCACAGGTATTCAGGATGGTATAGTTACAACAGGCAGTGACTACAGTGTAGTGGGTTCAGATGATGATTATGAGGATGTTGTTGTGCAGGATGGTGAGATACCTGGTAGAGATGAGCAGACATTGAGCATTCATGACTTTGCTGAGAAAGAGTACCAGACATAGTTAGATGCTTCATCACATGAGGTTGAGGCTGGTAGTACTTCACATGATTTGTCCAGCCAGCTGAAGGTGAACAAAGATAGTAGTGTGACTTCATTATCTCATCATGACAGGTATGTGGAGTTAGTTGGTATTGGTCATATTACTCAGGTGAGGAGTTTGGTTGAGTTACCAGTTGATTCTAGTTTACGAATATGGACTCGAGATTGTTATATTGGCATTTGGGATTCAGTTGACTGGAGATCTTTAACACTTTTTGGTAGCAGTGTTTGTTTGGGTGCTATCATGGATTTGATTAGCAGATTACATGGTGTTGTCTTTTCTTGTGCCAGTATCTTGTCTGATGTTGGTATTAGTTTTTATACACCAATGTTGGGCTTTGTTCATATATCCAGTCGGCCATACTTGCTGGAATGTGTTGATGATATTTCATATTTGGCAGTGTGTATAGATGAGTCCCAGGATCATATTGGCATTGATGACATCCAGAAGGATGCAATGGGCAGTTTTGAAGACTTAGTTTCCTTGGGTATAGAGGAGTTGGACAGCAATGCTAATGTTTTTGATACTCCGTATGTTTATATGAGCTTTAGATTTGATTCACAGGATATGGATGGTAATACTCTAGAGACTAGTAACTTTGAGGACACTCCTTCAGACAGTGCATCAGAGGAGGTTTGTAGGAGATAGTCAAGCCAGTGCCATCATGTGTCTAATCAGTTGAGAGTTAGTGACCAAGACATTGCTATCACTTGCCAACATTTCGATGCTGCTTGTCAGTTGTTAGCAGTTTATGGATGGGGTTCTCCTACTAGTGATGAGCAGGGAGGAAGTTATCTTTCCTTGATAGAGATCCACTCTTTATGGGAGGCTATTCAGATTTTGATATAGAATTATATGCAGTTGGTAGCCGACAAAGATTATCTTATGGAGTGGGGCAGTATAGCATATGATGCATTGTTGGCCAAGGAAGATGAGGTGAGTGATCTTACTGAGCAGCTTGAGGTGACTTCTGAGATTCTTGAGAGTACACAATTGGCTCTCAAGGAGTCACAGTTTCATTTGGCTAAGGTGACCATGGAGTTAGAGCGACTACAGTCTTTACCTGATTCTATACAATCACAAGCTGTGGTGTTTGGTGATCCGAGGATGTCCATGGCCAAGATTGTTAGAGACAGTGGAGATGGGGATGCATCCATCCTTGATACTAACATTGGCATATCAGGTTCATTCCCACTAGAGTTAGGTTCAATTGAGTTGGGTGATGTAGCAGATTTTTGTGGTGTGCCTGACATGGTGGTGACCTCTAGTACTAATGGTACGAAGACTAGAGATGTTGTATCAAAGACCATGTGTGATGTTGGTGAGCTGATAGTTGGCATGGTTCCTACTAGTAATACTACTCCCTTCACAATATCTTCAGAGGTAGTAGTCAGTTCCAACTTGGTTAATGATCGATTGCAGTTAGTTACATCTGGATTGCAGTCTAAGCCACTGACTGAGATTGGTGCATTCTATCGGCATTACACTGTGAGGTATGCTCATCTATCTACCTTTGATGACCATGTTGATGAGATGATGATACAGAAATGTACTTTGGTTCCTAGTGCTTATCATCAGTTATTGGATAGTTTGATGCCTCGGGATGAGAGTTGTGATGGGCATGACATGGTGATAGGTCCTGCAATTGACAGGTTGATAATACATGACTTAGAGCAGGAGTTTTGGAGTGATGCTTTAGCAGGTGTTGTTATTGATTCTACTCCTTTGGCTATGACATCTCTTGACTTAGCTGGTGATCAGTCACAGTGGGTTGTATCACTTCTTCATGGTGAGTTGTTGACTGAGGTTGGTTTTTTTTATCAACATTATATTGTAGGGTATGTACATCAGTTAGCATTTGATCCTTGTGCTAAGGAGTTGATGGCAGACAAATTTGGTTTGGATTCCATTTCTTACTCTTTATCTTGTAATGTCTTTTCACCATCAGCAGTGTATGGGAGTTATGGTTATGAGATAGTGGTCGATGATTTGCAGAGTTGTGTTGACTGCAGGAGTTGTACACTGTATGGATTCTCCATACCTAGTATAGTTTCATTCGAGAGGGCTCACCATTGTTGCAGAGTTGGATTGTACATTCTATATAGGCCAGTGGGATGCGTTGATGGTATTTGTTGTGTTGGTAGTTTGATTTGTCCACTTTACTTGGGTTCTGATGTTCTAAGAGTTTGTGCCTCATGGGTTTTTGATTGTGGCAGTGGTGATTTCGGAGTTTGGTTGAGCTATAATTGTCAATTTGATTATGGATTCCTCTTGGTCATATTGCAAAGGATATTACAGGAGCCTGTGTTAATTGGTAGTAGTATAGTTCATGACTACATTTGGGATCCAGGTGGATTGATTGGTTTATTGTTCAGCCATTGCTTGAGGACAATCAATGATTGGGAGGGGAGGACTTTTCATGTCCCCTTTTTAAATAATTAAAAAAAAAAAATCTTTGCTAAGGCAGGCAGGCCCAAGAAAGTGAAGTTTCGAAAAAAGGGGGTTAATCTTTGGAAACCGTTGGACTAATAAATGAAAATTATTATTAAAATAAGTTTCATTAACCTCTCTTGGATGTGAGTTACAGTTATGCCCTCTTTTAAGGGGTTTGGAGGCATTTTGGGCTCATTCCAGAACTTGATTTTGCTGATTTCCTTGTTATTCTTCAGAGGCTGCCAAACCTGTGGAGAAGGAGACCCAAGAACGGGAGTTTGCAGGTTTCCAGGGAGACCCAAGAATGGGATTTTGCAGGTTTCTAGGAAGGCTAAGGACAGGATTTTGAAGCCATTCCATGTGTATGCTCATACAGAGTTTGCCTTTGTGCTGAACAGTGTAGATTTGTGGGTTTTGGGGTGTGTTTTTTGCATGAGTTTGGTGTTTTCAGTTGAGCATTTCATATCAGTTTTGGTTGCTGCTGTATTTCAGACTTTAAGCTATTAAAATAGAGCTGAATATATGTATTGGGGCGTGATTAAACTTTTGAGATAGTTTATTAGTGTTTTTGTGGTGTTTTCGGGCATTTTTGTGTTAATTTCGGGAGCCCGATGAGCATAGTTTTTGTCTTACATTTTTGAGATGTTGTGTAAAGGCTATACGGATCTGGAAATGTCAATTTGTAGGCTATTATGCTGCTGAAAGTTCTGTAAAAATTTCCATTTTCAGATTTATTAATAATTTGTGAAGTTGTGAAGCTTTTAGCACTATTTTCAGCATACCCGATTTGGGGTTTCATTGAGAAATTGGTGGATCTTTGTGATATCAGTTGTTTGATTTTGAAAATCTGATTAGAGGTGTGAAATACCATATCAAATCAGAAAAGGGGACATTTCACATATATACATATGTGTGTGTGTGTGTGTGTGTGTGTGTGTGTGTGTGTGTGTGTGTGTGTGTGTGTGTGTGTGTGTGTGTGTGTGTGTGTGTGTGTATAATTACCACATTAAATGATTTTACTGTGATAATTTTATCACATATTATTAAAAAAATATGGACAGGGTTTTTTAATTCATTTTTTTTAATTAAAAATTTTAAATAAAAAATTTTAAAAATTAATGTATGGTGGGAGGCGGGTCACCACCCCCACCTCTCCACCCCTTTCCTTCCCCACAGTGGTTGTGTATGGGACTGCACGTAGCAATCTTGTATCAGTAGGTACTATTGATGCAATACCCTACTGTTACGACAACCTTTCAATGTCATGTCAGCAAGCCTTAAAATATGTCTTTAAATTTAAATTTATTAAATTTTTTGAATAATTTAATAAATGCTTTTAAATATAGTTTTGTTAATTAATTTAATTAATATAGTTTGTTAATTATTATTAATTAATTAAATTGATATTAAAAGTTATTTAATAAGTTTAAATTAATTTTTATTATATTATTATTTAATGATTATGGTTATTAATAAACTTGTATTATTTTATAAATAATTTGATAATTATTATTTTAAAAAACTAATAATTATTATTTAATTTTTTTTATAGTATTTAATAAAGCCATTGGTTTTGTGAGTTAGTGTTAACTGTGTATTTTGATTTAAAATGTAAAATGGTTTCAGTTATAAGGGAAAATTTGTAAACTTTATTAAGTCAGAAACTTATAACGAAATGTAAACTTGAACCCTACTATTAAATCAAAATTGTATGTTCTCAAATCGAACAAAATCTATGAAAATTACACTAATATGTTGTATGATTTCTTGTGTTGGGTTTGGGGTTGACTTAGAGTGTTGACCAGTTTGGATATTTACCAGAGGCTGGGAGTTATTGTTTTAGTGATGTCATGTGATATCATGATTATGTTTATGTATATGATCTTTTATACCTAACCATGGTGATGTGTCATGTATTTTTTATGATGAGTTTGTTTAGATGTTTTTGGTGCTTTCCAATTTTCTTGTGTAGAACTAAGGTGAATGGTGTGACTTTTCTGGTGTAACCTTTGAGTCTTCAGTCAGTTATCTTTGGATGCTTTCTAGTTGCTTGTATAGGACTGAGGTGATTATTTTGTTTTATCTTTTGGAGATTTCCAATTGCTTGTATAGGACTGAGGTGATATAGATATTTGTCTTTAAGTGCTTTCTAGTTGCTTGTAAAGGACTAAGGTGAATACTATGTTTTACCTATAGGTGTTTTCCAGTTTCTTGCAAAGAATTGAGGTGAAAACTATGATTCTAAGAGTTATACTTTTATGAGCTTAGGGTAGGTAATCTATGTGTATGTTGGGAAGTGGCTTGCAATGGAGGCTGGAGCCCTAAGTGTTTGCCTAGATAACCCATTGTAAGTTATTTTAATAAGTGATAACATTTCATTAAATGAGAGTAAAATGAATTAATAAGAGTCATTTTTTTCCTCACCCATGGCTTAAGAGCTAATAAAGGCTAGGATGAGAGTAGATAGGATGCATGGTTGTCACTTTTCTTCATTAGTATGCCTTGTTTGTATGAAAGGATAATTGTACCACAGAGACACTAGGGGGTCGAAGTCTAGAGTGGTTGCTAGGGTAACCTTAGAGGTGACTCATGAGATGATATTGCCCACTTACATAGTATATTTCCTACATGTCATTGTTGCTTATGAATTTAGATGATACTTTTGACTTGGTACCCTTTGAGGTAGTTTGCTATCAAGGTTTCCTTGACCTAGATGTTGGTTATGACTTGTGTTTTGATATTCATTTGGGATTTGAGATTATCTCTTCAACACTATGGGAGTGGGCCATTTAGGCTCCATAAGGTCAAGTGGTAGTGCATTCTTCTTATACCATTGAGATCTGACAGCTAGATGTCATTGTTGGATGTGCCTATGCAGTTGATCCTTTCTTTCTGATCTTGTATTTCTGTTGGATAGTATTATTCTATTGTATTATGCTTGATTGTTAGAGATTTTGAGATGATGTATGTTATATTCTTTGAGCTTTTCATAATGTGACTTATACAATGGATGATTATGCATTAGGGTTATGCCAAGTGGAATCTTATGTAATTGTATATTATTTAATTGGAATTGTACTTGTGCTTAATCCATGATGTGGATTTTAGTTATATGTTACATTTAATATTAATAAACTTATACATGTGATTCCACTAGTCAGTGGTGACCCTATTGTTATTAGTGTTCATGTTGCTACTTTGGACTGCCATGGCGCCTCCATAGAAAAAATGCCCTTGCAAGTTCGTCCTAAAGGTTTTTCATGAGGTAGTCCTGATATTATCCTTCCTTTACAAGAATTTGATGCTGCATGTGATTGGTTAGAACAACATACCTTGATAGGGTATTTTTTGGGTAGGACTCCTCCTGAAGCTATGCTCTAAGAATGGGTTAACAAGAGTTGGACTCCTCATGGAGTCCACCTTAATGCTGTACAAAACCTTACCAAATTTTTTTTTAATTTCACTTTGCTAACCCTTCACAAGCGGATGCAATCTTTAACAATAGCCCTCAGTCTGTGCATTCGTCTTTGCTTGTTTTTCAAAAATGGTCACAAGACTTCATAGTCTCTGATGATAAAAGGCTTAGGGTTCCTGCGTGGGTTGAGTTCCCATGTTTACCCTTTCCATGTTGGCCTTTCATTGAGTCCATTTCCAAAACCCTTGCCAAAGTTGTCATAAAGGAGCTTGAGAAATTTTTTAACACTCGCCCATAGAGACACGTTTGCATTGAGGTTGATCTTTCCAAAGATCTTCATGATTCTCTAGAAATCTAGATTTGGGCTCAAACCTTCTCTTAAAAGGTGCTCTATTTGAACATCCCCAACACCTATTATAGGTGCCAATCCGTGGAACACAAGATCAAGGATTTCCCTTTGGCTACACCTAGGGTTAAGCCCACACCTAAAGAAGCTCCCACCAAGCCAGTCAAAGTAAAAAAAGATGAATGGGTTACTGTTGGGCACAAGGGCAAGGTTACCTTGAATCCCTTGGCCCCTAAATAGTCCTATGTAGTGGTCACCATGGTTCCTCTTATCCCAATAGGAGCACCAATTCCAACTAGCATAGGAAGGCAAGTGGTTTCCATAGCACCCATTTCAGATGTCTTGCAGGTTTCAAACCCTACTGGTTTGTAGGAGATTAAGTCGGTTGCCAAGGCTTTAGCCTCGACTATGGTTCGCACCCCTCTTGTTGCTTCTTCCATAGCACCACAAGCAATGCAACATTCTCACAATCCTCTTGGATGTGTGGAGACACCAAAGGTGAAATGACAGGCTGTAAGTTTAGAAGATTTTCCTTCTGACTTCAACTAGGTTTCTACTTTCTTGCAGAATAGCTACTCCTCTCTTGAGGAAAAGGATGATAAGGAAGAATTTTCATGAATTTTTTATCATGGAATGTATGAGGTCTTACAAACCTCTCCAGAAAGTACTATGTCTAGGACACCTGCCATAGACTTGGTATTTTAGATTTTCTCTATCTGCAAGAAGTTAAGATTTATGGTTTCATGCTCTCTTCCACATGTTGTGTCATTTGGCAAGATGGCACTATGTTTTCCTCTCAACATGAAGGTGGTAGAGGTGGTGTAGTTACTCTCTTATCACCTCATCTTCATTCTTCTATTATTTCACATTGTTCTGACCACACATATAGAATTATTTGGCTCTTGCTTTCCATCAACAATCATTCTTTTGTAGTCATTAATGTTTATGCTTCCAATGATGGTATGGAAAGATCCCAGATGTGGGGTTTTCTGGCTGACAACTTGCCTCCAGCTACTTGGGTTATGTGTGGTGACTTCAATATGGTTGAGGTGGCCTCTAACAAAGACAACATTCTGCCCTTTCACTAGACAGCTAGGGAAAGGGAAGCTTGGTACTACATGCACAATAAATTGGTCCTTTTGGATCCCAATATCAACTACCACCAAGATAGTGGGGTTTGGCACACTTGGTCCAACTTTTAAGCTGGCTCTAACCGCATTGTAAAATGCCTCAATCATGTCATGATTACTACACAATATTTTTTTCTCTTTTCTGAGGATCTTAACTTACCTGTCATTCCCCTACTAGATGTGATGTTATCTGACCACTATCCCATTTATTTTGTCATTTCATGGGAAACAATTGTCTCGAAAGCTATCAAGTCATAGTTCTTCCTCAACATGTCTATGTTGACGCATGCTTCCACCATTACACATATCCTACATGTCTAGAATCTAGAGCCACGTTCACATTCTCAAAATGGATGGGTTCAATTGTGGAATGTTTCCATTACCAGAACTACTCTCATTTTTTGTGCATCTATGGGTGATAGTTGGCAATTTTCAGAAAGCGGTCCTATGAAGCCAACACTTTTGCACTAAAATAATCCTCTGAGGCTCTCACCCTTAACCCATTTGATGTGGATTTTCAAATTCAGCTTTCTAAGCTTCGCCGTGACAAACAAGTTACTAATAACTATGTCATTGGAGGAGCCCAAATCAAAGAATGTCTCCACTGGTTGGAGGTTGGCGATAAAGCTTCGAAGGAGTTCTTCCAAGCTCTTCAGGCCCATCATACCAATGTTGGGATTAAAAATATCAAACAAGGAACTATTGTTCTTTTCAATCTCCCTGACATCTTGCAAGCATTTGTTCATCACTATTGCTTCACAAGGAAATTCAGTTGCTCAAGAGGAAGCTCTCAAAAAGTGTATCTCTATTACTCCAAATCACCTAGTAGTTGAGCAACATGCTTTCTATGAGAAACTTATTTCCCTCTGAGACCTTAAGGAGGTAGTCTTCTCTATGGCTGATGATAAATCCCCTAGGTGTGATGAGTTTCCCTATGAATTTTACTAACACCTCTGGGAGCATATAGGTCCCGATCTACACAAAGTTTATCTTCAAGCCTATCATATTAAAAGCTTAGGAGCCATTATAAATAAAGGAAATATCAAATTCATACCTAAAGCCAATGATCCAGAGGACATCTACAATTGGAGGCCCATTACCCTTCTGAATGTGTCTTATAAGATTATTGCCAAGGCAATTTCTCTCACAATTTTGCACCTTTTTCCTTTAATTGTGCACCCTAAGAAAAATGGCTTTATTAAGTCCAGATATATTATTAACAACATCATTGTTGTTTGGGAAGGAATGGAGTGGGCTCACAAGTCCAAACAGAAGGCTATTTTTATTGATTTTGCTAAAGCCTATGATCTCATTGAATGGCCCTTTATCTTGGCTATGCTCCAAGCTCTAGGTTTTGGTCTTAATTTTTTGCAGTCCATGGAGATGCTCTTTGGCAATGCTAATGCTTGCATTACCATCAATAAGTCACAATTAGAGGCTTTTGGCCTTTTTCATTCAATCAGGCAAGGTTTTCCTTTAGCATCAATGATTTATGTCCTTGCTACTAAAGGATTTGGCCATTTGCTAGCTCATTCTATGTCTTCTGGGCCAGTTCATGGCATTTCCTTGCTCGAATCATCTTCCTAGTTAGTCAATGGTCACTTTGTAGATGATTCCTTTCTCACTCTTTTGGAGAATGAAGAAAACATCAACAATGCCTTAAGTTGCCTAGACGCCTTTTGTCAAGCCTCTCCATTTGCTATTCAATGGCATAAAACACTCTACTTTGGATAGTCATTCTTGCAACCTCCATCTTGGCTTAGCCAATTTGAATGGAAATGGATTACTCGCGGGGAGATTTTCTACTTTCTTGGCATTCCTTTTGCTTTCTCGGCTTTGCCTATTGAACTTTGGAATGTTGTGCTTGCCAAGATCACCAAGAAGCTTGATTATTGGCTTACAAAACTGCTCTCCCTTGCTAGAAAATTCCAAATTTTCTCAAAGGTTATTATGGCTAATCATGCCTATTATTCTTCTTGTTGGGCTCCCTCCAAAGCCTCCTATTAGAAATTGGAAAGATTGCTCAGAGATTTTCTCTAGGCTTCTGGTTCTGATCATCATGGCTATCATAGAGTTACCTAGGATTTTTGTTGTCTCCAAAAAGAATCTAGTGGTCTTGGCCTACTTTCAACATAGAAACAAGGCCTTTCTCTTTGTGCTAAATGGATTATTTATGCCATCATTGGAGATGAAGCCTAGAAGATTTTGGTTCGATATTGCATATCTTTTGGCTTTCTTGTTAACAGGCTTGCTTGGAAAGGGATTGGTTTCCACACCCTTCTCATCATGCATGAATCAGTGACCATATAGGGATCATTTGTTATCAAGAGCATATGGAAGACCTGGGAAGCTATCAAGCCTTGGCTTCGATGGGCTAGTGATGAGTTTTGCAATGACCTCTCTTTGAATCAGCAAAACATTTGGTGGTCTCCCTTGTTTTCCATTTAGGGTACTCCCCTTGCCAAGACTCAAGGTGCTAGTGCTCTACATTTTTTCAAGCGAGACATCAAAACTCCCAAGGATCTCTTCTCGAGGGTTAACATAAGTTTTAGATCCTAAGAAGATATGCAACTCTAGTACTGCTTTATCCATTCAGATCTTCAGACTTTTGACCTATTGCTCTCTTCAATTCTAGTTCACTTAATTCATAAAGTGGGTATTTATTTTGTTCAACCTTGGTGGCATGATTGGAAGTGGTATCTTGCCACTCCTTTTTCCAATTATAACCCAAGTATAGGCTATAGATGGCTTTCACCCCATCTTTCGATGGTGGATACACTCAATCAAAGATGGCATTTGCATTCTTCTCTTTCTCAATGGAGAAAATGCTTTGATATCATTTGGAGTGCTATTACAGAATCCAAGATTGCCAATTTTTCTTGGTGTCTTGCCTTCCATTGGGGCCTCAGCTCAAGCATATTGGGGTTCTAGACCCCAAATGCCCTTTTTGTGGGCAACCAATGTCTTTCATGCATATCTTCTAGTTGTGTATGTGTGCCTAGAATTATTGGCATTAGATTCATGATTTTTTCAAGCCATTCAGGCCTGAACCCTTTTCTTGGCACATGGTTATGCTGGGTGATTCCCTTAGAATCCCTTAGAAATTCACCCAGATTAGGCATACTTTTAGCATCGAAATTTTGTTTACTCTATGGAAAGATAAGAATGTTGTTCTTTTCACACAAACTTTTTGGATATTAACATTTCCATGTACACTAAGGCATACATTTGTAATAATGTAATTATGCAGATTCAACTGTAAGAAAACAAAGTTGTCCTGGAGGTGGGTCACTTGCATAAGCTATTGAATCACTAGGGAAATGCCCCCTACACTATTGCCAAAGTTCCTCCAGATGCCTTGGCAAACACTTTGACACCTCATGGCTATCGTCCACAGTGTCATTCCTCAGGTTGCCACTCGCACACCTTGCGCTCCTAGGCTTCCCACCACTACTCTCCCAGTGATGGCAATGGTGGATGGAGGTTCTGCTCAACTTCCCTACCCTATGGTGGCACTAGTTGGTCCTCGGCTCCTCCTCCTAGTGCTCGATGGGTGCTTTCTAGGAAATGGCCTCACCTGGATCTGATGATTTCTCCTTCGCAACTAGAGATAAAAGATGTTGAGGCTACCATTGATCCTCTTGCTGCTAATGATGATGATGGATGGACTGTTCCTAGCCTAACCCCCAATCCCAAAGATGATTGGGGCTTTCATGATCGTGATGAACCACTACCCTCAACAGGCACTGCTTTGGCTGCCTGAGGTTTCTTTATATGTTTTTTTTTATGAATAGTGTCTAATTCTAGCTGCGGCCGTGTGAACTTATTCGCAAGGTGATCTTGTATCCATCAGCCCTTTTTGTGAATTTTAAACTTAGTATATTATTTATTAATAGAAAAGAACTATCCATAAAAAAATTATTTATATATAAAATTCAACACTTAGTTTTAAATTGACTTTATCCACAAAAAAGAGCTATATTTTTTGTTTAAGCATTGATATATATATATATATATATATATATATATATATATATATATATATATATATATATATATATATATATATATATATATATATATATATATATATATATATATATATATATATATATATATACATACATACATATATATATGTGTGTGTGTGTGCATATATATATATGTGTGTGTGTGTGTGTCTGTGTGTCTGTGTATTATATATATATATATATATATATATATATATATATATATATATATATATATATATATATATATATACATACATATATATATATACATACATATATATATACATACATACATATATATATATATGTATGTATATATGTATATATATGTATGTATATATGTATATATATGTATCTATATATATATATGTATATATATATATATATGTATATATATATATGTCTATACATATATGTATATACATATATATATACATGCATATGTGTGTGTGTGTGTGTTTGTGCGTGCGTGCGTGCGTGCGTGCGTGCGTGCGTGCGTGTGTGTGTGTGTGTGTGTGTGTGTGTGTGTGTGTGTGTGTGTGTGTGTGTGTGTGTGTGTGTAACTTGCACATAAAGTGTGATATGGAAATAAGAAAATGGTAGTGTAGTATGGTACATTAAAATTTGTTGTAGAGAGATAAGATAAGCTATGACATTATACCATAATTATTCTATTGGGTAGGGTTAAGAAACTAAGATATTGAGTGTTTTATTGCATCTAATCAAACCAGTGTATAAGATAATTTAATTCATCCAAAGTATAAATTATTAAATAAATACAAGAACAAATAAATTAAAGTATAATAAATATATTTTATTAAAGATAAAAATGAAAATTATCTCTTAAAATTGATATTATATATAATTCATTCATAGAATCAATAGGTAAAATATTTTTCTATAGAAAATATTATTTAAATTCATAGAAATGAAAGAATATTAGTAAATTGGAACATCATATCAATCTTTTACAATTTCATCATTATGAAACTTCCATTTAATTATACATAGAAAGTTATATCTTATAAGCATAACAAGAATAATAATTAAAATCAATAATCTCATGATGGGCTCCCATATTAGAGTTTTTCCCTCTATCCATGTTATGGTGATGCTCAAGTTGTTAATGAATATCTTTGCCCTATGTTGGCACCTTGCATACTATGGATTCAGTGGGTGAAGGGTCTATTGGTGTCTTTCCCCTTAGTTTGTTGGTCGATGGAATTTTTAATACTGACATGTCTCAATATGGCTCTCTATCAGTTTTGGTTCTAGATGTTATGTGTTCTTCAGAACCTACTTTTTCTACACTTGGTGGAGTTATGATTGACCTCGTACCCTTATCAAAAAATGACATTGTTGAGCCTTCGTCTAAGGCTATCCCTCCTTCGCCAAATGATGCCATGAAATCTTAGGTGGTTGGATTGAATGTTTTTCCACTTTCATATTTTTTAGATGATAATACTACAGTCAACTTGGTAAGTGCAAAAGGCTATGCTCCTCTTCCTAGTAGGTTAAAAAATGGTGGTGTTTCATGTTTGAAATTGAAGGGATTGTTCCTTTTTCCAAACTCTATTACTATCTCTTTGGATTAGGATGTCCTAAAAGATATTAAGATTACTTCCTTTGACCTTTCATCCCAAGATGTGATCTTCTATTTCAAGAGTTTATGATTAATTCTTCCTGACTTGCATAGGTGGATCTCCTCTCATTGGGAACCTATTTTACCTAGTTATGTTCACATTTTCCCTATAGCCAAGGGTTTTTTATTGCTAAGTTTAAAAATGTTGAGGATATAAAATTGATATTGTGCAATCATTATTTTACTTGGGAAGATCATTTTGTGTTGATGATAAAGATGTGGAAACCCTAGTTTTCTCTCTATATTGAAACCTTTAACAAGGTTCTAATTTGGGTAAGGCTCTCCTATCTTCCTATTCATCTATGGGTTGATTCCATGTTCGAAGTGGTTGGAATGGCTCTTGTAGATTTATTGATAGTGGATGATATTATGCATTCTACTTACACTTGAATCTTGGTAGAGATGGACATCTCTAAGGGGTTGCCAAAAAATATTAAGCTTGAGCTTCTTCTAAATATTATATTATCTTTAAGAAAAGATTTTCCAAAATTGTTACACATGATTCTCATGTTGTTGAGAACCCCATTGTTTTTGGTTTACCTTCTTCTAGGTCTAGTGGTATTTTTTCTCCTGGAGGACTGGTGATAATTCTATTGGAAATGTCTTAATTGAGTTTATTTGTAAAGCTTCTATTAGATATGTGAGTATTTCTCTAGCTATTTTTGAGCTAGTTGTTGTTAATGCTACTTCAAACACTCCTTTGTTGGCTGGGGATAGTCATTTTGTTGGTTTCTTTATTTTATCTAGATTTATTGGTCCTGAGGTTTCTCCTTTGCTAGAAGAAGTTGGCCTTGGTTGTGTTGGCCCTTGTTTTCTAGTATTTATCTAATTGAAACATTTTTAGCAGATATTGGGCCTTTGGCTCCAGATTCCTTGTGTTGGCATGTTGTTATTGCTAAAGTTGAGGAAGGATATATCACTTTGAAAGGTAAATACTCTTAGCATTCATGACATTGTTTTGAAATGTATTCATTACTTTGCTAGAAAAGAGTCCATTGAACCATACACACAAAGAACTGAGTCGGTAGAGGATGTGATTAAGGTCTTATAGGAAGGACTTCTAGAAGTTACAGTATATTCTTCTTTATCAAATATGAAAATTTTGAAAATAATTCATGAATCTTTCAAAGATTACACTTCTAAACTATAGGCTGATTTACAAAAGGATGTAGTGAAAAGAATCAAGAAAATAGATTACATGATACTATGGAAAGATGTATGATTTCACATAATAGATTTCAAGACAATCTCAAGAAGTTAATTAGTGTGTAGATGAGGTGATTTTAGTTTATCATTTCTTTCATATATGGTCACTATCCACCACAAACATAAAAGATTGGCTAGACACAATTACATCTCAAATTGTATAGATGTTTGGTACTCATGATTTGAAAAAGAAAAATTATGGTATAATAAAGGTACAACTAGAAAAGATATACTAAAAATATCTTGTCTTGTAGATCAAAAGAAGAAAACCAAGAAGTTGTTTAATCAATTGAGATACATTATTGATCTAAATCTCATGGGCTTGGAAAAATTACTTAGTGAGTTAGAGAAAATATATTGGGAAGTCAAAATCTCAAGCATAATAAAATAGTTCAAAGATCTTCTGTTGAAAATTGAATATCAAAAGTAAATACTAGCCTTTGCAAGAGATGAATTGAAGGCCACTTTTAAATAAAATACAAATATGGCATCCTACCTCCATCAAAATTAGTTATCATTTTTTCTAATGAGATAAAAAAAAATCTCTTCTGCATATGTGAAATAATTGTATAATGTCAATATAAAGCACTACATTGTATTTAGTGATTACACTAGGGGGGTATGTCTAGTGAATAATGTTGTACAAATGGTACTCTTTTCTCTTTACGTCAAAGGGGGTGTGTTGTAGAGATGGTACAAGTGTCAACATAAATGACCTAAGGGATATTGTTGGAAATATATGTAAGGTGTATAATATTATCATTAATGTCATTATATGTTAGATTCCTAGTATAGAGTTATTGAAGTCTATTCTATGATGATTGAGGTGATGTATAAGTACTTATGCAAGATTTTAAAGCATGACTAAGTGCATCATAGAGTGACAATATTTTGGTCTATGTATTTAGAATATCTATATTATGGATCTACAAGGAAGGTACATTCGAAGTGACCAATCCTTCCCTATATTAGAATGTGATTCATTGTGTGTTGGTTTGTAAAGAGACAAAGTATCCATACATACACACACCGAGATATATATGTGTGTGTGTGTGTGTCTGTGTGTTTGTGTGTCTTTGTGTGTATGTGTGTGTGTGTGTGTGTGTGTGTATGTATGTATGTATGTGTGTGTGTGTGTGAGTATATATATGTGTGTATGTATGTATGTATGTGTGTATGTATGTATGTATGTATGTATGTGTATATATAAATACATATATGTGTGTGTATTTATGTATATAAATATATATATGTATATATGTGTGTATATGTATATATAAATACATATATGTATTGTATATATATATATATATGTGTGTGTGTGTGTGTGTGCATATATACATACATACGTATATATATATATATAGAGAGAGAGAGAGAGAGAGATATAAGATAGATAAGATAAGATAAATTTATTAATGTCCAACAAAAGACCACAACTTGGGTCTATGGGACTGGAAGCTTACGACCAAGAAGTTAGCAGACAAACAAAGCACCAAACGATGTCCGCAAAAGAACAAGCACAATAAATGAAGAAGAAAGCACGAGACATCGCGAAAAAGATTAAGCATTTGTCTTCAAAAGGAAAAAGTCCAATAGCAACTTATATGGTTGGTGGCTACTAGAATCCCTATGGTGTGGCTAAGTGCTACAAGAGGAGTGTCATGGCGAAGAGGTCCCCTGCAGGGTCTCACTGATCTAGAATGACCCATGTTAGGGAAACTGCATGGTCACTTGACACCTCGAGCCAAAGATAAGGGTGCAAAGAAGGTTGTAATAATTTGTGCCTAGGTTTGACTCCTATGAAATGATAGTTATAAAGTATGCTCATGAAGCTATAAGGACACATAGAGATAGAGCATAGTGCAACATTGATCTATGTACCTGAAGAGATCTGAGAGGGATCTGCAATCTCTAAATAGACAATAAAATCTCCCTCTAATCTCGTAGTATATGGAGCATCTAAAAAGGAAATGGATCTCAAATTCTGCCTCTGCTAAGGTACAAAGTCTATAAACCCAATCCTCTCTAGCAATATAGTGATCGACCTGGATCTAGAGTCAGTGTGAGCCCACCCTGAAGGAACCAAGGGAGATATGCAAGGTGTGTGTCCAATATTTGTGTAAGTAGTCAAGGTGTACATAATCCCATCCCAAATATCCAAGAAGTGCTTGGTGTAGAATGGCATCCTTAGATGTAGTCCCCTAGGAGGATCAACCCAAGTATGTATAATATGTTGCTTATAGATGTTAAGTTTGGCATGCTCGTTCAACTCCTTTTGAGAGGGGAGGAGATTAAAAGAAACATCCAATGAGAAGTGGTAGGGATGGAGATAGTCAATGTCAATCCTAATTCATCTCAATAGGATAGTATCTTGAGCATACTAATAATGGGCTCTAGTGGATTGATCAAAGCCTATAATAGCAACTGAAGAGCAGTAGGCTAAGTAAGGGTATATGTGCTAACCTTTAGCTAAGTTTACAAAACCACAAAGATGGTGGAAAAACCAGATCAGCTCAAAAATGGTTGTAAGCCTGGATGGGTGAGCTCCAAACTCAGCCAAAATAACACTATGGGGGGTAGATCTATAAATATAGATCATATGGTTAATGAATGTTATATGAAACATAATGATGAAGTCATTTTTTATGTATAAAATAAGAGAATTGTAATTATAAAAATTTGAGAATGTATTTTATGTCATATCTTACCAAGTATTTTCATTGTATTGATTTTTGTTATATGTTGTCTTAAAAAACTTGAAGGTTAATTTATGCCCACATATATTGTCATAGTTTTCCCCAAATTTTTTAGTGAGAGTTTGGGGGTAGAACCACCAAGTTAGGGTCAAGGGTGATGTCTCTTTTGAGATTTGAATAACTTTAATTATTTCATATAGGAGTCAATGTTTAATTATGAGAACTGCAAAACCCAAAAAAAAAATGGCTCCTTATCAAGGTTAATCTACAAGAGCAGTGTCAATTTTGGTCAAGGCTCGATTTTAAAGGGTAGGGATGTAGTGTTTCATTGACCTTTTGTGTCTAATTGTGAAATAGATTTTGAATCTGTGAAGTTTTGTGAAAAGGGTATCTGAATCTGGACTCTATTTTATCCTCTAATATCTATAACCAATAAGAAAAAATATTTTGTTTTGTTGATGGGGGATTTTCCTTGGTCAAACCCTAGTTTAGGAATTAACCTAGAAATTGAAGTAATTACAATTCTAGAAATATACGGTAAGTGATCAAATTCACCTTAAAATAGTAGGATTTCTCAATAAAATGTGATAAGCTCACTTTATGATAAGCATGAATGTAGAAGAGGGTTGAATCATACAACCCTCTCTTGATGACAAGCTTCACTATCACCAATGGAGGAATCTAGAGCTTGAATATTATGGCATGACCAAGGAAGACATATTATGAAGCTCACAAATGAATTCTTTTGAAGCTCCTTTAAATTACCTTTAATGTAAAGGATCTCTTCTCCAATAGATTTCAAGAGGATCTCCTTGAATACACTTAAAGATTGCTTGAATGCTTGAATGTTTGTGTTTGGATACTTGAATGTGTGTTTGGATTCTTTCTTGTGTGTGATCATGCAAAATGAGGAAAATAGAGTGCTTATATAAAGGATTCAGAATAAGCATTCTCCCATTGGCCGATCAAACAATTGAAACAATGCCTTGGATCAACCCCAACACAAGGGCCAAGATGAGGACCAAAATAGGTTTTGGGTTAGGGATGCACTACATTTATAATTTGGGTAAGGATGCACTACATCCCTAACTTAGGTAAGGGATTCACTATGTCCCTAAACTCAAGTCCCACAAACACTCAAGATTTCCCTTGGGTCTTGGGACAAGTGTTGGTTACAAGAAATTTGCTGCAAATATCAAGAAAATCGTGTTTCAAATTTTTGAGGTGATTGGAAGAAGAAAAAGGAGAACACTAAGAGGACAAGGCCTACCTCAATATTTTTGACAAGAATAGGAATAACAAGGAGGATATATTAAATCCTACCCCAATATCATCTAGGAGAAATAAAAAAGAGATGAGAAGAAATAAGAGATTAAAAATTAAATGTAAATATAGCATTAAATCTCACAAAATGGAAGCTAAACTATCATTAAACTAAAGTGTTTCTAATTTAAGATTGTACATTTATCCCTCACTTTATCGAGATTATGGGGTCAACCCAAACTCTTGCTAAAGTAGAGCACAAGGAATGAAATAATCTTATCACAATCAAGGAGACAAAGAATTCATCAAGCCCCTAACAGATTGAGTCTTTCCTAACTCCAAGATCATAATAAGAGAGAAATCACTAACAAAGAAGAAAAAAAAAGGGATATGATTAATTTTCTTGATGAGAAGTGAACATATCATTGTGAATCGCACAAAAAGAAAATATAAAAATGCATTGCCCATGTATGGGATTTAGCATATTCAAATATTTGAATCTATTACTCGTGTATGAGACTTAGCATATTGTATTTGAATACCATATTCATGTATGGGATTTAGCATATTTAATTTGATTGTGTTACCCATGTATGAAATTTAGCATATTCAATTTTCAAAAGAAAGAGAGACTCAATCCTAAGGATATTCACATCCTCAAGGAATCAAAAGTGTGCAAGGAGAATGCATTCTTTATGATTTAGATAATCCATAAAAGGATTCACAAGTGCATGTCTAAGCTATCAAGTAAGTGTGTGTATGCAAAAAGTGAGTAGAGTGTGTGCACCCATGTTAAATTTATGGCTAATTCTTTAACAAGAGAAATGGCTTTAACAAAGTATAAGTAGATCCACTTAGAGACATTTCCACTAGGAAATACTCCCAAGAGAATAAAATTCAAGGAAATAATCACATGAAATATAAAGAGCACAAAATGGATTTACTAACCTTGGGGTTACTATGATCATGAGATAATAAATGAAAATATTATTGCAAGTGAAATTTTATCATTCCCCAGAGGAAGTAGAACTACAACAGAGTGGAAGAAAGACACGTAAGAGTTATGCAAAAGAATCTTTTTGGACTACCATCATGGAGACCAAAAGTAATTTTAGTTACCATGTCACAAATCTAAGTGGAAAAATACAAGGACAAATATATAGACACTAGCACGTGTACAACAAAAAATGTAACAAAATATAGAAGATTTGAGATATTCCTTTATGACCTTGTGCCAATGAATCAACAAGGGTCATTCAAATAAATATTAACAAAAATATAAGAAGTACAATAGGAACAATAGCTAAATCTAAACAAGGACCCTCTTGAGAGTCACTTTGCTCAAGATCAGATGTAATAAAGAGTTATTTTGAAAGCATTTGGGTAGATCATTGTCAAGATAAATAGTATCATGTTCATCATCATCATTAGTAGCAGGGTCATCTAATATATCTTCTTCATCAAGATTAATATCTATAGAATACAAAATGTGAATATCATGTTTATCTATCTCATCATTGTGATTGTTATTGACTTACTCCATAAACATAGGCTGGTCAAAGAAAGAATAATATGAATGAGAAGTATGCAAATGATCTTTGGCTCAATCTCGATGCTTCTTTCAATGGTTATGGGCATTTCACTTGTGTTTAGTCTTTCTATAAATTGGTTGTGATGAAGAGGACTCAATAAACATAGGTTCCTTGTTTTCTTGTGATAGGAAAACATAAAAATGATAGCATGTTGAGAAATAAGAGGATAAACCATAGTAGATAGAGAAATTAATGCAAGAGGTGGTGTCTCATTAGAAATTGAGAATTGGAAGATATAGGTGTAGAAGGCATAGGCAAAAGACCATGAGTGAGATCCTTAGGCAAATTTAACTCAATAATATTTCTTTTCTTATAAACTTGATATGAGTGGAAAAAGGAAATTATGATGAGTATGAGGTGTAGTAGGGATAGAAGGAAAAAATAAATCAAGGATGGCACAATACCTAGGCCTAGAAGGATGGTAAATACTATTATTTATCATCTTAATCTCACCATCATGAAGGAATTTAAGGCATTTATGGATAATAGAAGTAACAACTTACATGGAAGTCAACCAAGGTAAATCAAACTTCACTTTGAATCAATTAGAAGTAGGGAGAAAAACAAGGGTAGTATCCACCACTTTACCACAAAGTTCAACAAACAAAGAAATGGAACCATGAGGTCTATAAAGCAAACCATTCTAGGTTTGAATCTAAGTATTAGTTGAATTGTAAAAGTCGTGCCACAATTGTTTGTGAAAAAAGATGTTCTTCAGTGATGACATTAACTATGGAAGTACGATCAACAAGATAACCATAAGAAGATGACTTAGAAACCCTAGAAGAAATGTAAAGAGGACCATCAGTAGTGGTAATAGTTTCATAATCATCAAATGTAATAGTAAGCTCTATGTCATGCTTAAGGTAAGGTTTAGGCTTAGGTTGGACTTGAAGTTTAGATTGAATCTTAGGTTTAGGTTGAGATGGAGATTTATATATATGGTTCATAGTGTTGACAACATGGATATATTCTTCCATCTATTGATCATAAATAATGTTTGTGTCAAATGAAGAAGAAAGTTGATCAATCATATTGGTAATGTGTTGAGGTAAAGGATTAGTATGTATTTAAAGATTTTGATCAAGAGGTGCCACATATTTGTTACCACTATAATGATTATCCATAAACAAAGCATTGGAATCAATCAAGTCTTGAAAGTTATGTTTCAAGGTAAAATGTCTCTTAGTATCATGGACAAGATGACGATGATATTGACAAAAGGCTTTGAAATCAAGTGTGAATTACATGTTGTAGAAGGAAGAAGTAATCTAATAGGAGGAAGTTTAATAACATTAGAATTTACTAACCTTCCCATAATAGAATGCAAAGACTTGGAGAGAGGAGTAAACTTATTATTCATCTGAAAAAGAGAGGAAGAAGCAACAATACTTTTATATGAAGAAACTACTTGGTCATCTGCTATATTTGGTGCTTTGTTTATCTTGACATAGTTGTTAAATTATTAAAAAAAAAAATTTCTAGGTGCAGTTACACTCTTATCAACTGGTATGGGAGTCATTGGATTAGTTCTCTCAAAATACCTCGCTTGTAAGTAATTATGATGAAGCCCTACACAAAGTTGTGAAAAAGAGGTAAGTTCAGTAAGAAAAATCTTATCTATAATATCTTTTTTGTAAATTAATAATAAATATATTTAGTTATTTAATATCAACATCAAGAACAAGATAAGAAATATAAGCATGCAAATTCTTAAATCTACCTATGAAATTAGTCACTTTTTCCTTAGGACCATGTTTAAAATGCATTAAATGAATCAAGAACACTTGAGGACCAATATTATTTTGGAATTATTGGATGAAAGCATTAGAAATTTTATGAAATGAATCAATGGAATAAAGTGGCAAGGAGAAATACCATTTCAACCTCTTTTCATGAAAAGTGTAGGAAAAGAACTTAGCTAAAATTGTGTGGTCATAGGCACAACCACTACATAGGACTTGAAAAGTCTTAAGATGAGTCATAGGATCACCCTTACCATTATAAGTATCAAGGTGAGGCATATTAGTTTATTGAGATAAAATGACATAGATAATGTTTAATGAAAAGGGACTACCCATGTTACATGTAGGCACATTAAACTTGAATTGAGTTAAAGAAGCAAGTTATTGTTGCAAGGAAGAGACAATTTGAGCTAGGAAGAGTGCATGAATTTGCAGGAATAGAAGGTTCTATGGATGGAACACTAAGAACCGCAATGGTAAGAGGATTAGGATAAGTATAAGGAACACTACCATATGAAGGCTATAAGGTGGGAAATGAAGTAGGTGGAACACTCATGGGAAGAGAAGGAATAGGAAGACTCGTACTAGGAGGATTGGATGGTTGAGTTCATATAGTCATAAGTGGTGGAACAAAAGTAGGAATGATAGATATAGGAGTGGAAATAGGCAATGAAGACTCAACATTAGTGATAGGTGGAACCATACCTATTTTAGATCCAACTTGAGTCAAAGGCTTAAATTGTGAATGGACATAGTGAGTAAGACCACACAAAATATTAACACCATTCTCATCATTATGGATCACTTTTTGAATAACTTCAAGAATGGAAGTTGTATCAGTATTATGATTCTCTTGAATAAGCTAATTTTGGCTTCTTTTCAATCTTAGTAGCATGCTTATGGAGTTGTTCAAGATAAACTCTTATAGCCTCATCTTTGTCATGATATGAAGGGGAAGAGTCATTCTCAATAGATGGACCAAGATCATGGGAAACCAAAGTGTCATCAAGGTATCTAAAGAGGGGGAAAGAAGATTTTGGATCAATGTAAACATTTGTAAAGTTTTTCTTTATATAGTGTGCATTAGATCTCACCATGGTTATTCCCTCACATAAAAATCTTAATGTTCTTCTATTTTGCATGTTCTTCTGAAGTTATTAACTTTTTCATATGTGATAAATTGATTGAATGGGTAAAATTGATAAAGTTTTAATTTATGTTGATTCAATTTCTTTAACCCTCCCGCCCCCTCTGACACACACACACACACATTCTAATGAGCTCTACATATAATACTAATTGCACTACTCACTTGAGATTGTATTGGGAAGAAATGCCCACAAAGTCATCTAGAATAGAAAAAAATAAAGAAAAAAACTAGGAAAAAAATCATAATTCTTCTACCTTTAATGCCAATTAGTATTTATCTACAATATGTTGTGGTAAAAACTAGTGTTATGATGTGGATCCTAATCAGACTAAAAGTAAAATTTGATTATGTGATTGGTGTTATTTTAAGTGAGAAAACTCGTAGGAAAACCTTAGGTGGATCTACGTTAGGAAGTGTTTTGAATGCACAAAGTAGAGGAATAAACACTTAGAGAGGAACTAATTCTAGATATCATGGAAAATCAAGAGGAAAGTCAAAGGGGAAGAGGTCTCAATCAAGAGGACCGAGAGATTGTTGGTGTTGTGGGAAGCTAGGGCATAAGAAGAAATATTGGACTCAAAAGAAAAATGAAGGAGATAAATCAAAAGGGAACAAGGAGAAAAATGTAGTAAGTAACAAATCCGAAGAGGATGCTTTGCTTCTTTCTTTAGAAAGTGTTGATTATTCATGAGTTTTAGATTCTGGAGATTCATTTCATGCTACACCTCATAGAGGTTATTTTATTGATT
This sequence comes from Cupressus sempervirens, assembly GCA_028749045.1. Classification (NCBI taxonomy): domain Eukaryota; kingdom Viridiplantae; phylum Streptophyta; class Pinopsida; order Cupressales; family Cupressaceae; genus Cupressus; species Cupressus sempervirens. Next base: position 530,257,197 of record CM053793.1, read on the forward strand.
ATGTCCAAGGGGATTTTGGGCTTGTTTATTTGGGAGATAATGAACCCTATTAGATTGTTGGAAAGGGAAAAGTTAAGATTAAGTTGTAGAATGGGAATCATTAGCTATTATGTGAGGCAAGACATATACCAAGGATGAGTAGGAATTTAATTTTAGCAAGAAAACTTGATGATGAGGGTTGTGTAGTTACTTTTAATGATAAAAATTGGAAAGTTTCAAAAGGTTCCCTTGTAGTATCAAAAGGTGTGAAAGTAGGCACCTTATATCTTTGTACAGGTCATATTATTCCTTCTAATTTGATTGTTTCATAAAAAAATGAATGTTCATGAACAGTTGTTGCAGTTCAGCAAGGAGAACAAACAAATGTTGTAGATTCTGATACAGCGCTACGGCACCATAGACTTGGGCACATGAGTGAGAAAGGTATGAAATTAGTTCATTCAAAGAAAGTTTTATCATGTCTAAAATGTGTTAATATAGATTTCTGTGAAAGTTGTGTATGGAAAACAAAAGAGAGTTTTGTGAAGAGTGGGAAGGAAAAGAAAAATGAGAAACTAGAGCTTGTGCATACAGATGTATGGGGACTAGATTAGGTATCTTCCCTTGGTGGCTCTCATTATTATGTTACATTTATTGATGATGCAACTAGAAAATTATGGGTTTATTTTCTTAGACATAAATCTGATGTATTTCAAACTTTTAAGAAATGGAAATGCTTGATTGAGAATGGGACTGGTAAAACGATAAAATGTCTTAGATTTGGTAATGGTGGTGAGTATTGCAAACATGAATTTGAAGATTATTGCTCCAATAATGGTATTTGTAGACATAAAATTGTTTGAAGGACTCCACAAGAAACTGGAGTGGTTGAATGCATGAACAGGACAATAATGGAGCATGTAAGGAGAATGAGGTTGCATTTTGGGTTTTCCTTAAACATGTGGGTGAAGGCTATCAATACTAGTGTATATTTTATTAATAGAGATCCCTCTACTCCTTTAAGATGTGGTATTCTAGAGGAAGCATGGACTAGTAAGAAGACAAGTTATTCTTTTCTAAAAAATGGTTGCAAAGCATTTACACATATAGATTCTAAAAATAGAACTAAGCTAGAAGCTAAGCCAAAGAAATGTGTATTTTTTGGATATGGCATTGATGAATTTTTCTATAGACTTTGGAATTTTGAAAATTATAAAATTATAAGAAGAAGGGATGGCATATTCAATGAGAAAGTGTTGTACAAATATTTTTTACAACAACATGAGAAGAGATAAAATTATTATGTAGTGTTGGATGATACTCCAAAATATGATGTTCCAATAGTTCCTCATGATCTACAACAACTGCAATAACAAATACCACACACCCCAGTGAATTTTAGACAATCAACAAGGCTAAGTAAACCTCCAAAAAGTTTTCCTCCTTCTTTTGTATTCTATTTTACATACTGATGTTGGTGAACCTGAATGTTATGATGAAGTTGTGTAATGAAAGAAGAAATGGACTCTTTGCTAAAAAATAAGGTATGGGATTTATGCAAGTTGTCTACTAGTAAAGGGCTCTACAAAATAAATGGGTTTACAGGTTGAAAGAAGAGGATGTAGGTAAGAAAAGATTTAAAGCCAAGTTAGTTGTATGAGGATTTGCATAGAAAAGAGGCATTGATTTTGATGAGATATTTTCTCTTGTTGTTAAAATAACTTCTATTCTTATTTTTTTAAGTATTGTGGCTACTGAAGATTTGCATTTCAAGTAGCTTGATGTTAAAATAATCTTTCTTCATGGTGATTTGGATGAAGAGATATATATGGAACAACTACAAGGATTTTATGTCCAAGCTAAGGAGAATCTAGTGTGTAGATTGAAGAAAATTTTATATGGCTTAAAGAAAGAACCTCGGCAATGGTATCTAAAATTTGATTATCTTATGCATGAGCATGGATACAATAGGTGTCATTTAGATCATTTTGTTTATTTTAAGAGGTTAGATGATGACAAATAAATTATTTTATGTTTATATGTTGATGATATGCATGTAGCTGAGTTTAATATGGATCACATTAAGGGGTTAAAAGAACAATTAGCACATTCATTTTCTATTAAGTATTTGAGGACATCAAAGAAAATCCTTGGTATAAAAATTTGGAGTGATAGGAAAAATAGAAAATTGACACTATCTCAGGCTGATTATATTGTGAAGGTGTTGAAATGTTTCTCTATGGAGAACGTTAAACTTGTTAGCATACCTTTACCTATTCATTTGAAATTGACTAAGGAGATGTGTCCAAAGACACAAGAAGAGGATGCCAAGATGTCCAAGGTACCTTGTGCTTCAGCTATAGGAAGTTTGATGTATGTTATGGTATGTACAAGGCCAAATATTGCACATATAGTGGGAGTCATTAGCAGGTATATGAGTCATCCATGAATTGAGCATTGGAATGTTGTTAAATGGATTCTCAGATATTTGAGAGGAACATCCAATAAGTGCTTACATTTTGGGGGCTCTACTACTAATTTACAGGGCTATTTTGACTAAGATTTGGTAGGGGTTATTGATAACAGGTGGAGTACTACAAATTATTTATTTACTATTGGTGGGGCAATAGTGAGATGGGTTTCTTGGTTATAAAAGGTTAATTTTTTATCCACTATAGAGGCAGAGTATGTTGTTGCTACAAAGGAAGCCAAGGAGATGATATCACTTCAGTTCTTCATGGAAGAATTGGGACACCCACAAAGGGATAATTATTTATTCATAGATAGCTAGAGTTTCATTCATCTTGCAAAGAATTTTGCTCTGCATTCAAAGATAAAACACATATAGTTGTGATACCATTTCATTCGGTCAGTTGTGGATAATGGATAGTTAAAGCTAGAGAATATACATATAGATGATAATTTAGTAGATATGTTTACCATGATAGTAACAAGGGAGAATTTGAACTCTTCTTCAGCTTCAGTTGGTCTTCTAGACTGAACAAAATAAAAGAACAACAAAGTCTAGGTTGGTTTTATATTCCAATAGGAGCCACAAGTTTAGCAGTTCTATGGTCAATCTCCAAGTGGTAGGTTATTGTTGTGGAGTCTAATCAACCTCCAAGTGGGATATTTTTGTGATGTGGAGCATAATCAAACTTAGAGGTTTATTTGGCATAGTTTCTCCTTAGATTATTTCTATGAGGGTTTGGGGGCAGTGCTCCCAAGACGTGGTCAAGGCCAGCACCTCAGGTGCACTCTATCGTAGTATAGGGTTACGTTGCATCGGATGAAAGAAAGAATAAATGAAGCTATCTTTTTTCAATTATCTCAAGCTGAAAAACTCTAAAGCGAGGATATTCTCTATTCATGATCAAGAAGGGAACATCTATGAAAATATTGATGATACTAAGTCTATTTTATCTTTAAAATATTATCAATAATTGTTTTGAATAACTAAAAAAGAAACAGTCTGAGTATGGATCGATCTAGCACTGGGTGATCTACAACTTTGTATGGTTGAGGGTGTATGACTCTGCAAAACTGTTGCACTAGTGGGGTGTGGTTTTGTGTCACCTTTTTTCCTTGATGTGTGTCTTTTTTTACTGTGGTTCCCTTTTGTTAATTGGGGTCTGGTTGCATGTAGTCTTTTTTGCCTTTCTTTGTTTTTGCCAATTAGGGTTGGGACTATTTGACCCCTTCGATGGCTCACGCATGTGAGCTTGAGATAGAGCATGTTTTAAATGCTAATCCAAATAATATGCCTAGAGGAAATGTTAATGATGCTATGCAAGAGGACAATTCCAATCTAGTTAATGATAGCCTTAAGGAGTTCAGAAATAATGAGAAGAATGATGAGAAGGAATGCACTAATAAAGTTATTAATGATAGTTCATCCCTTGATAATAATGCAAACAAGCCATCTTACAAGGTTGTTCTTGCAAAATATTTGTTTCCTAATTTCCCTGAATTTGCTAGATTTGAAGGAAAATTTGACAAAGTTTTTTTTGCAGAGTGCCCTAATGGATTGGGTGGGGCTACAGTTGATGGAGGTGGATGGGCCTCTGGTGTTGTAGATAGAACCCCAAAGCAAGAAAATTTGGGTAGGGCCTCATCTAATGGTTTGAAAACCCCAACCCTATCTCCCAATGATGATATGGTTAAGGTAGTTAGAGCAGAGCAATCTAGGTTAAAGAATATTGTTATTTTTTGTGTGTTTAGATTTGAATGCATTACCATCTCGTAAATTGCTTGATGATTGGTTAAATGTTGTTTGGGGCAAGAAATTTGGTCTACATGTTAAGAATGATTCAAAAAGGGTTGTTTGTTATTTTCTTAAAAATTCATAATATGCAAGAAAGAATTATAAAAAAGTTTTTTGGAATGTGTGTCATTCTCTATTTAGAGTGTATGCATGGTCTAAGAATGGAAACGTTGATAAAGTTAATGAAAGTTCCACACCAAATTGGGTGGAGATTAAAAATTTATGGGCCAAATTTTGTCCTTTTACTTCCCATATTTTAAGTCCACTTGGAGATGTTTTGCAAATTGAGGAATCAAGGATTACTTTGCCTCATTCGAATGCTCATGTTCTTGTTGCACTTTCTCCTGATGTTGTTTTCCCTGATATTATTTCTTTAGACCTAAATGGTGAGAATTTCTCATTGGATGTCTCTTTTTTGGGTAATATCCATTCTTGTTTTTACTATAAGCTTAACAGTCATATGAAAAAACATTGCCCAGCCATTAAATTGCATGTTGATAAGGCTAAAGTTAATGTTAAGGTTGGTAATAATCCTACACCATTGAGTAAGGAATTTGTGGTTGATAATGTGGATGGAATGACACAATGTTCTAATGATATTGATAATGGGGATAGTCGAGGCCCTATGTAGTCTCAGCCTCTAAAGGTTTCTTCTGAGGTTGACACAATAGATTGTGGTGAGTTTGTTACATTGGATAATCCTCTCTATGATAGGGATTTCATGGTTAATCCAATTGAATGTACTTATCATGCTTCATGTGAGGGTCATCCCAGGGCCCTAGCTCTAGTTATGGTGGGGAGTAAGAAATTGGATAAGTCTAATGGGATCTCTGCCTAGTTGAATGCACAGCAACTTATTATTAAAACTATTAAGGGGTGAGCTATTTTCTTAAAGACCCTAGTGGTAAGCCTAAGGAGGTTGGCACTTCCACACTTGTGGCTTAGGGAGATGTGAATACAGATTCAAGAGGACAATTCATTGAGGTGGTTTGAAAAAAAAAAGGAAGACATATGAAAAAAGGATTGGTTATGTTAGTCATGGGAGCAAAAATGCCATCTTGAATTATTTTAATAGACTATACAAGGCTCAAAAGCCTCCTTCCAAATAATCTCAATTATTATGATGATCAACCATCATAGTTGGAATGTTAAAGGTTTAGAAATGTCTGAGAGAAAGTACTTGGTTAGGAAATGGTGTAATAAAATTAAAGAGAAAGGCATAATTTTTCTTCAAGAAATAAAAGTGGTTGGATTTCAAGCTTCTTGTGTGGTTAAATTTTTGTGGGATAAATCCATTGGATTCCACTCTGAGCACAAGAAGGGTAAAGGTGGTGTTGCTATTTTGGTAGGACCTAAGTGGATTGATGCCATTGAGAAACATGGTTGTTCACCTTGTCAAAGGGTAATTTGGGTGTCTTTTACTGTTAAGGATAGTCATATTGGATTTTGCAACATTTATGCTTCAAATGATTATAGAGAGATAGCTAAGCTACGGAAATGGTGTTCTGTTGGACTACGTAAAGCAAATTGGATTTTTACGAGGGATTTTAACATGGTTGAACATAGTTGTGATAAACAGGGTGGGTTGAAACACTCGTGGAAGGGAAATCAGCACTTTTGGATGAAATTCAAAAGGTGTTTCAATCTTATTGACCCCATTAAAAGTAGGAAAGGTGAATTTAAGGATATATGGTTTACTTGGAATAAACATCAAGATGGCCTCAATCGAGTATTTTTTAGACTAGATAGGGTGTACACTGAAGGTACATTTTTTCCTATCTTAATGAGAAAGGACACGCTCCAATTGTAGTGAGTCCTACTACAATTTCTAACCACTCTCCTATTCATGCAAAAATTTCCGTTAATCAAGATGGAATTAATAGTAATGACAAACAAAGGAAGAATTTTTTTAAATTAAACACATTGGTGCTCAAAGATGCAAACAAAAAAGAAGCTATTATAATGGTTACATTCTTATCAAAAATGTGTAATCAATCCCTAAGGCCAATTAAATAATGGAATCATTTAGTTGAAAGTTGGAGAAAAGTGTTTCAAATTATTAGGAAAAAAAAAATTAGAGATAGAAATGAAGAGGAGAATGCTCTCCAAAGGGATTTAAATAAAATAGAATATTCTGTCCAAAATGAGTAGGAGGATCCAACTCTTCTTTAGAAATTATCTTCAATCAAACATCAATTGTGAATATTGTAAAGGCATAAGATCCAAGGGTTAAAGATCAGGGCTAACATGAACTAGTTGAGAGATAGGGATTCTAGTTTGAAATATTTTGTCAATATTATTAGGGAAAAACAAAAGACTGAGAGAATTGAAGAGATTCAAATGGACAATACAAGGTCCAATGACCCTAGGGCTATTAGCAATGCTCTTTTCAATTTTTACTCTGATCTTTTTACATTAGATTATGGACCTTTTCAAAAAGAAGCTTTGAAGGACTATATGAAAATGGTTCCCAGGAAGGTATCAGCTATTGAGAGGGAAAATTTAAATAAGAACATTTCTCTACTAGAGATTCAAGATGCTATTAGAGCAATGGCTAATGATAAATCACCAAGGCTTGATGGTCTCCCAGTTGAATTCTACAAAGTGAATATGGATTGATTAGTGAAGAAATTTTTTAGTTTTATAATGATGCCTTTGATTTTGGCTCTCTTGGAAGTAGTGTGAATAGAGGAGTTATCAAACTACTTACAAAGGTTGGGGACAAAACTCTGGTAAAAAATTGGAGGCCTATTATACTTCTTAACTTGTCCTATAAAATTATTGCAAAAGTCTTGGCTAGAAGAATTGTGGATGTCACCAAAAATATTGTGGCATTTACTCAAACTAGTTTTATAAAGGGGACATACATACTAGAGAACATTATCATAAGTTAGGAGGCTATGAATTGGGAAAAAGTAGGTGGGTATAATGTGGCTATAATTTTGCTAGATTTTGAAAAAGCATGTTATAGAGTTGAGTGTCCATTTATCTGTGGAATGCTTGATGCATTCGGGTTTCCTCCATACTTTTGCAATTGGATAAAAAAATTATTTCAAGACTCTTCCACTATTATTGATGTTAATGGAGAGCTATCAGAACCTATTATATTATAGAGATCTATTAGGTAGGGGTGCCCTATTGCACCAGCCCTTTTTGTGATTGCAGTTGATGCTCTTTTTTATATTCTAAGGAATGCATCTTTGGGTCCTCCTATGAAGGCCATTACTCTCCCCAATTTTGAAAAGTTGATTAATGCTCAATTTTCTAATGACACTACTCTCTTTCTAGAACTTTTTGAGGATAACTTCTCTTCAGCTTTGATAGGCTCAATTTTTTTGTCTTACTTCTGGGGCCAAAGTGGCTCCACACAAATCTATTTTTTTAGGTTGGAAGGAGGTGCCTCCTAATTGGTTGAATAATATGGGATGGAATTGGACTGGACCAAAAACTATTACCAGATACTTGGATATTCCCTTTTCTTTGGAACCCTCCTTCTCTAACATGTGGAATTGGTTTTTCAGTAAAATGAATAGGAAACACATGAGATTGCAAACTCATTCCCTATTCTTGGCAAGGAGACTACAGGTTGTTCAGAAAGTTCTCATTTCCCATCACCTTTTTTTGCCTCTACCTGGTAGTTTTCTAAGTCATAGTTTAATCTTCTTGAGATAATTCTCAGGGATTTTTTATGGTCAGATGGTATAGGCTCCAAGAAGAGACACTGTGTTAAATGGGAATGGTGCTACCATCCTAGGCATCTTGGTGGACCAGGTTTAAAGGATATTAGAGCTCAAGGGATAGCCCTTGTGGCTAAATGGATCTACAAATCATTTTGGAGGAATGAACCTTGGAAGGTCTGGTGAGAAATAATATTAAGCAGATTGTTATTAGAAAAAGTAAGCAATGGGGAAAAATACCTTTTTGGGACATCATTTTTAGGGACTTCAAGATGAATATTTTTGGTAGGAAAGTGTTTAATTTCTTTGATTTTCCTAGAGACAAGTGAGAGAGTTCATTTCTTGTAGGAATGTTGCTAGGGGCCCTCCTAAATATGTGGTTGTTGACAGGTCAATTTGGTGGTGTTTATACTTGATCAATTAACCTCTTTCTCTTACTCAAAGTTGCTCAGCCAAGAAATGGAATGACAATGGTATCTCATTGATTAGTGATCTGGTGGTTAATAAGAAGTTGGGGGCTTGGGATGATTTGTCCAAGAAGTATGGGATTCCAAGATTGCAAAAGAAAACATATGCCTTGTTGTCCAAGGTGATTAGTAAGGAAAAAGTTGGTAAAATTCTAAATTGTGATGCATTTATCAGGAATATGAAGTGGAGTGATGGTAATAGTATTGATGGTACTACTACTAAGCAGATATATGGTATGTTTAAATGTGATAAATCACTGCTCATGTGTGTAGTTTATTGTTGGGGGTTTGAATGTCCTTTCTCTAACTAGCAATTCTTCTTTGAGTATTTTTGGAGTAGTCCTTGTGAAAAAAAATCATTCATTTTAGATGGTTTTTGTTGATTAAGAAGCTTGCTATTGGGTATGTTTTGTCATCCATTAATATTAATCCCATTATTTGTACTTTATGTAACTAGATTGAAAATTTTGAGCATTTGTTTTTTGATTGTCTTTATGCCAAGAAGATCTGGGCTATTATTTTTGTGTTCCCCTATTGAATGGAATAGCAAGAGTTTTCTTTCATGATGTGAAATTTTGGCTAGATATGTTAAGCCTTTTGATCTTATTTTTAAAAAAAATTGGTATGCTCTAACTGGTGAAGTACTATGGCTTCTTTCAAAAGACAGGAATGAGGAATTTTTTTAGAACATCAGAAGGTGCCTTGCTAAGTTTAATCTTAAACTCACCCATTTTCACATAATGTCATAGGTATATTTTTTCTTGGTGGTCCCAAGATCTAGATTCATGAAGTTGATGCATGATGGGGATATTCAAATCTTTAAAGATGAAGTTAAAGTTGCGCAATCTATTACCAAATATCAAATTTTTCTTACCAAGGAGGAAATTCATGATTTGAGTGTACTCCTAGACAACTGTTACTTGGACTCCATTAGTAAGGATGAGGAATATCAAAATCAGAAGGGTAGTGGATGGGGAACTAGCACAGTGGGTCCTATTGCTATTGATCAGGGGGACTTTCCCTACCAGAAGGATGTTGGACACCAAGAAATATAAAGTACTTTCAGGCTATGTGGATATCTTCAAACTTTAAAATGGTAATTTTTGTTGTGGTATAATCATCCATTGTAAAATTTAAAGTTACTATGTAGTTGTATTCCTCCCTCTAATGTTTTTACTATTTCTCTATATGTGAACTCCTATGTTGTTCAAACTATTTTAATACCAAAAAAAAAAAAATTGAAAAAGATCATCTTCAAGATATTACTCATGACATAGTCAGCACTTGCTTTAGTTTGAGAAATGTGTGTTTTAAACATTGCATAATATTGTTTATATTGTATTACTTTATTTTACTAAGTAAATTTTGCCTCAAATAGGTGTGCAACATGGAGATATTCGCATTGAATATTATTTCTCAGTTATATTTTAACATTGTGATATTATTTGATGCAAATATGTAATATTGGAAAATGAATTAAAATATACCCAATATTGGATGTGGGGTCAAAGGGGTTAGTTAGAACATGGTTTTATTTAAATCACTTGGTGGTTTTGTGGGAGCTTATTTCCACAAAAGTAACCACAAGGGTATTTGTTGACATTAGACAAGGTACCCATGGCATCATTTGTGAAGGTTGGAAGTATGTTGTGAGATGTGTGGGATCATCCTTGTTCTTGGGTTGCTTTGTTATGGCCACATATTTGAAGTTTTACATGGTTGTACTACAATGGTATTTTGTTGAATAATGCATTATGATGGATACTTTTGGAGGTTAGTTATTTCCTCGTGAGGGTTTTCAGTGATATATCTTTTGTCGTAGTTTTGTGGATATATTTTATATTCTCTTTCATGTGGATTCTAAGTGTTTATTTGCATAAGATCTACTATAGTTTATTTGGAAATTATTATTTTATTGGCTACAAGATTTCTTACAAATGGTATCAAGGATATGGTTATGGTGTTGTAATCTTAGGTTGAATCCATGGGAATGCATGAAAGAATCAAATAAATGGAAAGATATGTGGGTTGTGTAGATTGTTTATTGATGATCTAAGGGTTTCTAAGTTTTTTGTTATGATAGGTTATTGGCAAATATTGGGCATGAGAAATCGGTTGTCATAAGGGTTTTTTGGATACTTTATTTACATGGGGTTTTAGGGGGGAGCTTTTAGAAATGGCCTTCTAGGTAAAAATGGACCTCACCATTATATTTGGGTTGATCTTTCCATGAATTTTGATATTATATTTTCCCTAATTTGGCCATGATGAACGAAATGCAAAAAAGAAAAAAAATTGGCTGCAAGTTGTGATGACAATAAAATTGATCGCAGTTGGAATGTGGAAAAAAAATGAAATCTCATTGGTTTAAAAGTTAGACTTGCAAATTGGAGAATTAAAAAATAGTACTTGTACCAGCTAGATGTAAGGGTTGCATCAATTGTTCAAAATCCAAAGTTTCCATTAGAGAAATATCATAGATCTCACATGTGCAACCTTACTAATCGTTCCCATGCCAACTACGATGCATTATTAGGTCAATAAAATAAAAAAATGGTTTAATGATACTTTTGTTAGTCATTCATTCTAATTCATCTTTATTTGTGTCAATGGTGTAAAGAGATGATCACCACTGGACTTCATAACATCTCAACTGGTTTTCCAATGATTTACACCAAATAATTTTATTTCAAATAAGGTTGAGAAACCAATCTCTTCTTACCAATACCCATATATAACTTTTACATTCTTTTTATCAATTCTATCACCTCAAATGCCATTTCCTCTATATTAATCTATGCAAGCATACAAAACTATAACCAAATGCACTTATAATGCTAATTTCTACCAAAATCTTTACAATTCTCTCCAAGTTTAGAATAGATTTGTTGAGAATAATATTGAGCACTCACAACTGAGAGTGGGGTGAATTAGCTGTGAGAAAATCAAAATATTACACCAACAATGACACATCATATTTGAAACCCTAGATTAAATCCAAAGTAAATAGCATCATAACACATACACCAATCTTTTTTTCTCAAGGAAAACTTAATTAAGGAGAAAACCCTAGTAGGGATCAAACCCATAAGATGATGTGCTAGCACATATTAAACCTTGTTAAAGGTACAATAGGGAATGCACATGCATTGAAGAGCTCACATAGATCTCACTACTCTATTACAACAAGGGAAAAAAACCAAAGAGTGGACAACAACTCCTTATGGAAAATAATCTATTAAAATGAACTGACTAAAAGCGTCAACTATGCCAATGCATTTCCTTTGAAGTACAACATTAGATTCCATTCATGCCTTTTCTTAATTAACTCTAGGATCTCTTCTCTAATCAACCTTGTGTCCTCAAATTTGCATCATAATATTCACTTTTCGAAACATGATCTCTCTCTCTCATACACATGTTAAATTCACAAATGAATTCACTTTCTTATACAAGTTTCAAACACTTATTAGGTCATCTCAATATGAGACTTGCTACCAAAATATATAGCATTAACCAATGTAATTACATAAGAGTCAGATCGAACTCATATAGAATGCATTACAATAATAAATAACATGCTAACACTCAATAGATAATCATAATAATCCAAACAGCTCAATTCCTAACTAAGTCAATTAGGAAATAAATTACATTTCTCTGTACAACAAATAAACTAACTTTTAAACTAAGAATCCTCAAGTAAATCTACAAATAAACAAAAATTTATGTCTCCATAAAGTATTATGAACCACAAATTGAAATTTTTCTTCGCCAAAAGTCATCGATCAAAAGACCAAACCATTTTCTGAATAGCTCTCTAGAAATAATGACAATAACTAGTCTTTGTAAGATCCTTGATAACTATATTGAATCAATTCACAAACACATGTGATGGAAACATAACATGTAGAATTACCAAACGATGTTCCATAACAACCATACACTAAGGTTCGTCAAATTGTGTCTCCAAAAAACCTATCTCTACATCGATCATCTATGAGTACCCTGACTGCTAAATAAATATGTTGATATCAATTTAAAAATATTAATGTCAAACATAACTAGCAACATTTTTACTCTCAAACAATTCAACAATCTCCATCTCAAACAATAGCTTAAGTCCCTTGGAGGAAAGAAATTACATAGATATTTCCTTTGTGAATTATTTACATACAAACTTCTCATGTTGTCTAAATGGTTTCCATTAAGTCTACAAAAAAAAACCTTGTTTATGGCCTCCAATCATATCAATTGATGTCAAGTAGTGCCTAGTTCTTGTCCACCTGAATAAAAGAATCAATTTTATTCAAACATAAATTGTTAGAGTAATCAGATATTTTCTAATTAACTCTATTTTACTTAATCTAAGATTTAGACATCTAAAAATTAATTCTTTTATAATTATTATAATGCAACATAGGTTTTACCTTTTAGGGTTTTGATCTCCTTTATAATGATTATCTCTCTTTGTAATCTAAATTCATTCACTTTTGATTAATAAAAAATTATTTTTTTGCTCATTAAGAATGTGGATCTGGGAATTCCATCCTCCATAGCTTTTGCTCCTCTCTTTTTGTGACATGTGTTTGCATCTAGGTGATTCTTGAGAGTTGTGGGGTTGAGCTTTCATCAACTTCAACATGGTATCAAAGCTCCAGATCTTCATGTCTTTGTTTTGTTTGGGAGATGTTTGGCTTGGTTTTCATATTTGTGTTTTTTCTTTCAGAGGGTTTAAGTTTTTAAAAGTGTTTTATATTGGATATAGGGGGGCCTATTTTTCAGATCACTTTGAGCCCAAATGGACATCATCACTGAGCTCGGAGTAACCAAAACCCCCATTTCCAAATAAAATATGTCCAATTTGGACATTGTTGAAATCAAAGGCAAAAAAAATTACATCCAGACTAGCTTGGGCAGTCAAATAGAGAAGTGGTAATTTTTTATTTATCAAAAAAATTGTCCCAAATTATTTTACAAAAAAGCACATAGAAAAGTTCATTATTTTTACATTTTTTTTGTCAAAATGGTGGGCCTTTTTGTGTTAAAGGAACTGTGATTTTTATTTGCATGAGAGGACAATTTTGAGACTTGCAACCCTATTGACACAAGGCTTGTGGGACCTTTATCAACACACCTTTAGCATGATTGTATACAATTTCAGTGGCCTTTATTTCTCTTAAGGATGTATGGCCCAAATATTTTTATGATTTGGCAACACACAAGTTGGTCTTGTCTTGGGATTGCAGCCACTACCAACGTCTGTGTATACTCCCTCATCAAAAACCTGATGGCAACTAGCACAAAATCAACTAGAAAATAGCACAAAACCAAATAGTCCCCCTAATGGTTCATATCAAAAACATCAAAAATAGTACACTAGAATATAGAGTTACTAGTATTCCTACTTTTAAAACCAGTAGAGTTTAAGTTAACAAATTGCATGTAGGTGGTCATCACATCGTACCACCTACAACCCATAAACAAGTTCAACATAAAAAAACAAAACCATCAACAGCAGATGGGAAGAAACTAGAAGAGTACCAAAAAACCAACAAAAATTAGAAAGTCATTAACTAGCCTCCTTTTTCTTTCCATTCCTAGCCATGAAAACCTTGGTACAGTCATCACCGAAGAAGCTGTAAAGGAGCTTTGTGTCCTCCTTTCCAAGGTTCTCCTCCTCTGAGGTATTAGCCAATGGCTGAAGAGTGGTAGCTGCCATGTGTGTCACTCTAAGAGTGAACCTAGAGAAAAGGTTGAATCCCTCTTCCACTGCCATGCACTTATCCATCAACTCCTTGTATTCCTTGCGTGTAACAGGTTCATTCTCCTTGGTTTCTAGCTTTAGGTTCCTACTACAATTCTCTAGGAGGTTCCACTTAACTTGCACATTAGAAATATTAGCATGGCCCTTTAGGCTCTCCTGGCCCTCTTTACCAATTGGGGAGGAAATAGTGTCATGGGAGGCATTGGTGATACTGGGGTTCTCCTGGTTGATAGGAAAAAGTAAGGTGATGGTGGCAAAGACATGTGTGGAGTTGGGGGAGGGGTCCTTAGTAGTGTTGTCTGCCTCAAAGTCCTAGGTACCATCAAGGGTATCATCCCATTTCTTGACATCTTTATCTGTCTCCTCTATCCCCTTATCCATACCATCCCCCAAATTCTTATCGCTCTCCTCAGAGTTGGTATCATCCTCCTCCTCTTCTTGAGAGCGACTGGCCATTTGTTTGTACTGACCCCAGGTCTTAGCAATTCATCCTGACCTTCTTCTACCCCCACAAATTTCCTCATTAGAGACACCAATTTCAACCTCCACCTTCTTATCCATTTTAATTATTTTATTGGACTCCAACTCAAGGGTCAAAATTTTGTTTTTCCTTCCCTTAGCAGGGGTTTGGCTGGGTGAGGGTTGAGGAGTGGGGCCTTGGCTACCATTAGTAAATTCCAAATGCAAGGGGGCCCAAACGGGAGGATGTTATCAATGGAAATCACAGGAGGAAGGCAGAGGGCCAAGTGAAATTGGAAGAGGTGGAACATAAGCCCTTGGTAGAGAATGGTGAAATTCGCCCCTTTTTTGTTCTTTTCTCTAACATCAATGACAACATCCTCAAGGGCATGCAATAGGAAGAAAGGAATACTAATAAATTTCTTATTGCAAAAATGGTTAAGTAGAGGCAAATGATAAAATTAATATACACCATGCCTACCCTTCAGCATCAAATACTTTATTATAATCAAACAGATGTCATCCCAGGGCTCTGGAAGTTTGTCTCTCCTAAATCCTCCCTGGTACTAGTCAAGCACCTCATTCTCTCTGAAGAAACTAGATAGGTTCACCTCATCCACCACCTTCATGATTTTTTGCCATTTCCTTCCCTTCATCTCTAAACCCATCGCAATAAGAATAGATTCTTCATTCTCCTAAAGAGAAATGTCATTAATGGTCACCCACCTATCCTTCCAGGTAGGGACAAACTATTGCAAACAATTTTCATTGTACCCCGCCATGGCTTGCATGTAGGGGACAAACCCTCCTTCCTTAAGCATAACCTAAGTAGCTTGCCTTTTTGAGAAGTCCTCCAATTTTGTGGGATCCAACCTATTTAGGTCCCCACCCATGGAAGCTTTCTCCTCAACCAAATCTCCTTCCACAATCTCAGTAATTCTCATTTGCATCCAGAAAATTGCCCAAGCAAGCCTAAAAATAGAACAACCAATGGATAAAAGCTTTCATTTTTTGTTCTTCATGGGCTTGTGAATATAATGTATAGGCTAGTTATTGGTATCATTACGAGGAGCGTGAGCATTTTGCAGATAATACCATAATGATCTAGCCCTAGTATTAATTTGAACTTTTCCCTTAATCATACCATAACACCACACAATAATGGTGTTAATTTTAAAGCCTGTATTATTTATTAATTTAGCTTTTATGTCTTTTCATGATAACATCAATATTATTTCCCTTTTCAATCCATCTTGTCAACATTATGGAAACCTTAGCTATCATAATAATAGCAATTCCATTGAAATTGTCTATTTTCCAAAGTTGGAGAGTCATCCAACCTGATTTAGTGTGGTCTTTTCCCTACAAACAAGGGAATGCACATTCTTGGGTAGTGATTTCGTACCCATCCAGCTTTTAATGTTCACAAAATCAAAACCACACCCATCCAAGGTATTTGCCACCACATTGCCTCCCTTATAAGTATTTTGTAAATCATAATGATCAATTTTCATAAGATAATGCCATATGTCCTCCAGGATGTGCCTCAGTGTCCACCAGGTTGAGCCTAGCCTTGAACTAAATCAATGATGAGCTTAGAGTCCCCCTCAATGGAAAGTCTTGTGACTTTCATTTCCACTACAATTTTTAGCCCCCATAGTAATGTGGTGTCTTTTGCCACATTGTTGGTTCCTTGACCCAAACTTCCCGAGTTGGTAACGAACACATCGCCTTTTTTGTCCTATAGCACACCGCCCTCTATCGCAAGCCCCTTATGTGTTGCCCCATCAAAATTTAGTTTGACAGTGGGGCCAATGGGGGGTTCTAACACGTATTTCTTCTGGCAAGCATCTTTGAGTTGTCAAAATTATGGAAATTGGGAAGAATGTTCCATCTCTCAACAATATCCTCCTCTTTCCTACTTAGGGGTTCCTATGGCAATCTGACTTTAGTTGCCATAACATTCTCAGTTATGATATTGCCAAGAATCTCTCCCACAATCTCTTCACCCCTCTCCTCCTCATGAAAGACCCCATTGTTTCTCCTTCCAAATGCCCTAGCAAACATGTGGGGGAGGAGAAACCAAAGGATTTTGAGGTAGGGATGGTAGAATGGGTAGCTCCAGTTCTTCAAAAATTGCTCCATACCTCTATTCATGACCCAAGCAATCGAAAATTTTTTCCAGATGTAGGACTAGACCTTAAGAGTATAGGGGCATTCCAGAAAGAGGTGGGTTATGCATTCCTCTGCCTTCTTGCATAGGTAACATATGTTGGTGATTGGTAAGTCTTGCCTTTGAAGTTTATCAGTTGTGAGGATTTTGCCATAAATCATCATCCACCAAAAGAAGTTCACTTTTGGCAATAACTAACAAATCCAAATTTTATTTTTAGTTAAAGTCTAAATGATTTTAGAAGTAATAAATGATTTTGAAAAGACATTATCTATTATAGATAAATTTATTTATTTTTAGGTAAGACTTATCTATAGTTTCGAGAAATGTGATTATTATTGTAATATTTTAATAATAATTTTTATTTCTTTTTGATATGTAAGTATTAGATTACTATTTTCTAAATCATAAAATTTTTAATTTAAATATATGAGTTTTTAATAAAACTTAATTAAATATATAAAATATACTTAATATATAATATTCATATTTTTTATTTATATTAATTAAATAACATATATTATATAATTTGAATAATTGAAAGAATTGTTTGAAAAACCCTAAAGTATAAAGCATCGCCAACTATAATTTTAATAACTTTTCAATGTTGACTTGTAGAATATTTACAATAAAATTAAGAAAAAAATTTAAAAATTAAAATGATAGCATATGATTGTTCATGATTTTAAAAATATTTTAAATTTATATTTTTCAAATAATTTTTAAATTTATAATCAGCCACTTTTAGTGATGTTGAAAATTTTGTGTTATTACAAAATATTATGATTATTTATTTTTTTATAAAATGAGTTTAAAATAATAGAATATGCATGTAAGTTTTAATATATTTTAAATTTATATTTTTTTTTAAAAAATTATTCAAACTTAAAAACTTATAGATTATAATATTATATTTTATTAATTAGTGTTGTAGTATTTATATTAAGCTCTATGCATACTCAAAATTAGCTATAATAGTTACTATATGTTTCATATGTTTTTTAAAAATATAACAAGGATTAGACATGTTCAAAAAATCTAGGTTAGCCTAAAATAAAATATGGAATTTGGACTATAATAGTTATTGTATGTTTTATATGTTATTAGTCCCGCCTATATAGGCCGAGACTTATGTTTTCACCTCATATTCTTATTATTTATTTTGTTTGGTTTCAAATATTAAAGTAGAATTGTAATGTTTGGGTCCGTTTTAATTTTTTATTTTTATTTTTCATTAACTATTTCTCTTTTCTCATTGTGTATTCATATTTTTGCCAGTGGTTTTTCTATTTTCCATTCAAAAATCTAAAAAATGTACTATATAGCGAGTACGAAATAAGAAAAAAAACTTTGAAGATTTCTAATGTTTTCTTATATCTTTTTGAAAGTCAAGATTTCAAAATGTCCTATAATTTGATTTTCGAAATAAAAATTATAAATAAATAATTGATTAAAATTTTAATATTTCTTTAAAATATTATTTTTACTTCATTATTTATTAATACCAAAAAAATTAAAATATTGATATATATTATATTTATATTTTTTTATATTTTTTAATATTTACAGATTTTTATAGTTAATCATTTGTTTATAATTTTAACAATAGCTTATGTTCTTTCCACATTAGGTGGGACTCCAGCTCTATTGAGCTCTTGTTTTATCTCGTATTAGTATGATATTGCAAGAATTTATTTTTTCTTGTTTTTTTAAAATATAACAAGGATTAGAAGTTCCTACATGTTAAAAAAATCTAGATTAGCCTAAAATAAAATACAGAATTTGGATTTCTTCAATTAATTTGTGTAGATGAGTGTTTAATATTGGGGAATGTTAATGCTTTTGTATCATTTCAGATATCTAATAAAAAATTAATTAATTATTATTGTAGAACTAAATATTTAGTTATTAGTTTGTCAAGCCTCCTACTTGTAAAATTTGGTTTGGATGATAGTTAGTTGTGATTTTAAAGAGACTAAATGATTCGTCATATTATTGTTGGCCTTTAGTTTGAATACTATTATTTTAGTTTGGTTAGATGTTTATACGTGTGGTTTCTTGATGATGTTATATGGGTAAGTGACATGTGATGATGTGCTTCATTATTAGTTTTTATGGTCAGAGAATCAATGCATGTTAGTTATTTTGATTAAATGGTAGCGAGTAATACTAATTATTTTTTAATATTTAATGAGTATTATTAAAAGTTCATATATCTAAATTTATAATTTTATAATTTAGATAGTTAGATGTTCCTGCTAATATTTTGATTTCGATAGACCTTTTTAATTATTATGTTTAATTGAATGAAGTAAAATATTTTTAATTATGTTGTTTAAAAAAAAAATCCTTATTAACAAAACATCTTTATGTATAAATTATTTCAATACCAAAACTTATAATTTTGTTCTAATTATCCCTATTATTATGTTTTAAAGATTTTATTTTTTAAAAAAATTAAAAAAATCTTTTCAATTATAGTATTAAGATAAGTAAATCTGAAGTTTTATTGGTTATTTTTATTATTTAAATTTTAAAACTAATTATAATGGAAACATTAAATCTAAATATGAAATAAAATCACCAGTTAATTTTATGTTGTATAAAATAATCTATAAAAGTGTAAATAATAGATATATTTTAAAATATATAAATCCCTCTCTAAAATTAAATATGCATTTAATATTTTTATTATTATTATATATTTATATTTATATTTATATTTATTTATTTATTTATTTTATTTTATTTTATTAATCATTCTTCTAAACATATATTCTAACATTTCTTAACAAAGGAAACTATTTCACTTTCGGAGTCCTTTAACAAGTTCCCTATCTGGGTCCGGCTTTTGAATCTTCCGATACATCTTTGGCATGATTCAGTTTTTGAAACTATTGGGAATGCTATTGGTGATTTCTTATATGTGGATTCTGACACGTTCGATATTTTCCACTCAACCTGTGCGCATTTTCTTGTTGAGTTGGATATTTCTAAGGGCCTCCCTAAGGCAATTTTCTTGGATTCCTCTAGGGGTTCTTGGACACAAATGTTGGATTTCGAATGTATCCCCTTTCGTTGTAGGAATTTCCACTTGACTAGTCACATTGCTGCTAGGTGTGTTGTTGGGAAGTCTAAATCAAGGCGACCACCTTCTTGGTGGTCAGGGGCCTCTTCTGAGCACTATACGGTGAAACAATCCTTGGATACTTCTATGGATTTTGTGGTTGAGGTTTCTCCTAGCGTTCATTTGGAGCCGGTGGTAGAGGAGGTGGTCTCTACCCCTGTTTCGGATGCTCTTCCTAAGAGCCAGTTGTCATCTGATTCTCATAAAGAGATTGGTGTGGCTTCGACGCCCCTCGGTTTCCATTGTTCTATTTCCTCAAAGGCTTGGGTTGCTGAGGCTGTGAAGATTGAGGATGGGTGGATAGCGGTTAAGAGTAAGACATCTAAGCCTTTTGCTCCCCCTTTAGATATGAACCTTCGGTCGTGTAAGGGAAACTTCAAATCAAAGGGAAAATCTTAAGTTCCCCTGTTCTGACTGGTTTTTTTGTGGTGGTAAGCGGGTTGTGGAACTGGCTCGCTGGTTACTGGTCGGGGAGGTTTTTCTGGTTGCTTTGCTTTCCAGTCTGTTTACTTTCCAGGTTCCAGTGTATTTTCTGGTTCCTTTTTCTGGACACATTTTTTGGTTTTAGGTCCCAGTAAAACCTGGTTTAGATGTTCAATTGGTTTCAGGTCCTTTTAAAACTTGGTAGGGCTTCATGATATATCTTTCTTTTTGATGTAAAGGGTTTTGGGACCCCTTCAAAACCTGTTTTTACCGTAATCTAAAACAAAGGAAATTATTTACTGTAAAAATAAAATAAAATATATATACATATATTAGATGATTTTTTTAATGTTTTTTTATTTTTTTAAATTTATAAAATATGAACTAATAAATCAAAATTATATATATATATATATGAAATCAAATAAATATACAATTGAAGTATGTATGTGTAACTACTAATCTAACTTAATTTTAATTATGATATACTAAACAAAATATTATTTATAGAAACTAAACACATTCTAATTAACTATAATTAAATTCTTAAGTTATATAAAAATATAGTTATCTATAAGTTTATTTAAAATTTAAATACAATATTTAAATTTATAATTTTGATTAGAAATATTAATAATTATAACTTAGTTTATTAGTCGATTAGGTTATTTACTACAGGATTTGTGGTCGAGAAATGTCTCGTCCAAGCCAGAACCCCTTTTAGGTGTTAGATGTAAACCCTCAGTTTTGGAATAGTGCTCCCATGGTGGATGTGAGTAGCGTTCACCATGTACCTACTGTGGCATACTTTTGTTGTGCTCAGCTATCGAGAGATGTTGCCTACAACATGCTATGGGCATCTGGTATTGTGGCAGAGTGTCGTTTACAATGGGCATCAACCAATTTTCTTGTGGTTGATATTTGTAGGGGTTGTGATCGCTTCTTAGTACATCATGCATTTGAGGATTTCAATGTAAGAAAGGTATTTTAGGCTCCTATTATTTCCTCTTCTATTGTTGCTTTTCTCCAAATAGGGTTGTTACAATCTCTCTGTATTTCTTAATTTTTTAGGTTGTTAGGCAATTCGCGTTTACTATTGCATTATATTGAAATATAGGAAGAAGAAATGGTTTTATATTCTTCCTCTTGGTTACCTCTTTGCCTTTTTATTTTCCCATTAGTTGATTTCTAATGATTTCTATGAATGGAAATATATTGTAAATCATAAAATGTTGTTTTAATATTTGTTTAGATAGGTGACTGAATTCATGTTTCGATCACTATACCTATAACTGTGACCCCCCTTCTCTAGTGAATGAAAACATCCAAACCTAGACCTAGAACTACTCCTTTCTCTACCCATGCGAAGGTGGATTGGTTTGTTTTGAATGTCAGTTAGGGCCCCCAGATCCTTGAACGAGGCTACTCGCTATTCTACTTTTTCTATTGGATCAACAAAAACAACTTAACTAATGGCTTAATCTATTGAATATACAAAGGGGGTCGACTATACCATATACTTGAGTAGGGAGCAGGGGCCCCTCTGTTTTATCTTGGGGGTTCTTTACATAGACTATATTTTGCTAGATTCAATTTGCTCCTATGTTATGTTGCTATAATAGCCATCTTTTATTTTCTCACATATTCAAAAGTTCTACTACTATTAACTTGTTGTTTTCTACTATATATGAATGTGTGAAATCAATTCCATTGTAAAGGAAAACAAACATTCCTTTTCTCCAGTCTGGGCTAATCCAATAATATGTAACACATAGCACAATCATCTTAGACTATTAACGAGTGATAAATCATGTGCTAATGTATTCTATAACAAGAAATTTCAAAAGTCTGAATATAAATATAGAAAATAAATTCACTTAACTATGTGATTGAAGATTGAACATGTGGTATGGTATTGAAATTTAAATACCTCAGGGTTTGCCTTTGAATGTCTTTTTCTATTATTTGTCTCTAGGTCATAGGTTCCCACTACTTTGCAATTGATTTTTTTCATTATATAAAGTAGAATCATTGTTGAAAATCACAAGATAAGAAGATCAGTGTTCAGGTTAACATCCTAGTTTTAAACCAACCAAAAACATCATATTTTTCTATAGTACACTTCAAAATGTAGTATTTATACAAGATAAAGCAATCACTACTAGTTATGTCCCATAACTATATACTCGAATATGGACATTAGATAGGATTTTCAAAGAATAAGAGTATAGAGCTACAAGGCTTTGTTACTTGATTTGTACTATTGTCACTAGGTCTGAAATTTTTCAATATCATGTAATATAAATTTGTAACCATCTATTATAACATCATATGAATATTGGATCATCAAGAATGGAAAACATTTTCTATAACATTTGTGTGGTTTTAGTTATAAGTCTTTTAAAAATGCAAGTCTCTATAGCCTTGTTTCGTAATTATAAATTAAGAGTGGGCTATTACAGTTTAACTGGCTTGGGCAAATTTGGGAATAGTTCATCTTGTCTTTATTTTCGTTCTCCTCTATTTTTTTTACATCTCCTTGATATCTCAAGTTAGCCCCCATTCAATTCCACTCAAATATCATGTTTGTGCAACTTTAAAACTAGGATTAGAAGTTTTTCTTTGAAATAATGGAGAAGATTTGATTGTCTTAGAAATTAGGCAACTTCTAGAAATCACTGTGAAATTCATTAGTGTGCATGTGAGCAGCAACTTAGAGTATCTAAATTTGTACATTTTTTAAAAAACAAAAATAAATGAAGGTATTGCAAAGCTTTTGCTTGTGAAGTGAATAGGGTCTCTCCATAATCCATATAACCATTCAAGTATAATCAGTATGATTGAATATTGGTCAAGGTTTGACCTTTAATACTCTTCAACAAGAGACGAGCTAAACCTTCCATCCACAAGTTGCTTTGCTTAACGATGGTTGAAACTACATAAGTCCTCTTCTAATGAAAGTAAAATAGAAGTGCTCTTCCTTAGGACAACTTGTAAACATCCTTAAATATTTGTTTGTTCCCTAGAAGAAATGAGAAGACACGAACTAAATTTAGGTTTGACTTAATTACCAGTTCACACACCACATGTTAAGTGTTATTCATGAGTTTTAGCTTCAATTTTTTTAACACTAACAAGATTTTGTTGCGATGTTGGTTTTAATCTATTTCTTTTCAATTTTAGAATAGTAATTTCAACTTGTTTGTCTGGTTTGTGTATGTTTTCATTTTTAGCTTTAGTTCCTTCAGATATTTTTTATTTATTTAGTTTAATTTTCTTTCTTAGTCAGAAGTTGTTAGTGACAATTTCTTCCTTCAGTTGGTTGTTCTTTGTCATATTCATGATTGCAAGAGTAGGGGAAACACATGCATAAGATTTAGTAACAAACTTAATGCTACTTGAGTTTTGCATAAATCTTCATGAAATTTTTAGCTTTGATTTTTAGCCTTTTGATTTTGTTCTAAATTTGATGTCTTGCACTGCTACTGAATTTGTATGGGATTTTTTTATTGGATTTCTAGTCTTGTTATAATATGAATTTTCAGTATTTTTTTTGTTAGTGTTACAGATAGTGTTCATTATTGAGGAAGAAGAATGCATACAAGACATTTACTAATAAAGTTAAAAGGTTTTTGAGATTTACATAAATTGAGTTTCACTTTATTGTTACAACTGGATGAAAGGAAAATAATTTCTTTGATACAATTCTTGTGTTTCTATTCATTTGCTGATACCATTCTATTTTGACATTCATTTTTGATACTAAGTGTAACTTTTCCTGTTTAGCATCTCATTGTAAGGAAGCAAAGGTGAGCAGAATCGCTTCCTACACTAATCTTGAGAGGACGATTATGCAAATTCAACTAACTATTGTAGAGATCTCAAGAAATGCATAATAACATAATCAAAATATCAATGAATGCATAACACAATGATTACCATGGGGAAACGCTTGTGGGAGGAAAATCCCACCCTCCAAAACTTGCATAATGTATTCTCAAATCAAGAAGATTACAATAAATTTGCAATGCAAGTTCTTATAAGATCACATCACCACAACTCAAACTCAGACTTGAACTCAGACTTAGAGAGACTCCTTCTAGCACCTAGTCTTGCAAATAGAACTCAATAATACAAACACCTCCCCAAGCCCTCCTTTTATAGTGATTTACAACTTGGAAACCATTTGTGGTTTTACAAAACCATGGGGCAAAACCATGGGAAAAACAACCATGCCACATGTTACACACTTGTCATTTGAAACTCCAAAAATAGCATTTTCGTACATAATTTTGTCCTCTAGTTTAGACCCTCATAAAAGTCATATAATGAGTTGTTTAAACTCTAAAAATAGCCCTCCTATATTGTAGTAGGGAAAAGGTATATTTTTAACAACCCATACACCTTTTTCCAAATCATAAACATGTGAAAACTATCACAAACAAATTCTATAATTTTCTGAAAAAATATTGCAAGGTTGAGACATAATTCTCAACATTCTCCCACTTGTCGAACACCTTGCAAGAGTCAAGGGATCCAAAGTGTCATGGACTTAATTTCTAGGGGCCGAGAGGCCCATAGACTCTGAACACCATCTTAATTTATGTATGCTCATGGGCTTAGTTAATGCACCAACAACATTCACCAAATTTTCTACCTTCTCCAACTTCACCTTATCATCCTCAACCATGTCTCTCACAAAATGATATTGTACATCAATGTGCTTGATTCTGCCATGAAATGTTGGGTTCTTCGCTAGGTAGATTGCACACTAACTATCACTATAAATTGTCATTGCACCCTATTTGAACTCTATATCTAAACATAGTCTCTTAAGCTAGATAGCTTCTTTGCAGGCATGAGTAGATGTCATATACTCTACCTCTATAGTGGACAAAGAGACCACAGCTTGTCACTTGCTCATCCAACTGATTGTACCACTGAATAATGTAAACACATATGCCCCAGTGGATCTTCTTCTATCAACATTGCCAACCTAGTATAAATCCACATAGCCTTGAATATCCAAGGAATGCTCATTTCCTGTTCCATGGAAACATATATAGTACTCTGAGGTACCTTGC
This sequence comes from Cupressus sempervirens, assembly GCA_028749045.1. Classification (NCBI taxonomy): domain Eukaryota; kingdom Viridiplantae; phylum Streptophyta; class Pinopsida; order Cupressales; family Cupressaceae; genus Cupressus; species Cupressus sempervirens. The sequence goes on from CM053793.1 coordinate 530,282,617, forward strand.
AAGTATCTGAAAACTCTTTTTACTGCATCCCAATGTGCTCTTCTTGAATTATACATGTAAGAGGAAAGTACTCCCACTACTTGGGTAATGGCTAGTCTTGTATAGACCATAGCATACATCAAACTTCCAACAGCACTTTGATACGATACTTGACTCATTTCTTCCATCTCCAATGGGGATGAAGGACATTGTGAGTTAGAAATCCCATAGTAACAGGAACACTCAATCGTCTAGAATCCTGCATATTGAATCTTCTCAGAATATTACCAACATACTTACTCTGGACTAGCCAAAACTTTTTGTTTTTCCTATCTCTTATAATCTCCATTCCTAGAATGTACCTTGTTGTACCAAGATCTTTCATTTCAAATTTTGTTGAGAGTTGAGATTTTAATTCTGCAATTAAACCTTTTCCTTTGCCAATAAACAACATGTCATCAACATATAAGGCAATAACCAAGAAATAATCACCATCAGACTTGTAGTAAATATAGTGGTCAGATTTGGATCGCATAAATCCCAAACTCAGTACATATGTATCAAACTTTTGGTACCACATCCTAGACTTTGTTTTAAACCATACAAGGATTTCTTCAACTTATAGACCAAATGAATTTTACCTTTCACCACAAAGTGCTCTGGTTGTGTCATATAAATTTCTTCCTCCAAATCTCCATGAAGGAAAGTTGTCTTCTCATCCATCTTCTCAACTTCTAAATCATAAGCTACTAAATAGAAAGTAAAAATTGAATGGATGTCATTTTTTCTATAGGAGAAAAAATTTTACCATAATCAATTCCTGCAACTTGGGAGTAACCTTTTGCAGCTAATTGTTATTTATACTTCTTAATGCTTCCATCTGAACCCATATTCCTTTTGAACACCCATTTACAACCAACAAGCTTCCATCCTTCAGGAAATGGTACAAGGTCTCATGTGTCATTCCTCTTAAGAGCTATCATCTCTTCTTCCATGGCTATTTTCCAAGACTCTGAATCATTCATACCAAGAGCCTCTTCTACAAATTTTGGTTCATCAATATTAGAATTCAAAGCAAATATATACCTCCAATCATCAGGAGAATATCCATACCTTTATGGTGCTTTCCTCTATCTACTAGACCTTTGAACAAGATCTAGTTTAGGTTCATGTTCAGGTTCATGAGTAGGTTCTCCCTCTTTCTCTGATGATTCAAAACTTGTACAGCTCTCTTCACCATCTCGTCTTTCTAAGGGCCTTGATTCAGCCTTCTCAGGTGTAGCAAGAAGTTAAATCACATCTTTCTTTTCTTCCATCTATTCTGGTTGTACTATAACAAAAGAAGGCTTAGTTTCTCTAAAAATAACACTTCTCGAATAAAATATCTTTTTTTGCAACAAGATGCCAAAGCTTGTATCCTTTCACACCATAAATATATCTAATGAAGATACATTTGACAGCTTTTTTTTCCAATTTTGTGTGCTTTTCCTTTGGCACATGAGCATATGCCTCACAACCAAAAACTCTCAAATGTCTAAGCGAAGGCTTGTGGCACGACCATGCTTCCATTGGTGTCTTATCAACAAGAGATGATGTAGGAGACTTATTTATCAAGTAGCAGGCAGTGGCTATAGCTTCAATCCAAAAATTTTGTTCCAATCTAGCTCCACTCAACATACTCCTAGCTGTCTCCATCAAGGTCATGTTCATTCTTTTTGCAACTCCATTCTGTTGTGGAGAATACAAAGTTGTCTTCTCTCTTTTAACACCACAATCTTTACAAAATGTGTCAAAGTCATTAGAGAAATATTAACTATCATTATCATTTCTCAAACACTTTATCTTCTTTCCAATCTGCAACTCAACCATTGCTTTAAATTCTTTGAAATGACTAAAAACTTCAGCTTTACTCCTAAGGAAATAAACCCATGTTCTTCTATTGAAATCGTCAATTAAAAAAAAAAACATAATAAATTGATCTACCAATAGAAGGAACATCAACTGGACCAAATACATCCAAATGGATTAGATCCAAAATACATGAGGACTTATGAGAACTTGAGTAAAATTGAACACAATTTTGTTTACCATTGATACATTGCTCACAAAAATCAAACTCAAGATTGTAGCCATTCAACCCATCAACAAGGTTTTTACTTTTTGAGGTTTGTAGACCCTTCTCACCTATATGGCCGAGTCTTCAGTGCCATAACATAGTCTTCTCTGTAGGAAACTTTGATTCAGTAGATAGAGCACCCTTGGGTACCCAAAAACCATGACCATCTATTGAAAGAGAAACCCTCTCCTTCTCCAACAAAGTAGTTCTCTTCACAACCTTATCAGAAGTACTATTGTACCCAACCGTGTATGCTTCAAGCTAGTACAATTTACCCAATCCGCTTCCTCTTGCTATCACCATAGCACCTCTCACCATTTTCACACCTACTTCAGAAAATTGTGCATGCACACTACATCTATTTGTTTGGTAATAGATAAAAAAATTCCTTACTAGTCTTGGGATATGCAAGACACCATCAAATCTTCTAATTCTTCCATCAGAAAATTTCACATGAATACTTCCATGACCAACAATATCAAGAACTAAGTTATCACATAAATACACCTTACCGCCATCACAATTTTCATACTTACTAAACCAATTTCTATTAGGTGTCATGTGAAAAGATGTAAGAGTCTATCAACCATGCATTGTCACTTGCATGAGTGGCCAAGGTTGCAAGAAAATATCTCCATCTTCCTTCTCAGACTCAGAATTAGAATCTTGCTTCTTCTTCTTTTTCTTCTTCTCCTCTTTGTAGTCCTTTTGGAAATGTCCAAGTTTGCCACAATTCCAGTAGATCATCTTGGATTTACAAGGAGATTTTGATCTCCCCTTATTCTTTGACTTAGAATGGCCATGTTTTTTGTTCTTGCCTCTTTATTTTGGTCTTCCATGAACACTCAAAGCCTCTCTGGCATTAAGAGAGACCTTCCTTGTCATCTCCTCATAAAGTAGAGAACCAACACCATCCTTCATCTTCAAGACAATTGAACTGCTCCTTATGGCCATGACAAGGATGTCCCATGAGTTTGGCAATGAACATAGCAAGATTTGACACCTTTCTTCTTCATGCATTGATACCCCAACTGAGGTCAACTAAGCCACCAGCATATTGAAACTTTTGAGATACTCAAAAATGCATCCACCTTCTTCTATTCTCAAGGAATATAACTTCTTCCTCAAGAAAATCTTGTTCACAAGTGATTTTTCTTGATAAATCTCACTTAGCTTCTTCCAAAGCTTCTTCGTGGTAGGTTCTTCATGGACATTAATCAAAATCAAGTTTGCAAGACACAATCCAATGAGACCTTTAGCTTTTCTGTCTATCACATCATACTATATAGCTAAAGTCGAATCTATAGACCTCTGCTTATTCTCATCAATTGTATCCCATAGATCCCGATTAATCAATAGATCTTCCATCTTCAGCTTCCACATCTCAAAGTTTGTGCTAGAAAACTTCTCTACATCAATCCTCCCTGATATGCTTTCCATCTTTGCAATCATGCAACACAGAAATGAAAACCTCTACACAAGCTCCCACTCAAACATTGATTAGCTCAAAAAAACCATGTACCCAACAAATAGAACCAAAACTAGCCAAGCTCTAATACCACTTATAAGGAAGCAAAGGTAACCTGGATCACTTCCTACACTAATCTTGAGAGGATGATTATGCAAATTTAATTAACTATTGTAGAGATCTCAAGAAATGCATAATAACATAATCAAAATAACAATGAACACATAACACAATGATTACCATGGGGAAACCCCTCTGAGAGAAAAACCCCACCCTCCAAAACCTGTATAACATATTCTCAAATCAAGAAGATTACAATACACTTATAATGCAAGTTCTTACAAGAGCGCATCACCACAACTCAAACTCAGACTTGGACTTAGAGAGACTCCTTCTAGCACCCAATCTTGCAAACAGAACTCAATGACACAAACACCTCCCCAAGCCCTCCTTTTATAGTGATTTACAACTTGGAAACTGTTTGTGGTTTTACAAAATCATTAGACAAAACCATGGGCAAAACAACCATGCCACATGTTACCCACTTGCCATTTGTAACTCCAAGAATAGCATTTTCATCCATAATTTTGTCTTTTAGTTTAGACCCCCATAGAAGGCATATAATGAGTTGTTTATACTCTAAAAATAGCCCTCCTATATTTAACTGGGGATAAGGCACATTTTTAACAATTCATACACCTTTTTCCAACTCATAAACATGTGAAAATTATCACAAACAAATTCTAGAATTTTCCAAATAAAGCTTGCAAGGTTGAGACACAATTCTCAACTTTAATGGCATATGTACAGATGTTGACTCCTTGCTCTTTCCTTAGATTTGGATTTCTTTCATGTGTATTTCAATCACATTATTTTTTCCTTTTTTCTATTTATTTGTTTTCATCAAACACCTAACTAAATAATGATAACTGTGAACATTGAAATATGCCAAATGAAAGATCCCATGGTTTTGTAGTCATCTCTTTAACTAACACCATGCACTTCCATTTTGTAGGTCCCCAGAAGATACAACAATAATTCTTGATAGGCTAGATGCAACACAACCCATTATTCCACTAGGCAATGACGACTACTTGCTTTTTCCTTGAATTTTGACTTCTTTCATGTGTATTTCAGTCATATTGTTTTCCCTTTTTTGCATTTATTTGTTTTCATCTCAAACAATTGACAAAAAATTGAAAAATGTGAACAATGAAATATGCCAACTGTAAGATCCCATGTTTTTTAGTTTGATACCTAAATCATTTTTTTATCAAACGATTCTTTGCGTTGATTAGTAGAATGAGCAAGGAATCTTTTTAGTTGGATTTTTGGCCTGATACCAAAATATGTAGCTTTTATGAATTGATGGAGATTCTCATCAGCATTCAATACAAGAAGGAAGTTTTGATCATTTGGGCAATTGATTGGCTATGCATTTTTTGAAATGAAATCAATAGCCTAGATAGATTGGGTACTCCAAAATTTGGACAACTTTAAGGGCTCGTTAATATAAAATCCAACAATTTCACTTTGATTGTTTCTAGAATGTATAGAGTGGAAACCTACTATATATATTGGTAGTGAGAACCTACTTTATATGTTGATATTGAGATGTTAATGAATTAATCCAAATTCTATATATTGGGTGTCATCTTCACACCAATGTGGCCTATACCCCCAACTGTATTAATCCATATCCTGCTAGACTCTATCATTGCAGACTGGTTCATTGGACTATAGGTTGTAATTCTAGCACATAGTATCAATGTAGCTTGTTGAGGGGGTAGAAGTTTAGGGATATGAACCACAAACCTGCACCATCTCGTAAGTTTTTTGTTTTACACAACAATAAAATAGACCAGTCCTACTAAACTATTAATGATCTGGATTATATTAGGGTAACAATATATTGCAAATTCAATTAAATAGTATGGGTCTATTGCCTATGATGAGTAAGTAATCATAACTTTCTGAACTTAGGTAGAAAAAAGTACATGGTATATGATGATCATCCGATCACATGGTGCTTTTAAGACAGTTATCTAATAGTTGCAATATATAATTTACAAAAAGTGAGTCAATCTAAATAATTGTATTGGTTAGTATAGATATTGTAATATAAGAAAAGTTATCAATTTCAATTCCAAAATACACACAATGAGCAGCTGAATTAATATCTAACAGTCGTAAAAGAAACTATGAGGTGTGTGTACACTCTCTTCGGTAAAGATAAGATAAATAAATTTCCTTCTATTTTCCTAGCATGTAGTAACACACAAACAAGTAATTTCAGACTAACAAATAAGATTAGTTATTGAAATCGTGGATCTTACAGACCTCTTAATAACTATTCATGTGATGTTTTGTCACTTAATCAAAAACTAAAAAGGTCTACTAAACTAATAATAGAGAATATGTAATAGATGTCACATTAAAATGACCACTATTTTTTTTTTATGAATAGTCCCTTCCTTATATTAAAAAAATACAATAAAGTTACATATTCACAAAAAAAGGGGTCAAGGGAAACAAGATCACACTGCGAGTTCATATAGCCTAAGGCTAGATGTCAACTATTCATCAAAAAAAACTTTAGAAAATAAAAAGCCTTAGGCTACTAGCGCAATGCCAGCCGAGGGCTCCTCCTGCTGCTCCTGTTACCAGTTGGCCCTCTACATATTCAGACCCCAAGTGGGTGTTTCCTCAGCTAAATTTAGCCATTTCTCCTCCCAGGCCTAAGGGAGAAAAAGAAGAAGATGATGATGTTGCTGCTGATGGATGGGCTCCCCTTGAGCCATCTGCCCACCCCACCCCCAAGTGGGGATCTAATGATAAGGATGACCACTTTTTTGACATTTTTATGCATCACAAATCCTCTATCATTCATGATAACAACCTAGAAATGTAAACAATAATTATAAACTATATAACTTTTTAATATTATAAATAAAACTATTCTTTTTGGGTTCAGACTGATAATATGTTTAAGAACTCAAGGTAGGCATGGGAAGTTATAGTGGGCAACTACTAACACCCAAGCCCAAGGTAATGAGGAAAATTGAAAGGGTATGTTATATGTTATTATCTCTACAAGATATATGAGAAAAGCTTTTTGGTACTAAGTTGTCTTGTCTTTATCTTTCTAATATATTCCATTGGTGAATCCATGAGCTATAGTGGTAACCCAGAAGTGAGAAAGATAATCTAGCTAGTTGATAACAATTATAGGAGGAGACAGATAAAGTTTGATACCTGATTCAAATGATTGATGCATATGAACAATAGTTCTAACTCCTGAACAAAGAACAATGCCTTACTAGTGGCACAAATGACTAACATTCAGTGAATTGGCAGGAAGAGATGGTTGTTTCAGAGGAGTTGGAGAATCATAAGATAGATGTGGCACATGAAGATAAACAATGCTATTTTGAGGTGATTGATCTTGTAGGGAATTTGTAGCATTAGGTGAGGCTATATCTCATGAGTATGAAGCTTGTTGCTATGAGGAACTTGATTTTAGATAAAGAGACTGGGCCAAAGAACGTTTTAAAAAGAATGTGACAATATCTTTCTACTGTAGATTTCACAATGGAAGATTTAAGGCTACCCAATAATAAGCTGATATTTAATTAATCTTGTACATATCTGATGATCATTAGAGTCCAAGAGAGTGCATTTCTTTTAGGCATTCTATGAAAGTGTTCATGAATAAAAAGATAGAAACCTTCAACTACAAAAATCTACAGTCAACATACATGTAGCAATCCATTTTTTCTAATACCCTTCATTCCATAAGAATGGTAATCTTAGGATCATTGACAGTGGAATCTATTCCCAATTAGAATAGGCAAAGTTTACAAGAGAAGCTCCCAAACTTCAATTTGATTTAATAAATTATGGAGTTGATTTGGAGTTTTGATTGAATAAGCACCATTAAAACCAGTAGCAATGAAAAATTTTAACAATGGCTTGAGAGTGCAAAAGAAGTTGGGATTTTGTGGCAATAGAGAATGCAAATTTTTTGATTTTTTTGCAGAATGGACAAAGGACTGAAATGGATTTATCTCAAGTCTACCCATAAACTATTGTTCTTTCTTATGTCCCTAACTCCTCACCTAAAGCCTCTATGAGAACCTCCTCCCCGCCTGGATGCTCTTCTCGAAACTTTGTCACATCATCTACCTACCATCCAAGCTCAAAGTTCATAAGGCTTTCTTCAAAATAAAATGATTTTAAAGGATTCAATGGATAACCCAAATCATCAAACCGCACACAATGCAAAAGGTGTAGATGGACCCTCAAAGTTTCTTCATCTATTGCTAAATGAGTGCACAAAGGAGCACCAATTTCTCGAATAGACCCTTCTCTAGCAGCCCAAAATTACATGCATGACAACAAATAGGCTAAGAGCATGATAACAAATAGCCTGAGGACATCAACCAAGTTCAAAAATATTTATTCATGAATACAAGATGCCTAAAGGGTATTATTAGTTACAACATAGGAAGCAATAAAGAAATGGCCTGATGAGATCTGACCCAACTCAAAATGCTTTCCACAATTTATAGATAGATTAGGCTTCTTCAATATGTTGTCATTTACAACCAACCTTCTTGAATTGTTATAGTTGGTTTTACATAGACTTCATTTTAATTCACAAAAAAATTGTAGTTATTCTATTTGTAGAGCAAAATCTTGTACAATACTTACAACTTGGCCCTCAAAAAAATCCCACTTCTTCAATTCTAAGCCTATTATGCACTATGTGTAGTGACCAATACATTTTCTATTCATTACTATGATGAGGGTGTTGTGGTTTGTAATGGAACAAATTTACAAATAAAATAGAGCTTCCCCTACTTAGAGTTATGGATAAACCCAAAGTTGTGAAAGCCTCATTCAAAATAATTAATGCCTCTGTCATCACCAATTTTTATTTGTAATGTTGCGAAAATGTATGGCTTACAATGTGAGTATTTTTCATTTCAGATTCCACGATCATTTTTTTATTACTTCCATCTATTGTAATTGACCTAAATAGTGTTCACACTAAGAGGACACTTATTGATCTAACATACAAAGTCTTTATGCATATACCTTTCAAAGAAAGTTAAATCCATCAAAATAAACAAGATGAAATAATTAGAATCATCTAAAATTTGAAAACCCAATTCAAGTTGCAACAGTGCATGTGATGTGGAACACCTTTTATTTTATTTTTTGTGTCATAATGTTGCTCAAGTGAGATTAATAGTGGAGGATAAAACAAAGATGTGATTTTTTTTGTTAAATGAAAGTTACTTTAGTACAAGAATGATTCCATAAGAGAATAACATGCATTTCTCAAATGGAATTTATGTTTAGATCCAATTGCATTGTTGAATACATATTTATCCTACCATCTTAGAATGTATAATGGTTTCACTTATATGTCTCATTAGGTCTCCAAAAACCATTGTAACTATATAGTACATATCTGCCAATACTAGGAAGATTCAAGTCTTAAACACACAACCCCAATCAATTGCAATGTTGTTCAGTATACGTTATTCACAACATCACCTCTGCTACCAACATCACCTCTGATACCATGTTGATTGTTATTGGATTAATTGGAACACCACAAAGTTGTTTTGCATAACCTTCATCTTCTATTCAGCAATTTGCAAAAGTCCCTTTCAACACCAAAAGCCCTTACTACCTAGATTTGACTTCTATATGTATGTGAAGATTGTTGTTGTTGAACAACACAGAGTATAGTCATCAGTCAGATGTCTCTATTAATTGAGAATTAATAAATTGTGTAAACCATGCAATCTTCTACTCCTAGTAGTATCTTCTCAATCTAATAAGGAATATTGTTGATTCCTGCAGTCCTTGGTTATGTTTTAGTTATGCTCAGTTTAACCTCAGTTCAGTGCTTTAGTTAGCAAAGTTTTACTTCAGTTCTCCATGCACTGGAACACATCTGTGTAGTTCTCAGAGGTGAAATCTTTGTTGTTTTATTTCTTTTATATAGCTTGAGTATGTAATAAGTTCTAAAATAATGAGATATGTTGCAATAAAAAGATAGATTTCATTGCTCCAAAATAGAGCTTCCCCTATTCAAGAAATGAAGCTTCTTTTTTTCTATTTTCTAAGTATGGTTTATTCATAATTAAATTATTCTTTGTATGATGTTGATTAGTTTCTACAATATACTTATTGTTGTCACTGAGTCTATAACTTTGCTTACGTTATCCCTCTTCTAGTTCATAGTTATGAGGTCTGGAAGAACTGCAATGATCAATTTCTTTACTTGGAAAAATGTCCCTAATTTCCAGAATAGAGCTAATGATTAAATAATCCAAACTTCTCCATTTCTTTTTTAAATTATCTTTTCCCTATTCTCTAGCACGGTATTCGATCGAAAAAGATAATTCATAGTCACTTGAGAGGATGCCAATCAAGTATTAGTTATTGAACCATCTATTGCAGAGGTGACTAATTATTCAACTAAACTCATGACTGAAATTTAAAATTGATGTTTTACTATGTTTAATGATAGAATTTTTGGTAAATCTTATGCAATTTCTTTTCTCACATGTGGATTGTTGTTTTGTATTCTATTTTTCTAATGGTGTACAAGTTTTTCCCTTAGGTGTCTTCCGTGAAAATTTATGTGTTAGATCTTGGTGCATCCCTTATTTGATAATTCTAATTTCAGATATGCCATTAATATATTTTGTCGGTGCTGACTTTTTATATGTATGTCTGCTTACATGACAAAATGTTAGTATTTATGTCATATAAGCCAATATACATTCATTATTGTGTTCAATAACAAATGAACCCATCACATATTACATACTAAGAAATGTAAAATACAACTCAATAGATGAGCTCCTAGGGAAGTAAAGATTATTTGAGTGTATAAAAGAAAGGCTACAGATTTTCAAATTTGTTGATTTGTGTCCAATGACATTATCCAGTGAATATTGTATTGATTATACAATATAACTATAACAATAGGTGTATGCAGGTTACCCAACATGGCAAACAAAAATGTACCTAGCAATATAACTACCATTTCGAGCACTATTTCAGAGTGAACTCCCCCCCCCCTCTCAATTTCACTTCAGCGAGAGGCCTCCATAGTAGGTTCTACATCCATAAATTGGATGGGATCACATGAAAAACATATTGAACAGCTCACGAAAAATATCCCTACTAATAGCCAAGAAATATTAAGGGGACTCAACCAGGCAAATGTCGCTACACAAATCCTACTGGATAATGAGATAGAGGAAATTGAAATAGCTATGCAACAACTTGACATGGCATATCAGGCACTACAAAAATATTGCCTCCTTGAACTGAAAATAAGATACGATGAACACTTCAACATGGGAGATTTCGGTGCACTTCAGCGTACATTCTAGAATTTTGTGGAACTTGTATGGAACAACATCTTTGCATGGATTAACCAAACTGGTGTAGAAATCTAAAACCTACAAAAAAAGAATTGACCTCTATTCTTGTAAAAAAATCAACCATTAGGCACTCCTTTCTCATGTAGAAAGATAGAGACCGAAAAATTTGGATCCAAATCTCAACTCCTTAGCATCTACTTTCTATGTAATCAACTAATTTTGAATATATTTTTGGATTAAATAATTGCATTTGATTATATTTTTGGATTAAATAGATGTTAATGTGTTGCTATATATTTCTTGATCAAATAAATGCTTCTGTGTTGCTATTATTATGTCTTCGTTATGAATATATAGAAATGTTCTTGGAATGTTTAATAAGCATCAGGTCATGTTCTATTGATTGTATAATTTAGTCCATGTTTTGTAGACATATCATTTGCCAATCTGTCATTCTAGCTTTCCAGAATAGGTCATATATGTTCTGACATTATCACAGTCATGACAAAATTAGTTACACTTAAGTTTCAAAAAGTAGTAAATTAACAACGAATTTAAATCAAGATTGTGGCATTAAAAATCGGCGTGACTCTTGACCTCTAGGGTACAAGTGCTAGTTTTAAAAATTGTAAAGATGAAATCCATAAATTAAAAGATTTAACTTGAACCTAAATTGAATAAAACGTAAAAAAATGATCTTAAAAAATAGAAAATTTATGTTGCTTACCATCTTCTTTTGTCTTTTGAGGGGGATAAATTTTATTTTAACTTTCCAATCGTCCAGCCAATGCCAATCACCTTATCTAATTTGACTTGAGTTGGGCAGGTAATTAAAACTAGAGAAAGTGTGTCTATCAAAGAGATGACATACCATATGGACATGGCATGATTGGCATCGAACCACAACAAAATTCATGGTTGGATAGTCGATGCCCTATTTTTCGGTTGTCCTTAAATCTCATCCCCACACATAGATTACCAACTTTGCATGGATTTTTTGCAAGCGCCTTGATGGAGACACTGAGTCTCGTTGCATGGTCTTCTACGAGCCACCTATTCTTTGGCCAAATTTTGTTTGGCACCTTTTGCGTTTGACAAATTATGGAATGGTTTCGAGTATTCACATGGAGTTTTTTTACCCTTTATTCACCATTGAACTTTTTTTTGGCATTATTTTTTCTAGTAGCTCCATCGTATGCAATTTTGGCCACCAAATTTTTTTCGGCTCCAACTTCCACTTTTCTAGCCACTTGCTCTCTTTCGGCTTTGTTTTAGGTATTTTTCAATTTTGATGTTTTTTTAGGTCTTTTTTTTGTTGTCAAAGTTAGGAGTTTTTTTTTTGCACTCTAAGAGACATATCTTGAGCATCCAATCTTTGATTTGGGAATTCTTGATATCATTGGAAAGGTCTTTCAGATATCTTTTTGGTGATGCTAGTTGTTTTTCTAGTTTCTTCTCCAAGCACATTCTATTTAGTTTTTTTGCATTTTTGCATTATGGTGGATATCTTGATTGTTTCAGTCCAGGCATTTGTTTTTTTGCTTCAAATGATTAGTCATGGGTTGTACTATCTATTGTATTAGCCTTATGTCTCTTATGATCTTTGTAGACGTCATTTGTATGCATTTTTGCAAACACACTGAGATAAAGTGTCATATTCTATCTGTATTTGTGTTTTAGTTGGTTTTTCTTGTTTTGCCTTCTGATTTGAGCAATGTCATCTAAGGACACTCATGCAAATTACTATATTTTTTAGATTCACTATATTTTGTGCCTTATTGTACATGTGTTACTCTAATTAAAGTGTCACGGGGGTTGATGTTTTTCCTTTGTTTGTCATATTCCTTTGTCTATGAGTAGTCATTCCATGACATTAGTCTCATGATGTGTTTGAGATTGATCACCTCAGTACACACCTACTTGATCATGGTTCCTTGACATGCAATTTTTTTGGCCTACTTTTCTAGTTACTTGTCACCTCACCCTTGTCTACTAGGGGGGATTCTTTTATTGGTTCTTATGCTTCCTTGGTTCAATGGAGTGAGCTATGTATTCAGTATTTGTCCCTATGTTCTAGGCGAATGCAGTGGCTACATACCTATGTATTTCAGTAAGATGGATCATTTACCATATAGATGCTTTTCTTTTCGTTCCTACTTTGGTTGCAGCCATGTTCAATTGATCAACTCTTCAAACTTTGGTGTTTTATGTCATTTGTATCTTTGAGTTCAGTTGTTTTCATTTGTGTGCTTCCTGAATTCAAGTAGTGTCTTCTGAGAGCACTCGTGCATATTTTAATCTTCTCTACCTGGTTAGGTTCTATTGTAGTGGAGGTTCTTCAGATCAGTAGTTACTTATTAACAGAGTTTTGCAGCTTCTACATGCTTTAGTAGTGTTCTTCGTAATCATCTCTTTTGTTCATATCTTCTGGGACATTCCCTAGTTTAGAGGCTTCGTTGGTCCTTCACTAGTTCTTTCAGCATTCTTTTCATCTCTTTTTGGAAGAGTTTTTCCCATGAGGTTTTTCTCTATTTCTCCTATTTACAGAGATTTGATTGTGCTTGGGTACCTAATCAGGTTTTGTTATTAGGATCCAAATCTACTTTCAGTAATAGTTTCTAAGTTTTTAGCTACTCCCTAAGTTTATCTTAAGGGAGGGTGCTAGAGTAACTAAATATTTTGTAATTAACTCTATTTTACTTAAGCCAAACTCTAGGCAATTGATAATTAATTCTTTTATTAATTATTATAATGAAACCTAGGTTTTACCTTTTAGGGTTTCTATCTATAAGGATGATCTCTCTTTGTAATCTAAATTCATTCACTTTTGATTAATAGCAATTTTTTTTTTAGCTCATCAAGAATGTCTCATATGTGGATTTGGGAATTCCACCCTCCATAGTGTTTGTTCCTCTCTTTATGTAATAGGTGTTTACATGCAGGTGATTCTTGGGAGTTGTGCAATTGAGCTTTCATCAACTTCAACATCAACAATTAAAGGCTATATTGCACGGCCAGACCTCAACAAAAATATGTGGATTTTAACACACAAAAGCTTGAATATAAGGAGAAAAAATAAATTAGAGGTCCATATTTATGTTCCTTAATGATTCCTTATATTTGTAATTTTCCAGCATAGAAGCAAGTCTAAATTAGATTTTTTGAGCAAGTTTCAATAGTTACGAAAGATTAGTCATAACTAATGAACAATCAAATTGGACTTCAAGCATCTAGGAATGAATTTCCTAGCATCATGATAGAGGGATCAAATTAGATTCAAGAAATCCATTTTTTATTTGAATGTGTTGTTTTAACATTCGAAATCCGTATCAAAAAGAAGAAAAAAAAATTCCAAATAACTTTAAGACGACCAACTCGAGCTAAAACAAGCTATACATTAAAATGGATTGCATTTTATTGTTGGTGACAAGCTTCACAACTTCTTGAAAACCTGTAAATTGACATGTTAGGTATTAAAATTGATTTAGAAAAAAATTAATGATAATGACATATCTACTCTATCATTGACAAATTTATTGTATTTATTGACACACCTACATCATTTAACTAACATGTATTCAACATGTAGAGTTATAGTATTATAACAAGGATAATAGAAAAGAAAGAACTTAGACTTGGTTACTTATTCAACATATTGGGTTACAGTATTCTAATAGGGATAATTTGTAAGGATGAACTCAGATATGATAGGACTAAGGAAATCTAGAATATTTTATGTTGACATTTGATATTAATTTCTTTGTATTCAATTGGGAATATCAGAATAAAAGGGAAATTACTATTTCACCTTTCAAATCAAGGAAAACATAAAGGATTAAAATCATCTATATTACATTGGTTATAAGAAAGATTGATTAAAGTACTTAATTTTGTAATTTTAGGTTATCTAGATGCAGAAGAGGCAGTTTGCCTACTTGAAGAAGACTTGATCTAGAATTCGTAAAACCCCTATATGTTCAACTCATAATATTTTGAACTTTAAAAAGAAATGAATGATATGTAATTTCGTACATTTTTAAAACTATCCTTAATACAGAAGTTGACACGTAACAAAGTTAGATTTCCTTCACATTAGCATTTTGTAAAGAGCCAAGCATATTAATCTCTGAAGCACCGGCAGAAGTGCATACAAAAATTAATGATATATAATTTCTTACATTGAATTGCAGAATAAATGCAGCATACATGTAGATCCTAAAACAACATATTCAAACATACAAGTAGAATACAATCTGATTAAAGAATTTGAAATCCAACTTTACAAGTGAAACTTAGTCCAAACAAAGAATTCAATCATCTTTTTTTTGTCTTCATAACTTGTATGGCTTGCTCCCAATTACATGCAGTACCAGGTGCTTGTACTCTAGCAGTATCTTGCAAATATGAAACTCCAACAATTAAATCTGTAAATGAGTTGCATTGAATCTTGACTTTGAAAATCCTACATCCCTCCAAAGCCTTAAAGAGATACCTATTTAGTAGTTGACAATATTTTTACTTTGTTTTAAAGTTGAAACAAATATGGATTTTATTTTAATTTCCTAATTTTTGAGCTTATCTACTAGAGTCAAATTATTTTGAAGGGTACTTTGAGTGTAGTGTATATGCTCTATTGCATTTTGGTCAAAAATATAAGTATTTATCATACCGATCCAAGATCTCAAGGGTGTGTTAGATTCATCTAACTAATTTTCACGCTTTTTTTTCATAATTTTTGAAGAATTGCAATACTCATTGTTGGTCAATTTTAATTTAACTATCTAGACTCTTGTCCCAAGTATCGCTTTATACCTCCACCTAAGGATACATTACAAACACAACACACATCAACATTTTTTTCTGCTTTTTTAATGATTAAAACTAATAAAAATGTCAAGGAAATTATGAGTCAATCACGGAAAGGCAATAAAATACTAAAAGTGTTATATATAAGATTTACACTATAAGAATAAAATTGTCAACAAAAATACAAGAGAATCATGAAAAGACAAAATAAATCTCAAAATAGGAACTTATAAACCCTAGATCATATATAAACCAAACACTTGGTTGCTTCTAATTTAAAATCTAGATGGTGTTTCCTTCTTATCCAAAAATGCTTATGCATTGCTAAACAATAAAACTAAAATATCAAACCAATGTAGTTTTAAAAATAAATAAATAAAAAGCAACAAATAGACATTAAGATTATATTTCGTTAACATGAAAATGTTTTAAAAATAGAATGTTTTATTTGTATATCTACACCAAATTGAACACTGTAATCAAAGTGATTTCAACAACCACTACAAAACTTTTTTTACCACCAACCAATAACAAAAATATTTCAAAGAACAAAACTAACGCCAAAGATAAACAAAACCAAAAAAAATACTCACCATCTCTTAGATCTTGCTCCTCTCAAAAAGATGAATTAACATTTTCTTCCCGCCAAAACAACACTTATACTACATATGATCATATTCTAGCTCAAACAAAAATGTTACACAACAAAATAATAAAAACCCCTCATAGATAACAAACAAATGCTACATTTAAAAACAAAAAATTAGACAAAAACAAAACCAATCACCATCCTTTGACTCTTGTTGACACCTCACAATTAAACCCACCTGAAACAAACTAACTTAATTCAATATTTCTCACACTGTTGATCATATTCTGGCTCAAACAAAACATCTACAAAATAAAAAATAAAAACCCATATTGCTAAACTAACAAATTCTAAACCATTTTGTTAATAGCCCCATAACAACTACCAACTAAACTACGAACAAATTGCAAAATTGCAACACATTATGACAATGAAGCATTGAAAATAAACAATCTGCACAATAATACAATACAAGGGCAAACAGAAAACCAAACAACTAAATAAAGATTTTATTTTTTAAATTAAAAAGTCAAACCCCTCACAATAATGAACGTCAAAAGCAACACCGCAGCCACCTGTCCTTTTGCTCTTGTTTAATTGTTGGTATAAATAGGATGAACATTCCCATAAACATTATCTGTAAGAAGTCTATGATCTGAAATATTAAATAAAATATCAAGAATGATATATTACTTTATACTTCTACCTGTACATACATGTCATATAGTTCTTCGACTTGCATAAGATAACAAATACGAGCTAAACCAAAAACATTAACAGGCTCCCTGTATAAATTACATCTAAGAAAGGGTTCTTATGAAGGGGACTCTCATAAATTCTATTGTTTGAGGAAGCAGTAGTCTCATGAACAAATTTTCATTTTGTTGGTGGATTATTTAGAAAATGCAAGCCCCTAATTTTTAACAAAAGTTGAAGGGGGTTAGAAATTACCCACCAGCTTAGAGATGCTTTTTGACACTTTTAAATTTTTTTTAGTAAAACAATAAAAAAAAAATTTAATTAATTTTTTATAAAAAAAAATCAGTGCAGAAAAGAGACCACTACCACTACTTTAAGGAGCTAAATTTTTAAGCTTAAACTAGATAGACTACATTAAGTTTAAAATATTCGCTAGAATGAGACCTCAGCCTAACAATATTTTACTATTACAATCCATCCCTTACAGCCAGCTCTCCACATAATTAAAAATCCAACGTGGACTCTTCGGTCTCTATAAACAATTCGAATTCATAAAGCTTTCCCATTTCGCTCAGATTCGAAACACACAACGTAAATACCCATATGCCCTGTCAACCTGCGAGGACTGCTCTTTAGCGTACAGCCCACACCTTCTTTCCTGCTTTACTTTATCCATACTCATCGCCCATCTCTTCGGCCACAGATTTTTTCCCTCGTTAAGTAAACGAAGCCTATCAACAACCCAGTCTGGAAAAAAAAAGTTGGATAACGAATTAATTGATTATAAATTACTAGGATTTGAAGATTATGAACGCCCATGGGCCACCTATAATGATGGGGCAAGCCAATCTTTATTAGTAAGCATACAAGAAAGAGTTAAAAGATTTGCAGCGAGGTTTACCTTAATTATTGCCGATGGTTATGAAAAAGAACATCCAGAAAGTAAGACCATAAAAGTGACAAAAACTTACAAAGAACAAATTATCCACAAGAAATAAATTGCTATATTCTTTAACTTCAATTCATTAACTATGAAACACAGTTCTCAGCCTGTTGCTTCTTGGGCTTGGAAAAACTCTCAGAGTTGGACAGGCAGACGGTAAAGAATGCCAAAGCCAAAACCCTTTCGCTACAGAAGCTGGTGAAATGTGTTTACACTTTACAGACCATGCAGCCTAACCAACACACACTACTTGGCTAATGTTAGTCCCGGTTCAAACACCAGCTAAAAGTCCAGCTAGGTAAACCAAGACCTCAAAAAAACCGAAAAGTGAAAAGCATGCACAGAACCTAAAAACCATGCAGAAGAGTTCGCCAGTCTCTGGTGTTTTACAGTGAAGAAATTGACCACCAGAGACTGAATCAACAAGGTCATCATAGACCCTGCAAAAAGAGCTAACTCTCGAAAAACTAGAAACCATAAAAGCCCACTAGAACACTACCATGAGCCCAAAAATGCATGAGTTACCACCCCGATAACCACGGAGACGCTCATGCATTAGTTCCAACCTACATCTGAAATTTACTGTGTATTTTTGGGTAATGCTGATATACTTGTGATACTCAATCACAAAACTTGTATGAAAATGAAGCATGTCTTCTTTCTATGTCACTAGCAGATCGCAACGCCATAAGTGTGCGCCCACTGTATCAAGTGCTGTCTGTGTGAGTCCATTGCAGTGCTGCAAGTTAAGACCAAGCAACGTCTTGCTCATCTTTTCTATGAAAGGCAAGCATTTATCTGTTATCTGCATACAGCCTGAAAGTGAAAGAATCTGTATGGCCTGTTGTCTTGCAGATACTAAGGAAACAACACCATTATCTGTAATCCCACACTTTGCCAAGTCAAGATCTTCTAAAGCTGGGCAGAGGTTGGCAATAACCTTCAGACTTTGATCTGTTACTTTCCTACAACCCTCCAGATTTAACGTGTGGAGGTTTTCTCCACAGAGATTTGCTATGGCATATACTGCCCAATCTGTTACTTGGACACACCCGCTTAAATTTACTTTCACCAGACTTCTCTTGCTGTTTTGCAACAGAGCAAGAAGACCCTCATCTGATATTCCAGAAAGGCCACTGAGATCAAGCTCTTCAAATTGCGGGCAAACATTTCCCAATAATGCCAAGAATCCATTTCCAACACCTGGACAATGGCAAATATTGAGGGATTTCAAGGACTCACAAACAGGAAATGAACTTGAAAATTGTACATGGTCTTTAACTCCTTCACATTTGATAAGTGATAGCACTTTCAATTTTCCACTGCAGTTAGAAAGCACATCCATCACACCAAAGGAAGAAATCAAATTGCACTCCTCTATTCGCAGATTTTCAAGGGACATCACAGAATGGGATAGTGCTGCCAATCCGTTATCAGTTATTGATTCACACTTACGGATAGAGAATTGCTTCAAACTCAAGCAGCCTAATCCAACAGCATCCATGCTAGCATCAGTCAAGCCTCGGCAAGCAAATACTGAAAAATGTTTCAGTTTCTGAAGACCCATCGAATTTCCCAGGGACCAGAAGCCCTTCTCTGTAACATTATTAAGGTTTTCAAGTGATAGATCTGTCAAAGACTTGCCATAATGTCCAAGAGCAGCAAGACTAATGTCAGTCAATCTTAGGGCCTGAAATTTTGCCTTCATCAAGTTGCTGGCTTTTGCAAGAATCGTGACAACCCCTTCATCACTAACAAGAGAACAGTTACTGATTCTCAGGGATTGAAGCTTGACACAGTTCTGTCCAACTGCTTTCATGGACTTATTCCCAACTGAGGGACATGATTCTAGATTAAGGTGCAACAAGTTGGGACAGTTCAAAGCAACAGATTCCAAACTGTTGTCTCCAATCCATGGGCATTGAAAAAGATCAAGTTTCTCCAAAAGCCTGCAACCTTTTGCTATGGCAGTCAACCCCTTATCACTGATGAACGGACAATTCCAAAGACTTAAAACTCTCAGACCTGGGCAACCGAGACCAATAGCAGCAAGACCCACATCAGTAACCCCTTTACATGATATATCTCCACGAATCAATAATTTTCCCAAGCCTCCACAACCACTCGTGCAAACAGCAATAGCAGCAAGTCTGGTATCATTAGCCTTCTTTCCCTCCAAACATCTAGTGAGATCCCCAGTAGCCTGTATGGACTGCTTCTTAGACATTCCTTTTTGTGTAACTCCCTTTCTCTCAATATCAGCACCTATAGTTCCCTCCTCTTCAGCTGTAGCCCCACTGCAATCATCATTGCTCTCATCATCCAGATTGGTAGATCCTGATTCTGCTCTTTTGTTTGAACTGACTGATAAATTTCCTCCCAAAGGTTTTGGGGGTGGTTTGGTTCTATAATTAAATTCAGTCTGAGACATGCTGCTCTGAAGCATAAGCCAATGTTTTGAAACACCAGCACAAAAACTGCGGTCTCGAGGCCCTGGAAGCCACCTAAATATCTCAAGTAGGCATTCATCTGGCAGCGTGCTAATGAGATCTTTTTCATCTCTCTTGAAGTTAGACTCTCCCTGTGGTAATGAGGCATTGCGCCGAAGCTTTTTACGAGGATGGCATGATATCTCCATAAAAGAAGCAACAGGGAGAAAACCACAATATTCCAGTCTACTAGAATTTTTTGGGCCTCTGATGTAGAAGTCTTCATCACCTGAAATTTAGTTCAAAGAACCAAATGAAAACCACTAAATACATGAACAGCAAAGAAATATATCCCGAGTCTGAACTGCAAAACTTGATCCCTTCGCATCTCATTCATTTGAAAAATAAAAAACGTAAAACAGCTAAATAGTACCAATCCACAATTTTATTATTTTAGTTAAGAAGCTAATGATTCATGCCAATAAAATTGTTAAAATCCATAAACAATATCAATTATGACTTAAGGCATTCAATTTTAGCATGCTTACACAATTTTAATGCCATTTACTGCCACAAGTTGTTTGAGGATGAAGAGAAGCTATAAACATTAAACTAATCACTTTTTTGCTGTTTTCTTTTGTAGATTCTCGGTGAGGGTATGCCAGATGGAGAAATAATTAGGTGAATTTTGAAAGTCTCGAACCCAACACTCATCAGACTACAAGGAACACATGGCAAAAAATTAATAAAATAGTTTCAGTTCAGCTATAAGCTAGCATAGAAAAGATAAATAGTCCTGATAGCAGCCTGGTCAGCCTTAGTATAATAAGAATATCGCTCAATAAAATCTTCACCTTAGCATTAAAGGTGAGAGCTAATTTAATAAAGGACCATGCAGTCCAGTGCTCTTCATTCTTGTATATTATGATATGGTGCATGCGCCAGTCTTCTTTGTCTGACAGAAATGTCTCTAATATCCTTGTCTTGACTCTTAATGAGTATGAAGAAGCCTTTATCATTAGTATGTTATTCCTGCCGTGTATGAACTTAAAAGGAGAATCAATCCATGGTTTTTAAAGGAGATTGAGATCAAAGGGTTGGCAATTTGTGACGTAAATATGAGAATCTGTAAAAGGACAATGGTTAATTTCAAGTAACAAAAAAATGAATGAATGAACTGTACCAATCTTGGAGAAACCAAAATCAAATCAATTAACTGTACCAAATATGGAGAAAACAAAAAGCAAATCAGTGACCTGTTAAAGCCAATGCAAGCAAAAACCATAGATCATTTTATGAAGAGGCCTCAACAACAAAACAGTCATTAGGCTAAACTTTCACAAAGGGTGGACGTCAAAATATAAGCCAGATGCTAAACAGTTGAAATAAAAATCATTCCCAAAAACATTGGCCAGAATCTAAAAAATCTTAAGCCCCATTCCCAATGGATTGTGGCCATTTCCAAATCCAACCTAATGTAGCTCTGCCAGCTACATCTGTTCGATAAATCACAAGACCGTGTAACTGTATGAAAACACACATTGAAATCTTGTTATTTCCAAGAGCGTCCGCATGTATGAGTGCCTACACTAATAATCCTTCAATTATTCATAGAATCATGAATATAAAAGACATTTATTCCAGGACAAAACATAACTGACAACAGAAGATGATCAGTGAGACCACAGAGTAAGATAGAATCATAAAGAACCCAAAACACTGAGACTAATAATCCAAGGCAGTTGTCATACAAAAAGAATGCCAAAAATCTAATGACTTGTTGAACTCATTTAGACAGATTTCTTAAAGATTAAAATAAAGAACATCCAGAGCCCCTTGCCTATGGCCATGTCAGGTTTACAATAAACCCCTACGAAATTCAAAGAGGAACATATAGAACAATATTCCGCACCCTCAATATTTTTTTATCAAATAGTCTAAAGGTTTATGGGCAATGGCAATACAAAGCAAAAGGCTATATCCTAGTATACGCCAAGCAACATTCTGTTTTACGATCACGGAAACCTAGCAAGGAATTTATTTCCATATACCTTATGCAAATGTTATACCCCAGGCTCAGTTCGAATCTATCTACACTCGATCCTCTAACCCTCAACCATCTGTACACATCACACCATAACCAAGAATAAAGGCTCAGGCTATGAAGCCAAGCCCAAGAAAAAAAATACCCCAATAATACTGAAAGAACCTTACAGCGCAGAAGCATCGTATCCTTCCCTGCAAGCAGGTGGCCCTAATTAAACTGAAAGAACCTTACAGCACAAAAGCATCATATTCTTCCCTGCAACCAGGTGGCCAATACCCCAACAGTATCTACTGTCCATACAGCTATCCCATTCATAAACTTAAAAACCTAACCCTAACATGAACATAAATCATACGCCATACAGTGTGAAAGGTACGCCATAACCTGACCTCATATTACCTAATCTCGTATTTTATCTCATTGGGCAGTCAATTATGTTTACCCAGCCCTACCTCATCCAAACAAATATACTTCTTTGATGAACTATAAAAAGCAAACAAAAAACAGATATCACAGATAGCACACGCAGCAGGATCCATGGATCTCATTAATCTCCGCATTCATAACCTAAAAATTTCCAAAAAAACAGAAACAGACAATTGAAAGCAGCATAGCAGAAAACTCACAGGCACGCTTTAAAGGAGTTAGCATAAATCCAAGCTGCTGCAGCCCTTCTGGATTCGATCCCTGGACGATCAGGACCAATCCAATCCGCCCTTTAATGATTACAAGCCGCACAAATATCTTCAGTGGACTTCAGTGCCAGATGAAATCGTACATGGGTGATTTCTATTTCTGTGTCTACAAAGTCGCACTTCCATAGACAGCGAAAGCAGAGAAGGTAGAAATATAGAGATGGGTCGAAAAGACCGCGGTTTGTAGGCTAACATAAGGCGCTGGAGATACATTCGGATTTACAGATTCATTGTCTTTCGGTGGTCTGACCGAGGCCGGATTGTTCATTAAAGACGGCAGAAGGGAGAATTGTGCAGTGCATTGCATCTAACACAAAACACCGTCCCGGTAGATGCCGCCTTTCAGTTTCATTTCTAAATTCATTTTTTTTGGGAAGGACCCTCCGCTCGTGGGTCGGGGGTTCTTCCCCCTTACGCATACCATTGCCTTTCAAATAAGCAACTTTGACTATTATTTCACTAATTTAGAGATTAAAATGTAACTTGGCTTTGATTTCACTAATTTATAGATTTCACTGATTTCTAGATTAAAATGTAATTTCAATTTCATTTAATTTTGTTTAGATGGTTTATGGGTTATGGTATGAGATTATGAGAATGAATGAGAGATTTTTGTAATGTTTATGATATAAAATAGTCTATAAGATTGAGAACATTACTTTCTTCATTCATCTTTATGCTCTTTCATATCCCACTTCTAATTGTTGATTTGCACAAAGAATTTCATGGTCTTGATAATCTTATCATCTATATCCAACCTTCTTAATTTCAAGATAAAATGAGTGGAATTAACTAGGACTCATTTAACTAAATGTTTAGAGACATTTTCTTTAATTGATATGTTTAGAGATGGTTTTATTATGCTAATGTGAAACTGGATTGGATTTAATATTAAAATGTGCAGGTGGGTAAAAAGCTTGGGTTTTTCCAAATTAGATATTAAAATATATGCAAGAAAAGTCTAGGTGTTTTTAATTAAAATCCAATCTTCTTGGGAAACTTACTCATATACCCACTTGCATATTATAATGTATTCTACCAATCTTATATTAGAATAAAATAGCTAGGTAATTGGTGTCAATTTGAAATCAATTTGATATATTTTAAAGTGGACACATATGGAGAAAGGATAACATGTCAGTCTTCAAGTTTTAAATTGTTTTTTAAGGAAGTTTTGAAGTTTTTAGCTATAAATATTAATTAAATATTTTTTTAGTAAGTTTTGATTTTTTTAATTTAGTAACTTTTAGGTTTGATTGTGAGTTATAGTATCAAGGTTTTGGATCACACTTGTCATCTATGAATTCACAATTTTGCATCTCGTCACATTCTTGGATCATGAAGTGTCATCTAAAACTTTGATGCTAAAAAAAAGACACATAATCAAATCTAGAAGCTACTAAATGAATTTAAATGGATTGTGGAAATCTGTAGCATTGATTGAAATTCTTTGTTATAATATTAATTAAATTATGGGGTGAATATATTGAGATTTGATTTTGTAGGCATTAGTCAATTTTGATCAACGCATATTTAATGAGTGTTGGGTTAATGAAAAACAAAAAGGAGAGGATGACATAAAAATATGCAATTGAGGTTCAATGAACTTTGACATAATTTGATTTATTACAAAGACAATATATATTGATTGTTGTGGAACAAATACAATGAATATGCTAGCCCACTTTTGTGGTTCCCTTGTATCATTGTACCAAGATTTTGCTATGTTGTTACATTGCTCCATTTTTTTGACATTTGATTTGTATATAAGATCACATGTATTTTGTATTGTATACTGGTTTTAATTTATCATAGAGTTACTTCTAGATGTACCTAAAAATAAATAAGTGTACATTGTAAATTGATGATGATTTAATAACCTAGTTTGTGGCCCTATATTGCATGAAAGACAATAAAACCCAACTTTCAACTTGTTTCTATATGGAGGAAATGATTAATCATCTTCCTATACTTTGAGTCATCTCAATCAACCTAAATTTCCAAGAAAGTAGGCATAGCCCCTTTTTAATTAAAAATAGTTTGTATTGCCTTGAACTATGAATTTGCCTTATACTTTTAGTCTACCCTAGAAGTTCTTAATTGCCTCTAGAATTACTTCATATTGAAATGGTTGAATGGTTATGTTTACTTCTAAAACACAAGTGTTTCATATGAGTGACATTTTTCTAACTTTAACCATTTCAACTTGAGCTTACACTTGTAGAAAGATAAATAATTAGAATTTATTTATTTGTATATCGATATCTAAACATGTGTTTCTATATATTCATCTTTTTCAATCATTAGAAGACTCTTGTACTTATTTATAATCCAAGAGATCCAACATTTATATGGGTTTAAGACCAACCTATAAGATTCCAAGCTTTCATTTTAGTCTTTTCCATAGCCATTGCAAGTCATTTACATCATTGTGTCCAACCTATAGTATTTATATTTTCCACCACAGAAAAGGTTCCAAAAGTTGAAGAGGGGAGAATATTGACTTGTACATGTTAGAGATCTAATTTGCTCCACACTATACCTGTAACCTAGCCCCAAGTGTGTAATTCTAGTTAGGTTTATTTTGGTTGGCCTCCAATGTGTAATTTTAGTTAGGTTTATTTTGCTTAGTCTTGAAATATTTTTTTTAGATTGATTATTGCTTGTGTTGGTAATCTATTGATTTTTTAGATTTATTGTCTTATTGCATTTATTATTAATTTATTGGTCGTGCTTTATATATTTAAAAATTCTTATTAACTTAATCAAGTTATTACGATGAAGGACCCCTTTCTTTTTTCATCATAATTTTATTATTATTATCATATCACATGTTTTATGGGTGTTGAGAATTTTTAAGTGTGGAAGGAAAGTGAATTTGTCTAAAGATTTTCTCTTGCTTCTATTATTTTGGGAGAAAATATTGAACATAGGGGGAATCTAAATCATGTTGAAGCTACAAGTTGTGAGCATTGAAGAGGGATGAAGAGGTGCTGAGAAAATTGAGGAAAGGAGATTGTTCCCCATTCCTTGAAAAGTTGCATGGCATTGATAGGAATGTGACCCAAGTCTTTGTGGAAGATTGGGACAATGAGGTTGTGACTCTACAAAGGAAAAAATTGTGAGTGATGAGAATTTTGTTACCAAAGTGAAGGGATTGTCTACTCAAGGGAAGAAATATTACAATGACCAAAAATTTAAAAACCAAGTTGAGTAGAATTTCCTAGAGATGGAAGATGAGAGGGAAGTGTTTGATAAATGTGTTAACTCCTACTTTGATCCCAAACCATTGAAACCATTTTGGCTTAGAATGTTCAAGGTGATTATGGAGTTTGTTACTGTGGATGGAAGGTCTATCTAGGTTCATGGGTATTATTTCATTTTCCTAAATCACTTTAGATCGAAGAATTGGCTCTCTTTCCCAATTTTTTATTTTCCTCTCTCAATGCAAGCATGTATGATCATAAGAAGAGTCCTCAAAAAATGGTGGTTCACCAAGGTTTAATCCTAGTGCTCTATAGATTTTTGAGAGCCAAGTGAGTTTCCAACCCTAATTTCAAGGTTATGGAGGAGATTGAGGTTAACTCTACAACCAATGACACTAGTATTTTTTTAGGAGGAGTCCCTTAAGAAGAAAAAACATGAATACTTGACAATGAAGAGACCCACTCCTAAAAAATTGTTGTTTCAGAGGAACAAGGGAGACCATTTTGACGATAGTTTTGACAATGGTGAGTTGTCAAATCTTGGTCCTATTGGTTGGCCCTTCCATGGTTGCACCTGGAAAGGTGCATGATAAGGAAACTAAAAGGAGCAAACCTAAGGAGATGAGAAAAAATTTTAAAACTATTACATTGCTCCTAGGAAAATTTGCATTAGAACCCATGTGGTTGTAAAGGGTAACAAGCCTTGAAGCCTATACTAGTTTATCCCCTATGGAAGCTATTGGAAGCCAACATATTGAGAATGAGGAATATTCTAAGATACTAATAATTTGATATTTTACTAGGAATGTCATGCATGGCATCCCTATCTCTCCCCCACATTTAGTACATGAAGAATACTAGAATAATAAACCCAAATATGTTTTAGGGGATATGTGGTTTGTGGAGTTCTAGGATAGAAAGAAACCTCCCTTTGGGGTTCTTGAGATTTCTTAAGATTTTTCTCTATTATTTTTGTGTAAATTGATGGTTTTCCTATGTGATAAAGAGCCTTAATCTCAAATACAAAGCTCTCCTAGCCAAATTTGAAGAAATGTGACAAAAAATAGACAACATGGTTAGAGCCTAGGGTATTGAATCGCTATGGACTATGGAGGAAAAGAAGTGGTTTTAGACTCTATGGAGGTGGAAGGCACTGCTAAGAGGAGGCTAGAAGAGAAGTGGATTCCCTACCTATTAGGGCAAAGAAAATTGAGGTGATTCTAAAAAATATTATGGAGCACGATTTGAAGATTGTGAAGCCTTTAATTGATAACATAAGGAAATTGGTTTCCAAGTTGAGGAGCAACTATACAGATGAGAACAAAATTATGGTGGATGCTAAAAGGAGATTGTGCTCTACAAGATATTTGGTCCAGGAAAATGTAGGAGATCCAACTAAAGGAAGTGGGCTCTTCCCTACCACCTAATGTTGAGAATCTTAAGAAGGTTTCTCTCAAAATGACTGAGAAGAAAGAAAAGGTGGCTAACACTTTGAAAAAAATTCTTAAGTCTATGTGTTATGTTTGTGGTGTCTTTTCTTCTTTGTTCTATGTCTAGGTCTATTGGCATTTTATTGGATTTTTTGTATGTCTGGATGTTGGGATTTCATTTTTGCCAGCATATTTTATCATTTTTTTCTTAATGTTTTATCGTTGTAATCCTTTGTTGTTAAGGTTTCATGATCCCTTCAAAACCAATTTTTTACCTTAACAAAAACTTAATGAATTTGTTGAATGATGAAATATAAGAATTCATGATGCAAAACCTTGTGTTAAATATAAAATAACATGGCATAGTGTTCAACTTTTGCATATCATGTAAGTTTGCATATCAAGCATATTATTTTGTGACCATATGATTCATCATGTGCAATGTGTAAAGACTATTGGATACAAATAACTAATTGTGTGTTGTCTTTGATGTTACACAAATGTCATATCAATTGTCAGTCAGTGCTTATCGAGCTCACTTGGTCAGCAAGATAATTTTCTTTGTCTATCGAGCATCCCTAGAAATTACTCTGCAGAGACAGTGTCTACCGAGCCCACTCAAGCATTGAAAGAATTCTAGTAGGAAGCAGTGTTAATCAAGTTCTCATGGTAAACAAAGGAAAATTGGTCAGAGTTAGTATTAACCAAGTTCACTCGGTTGCCAAAGGATTTTGCAAGTTCGTAGTGTTAACCAAGCTTTTGTTCCTTAACATAGGGAATCATTTTAGGACCAGTGTTTACCGAGTTGGGTCAACTATCGAAGGATTTTTTTTGTTTTGACATAAGAAGTTTAATTATTTCAAGTATTTATTCCAGCCGACTATGGTGATGATTATTGGTCATTGTAATTTGTATTGAGCCAACTTGACAATCTGAACGATATAAATATAACGTCAAGTTGTGATTTTTAGTAGTGTGCAAGTGTATTGATTGATTGAGGAGAAAAGTGTGTGAGCGAACTTGAAGGATGGTCAGATATCCTTTGGAGCAACAAAAAACAGAGATCTATAATCAACAATTCAATGGCATCACAATCAGGTCATTTCATTGTTACTTTCTTACCATTATAGTAGCAATCCAAAATTTCTTAATAGAGTTGGTTTAACAGCCAGTTGTAAATCCTCTAACAGGGTGACAATTCCATTGAATTGTTTTGAGACCTCTTACAAGGCCACTCCTTATAGGGTGATTAAATCCTCTAACAAGGTCACACCTAACAGTGTGTTTTGTAACCTTTAACCAGGTTGGCTCCTAATAGGGCTCACTTCAGAAGAGTGAAAAATAGCAACTAGTTACATTGATGGTTTTTCCCATATTGGGTTTCCATGTTAAATCTGGTGTCTCATGTGTTCATGTTATTTCTCTTATGCTTGCAAGATTAATTATTGTTAATTTCTTAAGATCTGATAAAAGTAATTCACACTTTGCATTTACCGAGTTATAACATTTTTAGTGTGTTTACCAAGTAACAAAAGCAATCAGTTTTCTAAGTCTAAATTTTATTGTTGACATCTAAGGGATCTAGGATTTATTTTAGTAGTAATTGATTCACCCCCCCCCCCCCCCCCCCCCCCCTCAGTTACTCCTTCTATATTTCCAACATGGTTTAGCATATTGGATTTGAAATATTGGTGCAAATGGTTTACAAGAAGAAGAAGAAAATATTCACATCATTAATATTTTGCACCTATTTGTTTTATTTCCACATATCAATCAAAATATGGTAGTAAGGGCATCTAAGTAGTAAGAAATACATGTGTAGCTATATTGCAAAAGAAATGTTTGTTTTGTTGAGTTAGTGCAACCTATTGTATTCCAACTCAATGCATTAGTGGAAAAAAAACGTATTTACACTAAGTTCTTATACAAGTGTGTACCTAAGCATTTACTCAATTAAGTATATGCCCAACCATTTATTTTACATGTTTTCTTGTCCAATGCCAATTATTAAAAGGAATATGTACATTTCAATTATCTTATGCTTCCATGGTGAGTCTCATATTTTTAAGTTATGGATATAATGAGTCGACTCACCAGTGCCATTTTTTCCATGTTCCCCACTCTCAAACTTTATGTCAAGTACCATGTAATGTGTAGATTTCAATAGAATTGGATAGAAATAACCTACCACATTGGTAACTTACTAGGTCAATGCTTTTACAGATTAATTTTCTAGATCAATACTTTTTTGGATGAATTTTGTGAGCTACTAAAACTCCTAGTGTCAACCTTTTTTATAAGCTTTTGTTTCTCATTTAGGCCTTACTGCATTAAACTTGTATTTTAAAGCATGCACCTTATTGGTAATTTTTTCCATGTGACCATGTTTTATGCATTATATTAGATATGCATCTTGTAATAAATCCAAGTTTTCATTAAAAGGGAGAGTTGTAATGCAATAGGCATCCATGTTTGTTTCAAAAAATGGTGATGGTAATATGGGAGTAGCATTCAAATAATTGCAATGATGGAGCAGATTCTTTATTTTCGTGATTGGCAAGTTCCAACTATGTATTATTCATAATCACCCTCAAGAAATAGATATGAAATTATCTCACTGATTTCTATTTAACTAAAGATGCATTTAGCTTATATGAATAGAATTATACATGATGATCTAGATCATTGATGAATAAAATTATTGTTCTTCACAACTTATGAGCCACTTAGCTAGTTGGCCAAGTAAGGACCCCAATTTGTTTTTCTTCTTTTTCTTATTTTTCCTCTTTTGGTCATTTATTTATTTTTTGTTTTCGATATTGAAGACCTTGATAAGCTCATGCATTAGGGAATTTATTGTGAAGTCATTCTTGATACTTTGATGCATGATCAACAAGGTCCCTCTCCCTTTTTTCTCTAATTCATTTTTTATTTTTCCTCTATTATTTTTCTTCCTTATTAACTTTTTTTAATCTTTTAGGTTTTGGGGGCTTAAAGGTGTTTTGTTGACCTACATTTCTTTGATAATTGAAGTATAAAGCCCTTCCCCTTACCTAAATTAAAATAAATCCAATTTTCCTTTCATGGTTTTGGGTCAAAAGACCCTTGCTTCCCAAAAAGGATTGGAGATCCTATAATCCCTTATCCTTTATTCTAGCCAACTTTGATGCCTAACATGCATAACCTAAAAGATGACATCATTAACTATTTTCCTATAAAAATAAGATTCATATGTATGTCATTTTCACTTTTGGTAGTTGGATCTATAACTAAAATTGAGTGTTTAAATTCAATTTATCCTACATTTTTTTCAAAAAGCATGATTGAAATGATTTCTTGAAAAGGATGAATGTTCAAATGAGGGAAAGAGCATTATTTATTTAGGACTTACACATTTTCAAGTTTAAATTATAAATAAGTCTGACATTGAGGGGAACTTTCCCACTTCTTATATTTCCTACTATTAGAGGTTCAAATTTGGCCCTAGAATATTTTATTCCTATCTATTTAAGAAAAAACCAAAGTTAATGAGCTCATGATTGTACAAGGCTTCTAGAAGTGGATAGGGATTGACTACAATTAGACATTATGTAGGGCATGAGGGAAAACCACCACAATAAGCCCGAAATGGGTGTGAAATTATAGAGAGACACAATTTATGACATTTCATGTAGCCCACAATTTAGTTCAACGATGATCTTATGTGTAAAATCTTGATAGTATATAAGATAGCATAGAAAATATTTTCCTCAATACTAAAGAGACAACACTAGGTCCCCAAGAATTAGGATCTTATCAAGATCAAAATGAGAAACATGATCATCATAGGTTACACATATACATAAATTATAAAAGAACAAGGAAATGTATCCCATATAGTTCTAGTAAGGAATGCTTTCCATCATCTATAAGAAAAGAGGCATGACAACTAGCTTTGTTAAGGGAAGGTTACTAGGAACTGTATTAGGTTTAGAAAAATCCTTGTTTGTTAGATAATTTGAAACTGAAACTACAAATGGGTGCTTTAGTGTACACCAAGGAAGTATTTGATACATGATTTCAAGATGGGCTTTGTAGTGGCACCAATCAAATCATGGTGTATGGTCAAAGTATACAACCAATCTCATGGCATATGTATAGAATATAATAAATAATAAATTGCATGCCCCACATTGATTACATACATCTCACCAAGAGACCTTGATTTAAAATAACATAGTATGGTTGAAAGATAAGCAAACCAAAATAGTAAAATGCCCCCAAACATAGGAAAATAAAAGGAAATGATTACAAGACATGAAAGATTACATAAGGGATCCATTATTTTCAATTATTACATGTATATTAAATAAATTATATACATCAAGCATAATTGTTTTGAATTGACCATGTGTCCCCCAAGTGGAGCTACAAGCATAACGGAAGGAAAGTACATAAGACAAACAGATTTTCTTTTTTGGTCAATATAGAAGAGACCAAAGCATCTCAAAAAAAATTTATTGTCCCTAAGTATACAACAAAAAGTCACATTTATGAAAAGAGCACATTTACAACATAACATGTATATGATGTAGTCAAACATCATAATGTGTTTATAAAAAATATGATCTTGGCCCCTATAGATACTAGGGCTTCTATGGAGGCTAAGGTTTTTGTAGCTTTTTAGCACATAGATCCAAATTAGAGGCAGTCTTCATTTAGTGCAGTATTTTCTTAGATTGGTTCTTGTAGTAGGAAGAGCCACACATGAAGCACCCAACAAGATCATGTGATATTAATGCCTAGAGAAATCATGGATACTTTTCAAAGACAAGAAAGAATGAACATTTTTCTTACATGAGCTAGAATAGTCAACTATTTTGGGCTAAGTAGAAAGAAAGAGGGTTTGCAAAAGATAGGAACTGGTTGTAGGATTTGAAGGACCATAAATTATAGGAACCAAAAGGTTGATTATGTCCAAAACCAAAAGATTTTGGTAGTGATTATAGAATCTATGCTTTTAGATGGAGATTATGTCATGGAAGTGTTAGAAAATAAGAAATTTGTGAAAAAAAAAGGGTTTAATTAGAAGATGCAAAGGTTTTTGGTTGAGCCTAGGAGAATTACACCAGAATATTAAAGAGTTTTGGAGCTTCATTTTAGATGGGGATGTTTAAATTTATCTTGGAGCTTGAGTTTTTTTTGTGGTTTATTTTGAGAATGTCCAAGATAGGAATAAAACCCTATTTGATTATCAATGGAGCTAGAAGGATAAGAATTTTTTATTTTTGAAGTCATGGTACCTAACTTTTAACCACACTAAAATTTTATTTTACTAGGTAAGGCTCCCTAATGTCCCATTACAATATTGGTTTGAATTTTTTCTTGAAAATTTGTTGGTAATTCTCTTGGTATATTTTTGGGGGTAAATTTGGATTGTCTAGAATATTTTCATATTACCTATTATACCATCTTAAAAAAGGAAGCACCCACTATTTGAGACCTTTTAGCTCCAATTTTTTAGTGAATTTATCGACCATGGATGAATTTGTGCTCAATCATCTTGTTCTCCCACTCATCCTTGTTTCTTTTGTTTCTATTTGTGCAGTTTCCAAGACCTCTAGGTTACCCCTTCTTCAGATAACCCTAGAACAGGTTGGTCCAAGTTAATCTATTACATAATAGGTCATCCCAAGTCAATCTATTATAGAATAGGTCAACCCATTCACCGGGGGCTCTAGGTCTTGAGGCCAGTTTTGTCTCAATGATTCAAATTTGAGAATTGGATGAACCCTGTCAGCTTGCTCTTTTTTTAGCACCCAAAAACTAGTATAAAGGGAGCCTAGGAACCTCATTTTCACATCCATCATCAATTTAGCAATAGACATACATCATTCACATGCACAAGAATTCAATCTAGAATATTTCATGAGGAATTTCAAGCTTTCACGTTTCAAGGATTCTTTGATAGCATTTCCTCTTAAAGATCTAACATTTTGTTGGCATCAAGGGAGAATATATACATTGTGGCATCTATCTTCTTCTTCTTTGGTGAAATTTTATATCCATAGCATCATGATGTGGTTTTGTATCCATTATATTTTTGGATATTTCATACATCTTTCATTGCAAATTCAACATCTACATCATTCAAGCATTGCAAAATTCCTTCTTAACTAGGGTTTTTTCAACCAAGGTGAATATTTACATTTTTCTTTCTTCCTTTCATGCTTTACATTTAATTTATTTTTCTAGGTTGGTTCCTCAATCTAGGGCTTGACAAAGGTAATCCCTCCCCCAATAAACAAAACCAATTATAATTGTGTTTAGGAGTAGGATATCAACATTGTGACTAGAAATCTAAAAACTGCTTGTCAAGAGCTTTTTGGAGAACCTAGGTTGACTTTGCTACAATACACTAGGAACATGTCCATCATCCCATAAAGTGTCCATAAAATTTTCTTTTGGTTGACCTATTCCTCGAGGCCTAGAAAGAGGGTTTTCTAGGTTTTCTATCTTGATCACAGATGCACAATCAGAATTGCAATCACAATTTCAAATCAACAATTTTTAGATCAAAAGGGTATCTTCTCTTGCACATTTAAAGGTAATTTATCCATCCTTTATTTTCTCTCTTAGCATAGACCTATTTCCTTATCTTAATTGGGTTTATTGCATACATTTAGATTCTAGATCTACTTTACTCTTGCCAAATTAATCAATTGGTTCAATTTACTCTCACATTGCACATAATAAAGTTAATTAACATTGCATGAAAGAGAACTTGCTTGCTTACTTCCTTGATATAATTTAGGTTTAGAATTGGAATTCCTTCATCTTACTTGGGTTTCACTAATATAAATTGGGTTATTTTGAGAGTTATGTTTGGAAGCCCCTCTTTCTCTTGTATCAAATGGCTTAGTATGTAAATGGTTGCTTAATTAATTATCTCACATAGCTTAAATTATTAAATTCATTAGCACTTCCATTTGTTCACTAAAAAATGTGGTGAACCGAACCTCGTACACATTTAGTCTTCTTTTGTATTGCATGTCTACTTGTAGTTTATACCTTTCTCTCAAGATGAAAAAGTTGCTTAAAGCATTTTTCCACCACCAATCTATTCCATTTGTGTTAGAACAATATTCTCCTTTGAAATATGTTTCCCCTAAAAATAATCAAATTTAATATATTTGATGTTGCTTTGTCCTCTCTTAAATCACCTCAAAAGGAAGATGATTTTTACCTTTCTCTCAATGCTCGCTCTTTGTGGAGGAGAGTTGAGGATTGATTTTAACTATTCCCTTAATACAATCCTTATCTGTGGGGATTTTTTTTAAGGATGGCATCATACCTTATTTTAATTTCTCTCATTTTTCTTCTACATTGCATTTTCTTGATAGAGATATTTTTACCTTCGATAATTCTTCTATTTGGGATGAACCCTTGGATGATGACATGGATTGCTCTCTTCCTCATGAAATAACCTTATTTCAAATTGGGGCAAACATGCAAACCTTTGTCACACTTTTATAAATGAAAACTTTTACAACACGCAAAATCTTCAACTTTATAGACATAAAAATGGCGTTTGTGTTTAGAATTTAAAGATGGTGTAAACTATTAAATATGTAAAATTTGATAATGTTTATACCTAGATTTTTTAAATTTTTTTAATTGAGTAATTATTTATGCATTTTTTAAATTTTTGAAGTCCATTTTTCAACTACTAAAAATATAGCGTGTAGTTCCTACCAAATAAGTATATGCAAATAATCTTATTTTTCTCTGACTTCAAAATATGTTATAGATGACATGTATAGCTAGTGAATTAAAAAAAAATGTTTTTCAATATATATTTTCTCCATTATAAGTATTCAAAGTCAAACTTTTAAAATATTAACATTTTTTTTCACCCATCAAAATCCTCATATCAAGTCTACACCTTTTGGAAAAAAAAAATACATATTCTTGAAGAGGACTCTCTCCTCTAATAATAAATTTTAATTTTAATTTTTTTTTTATGATTTACTATTTTTTATCCTTTTCTAAAGTAGCACATTCTCTAATTTTAAGTGTGTACTTACAAAATTTTGAAATTATAATATATTATAACTATAAAAAAAAAAAAAAATTTATAGGACAATGATCTTGAGTCTTGGATATGTAAAACGGTATTTTTAGTTTTTGAATAAAGTCGAGGTTTGATGGAGAAATGAACTTTGGCAAAAAATAAGCCAAATGTTATCTATTGTCATATAGATATGTACTTTTACCCAATGATGATATCACGATTGCCACTTCTTACATCTCTTTTCAACATGACATTCTTTATGTTTCTTCTTCCCCTAAAATATACCCTCCTCTTAAGGATATTTTAGAGAAAAAGGAAGACATTATTAATTATTTTATCAATGTGAAATTTCCTTCATTTAATTGTCCTAGTAGAGATAAAGCATTAATAGAAGGTTGTAATCCCTATTATATGGATTCCTTGGGAAAACAGGATAATATCAATCTCTTTAATCCTCTCCTTCTAGTCACAAGTCTATGAACAAGAAACATCCTAATCAAGTTAATGTTTCTCAACCCATGATTATCAACAAACCTCTCATCAACCTTAAAGGTTTCCCTTCCATAAATCTCAAAGGGGAACCTAGTAATTCTTTGGATTATAATGTAACATCTCAAAGCTATCATACAAGGAATAATCTTCAACCACCTACTTCTCTCCACCTTCTCAACTCATTCTTCCTCCTCCACCCAATCTTCCTCAAAATCTTGGAATGGAATATGATTTGATAGCATAATAATGTAATACCCTCACCAAGATTTCTCTTTGGGAACTTCTTCAACATCTTCTACATATCACAAAGCCTTGCAAAAAGTGTTAAGTACTCTTCCAACAAAACCTAATAATCAAGATAGTATCAATACCTTTTTTAAATATATAAATTCTACACTTGTTCCACCTCAAATTTTGTTTACTCAAGATGATTTACCTCCTAAAGAAATTAAATATCATTATGATGCTCTAATGGTAGTCATCCTTACCAATGATAATATCATTTATAGAACCTTAATTGTAATGGATCTAGGCTTAATGTTGTAGCATGGACATAATCAAAGTGATTAAAATTGATCCTTCAAATATTCAACCTAACAATGTTCCTATGCATGGCTTTGATAATATTTCTAAGAAAACTTTAGGCATAATTATTTTATCTATCAAGGTAGGTCGAGTTATTTTGAATACTCTCATTCATGTCATTTTTGAACCTCTTAATTACAACCTTATTTTGGGTAGAACTTGGATACAAACTATGCACTCTATTCTGTTAACTCTTCATAAAAAAGTCAAGTTTATTTACAATAATGTGGTGTACACTCTTCATGTGAACACTAAACCAAATAGGTGTATGAATGTTGTCAAGAAACAAGATCAAGAATCTAACAATAATCCTCCTTCTACAAGTTTCTTTTCTAAATATGATTGGGGATCCTTACATTTCACACCAAATTTTATTGGAGAGTATATAATTCTTGACCTTTCATTTATGAAATCTAAAACAACTACTCTTTCTAATAACTTTTTTGTTGGTTCTACTCATGATGAATATGTCAAACCTAGTGATATGGCTTCTTATTATGGTCCTAGTTATTGTAGATTCACTCAAAATGGATGTGGTAAACAACAAAAAGGATATCAAGTGCCCTTAGGAAAGGGAGGGCATGAACATATGTATAAGACACAAGCTATCAACACCATTGTCGATCATAATTCAAGATGTGTGCAACAAAGTGTTGAATCTGATTCTTTGTCCACATTCTCTCCTTTATCATCTAACATAAATAAAAAAATATTCTTTACTAAACTTCTTTGTGCTTAAGTGATTACTAGACCTAAATTTAAGAAACATGATCAACAACTTTTGAATCTTCTATTTTTCATGTATCATCGTTATCATGTGTGTGTGTGTGTGTGTACACACACACACACACACACACACAAGTCCCTATTATGTTGCTCTATGTCATGTAACATTGGTATCATAGTCAAACCTAGGTAAGTGAGCTCGTGGTTGTGGTAGGATTCTAGTAATGGTAATGGGTTGAACAAAATTAGTACATGAATTAGTGGCATGAGGTAAAACCATCAAAGTGAGTCCAAAAGGAGTGTGAAATTGTTAAGGGATATAATATACAATACTAACATATTGATTATAGAATAGCTTTGTGCAAAGCCAAGCTCCTCCACCATGCCCTTACTTATCTATTTACATGTATTCATGCATTCATTCCCCATCATACCACACACAAATGTATTTTTGATATATTTAGCCATAAGATACATTCATCATGCCTAATTCATTCATTACCATCTATCCATCATATATTTGTTAATGAGAAAGTAAGATATTGAGAGGTGAGGGTGAATCGAGATCTATTAAAACTTTAACATTTCAAACATTAACCATATCTAATAACTTCACCATTAACCCTTATCTCAATATTACCATAAACTAAATCAAGCATTCATTAAAATATATTATCATATCTAATATCTACTTTTATGAATAATACTCACGACACAAACAAATCATAACATGTGACATAAAGATTTGGTTACATAGAAACCCTCCAAGGTGAAGGTCAAATTGTGGTGGGGATGACACCCACAAAGTCTTTGCTACTGTAGAAACAAAGCTCGCTTGCTAGGGCTACAATTTTCATTAATGATCTACTCTGTGAGGGGTATGTCATGTTAAGAGCTTTACACGACTTATTCAATCTACCTTGATTGAAGGATTTTACATCACAACTAAGTGAGGACTATGTTAAGAGATTTACACTTTGAAATACTTGTTATAATGTATCAATACATGATCCTTCAATTTGCACTACAATGTTGATAATAGATCTTCTATGTATAGGTACTGATCACTTCTCTACAATGCTCGGTCACTCTTCATGAGTCACCTTCATACTTAGCATATAACCAAAAACTTACCACTTCTACTCCACACTTGTGAACTAGGTCATAAACCCTTCTTAAATAGCCATTAGGTGAAGCTTCTAGATCATGACGAATGATCTAGATTCATTCATTTTTTAGCCTAGTTCTTGCAATTTTCTAATTGGCTAAATTGCTTGCATAGGGATTAATGATCCTCACTAAAATGTGTTTAGAGGGTAAACGCACATATATGTGTCACCTTTTAGGATACCAAACCTATTTTGGTCAAATCTTATTTCTCTATCAAAACTAAACTTTTTTCAAAAACTAAAAATACCCTTTTATAGATCTTAGGTTCAATATCATCACTATATAAATTATAGAATGTTTTGATTATTTATAACATGTTATAATTTCAAAATATTATAAGTAGACATTTTAACATTTCAGAAGGTGCTCCCTCAAAAAAGGAAACAAAATAGTAATCGTATCAAAATAATTAAAATTTTATATTTATCTCTAAATGAGAGAGTCCTCTTTAGGAATATGTAATTTTTTTCAAAAAGGTGTAGATTTGATAGGGGAGTTTTGATGGTAGGAAAAATGTTGGATTCTAATAAGGTCAACCTTGAGTACTTTTAACAAAGAAAATATACATAAAAAGCAATTATTTATTTTTTGTTCCCTAGCAATACATGTCATCTATAAGATGCTTTTAAATCAGAACAAAAAAAAAGATGATTTGCATATACATGTTTGACGGGAACTACACCCTATATTTTTTATAGTTAAAAAAGGGACTTCAAAATATTAAAAAATGAATAAATTATTACTCAAAAAAATTATAAAAGTTATAGGCATAAAATTCATCCAATTCTACACATTTCATTAGTTTACATCATCTTCAAATTCTAAACACAAATACCATTTTTTATGTCATTAAAGTGAATAGTTGCATTCTGAAATCCTTTTTCTTTATAAAAGGTGACATAATTTTTTTCTTTTTATAGTAATCACCTTCATAACTAACTCCTCGATCATATAAACACATATCCAACACGAAAAAAATGGTTTACCTAAATTTTTGTGCCATTATAAATAATCATGTAAAATCTTGCTTACTCGGCACTTGAACTTGTTAATACCCAACCATGTTTAATCTACACATTGTCACTCAGCTTCAACTCTTCTTGGCACACACTATGTGCCACTCTATCTCTACTATGCTCAACAAAAGAATGAACTCAGTATGTATATTACTCTTTGAAAACTCTGCTAATACTAGAGTACTCGTCGACCATAGACTTACTTGGCAATAACTACCGCCTCAACAAAAATTAAAATTATACAAGTCCTCCATTATATTGCTTAGCCTCTATAGGATGACTTGATCACAGTGATGACCAACCAACCTTTCCTAATGAATGACTAAGCATTTTTCACTAACTAACAATAGCATGATTGCCTCGAGGATCAAGAATCTCCCCCTTTGACATTAGTGGCAAAAACACTTTGTCATGATCAAGCTTTGCATATCAAAATTGAAACATAAGTACTCCCCCTTAAGATATACTCCATAAAGATAACTCCATCAATACATGGACTTCTAGACTTACAATTTTCAAAATCTTTTTCAAAACCTTTTATTATACACACATCTGAGTATTAGACTGGTTAATTCCTTATTAGTCCAAAACTAGTATACACATTAAAATTACAAAATTTTCATACAAAATTTTCTATATCTTATTCCTTTGATCATACCTTATTCATTCATTCCCCCTTTCTTTTGTCATGGTTGATCTTGTTTGCAACTATGGGCCAGAGAGTATACCATACTTCTCCAAAAATGGTTTGTGGGACCGTAAAATCATTGCCATGGTATTGTCCCAGTTTGTCTTTAGTCCATCAAGAATGTCTCTGATTCTATAATGTAGCTGCAAGATGTATCATATTATCAGCTATGGATAGTTGTTGATTACTTTGAATTAGGTCTTTAGAAATCTTGAGATGCTTTTGCATGACTACCAAATATGGAGTCAGCAAAACTTGAATAGTCAGTAGCTTGACTCTTATTTTATTCTCTTCTTGCATAAGTTCAAATTGCTTCCCTTGCAAAAATCTTAACCTTGAAAAATAAATTAAACTTGAACTGGCATCCAAGGTAAACGTACTTGCACTCCTTTGTAGATCAACATCAATTTTGCCATTTGATCTCTTATCTCCTTTGTAAGTGTTGGAACATAACATAGCTTCCCAAAATTTGAATTTATATTAGAGATCAAATTTTTAGCATCATTATCCTAGTTAGAAAGCACACTGATCTGCTTGATATTTAGAGTTATTCTCTCCTTTCTCTTCTTCTATATTATCAATTTGCTTTGTGGCCCCATCTGTCATTTCTTGCTCAGGTGGCTCATTATCTGGACTATTGGTCAACTTTCCCTATTGCTTGACATTCTCACCTTGTACATCACCTTGACTATCCTTATGTTCAACTATAAATGTAGGAAAGGTAGAGGTATTCAGTGTTGTGTCTACAATTTGTGCACATACCTATGTATCTTTCTTTGAATGTTCTTTTATTTGAATCAACAATGGATTAGGATTTAGCAATACCTCTATGGTAGGCAT
This sequence comes from Cupressus sempervirens, assembly GCA_028749045.1. Taxonomy (NCBI): domain Eukaryota; kingdom Viridiplantae; phylum Streptophyta; class Pinopsida; order Cupressales; family Cupressaceae; genus Cupressus; species Cupressus sempervirens. The sequence goes on from CM053793.1 coordinate 530,324,009, forward strand.
TTGAATAGGGGTCCCATCCTTTAATTCTCCCTTGGCCAATGCATCATCATTCTTACGATTTTCTACAGGTTCACCTTCAATAGTGATAGTTTCCTTTTGTTCACTTTCTTGAACCATTCTTCATATGGCCTCCTCCAGATTCCCAGTCTCATCATAATAATCCTCTTGATGATCTAACTCAACTTGTTCATGTTCAGTCTCCTTAGTTTCATCTTTCTTGTTCGCTTCAAGTATCAATCCAAAGGTCCTCTTCTATATTAGCTTAATTTGTTGCACAATGTCTTCAATTTTATTCTTCAAAACTAAGAATGCCCTTGATTTAGGTGCGAATTTGTTTCTATACTTGTCCATAAATTGTGCAATTTGCTTCTTTTTCAATTCAGGCATGATTTGAGCTAATGTAGCTTCCCAAATCTGTCTCTCTCTATCATTATGGCATATTTCTACTTTGCATAAATTTTGTTATACAATTCATTTGGGATTTTATTCCCTATCTCTAATGGTGTGGTCTTAAATTTTTCCATCATATCAACTAGGACTGCATCAATTTTGTTATACAATTCATTTGGGATATTATTCCCTATCTCCAATGGTGTGGTCTTGAATTTTTCCATCATATCAACTAGGGCTTCTTCTATCTTGGCTTTATCAATTTTATCTAGCTTCTCATACTTAATAAATTGAAAACCTAATAATCCAACACTATTCCTTATGTTGTCACATACCTCATCAATTCTTTTAGGAGGCTTATGTATAGAAACTCGGTAATGACTGACATCATTAGACTTAGTCTTATCATCTTCTTCTTCTTCATTTTCAACTATGAGCCTTCTTCTTGGGTTCTTCACTTGTTTGCTCAACTCTTCTTTTGTTGCACTAGGATTTCTCTCCATTGAGTTGGAACCTTTACTAGGTTTAATAATCTTTGCCACTCCCTTCTTTTGTGGTTTGACCTTAGCTACAATGGTAACTACCTTTTTTCTTGGTCTTGTCTTACTAGGAGGAGTAGGGGTAGGTTTAGTCACTTTCTTCTTCAAGATCTCCTTGACTTTCTTTATTCCCAAAAACTTTGAATCTCCTTGCAATCTCTGTTAAATTCTTGAATTCACTCTACTCTCTGAGAAAACTTAAATTCTTATGACTCCAAAAATCTACTATATACCTCAGAATACTGATTTTTTAGCCTCATCAATATTCTGTCCATGCAATGAGTGACATACAACTATCTTAGCCAATGTAGGACAACTCAATTATCATACTTCCACACTTCATAAACTCAACCTATGTCATAGCTCAGTCACAACTACCATTCAATCATGACCTCTTAATTCTTACATAGCTTTTAATACTAATACTCATTCAATTATAACAATTTAACTTGGTATCAACATACATAACTTTGTTCAAACATGAAATTTATCCTTGTGCATCCTTTAACATGTCGATATGGACTTCAATGCATTCAATCTTAGGAGCAGAAGCAATATTTTACAAGTTGAAACACAATTTCACACATACCTCTTAGTTTGTAGTAGGGGGATCTCCTAATCCATTAGATTGGGTGATCTTAGCATCATTTGCATTGTTGCTTTCTTCTTCCTTCTTTCTCTAGGTTTGATTCATCTGGATTCTTACAAGCATTCAACTCCAATAGTTTCTTTTCCCTTGTCTTGTTCATGGTTGAATATTGGTACTTGGTTCATGCAGTTTCTGCTTAAGTGACCAACCTTATGATAGTACTTGGTAACATACTATGCCACCATTCATCTAGCTTTTTGAATTTCCTCTAAAATGTGTCCTTACGCAATTTTTTGCAATGTGACCATACTCTCTACATAACTAAAAATTGTACCATGTATTATAATCCCAATTTATCTTCTTACCTTGCATAGGTACATTTATTTGATTCTTAAGTCTCCAATTCTTCTTAGCATTAGATATGCAATATTGTGTTCTATGAACATACTTCTATCGTAAATAAAAATATTCTCCAAATCTAGAAGTAGTTGGTGCCTTGCTAACCTTTACTCTACACTCATGTGATTGATGTCCTTCTTTATTACAATTCTAACAATAACCATTACATTTTGGTTGAGGGCTTGACTTAACAAACTTTCTCTTGCAGACATTTGTTGTGTGGCCTATTTTTCCATTGTGACAACATGTAGGCTTCTTGTTCTTTAGCTTTGCATTTCTTTGTTTTCCTTTCTTAGATGTATCTCCTTACTCGATATAGCCTAGTCCAAAAGTATCATAAAGTCTTATTTGCGCTCTCATCAAGAATTTATAGATTTCAAATCATTCATAAATTTTTCATTCTTAGGTTTCATATTTATAATCTCAAGTTCCTTTGTAGCATTCTCTTGAGTAGCTCCCAATAGCTTATTGACCATGTCAAACTGATTATGTGCCAAAGTTTGTACTCTGTAATCTTTTCATCCAACCTTCCAATCATCTACCTCTTGTTTTCTTCAATCCTAGCTTTTTCTTTTTCAACTTTTTTCTCTTATTCAGTGACTTCACATAACCTTGCTAACATCATTTTATGTTCTCTCTTCAATGCTTGTATTTCTTCATTCAAATTATTGTTCCTTTCTACTAGATCTGTTATTGTTGCATCAATGTCACTTGATCTTCCTTCATTGTATATGTCCTCAACACTTTCTTCTTTGTATAGTGTGTCATTTTGTTTACTTTTCATCTCCTTCCTTTTTTTTAAGATCTTCCTTAGTTCCTCTTTAGCAACCTTGACTTGCTCCAAGTCAATTTGCAAATGAATCTTCTTGTTCTCAACTGTCTTTCGTAGCTTATAGACTTCCATCTTCAAGATCTTGTCTCTCAAGTGGTTAGACTCTTGATAAGAGAACTACACTCTGATACCAATTGTTGGAAATCTAATGGGAAAGTAAGATACTAAGGTGGGGGGGGGGGTGTGGAATCAGGATCTATTAAAATTTTAACACTTCAAACATTAACTGTATATGGTAACTTCACCATTAAATCTTATCTCAACATTACCATAAACTAAATCAAACATTCACTGCAATATATTATCATATCTAATATCTACTTGCATGAATAACACTCATAGCACGTAAACAACTCATAACGCATGATACAAAGATTTGGTTATGCATAAACCCTCTAAGGTGAAGGTAAAATTGTAGTGGGGATGAAACCCACAAAGTCTTCACTACTGTAGCAAAAAGTTCACCTATTAAGGCTACAATTTTGATCACTTCTAATGATCTACCCTATGAGGGGATTTCCCTATTAAGAGCTTTACAATACTTTTTCAGTCTACCTTGATTAAAGGACTTTACCTCACAACTAAGTGAGTACTCTGTTGAGATAGTTACAAAGGTATGTTAAAACTACTACGTTAAGAGATTTACACCCCGAAACACTTGTTAGAATGTATCTATACCTGATCCTTCATGTTTCACTACAATATTGATAACAAGTCTCCTTCGTACAATTATTGATCACTTCTTTGATATTATGATTTGTCACTAATTTTGCATTTACTGCTTCTCTACAATGCTTGGTCGCTCTTCCTAATTCACTTTCATACTTTGCATATAACCAAACACTTAATCACTTATGTTCCACACACACAAACTATGTCATAAACCCTTCTTAAATATCCATTAGGTGAAGCTTCTAGATTATGATCAATGATCTAGATTCATTACTTTTACAACTTAGTCCTTGCAATTTTTTGATTGGCTAAACTACTTGCATAAGGATTAATGATCCTTATTGGAACGCATAATCACCTCCACAATTAAATCTTCGATCATATAAACACATCTCCAATACAACAAAAATGGTTTACCTAAATGTTTGTGTCATTACAAACAATCATGACAAAACTAGCTTACTCAACACTTGAACTTGCTAACGCTTAGTCATATCTAATATGTATGTTGTCACTCACATTCAACTCTCCTCGACACACACTATGTGTTACTCAATCTTTACTATGCTTGAAAAAGAATGAACTCATCCTATATAGTACTCTTTGACAACTCAACTAATACTAGAGTCCTCGACGACCATAGACCTACTGGACAATAACTACCACCTCGACATAAACAAAAATATATGCAAATCCTCCATTATATTGATTGGCATGTATAGGATGACTCAGACGTAGTCATGGCCGACCAACCTTGCCTAATGAATGATTGAGTGTTTTGCACTAATGAACAATACCATGATTTCCTTAAGGATTAATAATATCTTAATTTTATTATTATGAAATCCTAATTCATTTCCACCTATTTGGGATAATTCTTGCATATGCAAGTCTACCCCTTGATTTATGAAATCTAATTTTTGATATTAGTTCCCCTCATTATTATTTTTTCCTTAAAATCAACCAACACAAGTTTATGTGATATCAATATTTCCCTATATTTAAAGGGATTCATTCGATATCTTGTCGCCCTCTTATCAATCTAAGCTACTTGCATTAATAACACTCACAACACATAAAAAAACATAACACATGGCACAAAATTTGGTTACACATAAACCCTCCAAGGTGAAGGTAAAATTGTGGTGGGGATGACACCCACAAAATCTTCACTATTGTAGCAACAAAGTTCATCTATTAGGGCTACAATTTTGATCACTTCTAATGATCTACTCTATGAGGGGTCTTCCCTATTAAGATCTTTAAAAGGCTTATTCAATCTACCTTGATTAAAGGATTTTACCTCACAACTAAGTGAGTACTCTATTGAGAGAATTACAAAAAACTACTACGGTAAGAGATGTACAACCCAAACACTCACTACAACATTTGGGGTCAAATTGTGACAACAATTTACAATGGTGGTGTAATTTGTGGTGATTTTCATATTTATTTTTTTGCAATTGTCCTCGACATCGTTGCAATACCAATGTTGGCATCATAATTGCAATTCTTGTGTGAGTATAATTTTTTTTTTTTTAAACACAAAAAATAAATCATTCCCAATTTGTTTTGATTATAGAGAATTGCATGCGAAAGAGGGTGGGGAGCTCTGAACATTTTTGTGCCCTTTGAGACTGGTGCATTTTGTTGCTATGATCTCTAGATTTCATTGTCACACCCTTGCTCTATGATTTTTTTGTTTTGATCTCTACATTTCGTTGCCATTCCCTTGCGTTGTAATTTCATTTTTGTGCCCTTGTGATCTCTGCATTTCATTTTCATGCCCTTGCTCTATGATTTTGTTTTTGTGCCCTTACTCTATGATTTTGTTTTCATATTGTTCCCTTGTGATCTCCTTTGTGCCCTTGCTCTAAGATTTCATTGTCATGTTGTGCCCTTGCTCTAAGATTTTGTTAACATGCCCTAGTGCTGGGATTTTCTTCAAGGGATATGTAAATGTTCGTTTCTTTTCCTTCTAAACATGTATCTCTTTATATTTCCTTCTAAACATGTATATTTAGAGATCTTTTTAAAAATGCTTATTACATCTTAACACAACATAAAAATTGATCCTGCTGCATACATATTCCAGAATCCAAATAATGAAATAATAAAACTCACCCAACCCGTGCTAAGTGACTTACCTCAAGATCCTCCACAAAAATAATGCAGACCAGGAAAAATGGGCAGAGTTCACAAGAAATTTCACAAAAACATATCATAGTAGATATTTTAACAAAGAAACTAGCCATAACCTAGTTAAATGGGTCTAGTTGCTGATTAGTTGGGTTGATTACAAATTCATGTAGAACTGTCATCAGATTAGGTACAATAGAATGAACAATTAGTTGTTCCCAGCTATTAGGATCAAATACAGTTGTCCAAGGTGATAAAATTGCATATGCAAGGAATTGAAGAATAACTTTAGTGAAGAGTTGAGTGTAAGAAGTTGAAGAAGAAAGTTCTACTTCTATGTAAATTCCATAATCATGAGGCTTACTCCCTTGCAAAAGCCTCTGCCTCAATGATATTACCTCTAAACCATGCAAAGGATGTTCAAGTGGTTCCCAACCTTGAAACACTCTTATAAACATTTGATACTTGGGATCATCATAGGGAAACTATGCCAATACTTGAAACACTCTTGTAAGCATTTGATATTTGGACTATAAATTCTCAAAGACACTTGCAAGTGATTCCAATGTCATAGTACCTACTGCAACACTTTCCTAGATTCTATCCAATGGCTCCCATAATATCCTCTATGTTGTCTAGTTGTCATTTTTGTCCTGCAGTCTCTTTCTATAGTCGTTCTTGTTGACATTCAGTCAAGTTTGTTATTAGTGACAACACTTATTCAAATTATTTATGCCTACTAAACTTATTGAATAGTCTACAATGTTTTCCATGTAATTCAGTAGCCACCGAGCACTACAGTTCCTACTGAGCATTTCAGTGATTACTAAGTGAATTCAGTCAGCGTGAGGTCTAGCAGTTCAACCCAAGCACTTTAGTGGTCACCAAGCTTTGCAATTTCTACTGAGCTAGCAGTTCATGCAAAGTGAAGTTAGTGTTAACTAAGATGTATGATGATTAGTGTTTACCAAGTGTAGTCATGGTAGACATGTAATTCAATTTATACTGAGTTACATAGTATCTACCAAGTCACCAGTGCAAACCGAGTTCTAGACTACTCTAAGGTGATTAGTATGGACCAAGCTTCTACTTCTACCGAGTGCATGATGATGCCAAGTAATGACAATGGACGCCAAGTATTAGAACTTCACCAAGTTAGTCTTTTGAACCTGAGTATCTACATATGGATTGACTTTGTAATATTGGTGTTAACTTGTATATTGGCCAACTTTGTAATTATGTAAATTGGATTGATATATATATATATATAATGCATTGTATCATATCCAAGTGATGATAATAATGTGAAATAGAAGAATGCAAATGTGAATCAGTAGCAGACAAAGTGTATTCTAAGGCCATATCAGTAAAGGAGCAACAAAGTCATATCTATCACATAAAGGTGATTAGTACTTCAAGGAATCTCTATTAGCAATTCAGTTGTAAGTCAGAGATCTACTACTTCATCCTAACAGGTGAACCGGTCCAAATCCTTTAACAAGGTATACTTAACAATCTTTTCTCAAATCTCTTTACCGAGTACATACTTCATTGTGTGTTTGTAAAACCTCTAACAAGGTGGACCTAGTAGTCTTAATTGCTCCTAACAGGGCAGATCATCAGACGTGATCATTGTAAGCCTTAGCAAGCCAACTTTATGCTACAGTATTGAAGTTTTGTGGGTATCATCCACACCCCAATTTTACTTTCTGTTTGGAAGGTTTTTGGGTCACCAGATTATTGTGTTCAAGTGTTATGAATGTTTTATGTTCTCAATTTCTCATGCATGCAGTTAGATATGATTTCAAGTGTTATGAATGTTTTATGTTTTCAGTTTCTCATGCATGCAGTCAAATCTGATTTGATGAACTAAATGGTAATTGGATTATTACAATTAAGATCTAAATTTGGTAAATTTTTTGAGGTTACTGATTCACCCCTCCCCTCTCAGTAACCTAGCATAGTCTTGAATATTTCCAACAACTCCTTCTCCTTCTCTTTCTAAAGCTGCTCCTTCTCCTTCGCTCGCATGCCTTAAATTTTGATTATCAAACTTCTAAATATCTTCCTTTACCTTATCTAAAATCAACTTCACATTGTGTTGTAACTCTGGCATAGGTGTTTGATCATTGATAGCTTTCATTTCAGCATTCAAGTTTTCAAGATTGGTCAACACCCTCACTTGTGGACCTCTCATGTCAAGCACTTTCTGTATTGTTTCAACACCATGTTCTTGCTTCTGAGCTAATAGTTCTTTAGGTGCATTTTCTTGTAAAACATTAATTTTGTTGAACAATTATAAACTCTTAGAAAGTGCATTGTTAATTTCATGTATGTACCTATATATGTATGTGTGTGTGTGTGTACATGTATGTATGTATACATGTGTGCAGCATATGTATTTATGTATGTATGTATGTACATATATAGAGAGATTTTGTGGAATGTGGATTATGGATTATAAAAAAATTAAAAATTAAAAAAATGACATTAATCATTACCCATTTGTTTTGATTGATTGTGGAGAGTTGTGTGCGAAAGAGGGTGGAGGGCTTTGAACGAGGGTGGAGAGCTTTGAACATTGGTAGAGATCAGTGGAGATCTAAGATTTTGTTGTTGTTCCCTTGTGATCACTGCATTTCATTGTCATGTTGTGCCCTTGTTCTGCGATTTTCTTCAAGGGGAGAAGAGGTACCTATGTAAATGTTCTTTTTGTTCCTTCTAAACATGTATCTCTTGTTCATATATAATAGCTTTGGTCACAATCAAGGATAACTGATTATGATGATTGTATGCATACGTGCATGTATGTATGTATATCAGTTCACTATGTGAACTGCTTTACATGCATACATACACACTTGCATAGTACTTTTGCTAAATTAAATTAATCATTTATGTCTTGAATTCACACAAGCAATTATCCTTGCATTCAATCGAAACTATTCATACCAAACTAAGTATGTTGAAATCTACACTTACATATATTATATCATCTCTTGGTGATTGAGTAAAGATCCCATGCATAATATCGTCTAGGTAATGATTGGATGCATTCACATTAAGTCATAATAGGATCGAGAAGATGATCCATTTATGTTACTTCATACTTGTTTTATTAAACATTTTGTTTAACATAATTAGTAATACTAGAATTATACAACTATAGCTAGTAAGTTATTGTTTATTTTATTTAATCATATACAATTAAGACTATTATTTTTCTTAAAATTAGACTGTATATTCATTATCACTAAAACAAAATTATAGATCTTTGATAGTTATCTTTTTTAATTTCATGATCTTCATATTTAACATGAAGAGTTTCCACTACTAGATAGTGGAATAGCCACAATGTGGAGCCACATAGCTCACGGATTTTTCCACCAAATTATATTTTTATTATATTTTTGTCTTTCAAAAATATTATAGGTGAATGTTCTTTTGATTTTCCATACATTTAATAATTTTTCGCTTGTTGTTTGAGTTAATTCTCTTTTCTGAGATAGAGACATCTATCATAAGGATGGACATACCAATTTTGATCATCTCGCTTTCAAAGTTGATTCCCTAATCAAATTAACGAAACTACTTGCAATTGACATCCTAATTTTCTGTAACTTGCCCAATCAGACATTCACACAACCATCTTCCTCCTACCCCACCATAGCATGCAGCCCTTGTTTGAGGTTTATATCTTAGTCCCTCTTGGATTTTGAACCTCATTGAAACTATTTCAAATGGTTCCATTGGTTCAAGGAGGTTCATATGTTCAATAAGTTTAGTGTCCAAGGCAGTTTAGTTGTTTTAATGTTCAGAAGGCTCTTGTCTTGGATCAGAGTATGAAGATATAAAGACTTTATAATTTAGATTAAATGATTCATATCAATTTGTGCAGATGCTTTTAGATGTCTCCAAGAACATTTAGGTGTATTTCAGTTCATAATAGTCCATGCACCACAAATCAAAATCAAAGTTCACATTTCAAAGGCCAAAGGTTTTGAACATGAAACTAGTGATTCAAAGTGTTGGTTCATCAATCTAAATGTGTAGTTCAATAGTTCAAGTTTGACAATTCCAAGTAGCCCATACCATTTCAAAAGACCAAGTCCAGTGATTTATATATAGCAATTTGATGATATGGAAATTCAATATGGAGGAAGATATATTGGCATCACAAATGAATCATCCCATATCCAACATAAAAAATCAGCTTCATATGGTCATCGACCCTTCTAAGATACACATGCATTGATATATATGCAATGTCTATACTAATCAAGTTTTTAGGTTTGACTTTTCAGTGTAGATGGGTGGAGCCATTCAATGGAATGTTGATGAAATACACATTGAAGAAAAGAGTGTTTATTCGGCTAAGTCTTGACATCATTTGAACATGGAAAACATTGACGATGTTTACCAAAACACCCATGAATAAGGAGTCGATGGACCCCATTGAGATTGGCCATAACATCGAGTTTAGATTCAATAGAAACACTTATATGCTCCCACAATGTGGAACGACTTTACAGGGAATGAGAAGATCATAAAGAGCATATCTTTAGGGATATCAGGAAATGGCATAATAAGCATATAGTAAATCCAGAGGTGGTCACCTTCTCCCAATGCATATTCAATGCAATCCCATCCAACATCAGTATGCTTTGACTTGATACAAATAAAACCCAATATCTCCATAGATGGAAATGATAAAGGGTAATATCTAGAAACAAATGAAGTAAATTCTAATCAATCACTATTCATATCTTTGAAAAAAAAAATGCAAATAACTACATACCTAAATTTTACTAACATATAATGTTCTCCATGTCCCAAAAAAGTATAAAGGGCTTTTACAGATGATCGTATAGTTGCTCACTCAAGGGTGAATACTTGCTCCAGTGGTAGAAGAAACTTCTATAACTAGGGGTTTTTTCATGAAAAGTGTATGATAAATATGAATACTTTTGGCCTATGATCATTAGATATGAATCCATATAATTTGTCTAGAAAACAACATCACAATAATTTTATTCAAATCTCATCTCAAACTTTTATCTTCTAAGCGAGTAGGGACTCTTAATGAGTAGGGATATTATAATTTTGATAGTGGAGGTATCAGTTGGTCTTCAAGAATGACACACAAGCTAGAAGTATATCTCTATGGCTCCATTATAGTGTCATCTTACTAGTAAAGTAGTATAATTCCAAATAGTCCACAACTTTGAATATATCTCATGGTATGAGCTTTCTGTATGAGTGTAATTTATTATTTTGACAAATCAGTGGAACTGATACACAGTTTGATAAAATGATAATGATGGCCAGAGTGTAGTAATTGAAAGGTCAAGTTTGGATTACTCAATTGCTCAATTTTTTGAGTTCATCCCTGACATAATTCTGATTATTTATAAGAAGATTATATGTTTCTTCATTGTTGAAAATATCTATGTTCATTCTAAATATGTACTCTTGCTTGTTTTTAGCACATTATTTGACAACAATTTACCTTTCAACTATTGTTAGGGCCTAAGCTTTAGAATCAATGTAACATAATTTGCATGGTAGTAGAATTTCTTGAATTTATCAACATAGTGCCAAGTGGAATCTGAAAAAAAAAAATGTATTTCAATTCTCCATTGGGACATAATCATATTTTATTCCTTAATGTTGGATGCAGTAATGAGTGTTTTAGCTCAGGCCATGGGAGAGAATCTAATTTGTGAACATAAAATTGGGAACATTTGAGCTAGAAACAACATCTAATCTTTAGTAAGTCTGTCTCCTCTAAAGACCCAATAGATGAAGCCATTATCATCATGAGTAGACTCACTCTCCTCAAATGAATTCAATCAAAACTATTCATACCAAACTAAGTATGCAAAAATTTGTACTTACAGATTATATTATCCCTTGGTGATTGAGTAAGATCAAATACATTTTTCCAAGGTGATAAAATTGCATATGCAGATGTATGTATGTATGTATCTCTTCATCTCTGCATTGCATTGCCATGCCCTTATGATCTTTGCATCTGGTTGTTGTGCGCTTGTGATCTCTGTATATGTATGTATGTATATACATATATATGTGTGTATATATACACACATACACACATGTGTGTCTATGTATGTATGTATGTATATAAACAAAGAGATCTTTGTATATATACATACATACATACATACATACATAGACACACACATATGTGTGTGTATGTATGTATACATACACATACATATACATAAAGAGAAGCTTCTCTAAGCAATTGTAGGGGGAAATATAAAGAGATATGTGTTTAGAAGGAAAAGAAAAGAACATTTACATAGGTGCCTCCTCTCCCCTTGAAGAAAATCGCAAAGAAATCACTACTACATTTGGGCCCAAATTACAACACAAATTACACCACCGTCACAAATTACAAAGAAAAACATGAAAAACACCACAAATTACATTGTCGTCACAAATTACCATCACAATTTGACCCCAAATGTTGTAATGAAAAGGGCACAGTGATCAAAAGGTCATGACATGAGAACGAAATCACAGAGCAAGGGCATGGAGATCACAAGGGCACAATATGACAACGAAATCATAGAGCAAGGGCAAGACAATGAAATGTAGCGATCACAATGGCATGACAAAAAAATGTAGAGATCATAAGGGAACGACAACAAAATGCAATGACCACAAGGACAAGGCAATGAAATCTCCACCAACATTCAGAGCTCTCCACCCTCTTTCACGCACAACTTTCCACAATCAAAACAAATGAAGAATGATATATATATATATATATATATATATATATATATATATATATATATATATATATATATATATATATATATATATATATATATATATATATATATATATATATATATATATATATATATATATATATATATATATATATATATATATATATATATATATATATATATATATATATATATATATATATATATATCAACTTCTTATTGTCTTGTAACTTTGGCATAGGTGTTTGATCCTCAAAAGCTTTCATTTCAACATTTTAGCATTCAAGTTTTCAACTTTCATCTTCATTATATGTTTGGTTTATCAATCATTTCCTCCAGTTCAATTACAGGGCATCTCAACTAGCTGCTCCAATGATGCAATCACCCATCTATCTCCAGATTATGCAAGAACTTGTTGTTTTACAGAATCTAGATAGATACTGAGGGTTCCAAAGCCATAAACCTAAATACCATCATGTGTGCATCCCACTTCAGGGAAAAATTAGATGTCATGTTCTTGTGCATATATTTCAATCACTTCCTTCAAACTCAATTGAGGTAAATGACTTTGTTAATTGAGCCATATCCCTAAAAACTACTTTGTTACTTGATTAAAATTAGGACTTGAACAAAGTCAATGATACAAAACCTCTCATAGGTATATACACATAGAGACACACACACACATGTGTGTGTGTGTGTGTCTATGTATGTATGTATATAAGCAGAGAGATCTTCACACAACTGAAAAATGATAAAACTCGCTCAACACATGGCATGGCCATAGTAACAATGGAAATGCCTATCGATAAGTAGATTCCTCTTTTTCTCTTTCATTTTTCATGTGTTTATTTTACTTAAACTATTATTTCTTAGGGGGCATTTTGTAATATTGGATACATTTTATGTAGGACACGATGAGGACATTCTTGGATGTACCCGTGTAATGAATTGCTCATGAGCAATGAAGATGGACTTCCCTTGAGAGTAGCAAGAGGTGATGAGGGCATTCCAGGTACTTTAAAGATTGATCTCATGAAATTCTAGGTAACTTATCATGCTTATACACATAGGGATGTTTAGGTAATCAACCTTACATTTAATAAAAGGAATATGTGCTTCAAAACCAGCTTTGCATTTAACAAAAGAATCCTGCAAGCATAACCAATTTTACATTTGACTAAAGGGTCCCCTTATAGAATGAATAATCTATACTTGTGGTTTATCTTAAGACATTTCAATAGATGCAACCTAGTCTACATGGCTTTTGAAATTAGAAGACTACACTCTGAGTTTTAGCATTAACTTGACTGGTCTATTTAGATCCATTGATTGTTGTTACAAGATTTTAGACATAACTATATAAGTAGTGAGTTAGGATGTGTATAGGTTAACCTTACATTAACTGTAAACTACAACACAAAGGTTGCACTAGGGTAGTATAGTAATGTAATTATAGAAAACTGCCTGATTCACCAGAGTGGGTGTCTGATGATGAAGAGTTGTATTAGATGAGTAAATCTCACCAATGGTTATAGGAATATGGCTACAACAAAACAATTAGAAACCATAAATACATATTTGTTAGAGTGAGTAGTTCAAGGGTCTTGATCTTGTTGATACAAGTATGTAGGCAGCCTGGTAGGAGGAGTATGCCTCTAGTGTGCAGATACCTAGACATAGTTAGGTAGCACTTAACTATTTTAAGACATTGTCTGTTAACTCACAAGACTCATTCCCTTGCAAAAGCCTCTACACAATGGCATTATCTCTAAACCATGCAAAGGATGTTGAAGTGGTTCCCAACCTTGAAACACTCTTATAAGAAATGGCAAAGAAAATGCAAATGCAATACATATATTACTATTATTTATGTATATGTATGTATGTATATATGTATGTGTGTATGTATGTATATACATATATATACAATATACATACATACACATATGTATATGTATATATATAGAGAGAGAGATCTTGACACAATAGAAATATTGATCCATATGCATACATATTCTAGAATCCAAATAATAAAACAATAAAACTCACTCAACCTTGCTAAGTGACCTACCTCAAGATGCTGCACAAAAATAATACAAACTAGGAAAAATGGGCAGAGTTCACAAGAAATTTTATAAAAACATATCATAGTAGATATTTTTAGAAAGAAACAAGCCATAACCCAGTTAAATTGGTCTAATTTCTAATTAATTGTGTTGATTACAAATTCTTGTATAATTGGCATTAGATAAGGTACAATAAAACAAATAATCAGTTGTTCCCAACGAGCATGATCAAATATAGTTTTCCAAGGTGATAAAATTACATATGCAAATGCATCACTTGAATGTTAGGCATGAAGTGCATTCCCCAATTTATAATGAATGGTTGGATATAAAGGATCCATACACTGGCCCAACAATGAAAGCTAAGGATGTAACCATGCATATATTGGCACACTCTCCCTATAAAGATCCCAAGTATCTACTATTGTTGTTAATTTGGGCATCACTATACGGTCCAGAATGTTAAGAAGTACTAAAGTTGATAGTAACTTCTCGCATGTCTCCAAAAAACATAGCATAGGTTCATGGTCCCTTGGCTACTAGGAATCTATAGCAGCTATTCTCACTACTAGAAGAATAACTTCAGTGAAGAGCTTTGTGTAAGGAGTTGAAGAAGCAAGTTATGCTTCTATGTAAATTTCATAATCACAAGGCTCATTCCCTTACAAAAGCCTCTACCACAATGACATTATCTCTAAACCATGCAAAGGATGTATGTATGTATGTATGTACACAAAGAGATCTTGTGGATTACGGAGATCAGTGTAGACCTAGGATTTTGTTGCCATGCCCTTATGATCCCAACATTTTGTTGTCATGCCCTTGTGATCTATGCATCTCATTACCGTGCTCTTGTGATTTTTGTATATGTAGGTGTGTGTGTACATACATACATACATACATACATACATACATACATACATACATACATATATATATATATATAGATATATATATATATATATATATATATATATATATATACATGTGTATGTGTATATGCACACACACACACACACACACACACACACACACGTGTGTGTGTGTGTGTGTGTGTGTGTGTGTGTGTGTGTCTATGTATTTATGTATATATATAAACAAATAGATCTTGGCACAATAGAAAAACAATAAAACTCACTCAACATGTAGCATGGCCATAGATGCAATGGCAATGCCTATTGTTAAGTGTATTCCTCTTTTCCTCTCTCATTTTTCATGTGTTTATTTCACTTGAACTATTATTTCTTAGGAGGCATTTTGTAATATTGGATTCATTTTATGTAGGAGGCGATGAGGACATTCCTAGATGTACCTATGTTAGATGTAAGAAAATCACTAAAGAATTATGATGAATTGCTCGTGAGCAATGAAGATGGACTACCCCTTAGAGTAGTAGGAGGAAATGAGGACATTCTAGGTACTTTAAAGATTTATCCTTTCTTAAATATTTTAGATGTTAACGGGGAATTGAGATGTTAGGGGGGATGGGGCCAAATGAGCTTCCACCTTCACATGGTTCGCCTTGATTAGTAGAGATTATTGAACTATTATCAAAACCAAGTAAAGCTCAACATTAACCCTATATGATTGCATGACAACTAATTGTGTGAATCTCTTGGTTTCAGGAAATGTAGAAGGAGGCCATAGTTCAATATGCATATGACATTAGAAATAGCTGAAAAATGCAACAGGTTTGCATTTTTTGTCCTCAACATGCAAGTGAATCAAGACTTTCTATGTGCTAGCTTTCTGAGGACATTCTCTTGGCCATAGTAGCTAGAGTTCTAATTTTAAAAACTTAATAGACCTATTAAATAAATGTAATCATGATGCACTTATTCTCCATGCATATAGAACACAACTACACATGCATTCTTGATTTAGAGTGGTAGATTCTTATTTTGGATGCGACAGAAAAATGACATGCACCAAAAGGTGGGAAAATGATATCACTTTTGCAAGTCTGGAACCTTTTTTTGTACTTTAAAGATTGATCCTTTCTTAAAGATTTTAGATGTTAACAGGGAATTTAGATGTTGCGGGGGGGGGTGGTGGTGGTGGGGGAGGGGCAAGGTGCAAATAAGCTTCCACCTTCATGTGGTTGGCCCTAATTAGTATAGAATATTAAACTATTCTCGAAACCAAGTGAGGCTCAATATTAACCTATGATTGCATAACAACTAACTATGTGAATCTATTGGTGTCAAGCAATGCAAAAGGACACCATAGTTCAATATGCTACTGTAATTCAAATAGTTTTAAAGTTTTGAAAATAGAAACCTATACACAATTATATGTGAATGATAACCAAAATAGATTGACTTGATAACAAAAAGATGCATCAACATAGATGCCACAACTATAATTGATACACTGATATCAATTGGCACGTGTATGAAAAATGATTACAAATAGCCATTTGCAAACATTTGTAAGATGTGTCAAATCTTTGTCCCTTGTATTGTATTAGTTTTTAATAGTTATGAAACCCTTCTAAAATGAAATACTCCTAAGAGTGTTAGCTTCTTAGAAGAATATGGCAATTCATCCAACTTCACCGTGATAACCTGCTTTGGAGACCAAAGGTGGTATGGTAGATGTCCATTTGCAATGTCCCTCCCCATGTCCCACAAGTGATCGTGCGTTCTTATCTAACCATCTTCGTTCATCTCAACAAGACATCTATTGAAAAGAGTTGCCCAACCAAGTGTTTCATAAAACTCAGTGTCCCATGCTACAATGGTCACACTTCTTCTTTCTCCAATGAAGAAACATTTTGCATCCAAGAACATCTCCTTCTCTTGCTTCCCTAGAGCATCATAGCTGACTTTGATCCTCTTTGTGATATCCTTGTGGGGAATTTGGGAATACTTATTCAATGTTTGGTGCCAATTTTTTTAATAATTCAACAACTCGCCACAATTGTGAGGACTTGTTTTGATGGATATCAGTCACACTTACAAAATTACTCTCACATACTCATCGCCATTGTGACAGACTATTCTGACAGATAGTCATCGCTCCCATAGCACAACTATTGCATACCTGTCGCACTTGTGATAGATAACTTTGACAACTAGTCATCGGTCCAATTAGACTGAAAGCTTAAACTGTCATAATTGTGATAGTCTATTGTTGCAATGGGGATGACAAAAAGATGAACTCTTGCCCTTGCCTGTTTCAAGTTGCAACAACTTTATCCGTCACAATTGTGACAGATGACCTTGTTGTTGCAATTTGCGATGGCAAAAGTCTGACGCCTATCTGACATGAGTCAATTCATGCTACTATCACTTGGGCGATGGGTGGCCATCACAAATGCAATGATTTTTGGTTGCATTTCAGGCCCAAATCTAGTAGTGACTTTTTAGAATGTATCAATACCTGATCCTTCAATTTACACTACAATGTTGATTACAAATCTCCTCTGTACAATTATTGATCATTTCTCTGATCTAATTTTTCACTAAATTTGTACTTCACTACTTCTTTGTAATGCTTGGTCACTCTTCCCGATTCACCTTCATACTTTGCATATAGCCAAATACTTAATCACTTATGCTCCACACACACAAACTATGTCATAAACCCTTCTTAAATAGCCATTAGGTGAAGCTTCTAGATTATGATCAATGATCTAGATTCATTCCTTTTGCCTCTTAGTCCTTGTATTTTTTTTATTGGCTAAACTACTAGCATAGGGATTAACAATCCTTTCTAGAACGTGTAATTACCTCCATAACTAAATCCTTGATCATATGAACACATCTCCAACATAGCAAAAATGGTTTACCTAAATATTTGTACCATTACAAACAATCATGCTTAAACTAGCTTACTTGACACTTGAACTTGTCCATGCTCAACCATGTCTAATATGCATGTTGTCACTCAGATTCAGCTATTCTCGGCACACACTGTGTTGCTCAGTCTCTACTATGCTCGGAAAAAGAATGAACTTGGCATGTATACTACTCTTTGACAACTCAGCTAATACTAGAGTACTCAGTGACCATAGACTTACTTGGCAATAGTTACTACCTCGACATAAACTAAAATATATACAAATCCTCCATTATATTGCTCGGCCTATATAGGATGACTCGGACACAATGATGATCGACCAACCATGCTTAATGAATGACTAAGTGTTTTGCACTAACAGACAATACTATGATTTCCTTGAGGATCAACAAAATCTTAATTTTATTATTCCCAAGTCCTAATTCATTTCCACCTATTTGGAATAATTCTTGAATCTGCAAATCTAACTCTTGATTTTTGAAATCCAATTTTTGATATTTGTTCTCCCCATTATTATGTTTTCCCTAAAACCAACCGACACAAATTTATGTGATATCAATATTAGCCTATATTTAAAGGCATTCATTTTATATCCCATAGACCTCTTATCAATCTAAGTAGTAGTTCACATATCATTCTAAGAACACTTCAATTGGAGAACCTAAAAGGTGATTTTTTTTACATAGCCATCCTAATGCATTTTATAATTTAGTAGTGTTATTTTTTAACCATTGGCATGATCATAAATTGATATTTATAAGGATTTAGCTAGAGATGACTTATCTTCTTGTAGCAACCAATCTTCCATCTAAAGTGATTCAGTATTGCTCGGCTAGATAATAAAGTAGAGAAACTTATTTAGCAAATTGGGAAGTAGAAACACATAAGTATCCAGATCATTTATGATAGAAATACCATATCCACGACTGTTAAAGTTATCCAAGTCCACATATCAATTATCTACATCCCAAGGAAAAATATAAGTATATACACATCATTATTTGACACCCACTAATCTAATCCTTAATATTTAGCCTTTAATTTTGAATGTTGGTTGTCTCTTAACCATTTTGTTTTAACCAACTATTTTTTTGGTGATAAGTTACTATGTCCTTATATTTAAAGGCAAATAATTACATATATTTGACACCTCAAAATCCTCTAATCATTGTAATAAATTGTGTTTATCGTTCAAGGAATAATTCAATTATACCCTAAAAGGATTCAAATTTTACATAATTATCCTAACAGATGTGCATATTTGAAGAGTGTTTCTTCATCTATGACATGCAAATAAAGTTATATTTTATGATGAGTGACCTAAGAGAACTTATCCCCTATTGATTCCCTCTCTAAGGTGGTCATAAATATTACTATATTGACTAGGTAGTACGTACATAAATATGGATTTGACAAATTGAGAAGCAAAAGCACACAAATATCTAGATCATTCTTATAGGCAGATATTGGGTCCACAACAAAATTGATGCCAATCTAAAAAATAATAGCTCATATCTTGCGTTGAAATATACATAAGAAGCAAATCTTTAGACAATTGTTTTCCACCTCAACAAACATTTTCAACATTCATCCTTCTAGAACCAAGTACTCTACATTATTTACTTTCATAAGCAACATTTGATATTTCAATTTCCTGTCTCTATGATCCACAACTTTATTTTCTAAACCAATTCATATGTTGTTTGTTTACATCAATTAATGACCGTAAATATCACATTTGACTTTAAAACATATATACTTTTCTTTATAATTATAGAAAAATTAAAACAATGATTTTTGGAAAACAATGACCTTATCCATGACTACTATATGTGAAAGTCTAATCTAGATTAACCCGTTGACATAAATTAGTCATCCTAAAAACTTCATTTTAATATTGATACTACTTGTTTTTTTTATGTTTGATATAATGATTAACATTATAATCTTGATAATGACTTTTTAATTAGACTTTGCAATGATTTAATATAATAATTAAAATTCAAAGTTTTATAACCTTATTTTAGTTTTAATTTTGATTAAAAAAATCTTTAAACAATGATTGACTTAAAACAAGTTCTATTCATATGTACAAATAATTATCAACACATGAATATCTATTGAATTCTCTCCCCCTAACAATACAATGAACCAAAAGTGGGGGTTAGAAAACACATGGATGGAATGAGTCCACAATAGCTAAGCAATTATGTACAATCAAGAGAGGCCCCACTCCTTTTATTCGATTGTATTTGTCAAGGAAGGGGGAATGAACGAGCAGCTAAAATACAGACCCCGGGGGATGAAAGTAAACCGCCTACGTCGATGTCATCATTATGATGTTGGCATTTCTACATTTTCTTCCATGCCCCCGACAACTTCCGTAACACGCAAAGGACAGCCAAGACAAACGGCAGGAATAAGGAAACGAGGAATTCCAAGCTTCCCCATAAAGTCAAAACTTCACACCCCAACAAAACGGCAACGTCTATACAGCCACGAAAATGCACTTGCATACGAAGGAGAGGACTTGGTTAATTTTTTAAAAAGTTAGAAAAAGCGATGTAAAGGAAGTATATTTTCGTGGCTGTATAGCCACGGGTCAACAAAACCTCTTTCCAACTCTATTTTCTTTAGGGCCCGTTTGGTTGCAAGCGTAGGAATTGCGAATTAGAATAGAAAATTTGAATGAGAATGGAGAATGAAGAATAGGAATGGAAAATGCAATCCAATCTTGTTTATCCCTTGTTTGGTTATGCAAGCTTAAATTGGAATAGGGTTATCTTGCAATCGGCGCCATTTGAAAATATTTTTGAAGATGCAATCGGCGCCATTTGAAAATATTTTTGAAGATGCAATCGGCGCCATTGGAAAATCACTGAAATATTTGAAAATATTGAAAACAAAGTTCCAGCACTCACCCCAGGTCAAAACGGATTTGAAAATTTAATCAAATTTGAGAAAGTTAAAATGAATGCAAGAATAGCAATTCCAATTACACGTATTTTTTGGAATGGACAAAAGCTCATTTTGGGGCTAAAATGAGAATACGTATTCCTATTCCCTATTCCTATTCCACGCACCAAACAAAGAATACAAATTATATTCTAATTTCCTATTCCTATTCCGGTTGTATTCCAGCAACCAAACGGGCCCTTACCCTCTACCATTTTTATAAATTGTATGTACAAGTGACTAAAATGCTTAATACATTAAGATTCAAAAGAGTCAAATTATTAGTAAGTTTGGGTTTTTGAAAGAGAGGAAATAGGTTTAAATCTTATATAAATTGTATGTAAAGTATTCGATATTGTGGAGTATAATTAAAATTTTCTTCTATTGAGAAATATGGCCTCTTAAAATGTGGAGGAATAACCTAGCTAAGATATTGTTATCACAAGCATACTCTAAATATGACGTATGGAAGACTGGTGAGTAAATATTAGGATTGTTTTTATCATGGTATAATTTAAAGAAATGTATATGAGAGTTTAATGTATTGGACATGTCTTAGCTTCAAATGCAAGAGGTATGTGATGTATTAAAATATATGCATGTATCTTAATTAGTAGGTATGCGATCAACTTTCTTTTGAGTTCTATTTGTAATGATAGTGCTTCAACTATAGAGGTGGGGTGAGTGGTGGTAGGAGTAAGAGTAGACAAAGTACAAAAGTGCATGAAAAGAGAGGTTAACATCTAGTTTTGTAAAAGTGGAACAAAGAGGTATGTTTGGTACTAATAATTTGAGAATTATAAATGACATTAGTGGGATGAGGGAATGAAAGTAGTAGAAGGAGTAGTGAGGGTAATATTGATGGAAGAAGATGTATTAATGATATGAGATAGACATATATACTAGCAATAGTAGCATTGTGAGCACATTAAGGGACCTACCTTAAGATGATAAGAAGAGTGAATCTTAAGAAAGGAAGAGTGGGTGGGTAAGGGGGGAGATGCATTATTGAATAAAGTAGGATCCACTAAAGAACTAATGCCAATTGAAACCTATTTAACAAAGGGTGAATCATCTAATCCATTATAGAGTGAAGTTTCTAATTGGCAAAGAATAACATTAACAAGTTATCTATAAAGTATTTATTTAGTAGACATAACTCCAATTCCACACGTGTGTTAGAATGAAAACTTGATTACTTGTTATGATAAGCCTCAATGGGAAACTCCAAATATATGGATTGAGAAGACATGTGACTATTTAAGAGTCCACCCATTTGCAAAGAGTAAATTAGGTTTGTAACTTTCTTTTGGCATAAAGACTTAGAAAGATAATGACCAATAAATAAATAAAAATTATGCATATAAAATTTCAAAAACATTACCAAATCATACAATTAAAAAAAAGAACTAAAAGTCAGAAGATTTAACTATAAACAAAACCCTAAGAAACATGGACAACCAAGATGAATTTACCAAAATGTGACGAAGAATAAATTTTGTTTTACATAAAATTGGGTAAATAAATTAAAAATAAGTACTCAAAATCTACCTTAGACTAAAGAATCATGAATGATTTATCTAGTAAAATCAATGCTTTAAAAAAAATATTAAAAACAATGATAGTAGGAAATATGATGCAAATATCTAGGGATATATACCTTATAGTTGTTACTCAATGTGTATTAAGGAATGCTTTACAATTTTTATATCTATGGATTGCTTCCACAATTGTACCATACACCTACAAACTGTAATACAACCTATATAAGTCTAAATATGAGCTAGATGAGTGTTAGAATGATCTAGAATAACTAAGGAGAAGGGGGGGAGGGGATTGAATCAGTTATTCTTAGGTCCAAATGTACCAATCAAAGTTTTGAATACTTCAAACAATTTAGATCTAATTTTTTGTCCACTCATTCTCTATTGCAACTTATCATTTAGTAACATAAACTTGTAGTCCATTGTCCCAATGTCCCAATAATAACCTACTTGTAGAATGTAAAACATAAAATAGAAAAAACATCTCAAACATCATTCACACAATTATAACACCAAGATTTAACATGGAAACCCAATTTGGGATAAATCACTAGTAACATGATACCAAATTTTCACTCTTCTAAAGTAAACTCCGTTAGGAGCTAACCCTGTTAAAGGTTACAATACACACTGTTAGGTGTGACCCTATAAAAGGATTTAATCACCCTATTAGGAGTGATCTTGTTAGAGGACTTCAGAACATGTCATTAGAATGTCACCTTGATTAAAAGATTTACAAATGATTGTTAGGCCAACCTTGATTAAAAGACTTTAACTGATACAATGGTTAGAAAGTAACAACAAGTTGATCTGCAAATACATATCTCAATATAGCTCATTTGCTAATTCATTGATTGGGCTTCATTCATGTCTCTGTCACTATTGCTGATCTTCTTTGAAAATCCTTCATGTAACACCCCGCCAAGGGATCCAAAAGAAATTACCTAAAGTTTTACTAAGTTTGCCAAACCTTTTTTTTTTTTTTAAAAAACAAGAAAGATAAATCATTCACATCAATCACATAGTAGCGGAAGCAATAACATACAATCAACTGTAAACATACATAACAAGTTACATTCCTTAAGGATCCCAAGACGTTGAGTCACATTTAAATTTAATTAATTCTAAGTCTAATAACTACCACATCCACATGAAAGAATAATAGAAAGTCCAATGTCCATAATATACATTTGTTCCAAATGCCTCTTGGCAAATTAATTCGGAATGCTCAATCATCCATTGTACATGTCATAGGGTATGAAAGGCTAAAAGAATATACATATGTAAGAATAGAAATACATAATCCTCTACAAATCCATGATGCAAATACAATACAATAAATGAAAACTAATGGCATACATGATACATCTATCCATTATAGAGATATAACATCATAAAACACATCTAACTAAGTGCGCAGTTCCTCCCAACCATCAATAGCATCATAAGACCATCGTGGGCCTTAGCCATCCCCCACTCGTAACATCCCAAGCCACCGAAGAGATCATCGGTACTATCGTAATAGAGACATCACTCCTAAAACATGCTACAACATATGCATAAAGAAATCTAACATGCTACAATAAAGCATAAGTAAACAACATCATCTAAACATGATAAACAAGTATACCAAGAAGCTCCAACCGTGGTGACTACGAACATATCTCAGTGTAAGAGTGAAAAAGCACTACCACCCGACTACGTGGAACCTAAATGGTCCACTCTCACCATGTTGAGGAGATAGTCTCAAGTCCCAAATAGGATATCAGATCACATAACACAAATACACTCTAAGTCCAGGAAATCCTAAAAGTATACTAACTCAAGGGTTCCAACACATAGATCGACATCTAGACCCAGAGGGACACAAAGACATGTAGGAAACCTACTATGTAAGCGGGAAAGTGTCATCGCACGAATCACGTTAGAAGTTACCCAAGCAATCCCCTAGGAATCCTGGGTCCCCAATGATCCTTGTGGCCACTAGTATCCTCTCATATTGACGAGGCATACTATGGAATGCAAGGTCATAACCAAGCGTTCTCTCAACTCCCATCCTAGTCTGTACTAGCACTTGAGGCATGGGTGAGAACATACAATTAATCTTATTAGGTTCATTTAAGTCAGTATTTAGTGTAATGTTATCACTTATTAAAAAAAAAACTTACAATGAGTTATCCCCAGAGCCTCTTAGGGCCCCCATCCCCCATTGCAAACCACTTCCCGACACTACACATAGATAACCTACCCTAGGCTCATGAAATCACAAAACACAAAATCACCTCAACCCTATACAAGTGACTGGAAAGAATCAAAAGACAAGCCACAATAATCACATTAGTTCTCTATGAGCAACTGAAAAGCATTAAATAATGATCACAATAGTTCTCTATCAACAATTGAAGGCATCCATGATAAATCACAATATCCATCGGTTCTTAACAAGCAATTGAAAAAATATCCCAAAATAAATCACAATACTGATCGAAGACTCTAAAATGGTCAAGTAAAAACATGTCACAACATGACATCATCAAGAACAAATCACTCAAAACACCTCAGTCCTCTCAAAGTGATTGAAAAGAAAATCAAATATAACTTATCGATGACTCAAAAATGGTTAAGACAGGTATCTCAAATACATACACCTTAGCTTCACACAAGGAAACTGGAAAGCAATAACTACCAGTAAATACATCCATCATAGAGTGTATCAACACATCACCATGGTTGGGTTTAGAAAGATCGAGAATAAATCATCATAACATCACAATTCACACAAACCCCAAGCCTCTGGTAACAACCTAAACTGGTCAACATCTAATCAACCCCAAAACCTCGACAGTACGTAGAAAACATCAGGGTCTCATAGTTGGGATTAATCTAGAAAACACATTGTTGAGTTAAAAGTAAAGTTTCAGTTTATAGTAAGATTTCAATTTCGTTTCAATACCAGTTTTCGAGTAGATAAGAATGTCAATTTTTACCCTTGCAATTAAACCCATTCTCGTTCTTATAATTAGAAAATCCTATCACGACTTAAAAGTGATAATAATCATTTGTTAAATTATTAAAATAATAATAAATAATTATTAAATAGAAATACTCCAATCCCATCTATAATATTTTTTTTTTTAATAGTAAATATAATTAAAAATATTAATTGATATTTAATATAAGCTCAAACTAATTTTATTAATTATTTACATTAATAATTATTAATTACTTAATAATTATTAATTAATTAATAGTCAAAAGTTATTCACAAAATTCTTTGATAAATGATATTTACTAAAACATTAATCAATTTAATAATTAATATTTAAACCATGAAATAAATCCTTAAAAAAAAAAAACAATTACCAATTCATTAATTAAATAATTAATAATAAAATTATTAATTATTTAATAATTAACAAAACTATTAAATAAAAATTATTAATAATTAATTAAATTAACAATTATTAAAATAACTATTAATACAATCAATATTAATAAATTAAATATATATAATATAACATAAAAGTTTTTTAATTAAACAAAGTTTATTAATATATAAAAACACATTCAATATAAGCCGTGCAGTCAACCTTAAAAGGCTACCGTAGGCTTTAATTGTCCCAGGCTTAGGCCAAGCCGTGCGATTAGAATCGCAGGTGCACTGTGCACGGCTTAATCAACCGCCAAGGAAGGTTAGGGGATGGGGTGGGGTAAAACCCGGCACTGGCTATGGTGCAGCATATTTGCACCGAGTCGGGCAGCTTCCTCGTCTGGTCTGCCTTGACTGTACAGTACCATCAGGCAGTCATGCAAAATTATTGTCCGTCTACACGCTTGCGCTGCCCTCACTGTCATGTCCTGTGCTGACAGTATAGTCAGGGAATAAACCATGCTTTCAGCCATTTAATGTGTAAAAATATAATATTAGTAATCCCATTTGCGAAGAATTTAAAATGTTTAGGTTGTATTACATTATTCTAATATGGTCAATGTAGATAATGGAAATATAGCTCGAATAGGCGGAGAATTTAAAATGCTGAGGCAGTATTACATTATTTTAAAAATATGATCATTATAATTATTTAAATGGCTATTCATTGAGTTTGTCTTATAATATTAAAAATATTATAACTCTTTAAAATTTTATAAAGAATTGAGTGATAAAAATTTGATTTATTTTGAATGTAAACAATTGAATGTAATTTTTTTTTTTAAATTTAATATTTTATTTTATAATTTTTAAATGAATGTTTATCTATAATTGAATTTAAAAACTTATTTATTAGATGTATAAATCTAACTTCTTAAGTTTTACTATTAAATAGCAATAAATGTAAATGAAAAATATGAATATATTATTAAATAAATGATTTAAAATTATTATTTTCAAAAGAAGTAACTTTTTTATTTCTTGGAATATAATTTATAGATAAAAAATAATTAGTTCATTTTCTTCTTCATTGTAGAAATAAAATACAATCAAATCTTGTAATAACATTCTAATATAGAAAGCATAGCAATTTTTAAAATATAATATAGATAATTAATAAGTCTCTTAAATTAAGTAATGCTAAGTTTAATATTAATAATTAAGTTTTTTAAACAAATTTTAAAAATAGTCATTATAATTATTTTTGTTTCCATTTTTTTAATCAAATTGTTTATAAGAATTTCTCACAAGATCTATATCTTTAAAAAAACATAATAAATCCTAAAAGATACTAGAACTAATAGTCCTAAAACATAATTATAAATATAAAATAACAAAACTAGAATAAACATAATAAAAACAACAAATAGTTCTACAAACTAAATTTGATATTTAACTCAATTCTAATTATTTTCAAAATAGATAGCAACTTCCAAATAGTTTTCAACAAGAAATTATATAAGATTATGTAGAGAACTTGTTGCCTTCAAAACTAAAGCAACACTACAAACTTTAAAGAAAAATAAACAAAATCAAGACTACAACATTTTCATTACAACTAACTTTCTAAAACGCATTGCTAAATACAACATAGAAACTGGACAGAGCTATCTAGTTAACTTAGAAAGCATAGAAAATGGTCTAGTTAACTTAGAAACTATCAAGAAAAACTAATTCCTTACACATTACTTTTTAACAATTTGGTGGTATATTTATACGTCATTGATATTTTTCTCATCTTTGAATTTCTTCAACACAATTTTCTCTTTGGCAATCATTCCACGGTCAAAATTTGTTGCATAATCAAAGAAAACAATGTTCAAGAACCTTATATGATTGTATTTTGGAATTCATGTCATTACATTCTATGAATATTCCTATGAGAGGCTTAATCAAATTGTTTTAAAAAAAACATATCTTAAAAGATCTATATGTTTTTTTTTGACTGATACATTTTTTTTTTAATTAGATCTTTTCAGTTCTAGTTTAATGTGTAAAAATTATAGATAATATTTTTAAATTTGAATATTTAGAATCACATCTAATTTTTAAAAAAAAATTAGATAGTTTTAAAATAAAAAATATTAAAAGA
Organism: Cupressus sempervirens; assembly: GCA_028749045.1. Lineage (NCBI taxonomy): Eukaryota > Viridiplantae > Streptophyta > Pinopsida > Cupressales > Cupressaceae > Cupressus > Cupressus sempervirens. Next base: position 530,352,227 of record CM053793.1, read on the forward strand.
ATTAAAAATAATAATTATTCTTTTATAAATAATTAAATATTTTTTAAAATGGTAATTATTTATAAGTATTATTTTATAATTATTTATTTAATTAAAATAGGTAATGTAAAATTAGTATTTAAATGATGTATTCTAATATCATGAATTAAATTACTATTGGATAAAAATTAAACAAAATAATTATAAAATATTTTTTTAAAAAATTTTAAAGATTATGTTATACTAATATTTTGTATTATGATTTTTCTCAAATAAAGTGCACATCAAAATAAAAAGCACTAATTCTTGTAAGAATTTTTATTGAATTCACAATCAAAACCAACTTTTGGATGTATATACAAAGCTTATATTCCAAGTCAAAATCCACTTTTTGTGTGAATTTATATTTTAGTTTGCTAACATTTCATTTGTCTATAGCCAAAAATTACTTACAGGAGAAATGGAGCTCGTTGAAAGGTGCTACATGACAATAGTATGGTCATAGAATTAAAAAAATTATACCTACTCTATATATATAATAGTTAAGTTTTTTAAACAAATTTTAAAAATTTGATCATTATAATTGTTTTTCTTTCCAATTATTTTAAATCAAATTGTTTATAAGAATTCTTTTTTAATATAATGTTTACCTATTTAAAATTTTGTTTCTTTTTATAGTATAAATTTTAGTCACTTAATTTTAATATTATTATTATTATTATTATTTTTTGATCAGTAAACGGCCAAAGCCTTGATCTATATTATAAAATAAAGACATTACACCAACATATCTTCGTTCAAATGGGCACTGGTAGGAAAGAACAGAGAAGAAAACCTCCAGTCTTGCCCGGGACAATTTGTCCTATATTATTACAATTTTAAAGGGGCATACCCCAGTGAAATAGATTACCTACTGTTACATTTAAACCTGGGGTATATCCCTGGTAATTACACTTTTACAGAATTCCTTCGTCTCGGTCCAATGGTGCTAGGATGGCGAATCATAAAAAGTTTGCAATCTCCCATATTTCTTTCCTACATTCAACCATCTAAAATACTATACACTTCAAGCTAAGGTTAGTAGCGTATCAGAAGAGGGCTAAACACCTAGCAACCAGATTAGCTAAATAACAAGTTTAAAACACTAGCTAACTAATAAAGAAAATCAAGATGAAAAAAGGAGCCAGAAGTGCAATGCACAATACTATTAGTTAGGTATTATCTTAGCAACATACAAAATGACCATAATGCTGTAATCTAAAAATAAAATAACGCCATTTATTTAATAGGATATCCTCCTTATTATTAAGCAACGTGAAGAGGGAGAAAGGAGGCCTAAGCCGAGATTCCACTTTTCAGACATAACTTATCCCATAATTGCAAATCACAACTTAATCAGTAATAGAGACAAAGAACCTCTTTAATGATATCATCCGGAAGTAACTGATGGAATCAGTATTCATAAAGATGGAGAAAAGGGATTATCAAATGAAACAACCGTGCTAAATCCACCCGCTTTTATTTCATTAGTCTTAATAAGGGTAAAGGTGTCTTATCCCTATTAAACCTAGATTACATAGATTACCAATCACAGAGATTTCACCCGATTTGCTTAACTTGAGAAAATTTACTAAAATTGGGAGTTGTTGGGTATCCATGAAAGCAATGTAATTATCAATTACCTGTGCTGAGACATTTCTTACTTAAACCACTGCCAGATTTATTATCCTTATTGTAGTTTCTGCATGCTAACACTTTATCTATATCTGTTACTTATGAATTTTAATGAGCCTAGAGTTTAAAAGTCTGAGAATTTCATATGATTAATTCTAATCTTAGAGATCTCTAATATACAGGTGCTGTAAAAGTAATAGCAAAATGAACCAGAGTAAATTGGGCTTAGAGCAACCACATATATAAACCTTTATCACAAGCCTCCTCCAAAGAAAGGAGTAGAATTTTAGTTAACTAAGATGAGAGTCTAGAACATAGCAGAGCACGAAATACACAATGCTTAGTGCTTATAACCTTTATATATATTTCATTGTATGTTGTCACTCCAGTTTACAGCAGATTGTTGATCATCACTTACATACCAACATATATACTATTACCATGCTGATTTACATACTATATACTAATGGCTAATTCCGAAGGACAAGCATCTAGGCTAAATTATGCATAGTATCAAAATCGCTACCAAAATTAACATTAATGATTTCTAAAATATACTAATTAACCAGAAGCTAGAACCTATCTAGCCTGACCCCTTCCTTCCTTCCAAAACACCATAATCACATCCGCCATGTCGTTTGGATGCTCGACTTGAAAATTCGGAGAAAATATGTACTCGTGTTTCATCCTGCTTGATTTCTCTGAATTTGGAGTGATGAATTCCAGATCATTCAGATTGTCAAAAGACACCCTCGGCTTGATATAAGCATTGAAATGGTGAAGGTAGTTGAGGAGCCAGTCTTTATTTTCCTCTATGATGATCCCTCGCCAACGCAGAAGAAAATGCAGGCTTGCCTCCATTTTTGGTCATTCTTTATAGAAGGCAAGGTTTTCCCGGATAAATAGAGACTGGCGACGAGGAGCTGTGATAAGGTCCGGGTGCCCTACAGGAAGACTCATGTATCTTTCGAGGAGGGGGATCCTAAACTTATCATCAATGTTGAATACTGCTTTTTCCAGACCCTTTCTCCATGATGGGACAAACAGATTACGACAGAGACTGACTATGTCATTCGCCTCTATTTTAGCTCTTACTAAACATCTGATGAAGGACCTGATAATGTCACCATTGGTCCTCCAGGTATATTGATAATCGAACACTCCCTCTCCTAGAGCTCTGCAAATAGCAAAGCACGTCATGTCATCCACCAGATTTAAGAGACAGTTCCACCTTTCTGGTTTTACTGACCCACAAAAGGCCATAGTCCGATTCTCAGAGGCATGAAACAGGTGAATGTTGGATTCCATGATTACACCAGGAAATTGGGGATGGGAATAACTATCAATATTTCCTATAAATAATCGAGGGGAAACTTCTAAACGGGATCATAAGCTATACACTCTCTTAAGCCTTTTAATGAAAAAGTTGAAGCTTACCTATGCAACGTACTTAACACAGTATCTTCGCTTAAGGGGAGATCATAATACAAGATTGCGATCTGCCAGCATGCTACGGCTTACACAAAAATGATGACAAGGGTACCTAAATCATTCAAACTATACTTCATATACTCGTGATACCAAGATAGGTTACCCAAGATATTAAAAATAGTAAAGTGGGGATGACTAAAAAGGTTCTTTAGTGAGGTCACTAAAGAAGGGGAAAGCTAAGTACTATTGATTGGCATAAATTAACTATAGAGACTTAAAATATACGCTTATGTTAAGACAACTATTAGTTCTCTTTTGAGTATTCCTTATTAATGAGCAAGGAATTGACTCCATCTGCTCCTAAATTAGCTAGCTGATCTGCCAGATGATTACCTTCCCTGTAAATGTGACAAATCCTATACTCTTCCAACTTATCCAATACAAGGAGAATATCTTCTAGATGTGAATTTAGGATCCAGTTGGGGGTTGATCTTTTCCTAATAGCGTTTAAGATAATTTGAGAGTCACCTTCAATGATAACTTTGGGTAAATTGAGCTTAAGGCATAACTGAATCCCTTGGTGAAGAGCCTCCAATTCTGCTATATTATTTGAGGTGGTTTGCATAGGCATAGCTTTTTTGGCTATCCAAGTTCCTGCCTCATTGTTAATGATGCATCCAATCCCAGCTATACCCGGGTTACCACGCGCAGCTCCATTGAAATTCAGCTTAACCCATCCAATCGATAGAGGCTCCCATTTGCAGATTTTCCTAGCCTCTATACTTTTCTTAATGTAGGTAAGGGGGGGTTAATCAACTTTGACCATCGCTTCTTCATGAGGCCGTCCCAATCTGAAAAGGAACCTTCCTCTAGTCTTGAATTACTTAAGTGGGAGTTGACCAATTCTACTATACTAGCTTCAATTTTGACAATAAGTTCTGTCGGATTGAGTTCCAAGTTTTGGAAAATATGTCGATTCCTCTCTTTCCAGATTTCCCAAATAATGATGGAAGGGGAAATGTTCCAAAGCTTACTATAGACTCCCTTGACCATATTCGTGGGCCAACCAAAAACCAAGTCAGCCAAGGAATTCGGAAGAGGTGTAGACCAGCCTAGCATCCACCTAATCCATTCCCAACAACTTTGAGAGAAGGAACATTTAAACAAAAGATGGTCAGCATTTTCAGAATTACAATGGCAAAGGGTACACCTGAAGGGACCCTGAAATCCAAGCATGTATAGTCTATCCATAGTTAGGATCCTCTTTTGGATAGCTAGCCAAAGAAAAAATTCAGCTTTAGGTAAACAAGAGGGATCCCAACATAGTTGTGATGGGATGTCCACAAACTCTGGTTGTTTCGCTTTAACAATAGCCCTATAACCATTACTGACAGTGTATTGTCCATCATTGGCAGCAACCCAAATTAAGGTATCCTCTCTGTTTGTTAGTTTGATATTTCTACCTTCCAATAGCTTATCAAAGCTTTCAAAAATATCATCTTCAAAACCTAACCCTTTGATCGATTTCCAAGACCATTTTGGTGAGCCTTCTGATTCTACCAGAATTTTGTAATCTTTAACTCTATTTCCCTAGAGGGTTTTTAATTTATTCTGGAGGGTTGAGTCATTGAGTTGGATAGCGAGAGGTGGTTTACCATCCCAGGAGTCCTCCCAGAACAAGGCTTCATCACCCGAACCTACATCCCATGTTAGAAATTTATGAACCAGACTACGACATCTTATCATGAAGTTCCAACATTCTGACCCTTTGGGAGGAGAGACAATTCTAAAAATTAAAAGAGGATCCTCTGGGATGAGATATTTATTATAGAGTATGTTAGCCCATTTTCGATTATATTCTTTGTAGAGACGCCAGATAAGTTTTGCTCCCAAAGCTTTATTTTGCCATTGAAGGTTTTTGACCCCTAGACCCCCAAGTTCTTTGGGTTTACAAATATGCTCCCACTTGATGAGAGCCCACTTATTGTCTCCATCCCTATCGTTCCAAAGAAATTTCCTCATCTTGGACTCAAATTTCTTAAGATTCTACTTAGAAAGAGGGAGACAAGAAAGCGGGTAAGTAGGAATGGCTGACAGGACTGCCCTAATCTTGGTGCATTTGCCTGCCTTAGTTAGCCATTTATCTTTCCATATATCTAGCTTGGAATCTAGTTTTACTAGGGTATCATCCCACACTTTACTCGATTTAGCACCTTTCTCTAAAGCAATACCAAGATATTTGCAGGGGAAGGTTCCTTTCTTATAACCCATGATCCGGAAAATTTGCTCCTCTACTTCTTTCTTTGTGTTTATAAAGAAAATTTTAGATTTGTGATCGTTGACTTTCTGACCCGAGGCTTCCATATATAGGATAATAATGCTTTTGAATGATCAAGCTTCAACAGTCATACTTTTCCCGAGCAATATAGTATCATTAGCAAACTGTTGATGGGTTATATTAGATAAATTTTTGGAGACTGTGATACCTGAGATCTTCTGTATGTTATATGCATCCTGAACAACTCTTCCAAAGGCTTTCGCCATAATAATAAATAGTGAGGGGGATAGGGGGTCCCCTTGTCTAATTCCTCTAGATATGTCAAAAAAACCTTCTAGAGTTCCGTTAATGAGAACTAAAATTTTAGGAGTAGAAATAAATTTAAAAATTAGGTTGATCCACTGATGTGAGAACCCAAATGCCTCTAATGTTTTACATAAGAACCTCTAGTCCACCATATCATATGCTTTCTGGATATCTAGTTTCATAAGCATACAGGCTTCTTTGTTTATTCGTGCAGAGTGGATCGTTTCTTGAATGGTGATGATGCCATCTAGAATGGATCTACCAGCATAAAACTAGTTTGTTCCTCCGAGATAATCTTAGGGAGGATCTTTTTGAGTCTGTTTTCTATAATCTTGGAAAAGATTTTATACACAGTATTGGATAAAGCTATTGGTCTATAATCTCCTGGGGAATCTGGATCAGACTTCTTAGGGATCAATGCAATGAAGGAGTAGTTAATTTCAGCTAGAAGAGAGCCTCCATTTCTGGAAGCTTCGATTGCTTTCCAAAGGTCAACACCTATGATATCCCAACATTTTTAGAAAAAGAAAGCCTGGAATCCATCAGGACCCGGAGATTTATCCAGATTCATGTTGAAAACCACATTCTTAACTTCTTCTAAGGTGATAGGTTTGTTCAGATCAATGTTATCCTGTTGATCAACAACTTTAGGGATGACTTTCAGAAGGCTTGTTTGCGCTCTATAGTTTGAGCCATTCTGGTTATTTAGTAAGTTTTTGAAGTGATTAACTAAGATGTCCGCAATTTCTCCTAGCTTTTCAATTGAAATTCCTTGCTTATTTTTGACACTTGTGATTTTGTTCTTTGCTCTGTTGTAAATGGTTGAGTTATGAAAGAATTTAGTATTGCGGTCACCTTCTGCCAGCCATCTTTCTCTCAATTTTTGTCTCCAGAATATCTCTTCTTTGGTTAGAATATTTTCTTGTTTGGCTAACAATTCTTTTTCCAGGAGAAAACTCTTATTATCCATACCTTTTCTAATCACTTCCGAGTTAAGTTCTTTAAGTTAGTTTTCTATATCCAATTTTACTTTGAAAATGTTGTTAAACTGTTCTTTATTCCATCTTAGGATATGTTCCTTAAGCATTTTTAATGTGTTAACGAAGATGAACATTTTAGACCCTATGAAGCTCTCTTGGTCCCACAAAGATTTTATGTTATCAAGAAAATTAGGATCTAGGAACCACATCTTCTCACATTTGAATGGGTTTCTGACCAGTTTAAGGGGCTCTATGAATTCAAATCTAACCGAAAAATGATCTGATCCTGTAGTAGGTAGAATAGAAGAATGAAAATTAAGGTTGTAGGAATCAAGATCCCCTTTAAGCAAAAATCTATCGAGTTTCTCTGCTATGTAAGCAAAGTCTTTTCTTCTATTGTTCCATGTATATATGCCATTATTGGTAGGAGTGTCAAATAGGTTATGATCGATACACCATTCTTTAAATGTTTTAGAAGCTTGCGATAGCATCTGAATACCACCTACCTTTTTGTTGAAGTTAAGGATGGTATTAAAGTCTCCTCCTAATAAAAACAATTCGTTATTATGACTATGCAAGAGTTGACCAATTTCTTCCCATACTAGTTTTTTATCAATATTACTAACCGGACCATACACATTAATGATAATGAAATTAAGTTTTGATTTTAAGCTTTGTAATTTACCGCTGATCCAATTATTGGAACTATTAAGGATGCCAAAACTAACCTTCCTGGGGTCCCAGAGGATTCCTAGTCCCCCTGATGCCCCTGAAGATTCCTAAAATGTAGACCGCCAGACTCCAAGCATCCTGCTAAACTTATCTATTTCTACAGACTTTAATTTAGATTCTTGAATAAGAACAATATCCAAGTTAAAACTTTTTAGGTTATGTTTTAATAACCTTTTTTTGCTAGGGGCGTTGAGACCCCTAGCATTCCAAGTAGTGATCTTCATACCTGACTGGGAAGGTGCTTCCCCTTCCCATTGTGGAAAATCTGATCAATCTTCTGTTGTTCTTTGCTGAGGCCTTCTGCTTCTCGAAGTAATTTTAGAGATTTCCTGCCTCTTTTACCCTTTATTCTACCACAATTTGGTGATTTATGTCCTTCTTGGAACATGTAGATACCTAGCTGATCCAGGTTTACTTCCGCGATCTATGTTGCATCCTTTTTTCCTGTTATGGACTGATCCTGCTCTTTTGGTTCGACTTCTGTTAGAATCTATTTAGCTAGACTCTTGTGACTGACGAATTATGTTGCCAAGTCTTCCATTTGAATATTTATTATATCTCTTCTGAGATCCGCATAAGTGTAATCGTCACCCCCTAACTGTAAAATTCACTAAATAAGCTCTTCCTTCTGCTCTGTTGTAGTATTGTCACAATCTTCAACGATGAAAGTTAGGACTAATTCATCAGTGAGCTGATTAATCTTCTCCCCTTCTTCCTCTGACATATCTAGTGCAATGTTATATGTATCTGAAAATTTCCTTGTTCAAGAATTCCTGAAATTCTTTGATTGTTAACCTAGCTTCTTTGCAACTGTCTTTATCTTGATCTTGAAGTCTGTTGTTAGGAGTGAATGGAGAACTGCAGGTAGCTGCTGGAGTTTGCCAAAACTTATTTTTTTCTTTGGGCTTCTCTGGCATGCTATCCTCAATCCTTGGCTGATTAGGTTTTGGTGAACTTACATCCTTTTGAGGTTCTTGAATACTGCTATCCCTGCACAAAGTGAATAGCATGCAGTTTTCTATCTCTTCTACTTGATCTTCTTGGAAATCTTCTGCATCATCTATTTGTTGAGGATCATGGATCTTTCCCTGTTGACAATCTTTGCTTTCTGTAGCTGTAGTTCTCTTATAATCCTTGTGTTGTTTACTAGTTGGCTCTTCCATTTCTTTGTTACAATTCCTTCTGACGCTTGAAAACTGTTTCTTTAAACAATCAGATCCACTTTTATTAGTCTTGTATTTTTTTCTTCGAGTTCCTATTTCCTTAAATTTCTTGTCATTTTTGGGGGAAACACCCTTCTTCATTACCCTTATATCCTTTGTTGAATCCTCTTTTGAGGCTATTGGTGAGCTTACTGTCTTATTTGAAATTATACTTTTCAATGAATTCCTCTGCCCTGTCTGAGGAGCTTGAATGATCTGTAGATCTGGATGTTTGATTTGTTTTTCTTGATTTTTGTTTTTGCTAACAATCTTAGAACTTAGCTTTGGAAAAAATTTCCTGAAGCCCGTGTTGAGGGGAAGGACCTCAGCGTTGTTACTATGCTTACTATCAGATTTCAAAATATCAATGATTTTCCCTTTATAAGCTTGAAAGCTTATAACATAGGAGGCTTTCTTGGTAATAATTTTCTTTTGAAACTCTGAAGGGTGATTGATATATAGATTAATGAGAATTTTTACACTGTTGCAACTAAAAAAGGAGGCATCAATAGCAATAACTTTACCTATTGCAGAGCCTATCTCAATAATAATGTCAACATCACATAGCTCCGGAGGGAGAGATACCATGGAGAACCATAACGGAATCATGCAATCCACCCTATCTATATGGAAATTTGGAAGCCATTCTACAAATTTTACACAGAAACCTTTAAAGAAACATTCAGAGACATCAATAAATTCATTTTTAATCGATTATTCTTCACATTTTAAAAACAAAGTGTTTTCATCATGGTGGAAAATAATTACCTGTTCCTGGCAGTTACCCGATAGCCAATCCGTTAGGGGATGGATATCTTTGGGAGGACCAATCCAAATTGCAAAGATCCCTTTCGATTGACATTCGGACCAAGAATTATTGATATCTTCGATGGTGATGTGAATAGGTTTATCAAGGGGGTTTGACTGCAGCGTTTTGGGAGAATACTTGTGGATCGATGATTGGGGATTCTGGGTATGCCGTTTGTGAGGAGGTATATAAGATGAAGGGGAAGCTGGTTTCATATCAAATTCGGAAAATGAAAGGCCAGGATAAGATACGACGTTCCTTTGTACAATTTCAGATACGGATGGGTTTGGATAAAAATACTTTGTCATATTAAAAATTCTGATCTGTTTATCAAGTTTATCTACCGTAAAAATAGGAAATTGTGGGTGACTTCCATGTTGATCTTTGCAATCAGAGGGGGCTTCCGTATTGGTTTTGGCTACTAGAAGCCCTTCTTCCTAACTCAAGTTAATTGATGCCACTGTTGATTTATCTAGTGCCCTAAATCTGTTGGCTGTAGGGACCATGAACCTTGCATCTATAGTTCCAAATTTTCTGTAATGAGTCTTGCTTTGGTTTGTTGGAGAGCATCATTGCCTGGTTATTTCGATCGCGTGAGAGTTCCTAGGGTGTCTCCTTCTGTCCCTCTGTCCTCGATTCGGGCCTGAATGAAGGATTGGAATTTTTGCTATCGGCATATTCGCAAAGCATTGATGATTTTTTTTCATCTGTTATTATTATTATTATTATTATTATTATTATTACACACACACACACACACACACACACACACACACACACACACACACACACACACATATATATATATGACTTTTATTCACTTATTAATAATAATATAATGAAAATGTTAAATTTAAGTGACTAAATTTTATATTGTAAAAAAGAAACAAAATTTTAAACATGGGTAAAAGGTTTTAAAAACTTAACTATTAATATTAAACTTAGCATTACTTAATTTAAGAGACTTATTAATTATCTATATTATATTTTAAAAAATTGCTATGTTTTCTAATATGTTTTCTATATTAGAATGTTATTACAAGATTTGATTGTATTCTATTTCTACAATGAAGAAGAAAATGAACTAATTATTTTTTATCTATAAATTATATTCCAAGAAATAAAAAAGTTACTTCTTTAGAAAATAATAATTTTAAATCATTTATTTAATAATATATTCATATTTTTCATTTACATTTATTGCTATATAATAGTAAAACTTAAAAAATTAGATTTATACATCTAATAAATAAGTTTTTAAATTCAATTATGGATAAACTTTCATTTAACAATTATTAAATAAAATATTAAATTAAAAAAAAAAAAAAAATTTGCATTCAATTGTTTACATTCAAAATATATCAAATTTTTATCACTCAATTCTTTATAAAATTTTAAAGAGTTATAATATTTTTAATATTATAAGACAAACTCAATGAATAGCCATTTAAATAATTATAATGATCATATTTTTAAAATAATGTAATACAACCTCAGCATTTTAAATTCTTCGCCTATCCGAGCTATATTTCCATTATCTACATTGATTGTATTAGAATAATGTAATACAGCCTCAACATTTTAAATTCTCCGCAAATGGGATTGCTAATATTATATTTTTACATGTATTAAATGGTTGAAAGCAGGATTTATTCCCTGACTATACTGTTAGCACAGGACATGACAGTGAGGGCAACGCATGCATGTAGACGGACAACAATTTTGCACGACTCCCTGACGGTACTGTACAGTCAAGGTAGACCAGACGGGGAAGTTGACTGGCTCAGTGCAAATATGTTGCACCGTAGCCGGTGCCGGTAAACAACCCCCCCCCCCCCCCCCCCCCCCCACCCCCCCAAATTTATTTTATTAAAAATTTTTAATTTTAAAAATTTTTAAAATCAATATCTTCTCACTGTGATATATATATATATATATATATATTTATTTATTTAATTTTTTTTTATTTTTTTTTTTAAAAGTTTTTGTTTAATAATTAAACTAATCAAGCCCCCCCCCCCCCCCTCATAAAACTATTTTAAAATATAAATCTTTTAAAAAATAAATAAATAAATAACATTCACAATATTAGTCTAATAAGAAAAATAAGTTGAACCATTCGAATTTTCAATCTATGATTTTCATTTCCAAAATCAAACCCTTTCCAAATTTAATTTTCTCAATCCCACTATAATTCAAACCCAAACCCCGTTTTAATTTTATTTTTTCAGTTGTAGAACGAGGTTTTCTTAACTATATTTTGAATCTTCAGGAACAACACAGGGATATCAACATACATTCAATAACCTACATTATTGAAATATTCACAAGTTCACCACAGAGAAATTCGGATCTACAATCCACAGTCACGAAGAAGACAAAATTTGTTTTAACTAACGTAATTAACTGTGCAATTCCAAACATGAGAATCAACTTGGATTATGATGCTAAATGCTACACCCAAGAGGTTGAAGAGAAATCCCTCCTCACAGAACCTTCCCTTTTCAAAAATTCCTTCCTCTTCCGAAATTCCACTCTCCAAATTTGCTTCCCAAAATTTGCATCCAAAAACTCCCCCCTTCAAAAATGAACCCTCTAATTGTGATAAAGAGCCCTCTCCTTAAATTGGGGCACTGATTGTGCATTCACCCGAGAGAACTCCTCACTCACAACCCTTAACTCAATATTAACTTTTATTAATCTTTTCCGTGCACGTTAAATGAATAATCAAATAACTTTATTTAATTTTCCACTTGACTTCTAATTTAATTTATTTATTAACTTTAATCTCATGCACACTTTATGAAATTAAAATATCTTTATTAAGTCCACATGTTTTATTAATTTCTTCTATTTTAAACTCATGCACGCATCATGCGATCTAAAATCTTTTTATAAATTCAATATCTTTTCACTTTTAATTTATTTTAGAAATTTAATTGATAGAATATTTATTAACTCAAATAATAATAATATTTAGCATTTATTTAAAAATGAACTCTGAATATATTATTATTAAATTAAATTAATACCATTGCGTTCTAAATTTATTCTTATAACTTTTATCTCCAAATTTAATTCTTTTTATTTAATTAATTTTTCAATTAATTAAATACAATTAAATACTAAAGTGCCAATAATTTTCCATTAAATTAAATCATTAATTTAATCTTTTAATTAGACTTAATTAATAGAAAATACACCAAAGACTCATAAAATAACATACAAAAACCAATCATTGCAAAACACATACCAAATCAAACAAAAAGGTTATAGTCATGAATTAACATCAGTAGATGCATTTAGAGGGTACTCGACTCAAATACTTGTCCTAATTTTCAATTAGGACAAATGACTTAAAGGTTTAGGATTTGGACTTAAGAATTTATCTTCCCTCTCTTACCATTGAGATAATGTGATAGGGTACGCTCATCCTGGCAATTCAGAGAAGTTGATACCCAGTACCTACAACGTGCATAAAATCCACACATGTATAGACACAATATTCTAAGCTAAACAAGCAATGGCAGGAAGTGGTGCATCGTGTAGATCCCGATAACTATGACTCCCTTCCTTAGCCACATCAGAAAAGCCATACATAAAGAAAACAAACACACACACACCATACACATGCGTTATGGGGTAAGTATCCATAAGAAAACACATGTGATAATAAACCATCTAACTAATCATCATCAATAACTAAAAACACTAAATAATCATCATACATACATGAAATATAGATTACCAAGTAATCTCATCATATAATAAACTAAATGTAAAACAATATCTGATAATCTTAAAACAATACTACTAATCATCAAACATAAAACTGGCCTAAAAGAGTTTGGCAATGATAACAAAAATGTAACGTAGGGGCAAGCACTACACTTCAAGCAATCACTCTTCACCTCAACTCTTCTCCTTCTTCACAACCTTCTACTCAAGATTGTCAATCAACAAAATTAGCAATTGTTAACCTCTCTAGGTTAATCCTTATGCCTCCTCAACTAGGTAGCTTTGATCTTTTGCCGCTTAAACATCATTGTTGATCTTAGGGTTAGGTTAGATTCATCGAATCCTTCCATCATTTTTTTTCCTCCTTCTCCTTCTAGATACTTCTCAAAAACTTCAGGTTGTTCAACATAGACTTCCTCTTCCAAAATTCCATTCAGAAATGTAGACTTTACATCCATTTGATACACTTTGAATCCTTTGTAAGCAACATATGCAAGTAGAGTTCTCACTCCTGATCTTGCAACAGAGGCAAATATCTTAATACCCACTTGTATGCTTTTTTTTTCATAAAATATCCCACGAATATAGCTTCATCACTCTTTGCATTAAGTTTTCCATGTCTATTCTCTTTCACTATATAGCAATTACTTCCAAATATTTTGAAATATTTCACATTAGGCGCATATCCATACCATAACTCAAAAGGTGTGATATGTGTACCTTTCTTGACTTGTACTCTGTTCAAGGTATAAACTGCAGTACTTAGAGCTTCTCTCTAGTACTTTGGTGCAACATTATTCTCCATCGTCAATGTCCTAGCACAGTCCATGATTGATATGTTCTTCCTTTCAAATATACCATTCTATAGAGGGGTCCTCAGTGTAGACATTGGTCTCTTGATTCCTCTATCATTGCAGAATGTGTTGAATTCCTCATATATTAATTCACCTCCTCTATTAGATCTTAGACACTTCAAGCTTTTACTTGTTTCCTTTTCAACTCTATCCAAATAGCACTTAAGCATTTGAAATGCATCAGATTTTTATTTAAGAAATATCACAGTCATCATTCTAGAGTAATCATCAACAAATAGAATAAAATATTTGTCCACATAGTAGCTTTGCACTCCAATAGGTCCACAAAGGTCAATATGACCCAACTCTAAAATAACATTAGAAGTATAGGTCTTGCTCTTGAAACTAGACTTTGTCATTTTTCCCAATTGACATTGTTTCCATGTCACATTATTAGGTTTCTCCAATCTTGGTAACCCTCTTACTCTCTTCATCTTACTAATGCTTATCAAATTGCTTATCAAATTGTCAAAATTTACATGACAACCTCTTATGCCATAACCATATATCACCACATTATTCAAACAAGGATGTATCATTAGATAGGTCTAGATAGGACAAGTTACCTCTTGTTCAATCTCTACCTCCAATCAGTTCTCCAAAACCATTGTAGATCTTAGCCTTCTTGTGTTGAAATTCAACTCTGTAGCTTGAACTATTAAACTATACCACACTCAACAAATTGTAGTTAAGTCCTTCAAACCAATAAGCATTATCACATCTGATCTTATCAGTCAATCTTATTGATCCTTTACCTTTCACAAGAGATGGTGCATCATTATCAAACATAACATAACTTCTTTTATAATGTTCTAAAGTTTCAAACTTACTTTTATCACTAGTCATGTGATGTGAGCAACCACTATCAGTTATCCATCTATCACCTTCACTCACATATGAAATAAGTGTAGTTTTCTCATCTTCATCAAAAGTATCATCAATCTCTTCTTCAACAATGTAACAAGACTTGTTATCTTTATCTTTGTAGTCTTTGTATCATCTATTGTCTCTTCCATCTCTTCTTCCATTGAACTTGTTGTTTGTCCTTTCATCCTTATCACCCCTGTTAGGACATCTTGCACCAATATGACCAACTTTATTATATGAAAAAATAGATTATAGGAAGTTTACCTTTGAATTTTCCTTTACCTCTTGGTAACCTTCTAGCCATTAATGCTTCAAGATCCTCAAGATCATCATTAGAAATGTCACTCTCACTAACCACATACTTTCCTTTCTTCTTCTTATACTTATGTAAAACCAATTGTGACTTGAAAGAAAAATCAATAATAGGGGCAGTAAAATTATCAAAATTTGACAATTCAAAAGCAATAAGTCTACCAACCAGACTATCCAAGGTTAGATCATCACTAGGAGTACATGTCAGTCATTGTATTATGGAAACTCTAATAGCATAAATAGGAAGTAAAGTTCTTAGTACCTTGTTGATCACAGTTTCATCTCTGATCTTTCCTTCAGCTCCTCTGATAGCATTCACCACTTCTTTGATTCTTCCAACATATTAAGCAATGTTATCTCCTTCTACCATCTTCATGTCATCAAAATTTCAAGCTTTTTGATTTGGCTCTTAATACAATTGTATATCCTCCATGGATCTTTGCCAATTTGTTTCACATTTTCTTTGTAATAGTGCATTCATTTATATCATCAAACTTTGAGTAACTTAAGGTAGATGTAATCTCCAACATTGCATGATTGTATTCTTGTTTCTCCTTTATTTATTGGGTCATCATAGGTGATGGTACATGCTCTACGAAGTATACCACTAAATCTCTAATTCCAACAATCTATAGCTTCATCAAACTTTTCCATGCAGGGAAGTTCTCCTTGTTCAACTTGGGTACCTCCTTTCTATACATCTTAATGTTTAGCTTTAAGTCCCTTTAAAAAAATTCCTTACAATCACCACAAGCCTTGATATCAATTGTTAGAATAATTTAGAATAATTGGGGGGGGGGGGGGGGGTGGGTGTGAATTGGTTATCCTCAAGTCTAGATCTACCAATTAAAATTTTGAATACTTCAAACAATTTAGATCTATATTTTAGTCCACCCAGTCTCTATAGCAACTTATCATCCAATAATATAAACTTGTATTCCTCTGTCCCAATAATAACCTACTTGTAGAATGTAAAACATCTCAAACATCATTCACACAAGTATAACACATTGATTTAACGTCAAAACCCAATTTGGGGAAAACCACCAGTAACATGCTACCAAACTTTTACTCTCCTAAAGTGAGCTCTATTAGGAGCCAAACTTGTTAAAGGTTATAGTACACATTGTTAGGTGTGACCCTAGTAAAGGGTTTAATCACTCTATTAGGATGGCCCTATTAGGAGACTTAAGAACATTCTATTAGAATGTCACCTTGATTAAAGGACTTTATGACTATTAGGTCAACCTTGATTAAAGGATTTTAACTGATACAATGGTTAGAAAGTAACAATATGTTCATCTAATAAATACAACTCACTTTGCAAATATAGTTCATCTACTAATTCGTTAATTGGACTCCATTCATATCTCCATCACTATCTCTGGTCTTCTTGGAAAATCCTTCAAGCAATCACTCTTCACCTCATCTCTTCTCCTTCTTCACAACTTTCAACTCAAGTTTTCCAATCAACAAAATTAGCAACTGCTAACCTCTCTAGGTTAATCCTTATGCCTCCTTAGATAGTTAGCTTTGATCCTTTTCTGCTTAAACATCATCATTGATCTTAGGGTTAGGTAAGATTCATCGAATCCTTCCATCATTTTGTTTCCTCCTCCTTCTAGATACATCTCAAAAACTTATCTTAGAATCCATGTCTAGAATCGCTCAAACACGATTTCTCAAACATTAAATGTTCTAACTCATCAATACTTATCCTTCATGCACTTTGACCAATCTGAAAATTCAACTATGTCGGCTAGGAATTTCAATTCCCTTACAAACTATAAAATGTTGAAACTAATCCAAAACTATGTTCCTCAACCTCGTTCAACACTAAGCTTTCTTGCTCAACTTACACTATCTTCACTTAGTGTAACTTTTATTAGTCTTTTTTGGTACTCGATCAACACTACATTTGCTTGGCTTCTACTATTCACTCGGTCAACACTAGCACAACTTGACTTTAATTATAAGTTCCTTAATCTTTTTCTCTATAGCTTGGTTTAGCCTATGCATTTGGTCCTTCATTGACCATCTCTACGAGGCTTCCATTCAACCATGTTCACCACTTAGTGTTATAATTAAACAACAAATTATCTTGTCAAAGTCCAACTGATCAAGTGCCCATTGTAATTCCACATAACTCAACCTTTCGACCAGGTCTTCTTATTATCTCTTCTTCTCAAATCCTCTCCATCAATCATCTTGATATGGCAATCTATTTAGGTAGCAATTGTCTCACCAATAAGGTTTGACATCAATAAGTACATAATAATTGTAGTTTCCAACAGATGAGTAGATATGATCTCTCTAAATTCTTAAATGTTTACTTTTAATTTATCCTTTTTTTGAATTTATCTTGATATTAAATTGTTTATATGCTTTGAAGTTTTCATATAACAAAGATAAATAGTTTCTTGCATCCAACCTCTTATGAATGTTGACTTAGTGTCATCGAATTATCAAATACAAACAAACATGTAACAACTGTCCTAGATGATGTTGGAAGTAGAAATATAATAAAATGCTCTAAATTAAATGATAATAATTGTAACATGAATGTTATTGCAATTTCCTTATAGATCTAGTAAACATTGTTTATAGGAGCTAGTGATACCCCTTTGAATACAATTGCAAGGGTCATTTAAATATTTGACATGTTAAGTCAACACAAAAAGGTCTAATGAGAAGTGTTATGTTGGCTTAAAATAATTTGAAATCTAAAGGTTTAAGGGTCATGTATGCAATTGGTTTTATGCACTAGGGCATTAATATAATTGTAGATCTAGCCTAGAATGGGAAAGTGATGAATCAAAGTATTAAGATCATTCCTTATGAATCAATGTAGTAGAAAATTATATAAGGTGAAATGTGAAGCAAATAGAAAAGGTCTCCATTACTCAACATTATGTGGGTTTATTTACCTTATACCTCAAAGGGAAGTTAAGGAGGTCGATCCTTTCAATATTAATGCTAAGACAATTAGATCTAAAAAGATTAGTGCAAACCAAATGATGAAGGAACGCTGATGTAAACAAAGATCTAATGATTATTGAATTAGAAAGAAAATGTCAAATCTTGAAAACCCAAATGTAGAAAGAGCTATGAAATGAAATTGATACTATGGGCATGGAAAGTGGATGTGCTATAATAAAGAAAGTAGAATAAATGGCTTACCTTGAAAAGCAAGGTGGAATACTAAATTTGATTTTTTGATTTTTTGTGCAACTCCAAATAGCGAGAAAATCTAATTTTAAACCTAAAATAGTAAGATCTCCAAAACCTAGAAATATTTTGGCTCTTGATCAGGGTTGAATTGGAAGGACAGGGTTGATCTGGAGTAGGGTCAGGGTTACAGTGCATCCCTGACCTTCAGTTTACAATCATGAAATAATTTCCAAATCTCTGAAGTTCTATGAAAAGGGTATCCAAATTTGTGTTATGTTCTTCCTTCTTACATCTATGACCTACAATACAAAAATGTTTTGTTTTGTTGATGGGGTATTTTCCTTGGTCAAACCCTAGTTTAGGAATTAAACTTCAAAGTGAAAGAATTTATATACTGAAAATGTAAAGTAAATGCACGAATTCATGTTACAATAGTGCATGATTTTATCAAATCAAATGCAATGAACTCACATTACCAATTGAAATGGATCAAGAGGGTGTGAATGTAGAAGAAGGATGAATGTAGAAGCCCTCTTTTGATAATAATCTCCACTATAACCAAAGGAGGAAGCTAGATCATGAAAGCTTGTGGCATGAGCTGCATGGAAGAGATGATGAAGCCCAAAAATGCCTCTTTGAAGGTCCTTAAAAGCACCTTGAATGCAAAAGATCTCCTCTCCAATGACTACCAAAAGGATCTCCTTGGATGTACTTGAAGAAGGCTTGGATTCTTGAGTGCTTATAGATTTGAAGGCTTGATTTCTTGTTCCTGATGATTGATTGCTTACTTGTGTGTGGATTGTGGATGCTTGGAATGCAAAATGAGGCAAGTAGATGGACTTATAAAGGGTTCAAAATAAATTATCTCTCATTTCCTGACTGAACAAAAAATTAATGCCTTAGATAATCCCTAACACAAGACCCGAGAAGGGGAGCAAAAAATAGTTCCCAATAAAGGACACACGTCATTATGGATGATGCACTATGTCTTTGACTTTGAGGTCTAAAACCCCACAGATTCCCTTAGGGTCCCAGAACAGGTCCCAATTTCAAAAAATCAAGTGCAAATCTTGAGAAAACCCAATTTTAGTGCATAAAAGAGATTCTGACTAATTGGAGGAAGGGAAGGGAAGACCTAAGTAGATAGGTCCTACCTTGAGCTTTGTACTATGAAAGAGGAATGCCAAGGAGGATTTGTTAGGTCCTACCCTAATTTCATCTATAAGGAATAAAGATAGATGAGAAGGAATGGGAGAATGTGAATTAAATGCAAGTCTAGCATTAAATCTCACAAAATGGGTGTTAAATCATCATTAAATTGAAGTGCTTACAATTTAAGATGGTATAGAAATATATTGAAATTAGGTTGTATTTTAGCTATCAACGAAAATTATTTGATTTGTACCCTTTTCCATTTCATAAGCAGTATCTTATCCATAATGAGTTCAAAACAAAGGGCGTTATGCAAGGTATGCAATTTTCATAATTACATCATACCCCAACTTTGAAATGCATTTGAAATTTGATGAGAATGAATGTCAAAGTAAAAATAAAGTAGCCATCATGATAATACATTTATTCAAACACTTATTAGGATAATACAAATGTCACTTATTAGAACATGTCCCCTTGATATAAATGGCATGCCTTACAAACATATAAAAATAAAATTTAATTAGTAACATCATATGAAATTTGAAATAATAATATGATATCTATAATGAAATATAATGGTAAAGAGGAAAATGGGGGCATATATGTTCCACTTGTGGTGAAACAAGGATATCACATAGGAAAACAAATTGATATATCAAGTTTGGAAAACAAAAATGACCTGGTACCTCAAAATGACACCTTATTATTTAGAATTTGTTGCATTTGTACAAAAAAGGGAATGTTAATCACCCAAGTCATTTCCATTTCCCATTTCAAAATGTGGTAATGTAATTAAAATTGACCAAGATCAAGAGTGAATGGTAGAAAAATATAATTCACATTAGGTTTAGGGATGTAATCACTAGTACATTTGAGGGTCATTTTCGACCAAAATGTTCGACGACAAGCCAATTTGGCTTGTCAAATTCTTTTTTTTTTAATATGATCCTGATAACGTCAAAATTTTGATGACAATTAAATTTAGCATCAAAATTGTGGCATTGTCAAGGATATAAACAAAAAAAAGTGAAACTTCATTTATTCACATGGCAAAGTGTGGGTGGGAGGGAGGCTTTAAGAAGATTTTTACAATGTCATTGAAGGTAATGGTTTTTAGAAAACAATTTGCAAGGCTTATCTTGGTTTAAACCAAGTTCATTTTTTCTCTATCTAGTTCTCTTCTATTTTCTTAAGTACATTTGTCATTTTATCTAGGAGGAAATTAGTATTTCATGATTCATGCTATTTGCAAGCTCAAATTGAAGGTTTTATCCTTTATATCTTATTTACCAAGCTATAAGTTGTGCTCAGCTTCTCAAAATTTAGATTTTCACATAGACTGAAAATCCTATCAAGAAGTCTATTAAGTGAAATCGCACTTGATAAGGAACCGGATTGCCATTATTTCTCCCCATCTTTGGTGTCTTTATAGACTGGTCATTAGAGATACCCTTGAATGAGATACCATTGTCTTTATAGACTGGTCATTACAGGAACTTGATTCATTCACATACAACAATCTCTATAGACTGGTCATTAGAGATACCCTTGAATGAGATTGAATATCTTTGGCATGTAAATATTATTAGAATGCATTAAAAGCCCATAGTGGTTGATTAGGGTTTTGAGATGAATAATAAAACTAATGATGGTTCACCAAACTCTAGGGATTGGTTATAAACTTGCATGATAGTTACATGAATGACAAAATCTAATAAGCCTACAGTTGGAAAAATCTGTTAGACCATGAAATTTAAAGGAGACCATGAAATTTGTTAGACCCAAGACTAGACAAGACATAAATTTCCTTAAGAAAATTGACCTTGAGGCTTGAAATGTACACTTACCTTAAAACTTGAAAATTGATTCAAAAAATAGAATGAGACACTTCAAAAGTTGGATTTTCCTAGCTTGACTTAAAAGGGCTCATTTCTAACCAATCGGCTTGCTATTAATTTTGTCAATAATGGAATTCCAAAAAAATTAAAATGCTTGACTCCTAATGGGAGACCAAGATAGGAAAAAGGGAAAAAAATCAATCTTACAATCAAGGATTTTAGATTTTTTTTTTGTCTCTCTTCTGGATTATTGATAAAGAAAATGGAACTTTTGGTCCAACTGATAAGTTGGCCCATAGAATTAAGTATAGGAAGAAAGAGAAATCTTAATTTTTTTTGCCTCTTTGATAAAATCCATTCGCGTCACGATAGTGTCATCAAAAAATTACTTGTGGGAATAAGGAAATCCAAATTTTTCTTCTAATAACAAAACCTAGTTGTTGGACGTAGATAATTTTAGGGAGAAGAGCCAACAACCTCAAATTTAGGACTTTAGAAATAATATTCTCTAAAAAGTTGCAAAGGATAATTGTGTTAAATCCATCCACAAAATTAGCTCTTGGTTTATTCTAAATAAGGGAAATAAATTTACAATTCATTTACTCTAGTAGAGAATGAGTGCCAAAGAATTATTTGACAAAATTGGAGACTTTCTTAGAAACAATATGCTAAAACTTGTGGAAAAAGAGCATAGGAAAACTGCCCAACCCAGGGGACTCCTTCAAATGAGAAGGTTGCTTCCTTAATTACTTTGGAGGATAGGATAGAACTAAGAGATTTATTCAAAATATCATCAATTCTAGAAGGAATAGAAGAGATAAGATCATTTTGATCAAGAGATTTTAAATTATTGTCAATTGATAGAAGATTAGAGAAATACCCCACCATTTCTTCCTTGATATCTTGATCCTTATCTAACTTTTCTCTATCACATTGAATGCCATTTATTCTATTTTTTACCTTATGCTTAAGAGCTATCATATGGAAATATTCAATATTTCTATCTTTGGCCTTCAACCATAAATTTGTCAATCTTTTCCTTTAGATTATTTACTCTTTAGATGTTATATTGTGGTACTTGACTAGAATGTCATTCTCATAATTTATTAGATGTTCAGTGTAGCCCTCTTCTTCAATTTGATCCTACATAATTTTAAGATCATTTTGGGTTTCCACTTTCATTTAGAATATGTCTCCAAAGACTTCTTGATTCCAATTTTTGATCATTTCTTTTACATGTTCATGTTTCTTTTCCACTTTGAACATAGTTGTGCCTTCAACTTTAATGCTTCACCATTCATGTATGCATTTTTCAAGATTCAGATGAGCCAACCACATTCTTTCAAACTTGAAGGAGTAGTTAACCTTTCTAGACAAAGGTTTGTTTGCAAAGGTTAGAGGAAAGTGATCTAAACCAATACAGGCACAAAACAAAAAAAATACATTTATAATATCTCTGAGCACATGATACACTAAGCCTTAAAGATAAATAATTTTTGCAAGTACATAGGACATTGTTATAAATTTTTCACGTGGATGACTCCAACAAAAGAGAATATCGACATGCATCAGCCAGTAAACAAATCTAGTACCTTTCTTGTAAGCAATGCACATATGTAAGAGACCTTTATAAAACTTAAAGAGCTTTAAATGGAATAAACAAAATAGCATTATCAACTCCCTGAAATGGAAAGTTACAAACTATACAAATATTGTATTGAAATGTGGCCTATTTAGGCACAAAATCTAGAGAGACAGAGGCTACAATTATTTACAATATGAGATGACATAGGAAATATGGAACCTGTCTCTTGGAAATTGGGTATCTAATGGTGAAGAGAACATAGCATTCTACAAAACAATTTCTTGAGATTACAAAACAACCTTATTTGTGACATCTATTCTAAATGCAAACACTAGTGTCTCATTTCTTAGCCAACTAGTAAGTCACTATTCCATTTCGTGAATATTCAAACCTCCTTTAGATGTATGACTAGAATCACGATCATTTCTTCCACCCTTGTTATGATTCTGTTTTTTGGATTATTAGGCTTTTTAATAAAAAATTAATTGTCTTCCTAACATGACATGGCAACATTATTCCATATTCTTATATTATATATGAATTGTTCATTCAAAATCTTGTCTTTATCTTTATATCACTATCTTGGAGCATTGACGACATTATTGAATATATTTGTCCCACTGTTGACTATAAATGTTTACTCTCATTTTCAACACCGACATGGATATCCATGTATTGGATGATGATTGAGAGGTTATTCAAACTATGTATTAATGCCATACATATGTGTATTGTTTTAATTACCACTCCCAAATAGTCACTTGTATATGTCATTTAGTGTTGTCACTACTTTAGCTTCATGTCCACTACCTAATATATTTATCATAATATTTGTCTTATTTAAGTCTAAAGAATAATATAGCAGCATTCATGTCCTTTACACAAAGTGACATCTTCTTCAAAATAGAGGGAAAAGATTCATTTTAAATCTATATGTTGACTATTTTACTTCTTAAACATTGTGAACTACAACTCATCAAAATCAATGTAAAAACCAATCATCATGTGGTATCCCTAAAGAAGGGGGGGGGGGGGAAATTGGATCAAGAGGAGGCACATAGTACACCATTGAGACTTCATGTTGATAAAAAATGGATCAAATTACAATCATGGCCTAGCCCATTATAGATGTTGAAAACATGTAACCAAGGTATGACATTTGTCCTGATTGTTGTAAAAATAGTTTTGATCATGAGGTAGCATCTGTTTCACATGAACTCAATAACATGGTTGAGTCTTCCTATGTTCATACTCAAGTTGATAGTGGTGCACATGAGATATGTATTGTGGACTCGAGGTATAAAGGTCATGATTTTGTTCATCACACTGTCGAAGATGTTAAAAAGGATGCAAGATATGCGTATGGGTGGTCATAAAAAGCTAAGAAGGCCAAATTATTTATTGTCCAAGCAAGACAACACTTGCAAGAGATCTAAGAAAGCTAATTTTATATGTTTTTTATTTTTTATTATTATATAAGGAATCTATTATTGTAACTAATGGGTTTTGCAATTCATCCTTTCATAAGAATTTTGACTATAGGGAACTATATGTCTTCGCAAGCTAGCATCTTAAACATCTTAGATGACTTCATCTCTTGTACTATCTCTACTTACTTTCCCTCGAACTAGGTACTCCAAGTAGGTGGATGTTCTGAAAATAAAAAGAAAAACATTCATCTCCATCCTATACCCCTTCTACACAACAAAAATTAGGGTTTTCCACCATGGGGATTAGGAAGGAGACTCAATTTCAATTAAAACCCTAAGTACGGATTAGCGTAACCAACAGACATTAAAAAAAAAAAAATTACTTCAAGCTTAAGCTACACACCTCAAAATAATTAACACCTTTTCTAGGAAGCAACAACACAACTTTTCATAATATAAGCATGTACCTACTATAAAAATGCAAGGAGATCTTAAAATTGAGCTTGTTTTCTGCACATATTTTCCTACCAAAATTGCTTTCCTATTTATTCAAATCTATACATATCAACTCCAACCCTTTTTTAGGTTGAAGAAAATTCATTTATAGGCTATATCTCTTGACCTTACATATTCATTCCTACTTGTTCAATAAAAAAAAAAAACTATGACTGTTGATCTTCCAAATTTCCAAAAAAAGTTGCTCAGCAACAATATTTGTTGCATGACAACTTTTTGTATGTATGTATGCATGTGTGTGTGTGTAGAGAGAGAGAGATCTTGTGACTTGTGGAGATCAGTGGAGATCTAGGATTTTGTTATTGTGCCCTTGTGACCATTGTATATGTATGTATGTATGTATATAAATAGAGAGATCTTGGCACAACAAAGAGATCAGGCCATGGGAGAGCATTTGAGTTCTGAACATAAAATTGGGAATGATTTATGTTGTGTTTTTTTTTTTGTATTATCTAAAATCAACTTCACATTGTGTTGTAACTCTGGCATAGGTGTTTGAAGTGGTTCTAAATAATAAAACAATGACATTACATCTAAGCCATGCAAAGGATGTTGAAGTGGTTCCAAATAATAAAACAATGACATTACCTCTAATTCAAATAATAAAACAATAAAACTCACTCAACCATGCTAAGTGACAAGCCATGTACATCTTTTTCAAGCTTGATATTTCTCTTTTTCTTGACTCACAGTCCAAGAATAATTTTTCAAAACACATACTAACCAGTTGGAGTTTGAGCCAAAAGATTGTAAGAACGATTGTGCCAAAAGAGCTAAAAAAATGATTGTGCACGATAATCATC
Organism: Cupressus sempervirens; assembly: GCA_028749045.1. Lineage (NCBI taxonomy): Eukaryota > Viridiplantae > Streptophyta > Pinopsida > Cupressales > Cupressaceae > Cupressus > Cupressus sempervirens. The sequence goes on from CM053793.1 coordinate 530,377,886, forward strand.
TTTTTGCGTTCTTTTTGCAACAATTATTCTTACATTTTATGATTTTTGGTGAGAACAAAATTCCAAACTAATCAATTAGGTGATCCAAAATTAAATCATAATTGGTTGAGGCATGTTTAAATACCTTGTTTCACATGTTATTGAATGTTTCTTGAATTTTGAGGGTAGTAACTCCTTACACTCAACTCTTCACTGAAGTTATTCTCACTACCACAATGACATTACCTCTAAACCATACACTAGGGTATTACAAGATTGTAATCATAGAAAACCACCTGATTCGCCCAAGTGGGTCTATGATGGAAAAGAGATGTATTAGGTGAGTAAAGCTCACCAGTGGTTATAAGAATACAGCTACATCAAAACAATTAGAAACCAGAACTAAATATTCATTAGAATGAGTAGTTCAAGGGTCTTGATCCTATATATACGAGTATGTAGGCAACCTGGTAGGTGGAGAATGCCTCCAATGTGCAAACGCCTTGGACATAGTTAGGTAGAACTTAACCATGTATGTATGTATGTATGTATGTATGTAACTATTATCTACTTAATAGTGTCATCCACATGGGTGGGGGGGGGGAGGGTGTGAGGTAGTTGAGCTTGCACCTTCGGCACTACTTCATTTCCATTATTTGTGCTCTCTAAATCAAAGGTGTATAACTTTATCACTTGTAACTATAATTTTCAAATAGTACAAACCACAATAGTTTCTTATAATTCTATGGTTCTCTTTTTAAGTTTATAAAATTGAAGTTTAAAAATCAATTGCATTTATGTATATCTTTTTCAAGTTTGATATTTCTCTTTTTCCTGACTCGTGATCCAAGAATAATTTTTCAAAACACATACTGACTAGTTGGAGATTGAGCCAAAAAGCTATAAGAATGATTGTGCCAAAAGAGCTAAAAAAAGATTGTGCACAATAATCATGTTTTTATGTTCTTTTTGTCTCCAAACTAATCAAGTAGGTGATCCAAAATTAAATCATAATTGGTTGAGGCATATTTAAATACCTTATTTCACATATTATTGAATGTTTCTTGAATGTACAGGGTAGTAACTCCTTACACTCAACTCTTCATTAAAGTTACTCTCACTGCCACAATGACATTACCTCTAAACCATGCAAAGGATGTTGAAGTGGCTCCCAACCTTGAAACACTCTTATAACTTAAGAAATGGAAAAGAAAATGCACATGAAATACATGAAAAAATACACAACTTGTAGTCTTTATATATACAAAGAGATCTCAGAAACATTGTTCTAGCTGCATAAATATTCCAGAATCCAAATAATAAAACAACAAAACTCACTCAACTCGTTCTAAGTGACAAGCCATAACCTAATTCAATTGGTGTAGTTGTTGATTAGCTGAGTTGATTACAAATTCTTGTAGAACTATCATCAAATTAGGTATAATAAAATGAACAATCAATTATTCCCAACTAGCATTAATTTGAATAGTCTATTTACACCCATTAATTATTGTCACAAGATCTTAAACATAAGGAGTGAGTTAGAAAGTATATAGGTTAACTTACATTAACTGTAAACTACAACATAAAGATTGTACTAGGGTATTACAGGATTGTAATTATAGAAAACCGCTTGATTCACTCGAGTTGGTGTATGATGGAGAAGAGTTGTATTAGGTGAGTAAAGCTCACCAGTGGTTATAGGAATACAACTACATCAAAACAATTAGAAACCAAAACTACATATTTCTTACAGTGAGTGGTTCAAGGGTCTTGATCCCATGTATATAGGTATGTAGGCAGCCTAGTATGCAGAGTATGCCTCCAATGTGCAGACACCTTAGACATAGTTAGGTATCACTTAACCATGTATGTATCAGGTAGGTGATCCAAACTTAAATATTAATAGGTTGATGCATGTTTAAATACCTTATTTCACATGTTATTGAATGTTATGTGTTTATGTGCTACTATTAATGAATGTTAAAGGATGAATGTTCTAGGCTATTTTACTAGTTCTTAAGCCCAAAAATAGATAAACCATGATTTGAAATCAAGACCAACAATGCTGTCAAAATAATAAATTTAAATTATTAAAGACATCCATTTTTAGCCTCATGGCTCAAAATGCATTGTCTAAGTAACAGGTATGAAATAAGTTTAACAAAACAAACACCAATAGTGTTGTATACATGCCAGTGCCAAAAGTATCTCTTGCAATCACAACCGATGTCAAATATTTTCAGACTCGGTAGCAGCTTCTCCAAACTAGTGTCTTCTAAAAGCAAGTATTATATGTACCAACAAATGTAAAATTGGAACCTCAATTAAAGGTCCAATAGTTGCAGCTACGGCTTCCTTGGAATCTATACCAAAACTTACAACAACAATAACTATTGCTAGTTCAAATTTGTTACTTGATGTAGTGAAAGATTGTGTGACAGACTGGGGTTATGGGATTTTCTAAAAAATGCATATAAGTTTCGAACAACCTAGTCCATGTCAATATCACTGGTCAAAACCCACAGGTGGCATAAAGGATAAGACCAATTGTGGGCTGTAAAGATCCAAGCAATGACCATGTTCCTCAACTGGGACTACAAAAATCTTTGGACTGGAAAGTAGAAAACATATGCAAAATGTTGAGGAATGAGCAAGATTGAAAGTGTTCCTATTTATTCTACAACATTTTGACTGTCCAAGGATCTTTAAGATTGGGGTTGCAAATATATACATTAGCGAGAAGAATTAATCCACGCTCTCTGCATATACAATCCTAACATGTGATATTGTCTAGCCACACATGGTCTCCAGGGAACTTTCCATGCCTTAAATCCTCATTCCTTTATAATAATGTCTAAAACTAAGATTTACTATTAAGAATTGGAATACTATTGATAGAATAAATGGCCTGAAAGAAGCTTTCTATTTCATTTATTCTTGGGAAATAAGACACCAATTAACTTGCATGAACTATTTATTAGACTATATAAACATACAAAAGAAAGGAAGAAGTAATGAATAATTAAGTCAAAAATTTTATGTCAAGAATTATATGATTACACCTGGTGATTCACAGAATGACCAATACACGTGGTGTGTCATGAGTAAACTAAAATGGAACAGGATAAAATTTTACATTCAAATTCATATACTTACAAAGAGTCCTAAATTGAATCCCAAAATGACAATAGTGGGTATGGCAATGGCAACCAATTCTAATTCGCCTAGGTGTCCTACAAAAGCTTGAGTCACAACATTTGTTCCATTCAAAGCTAGGCGACTGAATATGGCAGGCCATGCAATAGCTCATATTTTCATTGATTCATCTACAATCCTCTTCCCTAACTCACTTGAACATGTAAATTATCCACTTTTATTGCTCCCCTTCAAATTGCATGAAATTTCAATGCCCCCTACAAATTACAAGAAACTTTTACATCCCCACTCTATTCATCACAAATAAGGGAATCTTCTAAAGATTCTACCATATCTCCCATCTTTACAACCAAATTTTAACATATCAAAGTCAGACACACCATAAATCTAAAAAATATAGCCCCAATGTGCTAAATTTATAACATAGATGTACATCAATAGGGGTGTTGACAATGTCAATTGAAAAATGACAATCCTCAAAAGTGTCATAGAATGAACATGTGTAATTAATGGTCTTCTAAATAGCATTCTACTATCACAAAATACAAAATACAAATGAAAAATGACCATAATATTCTCTTATCAATATTTTCAATGAGTAAAAAAAGAAATCAAACGGTGTTCATTGAATTTCAATGATATATAATGAATCTCCTTCACATTTTTCATGGTTGTAGAAACTTATTTATTCTTGTGGACTTTGTTGAGGACATTAAAAACTTGTGTACTCTACTATTTAAGAGGTTATTTGTGAAAGCACAATCTTCTCTACTTTTATGGCCAAGATATTTGTATGCGGACAAACACAGTTCAAGATCTAATGGTAGGACTTCATTTTCATTTTAATTGACAGTTTTTGCGATCTTGTAAGAAGAACCCATAAAATCATCAGTTTAGCTTCTCTCAGTCCCTGCATGTAAAAATCTAGGTTATTTTAGTGTGTTGATTCCAACCAAATTAGTTGTTTTGAGCTTTTTTTAATCATTCTTGTTATCTTGTTATTAGCATGATATACAATGAGAATATTTTAATTTTTTTTGTAAACTCTAGTTGTCATCAAAATTTTGACGCGGTTTTTCGTCGATAGTATAACAAACTCGTCAAACCATCTATGGTTGGTGTTGATAGTTCGACGGGTTTTATCGTCAATGGCATAACATACTCGTTGAATCATCTCTAGCTAGTGTCGATAGTTTGACATTTTGAATTAGTTTTATGGCATCAGCATGTGACATAGATGGGGATGATTTTCGACGAATCTTCCCATCAATACATCGAAAATCGTGGAGTGCATCAAACTTTCAATCCAATTCTAGGGTCATTGACTTTTGACATTTAACTGTCAAAATTTTGACCACCGCCACATCAAAAAATGGGTCCAAATTTACTAGTGAAAATAGAACACTACGTTTAGCATAATAGTAAGGGAATCTATAGTGGTTCCTTAATATGACACGAAACCAACCTTGGTTAAGTTGGAACTTAGATGATGAATTCATTTAATTTAATAAATTTAATCAAACAAATATATGAAAATAACATTAATAATTTTTTATAATTTTTAATAATGCTATCAAAGATAATTAATTAAATAAAGTTTGATTAATGTTAAGGGATGATTTAGGCATCTATAGTCCTAGTTCTTGGTTCTAGATCTTTTGGTGAATGTATAACATGTTGTATACAGAAAGAGTTTATGTATGGTTCACATTTCATTCCTTACCACCATGAGAAGGTTTTGTGGTGACATATTTTAAATTGTGTTAGGTCAACTTAGAATATTTCATGACATGGTATTAATGTTGTGCCTCCCGTGATTACATTTTGTTTCATGATGTTTTTTATAAGATATATACTCTTATTAGGATATTGTGATTATCTGCATAATGAGATGCATTTATGATAGTTTATTATTTTGGTCTCTAGTATCTGGCTATGATAAATGGTTTGATTTTGTTTTTCTTTTAGTTTAGTAATATTTCAATGACAATGCTAGTGATGTGACATGATGTCTTATGATGATATCTAGTGTACTTTACATTCAAGACTGTTAATTTTATTATCAAGGTGATTTTATTGGATTTTATGGTATATGTGCATTATAGGATGTTGGATATTTTAGTTATTTGCTTTCATTGATTTACGCTCACAATTTTATTAAATTGATTATTTAAATGCCTCCTATTTAACTAAAATGTTTAATTTAAATATAATGTTTATTTAATTTACATGCATATTGAGGAGTAGAATATGGGATAACCAATGCAACAACATTCTCTGTGTTCATCATGTGACTAGAATGCCAATGTTCTATAAGGCACTTTTATTGATATTATATGTGCTCTGATTATTTATATTGTGAGCAACTACACATGATGTTTTCCTTTTCTAGTGAACAAGTACCAGATACATTCTATCTAAGTCATAGGATTTGAGTGTGTCTATATCCCTAACAGTGGCAAAGGACATAGTAACAATGACCTCTCATATTGAGTCAATGGCATCCATGAATAGACAATGACAATTTCCTCTAGTATATGTCGGTAAATCTAGATTCATTATGAATATTGTGTTAGACCTGTGATTGTGTCTCTACATTTAGAATTCCCTAAGTTGTTGTGGATGAAGAATTAATGTTGATTTTAATTTGTTTGGGAAATTTTAATAATTGTATTTGCAATTATCTGTCATAGTTGGATTCTAATTTTTTGGATTTGATTTATACAATTGCAGTAAAAAGTGTCAATAATGAATTAAAATATTTAAATGATTAATCTTAAAATCTATTTTCAAAAAGTGTTTTATATTTTATAAGTTCACTTCTCTTCACTTGTCATTTTTCATTTGTGATAATTTTGTGTTTTGCTCTAAAATTTGAACTGGAGAAATCATTTTTGTGCTTATTGGGCGTGATTTGCATGGTAGATTCATGGATGGAGCGACTTGTTTGAATAATTTCAGAATTGCTCAACTTTGTTGAAACCTCGTTCAAGTTTATTGCATATTCAATTTTCCTCTTCATTTTGGGTTTCTCCAGTGTATTATGTTGAGTAAAATTGATTTATTTCTACTAATAGGATGATAGTTAGTATTACCTTATTCTCTGGAGTGTTTGTTTTTACTTGGTTGGGTTTCTATGAGCATTTAGCATTTTTCCTACTTTATGTTTGGGGTTTTTGCATAGATATGTTGTCCATTTTTTGTATAGAACCCTAAATGGGAATCTTATTTGATAAATGTGGTGTTTGGTGCCTAAGAAAACATGGGTTGTTTTTTTGTCATATTCTTTGTGTTAGATTTGTGGGTGTTTTTGAGTTTTCTTTATTTTGTGTGTTGTGAAAGAATTTTTATTTAGCATGGTTGGAATGTTTTAAATAGTGGAATGTATTGTCTTCCATACTTACAACAATCCTATATTTTTGCTTTTTGATTTTCAATTTCGTGGTGAACCCATACTTTTTGAAAAAGTGCCTAATTGAGTGTACATTTTTCTACTTGAGGAATTTCAGTCAATGCTTGAATTGATATCACATCTTGAGTACATGATGTAGGAGCATCCTAGGTATAAGGGAAATCTTGCATCATCCAAAAATATGTATGTTTATGTCTTTTCAATTAGGGCTATTTTTTTGCATACTTACAATTTTTAGTAAGTGGGTCATGCAAACTTAGAATATTCTAATTTCATAGGTGGAGGTTCATCTTAGTTATTTCACCTTGTTAGTGGAGCTTCAGTGTCATACCATATGTATTGCCTAATTTTTGAGGTTTTTGGGTATGAAATCTTTGAGCTTAATTTTGAAGGCCAAAATAGCTTTAGAAGGATGTCAAACCTTAGCTAATTGGAGCTTGTGTGAGTCAAGCATCATAGATCAAGAGCTTTTATTTCTAAGAAATACTTATAATAGTCAATCGAAGTTGATTTGTAAAAGTTATGGCCACTAAAAGTTGGGCTACGTAAAAGTATAATTTGTAATTATTTTGAGCTAACCCTATGACATCAATATGAAAATAATTATTATTTGGTTGTTGGTCAGCCTCAACAGTTAGGGTCAAATGTTTAGAACCTTCACGAGCAAAGGAAAAATGCCCATATAAGGGAGGCATGTAGTGTTGTCTAAGGTAGTTTGTGGCTCTATTTTAAAGAATATTGTAAAGAAACTAGCCATGTGGCTCTGCATATTGTATTTCTGAAAATTTGTAATTCCATACTTTTGGAAATAATAAGAAGCCCATTTTATGTTCATGCAAAAAAAAAATTGTTTCTCCATTTCGGTTATGTATTTGTGGTATTAAGCAGAGCACCCTTCACCAAGTGGTGTCAAAGTAGGAGTTCCTGAGTGTGTAGACAGATCGTGACTACGAGACACTTTGCACCTGGACTATAATGAAGGGTTTCAATGATAAGCGTAAAAATGCCTCCACAAAGAAAATGTGGTGGAAGAGCTAAAGGTGTGACACCTTAGGGTTTTAGAGCCCCCTAGAGACAAGTGCAAGAATTGTAACAAGGGATTTATCAAGGGATGAATCTTTTCATAACAGATGAGTGTGAGGATGAAAGAGAGGCAGAAGGAAATGTGGATCAGGAAGAAGAAGGAAAAGTTATGAATTAAGAGGAAGAAAGGTTTTTGAAAAAGATGTGAAAAATTCTGGGAGATTTTATCATAATCTTCCCAAGTAGCATTCTCTTGAGCATTCTGGTCTCACCAAACCTTGCACTAGGTGATATCTTGATTCCACAAGTAAAGCTTATGCACCTTGAGTATTCTGAATGGCTCTATTTCTACCACCCCTAGCTCTCACACATGCGAGAGATTCTAGTCAATAATAGTTGGTTACATATTTCTTAAGATAAGAAACCTTAAATACATTATGCATTGTGGAAAGGGCTAGAGGTAGGCCAATTATGCAGGCTAGTTTACAACTTCCAACACCTGAAAGGGTCCCACATATCCTAGGGCTAATCTGGCATTCCTACAAAACTTGATAGTACTTTTATGTGGTTTAGCTTTCAAGGGAACCTTTTCTCTCACTTAGAATTCCCTAGGAATCCTCTTTGCATGTGCATAACTTTTCTATTTGTCATTTGCCTCCTTCAGCTTTTGATGGATCTAAACTATATGTTCCTCCATCTCTAGAAGAAAAATAGGTCTTACAATGATTCAATTCTCTATTATGTTCCAACATAAAGCGGTTCTACACTTACACCCATTTAGGGCCTCAAAAGATGTCATCTTAGTAGCACGCTAATATGAGTTGTTATAGGTAAATTCAACTAGGGGAACATACATCTCCCATTGATACTATTGATCCATCCAATACACTCGTAAGAGGTCTTCTAGTACTTGGTTTACCCTTTCTGTCCAATGATTGATCTTTGGATGGAAGGTTGATTTGATGTTTAGCTTTGTTCCCAAAGATGATAATGAATATTTCCAAAATATGGATGTCATCCTAGCATCTCCATCTAATATGACCTTTTCTAGGACTCCGTGAAGTCAAAAAATCTCTCACAAACTTGTGAGCTATTTCTAGCACCCAATTTGTTAAATTTCCAAGGATAAAATGTGGCACCTTACTTAGTTGATCCACAACTACCAGGATGGTATTATGCATGGTTCATGTCATGGATAACCCTTAGATAAAATCCATAGTGATTATTATACATTTCCATTTGGAAACCTCATTTGGATATAACAATCTAGTTGGGTATCTATGCTCTACCTTAACCCTTTGGCATTTGAGGCAACCTATTGCATATTCAATTCTTTCTTTCTTCTTGCCTTTCCAAAAGTACAAAGGTTTAATGTCTGCCAACATCTTGGTTACTCCTGGGTGTCTTAAGTAAGGAGTGGCATGGGTTTCTCCCAAAATCATCTTCTGAATCTCTAAATCTTTAGGTATGTACATCCTACCTTTATATCTTAAGAGTTCATCTCTTTACAATTGAATTCCTTTGTACCTGGAATCTTGAGGGTCCCTATGGAGTGTTTGATGAACCTTTATTGTAAAATGCATCTCCTAGAAGACATTGCAGTGTTTGTTTCCTATGCCCAGTATTTATTGCTACCATGGTTGAACTGTATCTTTGCTAGCTTATTCTCTTTACCCTTGATATAAGTGATCTCAAAATCATAATCTACTAAACCTGCCTCCTCTAGCAAGCATTAAGGTTGGGTTGAGTGAATACGTATTTCAATACATGATGGTCTGATCTAAGTTCAAGTGGTTTTCCCAATTAGGTAATGTCTCCACATCTATAGAGCATGGAGAATGGTTGCTATCTCCAAGTCATGAGGTGCATAATTTTTCAACTTCCTAGATTCATAAGCAATGACCTAGTCTTCTTGCATCAGGACAAACCCCAATCCTTCTCCCGATGCATCTGTCATGGCCTCAAAATGACCCTCAGGATCTGGTAGCCTAAGTATTGGTACAAAAATCAACTTATCCTTTAAGTATTCAAAGGATGCTTGACATTTTTCAGACTAGACAAACTTCTTCCCTTTCCTTTGCAGGATGGTGATGGTGTGCTATCCCAAAGAAATCCCTAACAAATTTCCTATAAAAGCCTACCAAACCCACAAAGCTCCTAACTTCAGACACATTCCTAGGCACCAACCATTCTTTGATTGTCTTGATCTTAGCAGGGTCTATTGATATTCTCTTAGTTGATATAATATGCCCTAAATATTGGATGTCCTTCTAGTAAAAAGAACACTTAGATAGCTTTCCATACAACTTATGTTCACATAATATTTGCAACACTATCTCAAGATGTTTCTCGTGTTCTTCCTCATTCCAGGAATAGATGAGAATATCATCGATAAAAACTACCACAAATTTGTCTAAAAAATCCTGGAATATACTATTCATGAAATTCATAAAAGTTGTAGGGGTGTGTGTTAGTCTGAAGGGTAAAACTGTTAACTCACAATGCCCATACGGCTTCTGAAAGTGGTTTTTGTTAGGATTAACAAGAAAGAAATAACAATTACAAGCAAATATAACCAATATCAGAAAATAATAAATCACACAAAAGAGAACACAAGACACCAAGATTTAACGTGGTTCACCAATTACTTGGCCACGTCCACCAAATAGCGAGTCCAATATTCTTATTATCTGGTGATTACAACCTGATTACAATCAATAATCCCTTAAACCTCAATATTGCTACAAGAAGCTACAAAATCATCATACAATATGAAATCCCTAACCCTACACCATTTCATACAAGTTTTTTTTCTGCTTACAAAATTAGGGCTAGAATAAGCTTACCAATAGAAAAAATATAACTCTTGATGTCTTTTACAATAGTAAATTCATTTTTGGCTTTGGGGGCATTGCCTCTCAACCTTGCCCTATATCATGATAGGGAACACATCTAGAGTCATTGACCCCAAGACCCTGCAAAGGGTGTTGCCCCTTGACCTCACCTAGGATGCTGCCTTAGGGACCCACAAGGGGTGTTGCCCCTTTACCCCTAGAGCATGGAGGTGTTGCCTCCAAACACCCATAGTAAATCTAAGGGGAAACCATGCCGAATAAAGTGGGGAAAAGTTAATCTCCAAATTTGATTAGGCTCCACATCACAATACTTTTGTCAATATCCTCTTCCTTAATCTGAAGCTAGTGATAACTTGTTCTCGGGTCAATTTTGGAAATATTGTTGCTCCCCTCATTTGGTCGAATAGATCATCAATCCTGGGGAGGGGATATTTATTATTGATGGTGACTTTGTTAAGAATTTTATAATCTATGCAAAGCCTCATAGTTCCATCATTTTTCTTAACAAATAGTACTAGGGATCCCCAAGGTGAAACACTTAGTCATTTGAGTTTCTTATCTAATAAATCTTGTAACTAGACCTATAATTCCATTAATTTGATAGTGGTCATTTGGTATGGTGTTCTTGATATGGGCTTCACCCTAGGTACCAAGTCAATAGAAAAATCAAATACCCTAGAAGGGGGTATCCCAGGAAGTTCCTATAGAAATACACCCTAAAAATTCTTAAAATATGGATACTTTTTTGTGAAAGATTCTTTCATCCCTTATCTAATCTTCCCATCCTCAGAAATATAGTCATCATGATAGGTGGTCTCTAATGGTTCCTGTAGATTTTCTATCTTACTACAAATATTTCACACCCTTTTCTCATGCATCTCTTAAATTGCATACTTGATATCTGACAAGGTTTTACTTCATGCATTATCCCTTGAATTCTCAAAGGATTTCCCTGGTTGTCTAGGCATTCTATTGTCTTTGCAAGACAATCTACCTTTTCTTTGTGCTCACTGAGCCAATTTATCCCCATAATGATATCATAGGACCTAGAGGTGCTACATACAAATTAACCTCGGAAGAGAAATTTAGGAAGTCTACATGTGCCTTAAATAGACATTGATCTACTTGATCCTTTGACTAATTTGAATATTCAACAATCTAGGGTTCGACATAAATCATGTTCTTTTGGGAAACCTACTTAATAATTTCAAGAGATGAAACATTTGGTGGCTCTATTATCAATTAAAATAGAGATGGGATTTCCATAAATCTTACCAAGGGTTTCTGTAGGGCCCAATTGTTGAGCTGTGTGTCGGTTATCCAAAGCTGCATATATCTTTTGCTAAAAGACAGCCAGTTTAGGAGGTAAAGGAGTTTGAGGTTGTTGGTTAGAGATGCCTATATTGGTACATTGGTTGGCATAGTGGTCTCCACCACATGTGAAACAACCCATAAATAGTCATTTCCTCTCACTTCCCTTGTTTCCACTACCACTTTTAGAGTTACCTTTAAGCTCTTTATTGTTATTCCCCTTGTTTTTAGTTTTGTTGGGCTTAAAGTTTTTTTTAAAAAATTGTGTGCCCCTGAGGCAAAATAGTTGGTGCTCCAATTTTCCTTCCTTTTGTTATCACGAATGGAATCATCCCTCTTAATTTTGTGTTCTTGTTGGATGGCCCTCTGAAGAGCTTCCTCCATGGTTCACAGGGCAAGAACATCAATTGCTCCCCCAAACCTATTGTTTAGCCCATGACAAATTTCTAACCTGTAGTTCTTATCTTGTTAATATGGAAGAAGATAATTTAGTAGTCATGTGAACTTCTCCCAGTACTCATGTACTTTTAGATCTCCCTATTTTAGGTTCTAGAAGTCCAATAGCTTTTGTTCAGTGAAAGTTTGGGCTAGTCGTCTATTTTTTAAAATAGAGACAAACATGTCTTGGGTAGCATCAGTCACCTTAATATTCAATTCTATCTTGGTGTTTCCCCACCAAGTGGTTGCCTCTCCTAAGAGGTGATAAATTTCCCAAATTTCTTTGGAGGTTTCAAAGAAACTTTTTATCTTGAAGTATTGTTCTATCTTGGTTAACCAAGCCTCTACGACTTCACTAGATTTAGATTTGAAAAATCAAGGGGGTTTAATTTTGTTACTGTTAATTGATAGATCGCTAACAATATCCTATTTATTTTGTTTTTTGGACTATGTCTTAGGAAGTTTGGTTCCCTGTTCACTATGAGAAGATAACTCTTGCCCAATTCTATGAGGGGGAGAGGAATGGGTATCCTCTTGTCCTTGCCCAAGTTGAGTTGCTAGGGGATTCATTCTTTTTCCCATATTTTTCATCCTAGTTTGGCTTTCCTGCAAGACTTGGACCAATAGGTCTGTGGGGTTCGGAGGAACAGAGTTATGGGGAATAGAATTTGCAAGGACAAAATCTTGAGGAATGGTCCCACTGGACATCTCATTCTCTACATTGTTCATGTTTCTTGTCATAGTGTTTGTTTTCCTGAAATATACAATTGACTCCTTTATCAATATTTTGTTTTCATACATATGCTCCGAGAGAGAGAGAGAGAGAGAGAGGATACAATTATGTGTTCAAAATAAATTAAATACAAACTATCATTTTTTCTCAGTATCATAGAAATATTTCTCTTCCTACAACTGCAATCATTCTTTTCTTTTTTTAAAAAAATTCTAAGGATATAACAAAAATAGCTTAACATAAATCATTTTAAGGGAATTGGACACCCTATTCTTTGGTATTTTGTATGTTTCCTTCCTTGGACATATCCTATCCTTTACAAGGTTTATAATAAATCATGAGTTGATTTGTTTTCTTGACATTCCAAGGCTCAATGAGTTTCATTCTCAAAATTGCCTTCATGGCAGTAGTCCATCTGACTCTCCCCTTCTTAATCTAGAGAAAAGCATGGGCTAAAGTTTCATCATCCTTGGGTACGGAGTAGAGAGAGTAGTCATACGTTGTCATGTTCTTAATCAAATGGAAGAATATGAGGTGGTGGGATTTCTTTCAAGGAGTAACTTGGGTGTACATCATGTTTTCCATTTAACACTTCATTTTTCAATTTTCTAACTAAGATAGTGATGAGCCCAAGGTTCAATGCCGAACCCAATGCTCTAATACCGTATGTAACATGCTAAATTTACCAACCTTTTTAATGGATTAAAAATAACATGAATAACACTTCCTTTCAGATTCACAAGAAGAATAGTTATAACAACAACATTATCATTTACACATGAAAAATTATTTAATTTCAATTTATATATTCAAGAAAAAGGAATAATAGATTTAACTGATTCTTAATCCAATGAAAGAGAAACTAATCTCAACTATAACAACCATCTATAATACATAACTTTAATGCAAATAATATAAAAGTAAAATACCCTAAATGTAGTTATCTTGCATGTAGATCTTATCCTTGAGTTGTGCTAGCCTTGGCATCCAGAAGAGATGAGAAGCATTGCCAAGGGCTTAACCTCCCAACAGTGGACCCTTAAGTATCCCACACAATCTCTACTGAGAAAGGCCCTCCCTACCTTGGGATTAGGCTTGGGACATGACTGTCCACCCATTGAGCATGCTGGTGTTAGAGGTTCAACTATATAGTCAACTAGGCTTAGGATACCTTCCATGCACCTATTTTCTAACTACTAACAATCTTGACCTCTAGTGATCACACCAACAAGCATGCCACTAACCTACCTTGTTGAAGGATTTGTTTGGGCACTATGTACCTGATCACCCACTGCTCAACTACCATGAGCTGACTCGATTTTGAAACAATTTTATTCTTTTGTATTTGTTATTGATTTTCTTTCTCTTATCATGCAAGGATAACCCATGGTTCAACGCTTTATCAATAGACACCCTTCATCTCGACCATGTTGGTCTCATTTGCTAAATCTTTAGGGTAATTGTCTAAATATTATATAATCACAGACAATATATTATGCCCGTTTTCGACCTGTGTCATACAAAATATTCATAATACTTAAAATTTATTCTTAACTTTCATAAGGGTGTTGTCTGTTATCTTAGAGAGTATATAGCACATACCTCTGTATAAGCTTGCACTGTCAGATATTAATTCAAGTTAAATAACAATTCTGAAAGAAAAAAATGTGTATATACAAAGTGTCACAGGTTGCTTGATCTAGAGCATATTTTCAACTCTTATACAAGAAAAAATAAAACATTGAGTCATTTAAGATCATAAGCTCTATCAATGTTAACATCGCCTTCTTAAATCTAGGCTAATAATGCAGCCTCATTATATCAAACTTAAAATCATAATTAAGTAGAAATATTTCCATGACCTTGCTATAATGTCACTTCTTAAAATGATCGATTGGTCTTAAAAAAATGTTGGTGGAACAAGACCCAAGTTGCTAATTGTAGAGCTAAGAGTTGCAAATAATTTCCTAATGCCTTACATGACACCTTTATGCTTGTATCTTCCAACAGGAAGTCTAACACCCAATGACAATTATAAACAAGAGAATTCTTATGGTATGGTACGATGGTGACGGCGACTCAATGTCTACGGCAGAGGAACTATCCAAAGCAATAAGGAAAAGAAATAGCACGGTGCATGTGACTGCAAGGAATATGAAGGATTTTGTAGGGGGAAATGAGGACGTGTGTGGAAATGTGTAAATCAAAGCAAGTAGTATGAAATTGTAAGAACTCTATCTATAATATGAATGTTGCTTAATATGAACCATCACACAAAAAGATCTTTGCTTGCTTGGGTGCATGCCCGATTACGAGCAACAAGTGTGAAGGTGGAAAGGAGTTACAATATAAAAGCCATCAGCACATATGTGGTAGTATTATTGAAATGGCCACAGAACAATATAATGCTTGATGAATTATAGAAATATGACTGCTCAAGATAGATTAATAAAACTACTACCAAGGAGAAATAATAACTCATACTAATATCTTAATATAAGAATATCATACTATACCTACCTATACATGTATGTATATGTATGTACACACATAGATATATGTCTGTGATATTCGAACGACGCATCTAATGTATACACCATATATTAAGTATGTGCATATACATATGCAAGCATATGTAGATATATGGTATTGTTATATTAAGATATGAAAAATATCACATGAAGCTTTGAGATCTTCCAAAATATAAGGTAACACATTAGCTCTTTAGTTTTTTAATTTAATGCTTAGCGATCTTTTCTTTAATAATACATGTTTATTGACCGGTTAGCTCATGGTAATCCATAGTATACTCTTGTTGGCCTATACATTTACCCCTTAGCCTTGGTGGTTAGGATTCATACATGTCAACCCATAGACAAATTGGTGTCCCTCGCCCAACTCCTTCTCTAGCAATGCTTCCCTCCTTCGACATGCTCCTACAAAAAAGAATTTCCACAATAATAACATATTTCTCAATATAAATCAAAGTTTTTGTGTTTTTTTTTTGGGAAAAGTGAGCAAGCCATTGAATATATTAATAAATTTATAAAAAAGACTAATTATAAATCAAAGTTACTGCAACAAGTTATCATTTTTAATAAAACATCCTCACAACTAATCACCATTTCCCTTGCCATGAATTTATAACAAGTAACCAAATTTTCCATAATTTCAAGATAACAAATAATCATTATAATTTCATGACAATTAACTAACATGTCATCTTCATATGAAATTAGAAAAAAATTGGGATGTAACAGGAAATCTTAACCTTGAGGATTTGATTGAGTAGATCAATGCATTAGAACAATATTTTGAGTATGAAGATATTGAGGATCCTGATAGGGTCAAGTTTGAAAAGGCCAAACTGAAAGTTCATCAGAAGATTTGGTGGAAGAGATCCAATTGGAGCGAAATAGAAGAGGAAAGGATAAAATCACAAGATAGAATCGAATGGTGGATAAATTGAAGTGAAAATTTATTCTCATTAATTATGAGTTTGATCTAAAGCAAGCGAGAAAATATATTCAAAAGTATATAGAAGAGTTCTATCGAGTCCTCGTCAAAACATGTCATGTTGAAGCTGACAAGGAGAAAGTTGCATGTTACCTTAACGTATTGAGGTCAACTATTCAAGAGTAGTTGAGTTTGGTTAGAATGAATAGCATTGAAGAGGCATGCAAGCAATCTTGGAAAATAAGAAGGCAAAGGAAAGTAGTAGATAACAAGAGTAGTATATTACAGAAAAGGATAAAAAGTTTTACCGCTATGTCTACAATTATAGAGAATGAATAGATACAAGCAAAATTGAATGAACTAAAGCAAATATTGGTTGAAAGGATAAAAATATTGGTAATGAAAGAGCCTCTTACAACACAATTAAGAGCATCTTTAGCACAATTATACTAAAGGGTAGAGAATGTTAGTGCCTCAAAAAAAAATTACAAAACTAATTGAACCATTAGATGGAAAGAGAAAAACAATAGGAAGAAAAACATAAGAGCAAGAAATAAAAAGCATTTAAAGACTGACACATGAGTTGCAACAGACAAAAAATTAAATGCTCCCACAAAAAGTTGAACTAAACTACAACAAATACAATGGGGTATATATAACAAAAAAATTGGGGTAAAATGATGTAGAGGAATGAATAGTTGTGTCAATGGTTACTGAATTAAATGAAAGTCTGAGTAGATTACAGGAAGCTTAATGAATACATTGTTCAAAACTTAAATGCTTATGCGAGAGAGAGAAATGCAAATAGTCTACAAAGTTAGAGAACTATTTGGCATCTAAAGGAATTCAGCATCACATTGATGTCTCAATAAAGGCATCATCTATCATTCAAAAATGTGTGAAACTATGGGAAGCACATGATTGTCTGGATAAGGTTGCAAAAAAGGTGAATAAGTTGCATGGAAAGGTAAAAAGTCTAAAAATCTTGATTTGCCAAAGAGTGCTAACAAAACAAATCAATACATCAGAAGTGAAGATTTGAAAAAGATGGAGGAGAAAATGAAGTATGATTTAGACCAGTTTCCTAAGGACACATTTGAGGCGAGCTTTTTGGATTTCACCAAACCAATGATAACCTTGAATGTAACATTGGATGAAGCATTAGTGTCAAGTTCTTTTTTTGAGTATGAGATGCTAACAAATTCACAAGTCACTTACCATGCATTACAACAAATAGGACTTTCATCATATGGAGAGTGAAGCACCTTAGAAAATCTGACCTAATGATTTCATAATATGTATTGTATAACATGTATTCCCGAATTCCTTTAGGTTTTGTTTTTTCTCTATTTGTAATTTCAGGCCTATGATGTACAACTTCAAGCTTAAAAATTTTTAATAACTTCTTCCAGAAAGGCAAGTGATGAGGTTGAGAGATTCTAATTTTGATGTTGACATGTCACAAATTAACCTGAAGCTATTGTTGCTCCCTTATTTCTATAAAAGGAAATTTAACTTCATATGCAAAGTGTTCTAAAATCTTGTATTGACTCTTGAGGATAGATGAAAAAGACTTACTTTTGCATACTAAATTAGAGTTGTGTATTGAATGAATTGCATGATTATATTTTGAAAAGTTTGACGAAGATCTCATCATGTATTATTAGACATTATCAATACACATTATGTTGTTTCTTATTTTCATGTTTTTCGATTTTGTGTATGCTCTATTATTTTGTAATTTTCTTTTTGTATATATAAATTTAGAAAATGCAATTGCATATTAATATTAAATCACATTGACAAAAAAATAAAATATTATCAACTACAGTTACGATTTTGTAATATGAATGATGAAATACAGTAATAATTTTAATAAATGCCTAGTAAGTGTTTGTGCTAAATCTCTTAAACTTGTCAAAGCATCTCATCATTTTCATCATCAAATTGAGAACTTCCTTGATTCTTGTATACATTTCTTTACTAAGCATACCTATGCTTAATTGTGTCTTAAAGCTACATGTACATGTGTCACTATCATTCATTCTATCATTGTTAATTGTTCCACTTTGGTTTGAAGTGTTGCCCACCCCTCTTCTTTCACATTTGAACTTCCAAATTATTAGTGCTCTATCATAAGGAAAGCTTTTGGCATCATACTTAGATGTATATAGCGACAAGCAATTTTTCGAATTTTTGTCTAGTTTGTTTCTCATCTTTGACTTTAAGAAGCTCAAAACACTGGAAACTCTAATCCTCCGCCAAACTCAATATCATGTTTTGACATAAGTTTGTAGAACTTTGATATTGAATCACATAAAATACACTCTAACCTAGAATTATCCAAAAATTTGTTATTGAGCCCTCTTTGCAAGAGTTCTTTCTTTTTATTGTTCATTAGTAGTTATTGTAAAACAAATTGAATATTCTTTATTCATAGTTTAATCAAAATTTCTATTAATAGTGTGTCCATTTAATTGTTAAAAATTACAAATTGGTGTATCAATGTTGTTAGCTTCTCATGCTAATCAATTGGATCCTTCAGGTGCCAATATGGAGGAAGCACAATAGACATGCTTCAAGTATTTTCTCACCATAACAATTACTATATAATCTCTTTGGAAAGAGAAGAGGCAATTTCCTTCACAGGAGTTACAGAGTCAATGATCTTGCTAAAAAAATCCCTTGTAACATTTCTTTCTTGCTTCTTGGGGCACTTTCCCAAATCCATAACTATGGCAATATGGTGCAGTGGTAACTCAAAAGCATGTACACTTAACACACAATTCCCCCTTTGCATTGGTCTATGAAAAAATAGTTGGATTATTCAAATCTATTAGTGTTTGCCTCCTAAGAAAAATCATCTAATAATATTGGTTGGGATTGATATAGATAACTAAGGGTCATAGATGCTTGTTTGCATAGCCCACCATAATTCGCAAAATATATAAATCCACCTTGAGTTTTTTCCATAAGAAGGTTCATTTCCTCTACCATGGGAAGAAGACCTACTAAAGTTAAAATCATCTCTATATCACTTAAACTACGAAGTAAGTACCTTTGTCTACTCTGTGGCGATGTTCACGCATTACTCCAATCAAGGATGGATATTTTAAATAAACTCGATGCATTGGTCCATCCGAAGAGATCCATATAGCGTCAACATCCTTGAAGAAACTTCTTCCCATCAAGTATTCCATCAACAAAAAATTTTAATTCCAAAAACCGTTTTCAAGTTCAACAGATGTATGAGTAGAGCTCTTTGAGTGAATTTTCAACATTTATTACTAGAAGATGCTTTCAATTTTTAAAACTAGATTCATTATATAGGTCATGTAGTGAATGACGACCATCTAGAGTGAACAAAAAGTTTGCAACTTTATGTAAAGATCATTCAACTAACCTTGCATTATTGAAGCTTCATTAACTCCTGCACAATGTTTTGGCAATCATCAAGTCACCAATACCTCCATATTCAATCAAAGAACTGTTAAGTAGTTGAAATAGAGTTTTTGTTGCCGCACTTTCCTTCATTTTAGCAACAAAGAGTAGGTAAGGTTGGCAAACATGATTTTGTACAATATAAACATGCATGTATATCATGGACATACTATTGTCATAACTTCGTCTAAAGACGATCCAATAAAGTTCAACTCCTATTTTTTTTCTTGATAACATGTTTTCCAACCTCAACAAGACAACTTGCTCATTCACATCCAATATTTACTATCCAATGATTGTTAGGATAGTTAGAAACTTCCAGAAAGTCTAATAAAGTACTTATTCATGACTAGTTTATGAAAGCACAACCTCTACTCAAAATATAAAGCAACACTTAAACAACTTTTCCAAAAATAGCTCCAATGGAACCTTTACATTCAGCAGGCTATGTTTGTATTTCAAATGCACATTATATGCTAAGGCATTTTTAACATGCTAACATTATTCCTTCAATTTTATCATATCACCATTTTTTCAATTCCATCTATGATTTGTTTTTAACTGTTGATATGTTTTTCTATGCTGTCAAGTTTTAGCTGCAACATATTTTCATTGTTATGTTCCAGCCACAAATCTTACATCTGCATTGTATTGGAGGGGGGTTTATTTGGATTCTACTCAAGCTCGATTAACAGATATTTTGACACCCAATCAATTTGAAAAGTCAACATATCATCATCTATAACATTCTCACCCAAGTGAAGTATCTCATTTCCACTATGCAGAGTATCAACTAGAAAATCTTCTTCAAGTTCATCAGCATTTAAGACATCAGGATCACTGCCTTCTTCAATATTTAGTGCAGATTGTGAATTGAGAGCTCCAAACCAACCAAATTGTGTAAAAATAAAAATCATCCTTAATTATATTTTTACCAATACATATTTGGCTAAATCAACGAGAATTTTAAATAGTCTGCAAGTATTTGGTGAGTCCAACTCAATTCTAACATGTCTTAAGTAAAGATAAGACGTATCCAACCTCAACAAAACATATCCATCATAATTTTCTGGGCAATTTATGAACTGTGGTGTATTAAGACATGCTTCTGAAAAACGTCAAGCAAATTAGGTCCTCATGCAAATAGAACTCTTTATGTCTATTGACAAATTATGATTGTCAATTAAGACGGGTTTCTGAAATTGCGCAAAAAAATTAATAGACTACTTAGAAAATGTAGGTTTTATTAGCAACATTTCAATACAATTAATTAATTAATTATAAAATTGTAGAATAGAAGCGTACTTGACCAAAAATTTATTAAGACAGTGAACTGGCCACACAGTTTCATCCCACTTGGTCGCCAATTTCGAATTTCTGACAGGAACTATTTGCCACTAAAGTTTTCTTTACTTAGCTCACGTCAAATCAGATGGACGCACATATCCTATCTAAATATCAGAACATCCTTTCCCTAAGATCAAATTTTTATCAGATATTTGACACCTTCAATAATAAATGAATAGCAACTAAATGAGCTTCAAAGTGCATTTGTTGTAATATGGACAAAATGTGCATCCTTCAGTGAAAGAGACATCTATGCAAATTATGCAGGTTCTTTGGGTGATAATTGTGTACTTCAAGCTTTGTTTTCTTATTGGGATCTAGACTAATAGCATAGGGTGAACAAAATGCAAATTATTGTTACTTGCTCTTCCACATAAGTATAATACGATGGTACTGATAAAAATGTTTATGAGACAGTGAATTTGCATTGCCTTTGATAAGAATGGGCATATTAAATCAAATCCTTAAGTAACAATACGAAAAAATCGAACTGTTCTTAAATCAAATCCTTAAGTAACAATACAAAAAAATCAAACTGTTCTTAAGCTTGAACATAATCCACTTTCTCAACAGTGCACTAAACATATTGAGATAGAAAACCACATCTGCAAGCATGCGCGACAACAAAATATCCAGCTCCGTTACTATTTGGCTTAAAGTATAACCTTCTAAAATCTTTAGCAGTGAAGTTCAAAGCTTTTCAACACTTCTTGCCTTGTACGAAAAACTTTTCAACACTTCTAGCCTAAAACTACTGAAAAAATTATGCCTTACCATTATATTAGTTTTTAATATTAATAGTCCAATCTTGATAGATAATTTTGCATGGTAAGTGGTTCTAATTTTTGGCCGGCAGTTGCATTTCACTCATTCCACCTTTCATGAATGGCAATGCATTGATTATTGGCCCAACTTAATTAGACAGTGCTCACTCCTACAATTCGAAAAAGACTGGTCATAGTTGTGACTAGTTCTATTTTTAGCCGATATTCTCATTGCATTCATCCTACCTTTCGGCACTAACAATGCATTGATTATTGGTCCCAAATTAATAAGACGGTGCTCAGTATTACAATTCTGTAAAGACTGGTAATGAGAGAATTTCAGGTACCCATTAACTACATGCTACTCCGAATTTCTATCAGTGTAATGGACATGTCTGAGAACATGCTTAAAGACTTGCAAGAAATGCAAATGACCAAGTACATTGATGTTACTTTAGCAATCATTAATGAAGTTGAAAGGTCCCACAACTGAAGCAGGTGTAAAGGTGAGCATAAGCACTGAAGCAAGCAGGGCAACGATGATGCCTACATGACATGAAATCATATGGATAGGTAATTTTGCATGGTTAAGTGGTTCTAATTTTAAGCCGACAGTCTCACTTCTCTCATTCCACCTTTCATGAATAGCAATGCATCAATTATTGGCCCAACTTAATTAGAGAGTGCTCACTCCTACAATTCGAAAAAGACTGGTCATAGTTTTGAGTGGTGACCAGTTCTAGTTTTAGCCGACATTCTCATTGTACTCATTCTACCTTTCGGCACTAACAATTCAACAATGATCTCTACATGGCACGAAATCAAATGGATCCCACCAAGTGAAGGGCATCAACATCTTGATAGAGGACACAAGCAATTATGTAGTTAAGACAACCTCAGTAGTATTTTAGCTTGCATTTGCATATAGCTGGGCAGGGGCAGACACAAAGATGTCATGCAATACTTTCTGTTGCTCAAAAACGCCTGTAATCCTGCACTTTTCAAAGACATATATCACTAGCTTTTATAGATTTTGTGTAAATATATTCCCTATGGCAACATATTACATGTCTACAAATATGGCCAACTTGAATTTGTGTAACATGCAAATTCGTTCATGTTCATCTTTGCAAGAAAAATTATTTAATTGCTTGGCATTATGAGCATTGTTTACCCAGGCTGCAAAAATTAGTGGTTTGAATCTATACTCTATTTATGTCCAAGGCTGGTTAGTTTTTGAGCTTTGGGGTCAACAAATAATGTGTTTGGTTTGGGGCAGTTACAGGGCTTTGCGACATTACAAATAAAATTCTTTCACCTACCTAGACAACAATCAAATGGATTTTAAATGATACTCGAATTTTCCCATCATAATTAATCAATATATTATGCAACCAATAACAAAGATTAATTTCAAGGAAATTAAAGTCTTCATTCCATTTCAGCAAGGAATGTTCAGAGCAGACATTTGTGAGCAGCAACATTGTAATAAGAAACGTCAGAGAATTTATTCTGAAGGGCAAAGAGAACTTTCCTAGACTGGAATAATATTAAAATCCATAAATTACTTCAGAATGGAGGAAACAAATGTTCAAAAATGATTTTTTGCCATAATTGCAATATATTACCATCATCAACAAGGTTGCAATGAAGATGCAATTAGAATCTTAGAAGGCAACCAGAATAATATTCAAATTGATAGCGTAGCAAACTTTTTTTCATGGTGCTCATGCAAGAATGCAATTATCTAGATACAAAATTCAATTATTTTGCTGCCGTAAACAAAGATGGCAGGAATTCTAAAGCACAAATACATCTATATATTTTTTGGCCGCACAAACATCACCCAATGCAAAACATCCAATAGAAGATATGGCATGCACAATACCATATTATTAATTGTACACCATGTATTTTGGAGTTGCACTGAACTTCTGATAGCCTTTAATGACTTTATTGACAGCTTCAAGAAAATCCTTCTCAGTAACAGTCTTTCTACGTGCTCGTATGGCAAACATTCCAGCCTCAGTACACACACTCCGTATATCAGCACCTGGAAAAAATGAAAACCACAGGCTTAGTTAAATTAAAAGTTGCTCCAGCTACTAAACCAACCCCCACAAAATTGAAGAATCTGATAGATTCCGACCTTGTGACCAAACCGGAAACAGTCATGCTAACAATTATTTAAAACATTTACCAATTTAAACAGTATGAATACATTTACTGTCCCTATTCAAATTAGGGATCAAATGGCACTTAAGTAACCTGTTGAATTAGGGCATAAACGTGCAAGCAGCTCAAAACGAATGTCTCGCTCACAATTCATAGTGCGTGTATGAATTTTAAAAATCTGTGTTCTGCTTTCTAAATCAGGTAAGCCAAATTCAACTTTCCGATCCAACCGACCAGGCCGCAATAATGCTGGATCAAGAGTATCAGGCCTACACATTGACACGTGAAACAAGAAGTGATGTTGTTAGACGAGGGCCCACGTCAAAAAATTGTACAAGTATTTACTCTTTACTGTGTTACAATAGAATTGAACAGGAGCAAACACAATGATAAACCAAAGCATTGTCAATAAAACATATACCCCAAATTCAAAAGCTTGTTTAAAACACCCGTTTAAATATCACAAGAATATAACCAAACAAGATAGTATTTAGTAATTGAAGACAAAATATACCATGATTTTAGAAAGTCTCGTGTCTCAGCAACAAAGGTTTATATTTGATTGCAGCATAGAGTCACTTTATTTGTTTCAATAACTTTACACCATGTTGTTATTACAAAGCATTATAGTAACTACACCAATATGACTGTTAGGCAGTAACATTTTTTTCAATCCTACAAACAATTCAATGGTGTACTCTTACTCTCTCCCTCCAAGATCGAAAGTAAATGTTGACGGACAATCATAGAGAAACCCATGAACTACAGGAACCAGACACTTCGTGCATAACTCAAAATGTTCCCTTGTTATGACTTCTGCAGGACAGATCAACCTTGGAACCATTAAAGAGGTAGAGACCATGGTTCAAATAGAGGCCTCCCCAAATGGCCCACTTATTAAAGCTTCCTACAATTAAGGTGAAAGGGAAGACACCACAGTGGAAACTATAGTGTCTCCTAGAGGAGGCACGAAGTTTGATGGAACACTTAAAGAGGATTACCTTCAATAATAGTTTTACAAAGTTAACTAAACCAGCCAGTTTTCTGGCAAACAAGAGCAAGCATGAGCTTGTTTTCGTTCTCATTACTCTTCCCAGCTCCACTGAGAAGTATTGACCCAGACTAATGCTGCATTTATTAAAGGGCTTTGATTTGCTGGCAAATGGAAGAACAAGCATGAGCTTTAGCCTTTTTCTCATTCTCATTTCTCTTTCCAGCTCTGCTCAGAAGTATTGGCCCAGACAATGCCAGTATTCATCAAATGACAGACCAAGCCATGTAGAAAGCCAAACCGAGGACATAGTTCCTTGGCCAAACTTTTGCTAAATATGGCTTATGATAATTTAAAGGCCTAACATAGTACTTTAAAGGGGCTCATTTCAAAGCAATAGGGAAGGAGAGTAAAAATTTCTCTTCATCTGTGGGATTCAAAATAGTTAAATTCTAGGTTGGTAATTGGCATCATAAAAAGAATCTAAGAATGTTTCTGGATTCAATTGTGTCACTGTTTTTGCATCAACATTTTGGATCACACCCTACGATTCATGTTCTCTATCATTCATCCTGATGATGGATCACAAAGTGTAATCCAAACGTTGATGCAAAAACAGTGACACAATTGAATCCAGAAACATTCTTAGATATCTATGGATTGTAGAAATCTGCACTCTTATCATAAAAAGAAGTCAAATCAAAAAGAATGAAATTGACAGTCTACAATCTTCCAAGAGATTGACAATGATATTCTCTGGAGTGTAGAATTCAGACTTGGAATTAATCAAATTAATAATCATAGAGAAACAATGGGTGCAAGGCAGTGTTCTGGGACTCTGCGAGTCTGAGGCAGAGGTGGACATTCCGAGGCAATTGGCCTCTGGACTCGGACTCGGCCGAGTCCCAAGCCCAGGACTCTCACCAGCAGCAAACATAATAAAGTGAAAAATTTAAAATGCACAAGGACTTAAGTTGCAAATTTTCGGCTGTTATAACATCTATTTGACCTAAAAAGGTCATTCCACCATTTGGTTATGCTTGTGATAGAGAGGAAAGAGTTAGAGAAGAGTATTGGGGTTTTGAGAGAGAGATTAGCAAACCGGTTAGCTCTCTCGTATCAATTGTGACGGTTTGTGCAACTTTGTAGCTTGCACTTAAGCATTGAGAGGAGCTTAAGGAAGCATTTGGAGGAGGCTTCTACAAACCTAATTGCCCATTGTTTGACTTTGTGCAAATTTGAAGAGGTAAGCAACAAGTTCCCTTCATATTTTTTACTTTCCACTTTGTTTACATTTGTTTTAGTCTCTAGTATCTACTTCTACCATCTACTATTTAGAATCTCGATTAATTCTAATTTATCTTGATAACAAAGTAAGAAGGCCCTAAAGTATAAAAATCTGATTTGATGCTAACTATTTTCTATTTATAATATATTCATATTGCAGCAGCAAACACATCAACATCATGCCTCAGGATGAGCCTTATGGAAGTGGAACTAGGGCTGCATTTAACCCTAATGCAGACCTAGCTGCAATAGCAAGGGACAGGGCTTGGAAACACGCCATCCCGGGCCACAAAAAGGGATTCGTTACATGTTGGCATTGTGGTGTAGTATATAATGGGGGAGGCATAAATAGATTGAAGTATCACCTAGCACATATACCTAGGCGTGATGCTAAAAAATGCAAAGATGTACCACACGATGTTATGCGAAACATGCAAACTCTTCTAGAGGAAAAAATGGAGAAAAAAAATTAGAAAAGAAGTAATAAGAAGAAATGGCACAACTAGCCCAACAGGGCATTATCTCATTACTCCACCTACAGATGCTACTACTTCTACGAGTGTTACCATTGGGCCTCGCATTTGTAAGCAAAGATCAACACTTGATTCTATGTTTGTTCCATGCACGGCTCCAAGTGCACAACCATCACTTGAGAGCATGGGTTGGAACAAGGAGAAGCATGATTATGCAAAATTGGCACTTGGAGACTTCTTCATCTACAACAACATTTCATTCAATGCAGCAAGGTACTTATTTATTTAAATTTTAATTTATGTCTTACTTCTCTTGCTTTCAACTTTCAACTTTCAAGAGAATAATAATAAATATGCTTATTTTGTTTATTTTAATTTGTATTTTGTTTTCAAATTTCACTATAATACACTAGTTTGTTTGACTTTAAATTTTATTTGTTTTAGGTCCCCTTATTGGCGAATTGCAATCAATGTTGTTACTGTTTGTGGTTCGGGGTTCAAAGCCCCTAGTGCTAATGAGCTAGGAAGCCCTATTTTGACCCAAAGGGTGGTTGATGTAGAAGGTGCAATCAAGGAGCGGCATGAGGTGTGGAAGACAGAGGGTTGCACTAATAGGAGTAGAACACTCCTCAACTTTCTTGTCTCCTCATCAGGTAATTGTTCTTAAGTGATTAAGTTTATAAATTATGAATTTATAAATTATGATTCATCATTGAACATTAAACTAATTTGTTTCTATTTCTTCAAGTGCCACGGTTTTTTTGAAATCAATTGATGCCTCAAGAAAAACAAAGAATGTTAAATATCTTTGTGAGGTAATGGATGAAGTGATAAAGGATGCGGATGAGGAGAATGTGGTGCAGATAGTTACAGATAATTCAACAAATTATGTTGTAGCAGGAAAGTTTCTTATGGAGAGACACTCACATATTTTGGACCCCTTGTGTTGCTCACTGCATTGACCTGATGTAGAGGATCTTGGTAAACTCCCTTGGATAAAAACAATTATAGAGCAGGGAAGGAGTGTATGCAAATTCATATATAATCATACATGGGTCCTCAACCTCATGAGGAAACACAATGACCAAAAGGAGTTGTCTCATCCAGGGGTCACTAGATTTGCAATCAATTTTCTCACATTGAAATCTTTGATCGATTCAAAGGGAGGTTTGAGACGAATTTTGTTAATGAGTGCATTGCATCATCATATGCAAAGACCACTGCAAAGATTGATGCAATTAATCATGTTTTCTATGAGGCTTCCTTTTGGACACCGATTGCTGATATTGTGACGGTAATTTTCCTCTTTGTCCTCATTTCAAGTTTTTTTGTTTATGAAATTATGTTATAAATTATTGTTCATTTTTTAAAGAAAAAACTTAAAACTGATTGTTTCTAACTTTCTCTTCCAACTTTCATAATGATTGCAGTTTGTAAAGCCACTTGTTGTTCTCCTATGAACTACTGATGGAGAGAAGCCCTCAATGGGCTACATTTATGAGGGCATGGATAGGGTGAAGGAGGCCATTTTCTCTTTTTTTGTAAGGAATCGAGATAGGTACAGGCTTATATGGGATGTCATTGATAGACATTGGCACAATCTACTTCACAGGCCTACACATGCAGCGGCCTACTTCTTTAATCTAGCATACCAATTCAACCCACATTTCAAGGCTGATGATGAGGTGTGGAGTGGCCTCTATGATGTTGTAGAGAGAATGTCACCTGATTCAAGAGTTGGAACAATTGTAATTCGTGAGATTGAGTTGTTTAAGAAAGCTCAAGGGAACTTATTTGCACGGGAGTTGTGCAAGAAAAACACGACAGAATTGATGCCTAGCAAAAATCTTTGATTCTACATCCTAATTTCTAATTCTATTACCATTTTAATTTGATGAAGTCAAAGTTATTGAATTGATTTAAAATTTTCTTGTTTCAAATGCATAGTGCGAAATGTTTGGCACTAAGGTGCCAAATTTATAGAGGATTGCGATTTGCATCTTGAGTCAGTCATCTAGTGCATCAGGATGCGAACGTAATTGGAGTCTATTTGAACATATACACTCGAAGAAGCACAATAGGTTGGCAGTGAAAAAATTGAATGATCTTGTCTTTGTTCACTACAACCTTCGCCTTCGCCTTCGCCATAGACATATACTGGGCATCGATACATCACCGATTGTATTAGAGAATGATGAGCCACATGCAAAGTGGAACACAAAGATTGCTAATCCTGTCTTCAGTGATGAGGATGTGGAGTAGGTTGATAAAATGGATCGGGAGGCTGAGGCAGTAGCGATGGCAATCAAGGAGGCTAGAGCGCGAGGAGATAGAGTGCAGGACCCTGAGGCTAGGAGTGATGGATCCGAGTCTGATGATGAGGATTATGTGGGTGAGAATGAGGATGAGGATAAGGATAAGGATTAGGTTCAACCTCAGACACAGGGAGAGAGGATGGCTCTATAGTCTTCCATGATTTATCTTAGGTGTACTCTTAGGAGGGCATAGGCTACTATGAGCCTTAGTCTTCTACTATTCTACACTCTAGTTGTCATTTTGATATATGTTTTGAACTTTTGATACCATGTATTTTGTAATCCATGAATATTGTAGACATTTGACACTGCAGTGACACTATGTTTATTACTTTAAGTTTATATTGTGTTATTTAGTTTTTTTCCTTCAAAAATTCGCTTTTATACTTATGTGATCTATGCAAAATTGTGTATGTGTATTAAGTAGCTTATATTTATCTCAATTATTGTGTATTTGATGTTAATTGACTAAAACATGCATGAAAAAATCTTAAAATCCTTTAAAATATTTGAATTTCATGGGTTTTTCAATTTGCCGAGTACAATTGCCGAGTCTGAGTCAGATTTTGACTTTCGAAATCAAAGGCGAGTCCGAGTCCCATAACTGTGTCAAACTAAATAATTTGTTGGACATTTGGCATGTCTATTTTTTCCATTGCCTGATTGTCATCGATCACTACCTTTGGAAATCAAAGCTAAAAGCTAAACAAAGAGGAGAGACTTCCAAAAGCAGAATAGTCCTCTCTGACTTTTTCATTCTAGCAGATTCTCTCACCAAGAGAAGATGGTGAACTCTCTCTACCAGAGAACCAATCATTAGCATTTTATCCAAAGCATGAGAAGTTTTTGTACAAAAAGGGTAAAAAATACCTCTCAATCCATAGTTCCAGACTAGGGCTCGGCAAGGCCAACTCGACTCATGACTAGGCAAAGTGAAAAACCTTTGAAATTTACAAATTTTAAGGATTCAAAACTTGTTTCATGCACCCATTATTGAACAAAGCTTAAAGACACTATGACATCATCAAATATCAAATAGAAGCTAATTTGATCAACAATCATATACATACATATACAAACCCAAGTTAACACATTGATGAAATAAGCTGACAAATAACCAATATTACCAAACACAACAACAGGTATTTTATGTTGACTACATCATCCCCAAAAGAAAAAGTAGTCCTCCAAATGACAAGTACACAACTAATATCTAGGAAGACAAATGACAAGAGTGTAGATGATGATGCGTACTGCGCAAACTCAGAGTTGTAGTGTACTTCAAAAATGAAATGGGGGTTTGGGGGTGATGCCCCCAACAAGATTGTCAAGGGGCAACACCCCTTGCAAGAGTCTGAAAGCAGTGCCCCTTGTGAGGTCAAAGGGATGTGCCCCTTGTAGGGTCAAGACCAATTTAGCACCTTGAGAACCACAAAAAAATCCATAACATTTATCATTTTCTTGAATTTTTTTGATGCCAAAAATAGTACTAATAAAGCCCACAAATGCAATTTCCAAATTTCTTCCTACCAAATCTCTTACTTGTCGAACAAAGCACAAGAATTCAAGAACTTGCAGCTATCATAGGAAGGGTTGCATTCATGTAGCTTCTCTTTGTTGATATTATTGAAACTCAATGACCCACTCTGACTCTAGACGTGACTTTTGCATCTAAAATTGAATATTCTTAGGACAAAATTGAATTAAATTGAGGGAATTTTGATGACGTCAATGGGACCAAGAGAAAACCAATTAATCTGCCTACTACAATTTCTCAAAATTGACCCTTCTATGGTGGATCTTGTGCGATCTTGTTTTTCCAAAAATTTCATTTATGTTTTTCACCAGTAAGTTATCATCATATTGCTTGTGACTATCTTCATAAGCTGCAGACTCTTGGATAACATGTCACTTTGTGTCAAACACCCCTATCTTGCAAAGTCACAGGATCTTTCCTCCTACCTGTTTCACATCTCAAATGATGAGAGTGGATTCTCAGTTGGGCAATTGGGATTTTGGTCTTTCCTTTAATTGCAGTTCCTAAATATTCTTTATCATGTTCCCATGTGATGTTAAACTCTTTGACATAATAAGATTATTTTCTACCTGTCTTATTTGTCCACATGATAGTCCTGAATTTCTCTAATACCCACTTCTTCATCTTAATGTTAGTGTTTGGACACACCTGGGTATTATGTTCTATTTGTTCAACCACTTGCTATTTTGTTTCTTCCCTACGGTCCAACTCCTCTTCAACCACCATCTTAGGCCAGTGATGCTTATCCATATTTCCCACTTTTTTAAGTAGCTTAGCAAGTGAATAACAAATGAGGCCTCAATTGTAACATACCCGCCTCTGCCAAAAGGATCTTGTAAGGGACTGTAGAGTTGACCTTGAGGTTACTAGTAATAAGATGTTTTTTGGTTCTTTCTATTTACCGCCATTTGGGATTTGATAGGTTACTCCCCCAAACCTCACATCCATAAAGAATAATCAGGACCACCAAAAGAACAAATAAAGTATTAATAGTCTTCCAATCCCACAACTCAGCTTTTGTACATCTATTCTGAAGAAGGTAAAAGGCTTACCATCCTCCCTGAAATTTTTTTATCTGCATGTCTCCCAACTTAGTCTATAATGAAAATCAATTCCCAGATACTTGTACTCATCCACCATCTCTAAAGAGCTGCCCTCAAATATAAACGAATGTCGCTGCTTTTTCTTTTTCAGAGAAGATTTAACAATAAGGATATGGTCATCCGCATATAAAAGCAGACCTACCACACAACCTACAAATTCATGCCTTCTCCATTGACCTTGTTTAACCACTCTTCCAACTTATCGATGTAAAGAGAAAACTAAGTAGGCGATAAAGGACACCCTTGTGTGCAAGGAAGAAATAAGTCCAAAAAAAAGTTCAAAAAAAAGTTTTCCATGTTTTTTAAAAGCCAATATTATATTGACAACAGCTGAGACAAGAGGCTCAGACTCAGCGAGGCAGGCAAGTCAAGTGTCTAACTCAGTCAAGACCAAGTCAAAGTCCATCTGATTCATCAAGGATGACTCAACTTGCTGACTCGAATGACTCACGGTGAATCTGCAGACTCTGCTCTCAACTACTGAATCAACCAAGGTTGTAGATCATTTGATCACTAGTGATTAGATAGAGAGGAGGGGAGAAAGCATTATTGTCCATCGGACATGGGATGGAGTATTAAACAATAGTTGGGGCAGTGGGTCGAAGCAAGCTTGTAAGGTCAGAATACAGAAAAGAACATGGTTGTCTCTACCGGCCTAAATAAATAATAAGCAATACGATAAGACAATTATATGTAAGTGGGGGCAGCATCAGCTGGTTCAGCGGGGGCAGCACAACTTCAGTGTATAAATAATAGGCATATGCTAATAAACAAGAACCTACCGTAGTTCTTGAATCTCACAGAATTTCTATATTCTAATTATCAATTCCTTCATCTGATAATTGGTCTATATTCTTATCAGCATCAATCCTCCATACAGGAAACTGTACACCTTATCTTACAAATGAAAAGGTTTGGGATTCAGTATTAATAATATATGGTAATAGAAGGTGCTTCTGACGTTCATCTGTATTTTACAGATATTGCAATGTTAATTTAACAAATGAAGTCATCGTGGAGCAAAAAAGATGTTTTCCTTGGGTGTATTTATTATGTCCTTACAACGGGTCCAATTGATAGACCCAAAACATTGAAGATTTCTTATCAATTTAATGCCAAGTGTATTCTTAACTTGTACACAGATATTTATAATTATTCACATGCTCATCTACAATCATTACATAAAAATACACTCATTTGGCACATCTGAGAAATCACCACCATCCTGTAATGTCCCCATTTTTATGCCTCCCTTAGTGTCAGTACCAGCAAACAGGATTGGCCTATTACCGGGATCCCATAGGCGAATGAGATAGACAAGGAACCCTTTTAGGGATATGTGATGACATATCAAGGCATGGAGAGAAAATTTGACCAGTCTTAGGCAATCTCCTAGACTTTAGGAGGAATCTCTAATTTTTAGGGATAGAAAGGGAGTCAGTAGGGACATACCAAGAGGCCTTGGGATCAACCTGGATACTTCTAGCACAGTTTCTATTGTTTAGAAGAGTTCTAGATTTTAGGACAGAACTATCAGTTAGCTAGTCATGGTCAAACAGCATCAGTGGACAGGAAGCTTCAGACAGAATTCAGATCTGGGTCTGGATAAGTGAGCTATGAATAAATTGAAAATAATTTTAATTATTTCCTAACTTGGTAAATAATAATAAAAAGTAATTATTATAATCAGTTACATTATAATAAAGTTCTATAATATTTGGCCCAAGTCCCTAGGAATTAAATTAAGTTTATAACTTAAAAAGGGGGCCAAGTTTGTGATGAATAATGACCCTTCATGACACTCAAATCCTAAAAAGGGATTAAAGTAAGAATAAAAATATATCTTATGTTAAAAAGGGTGAATACAAAACCCTAATTTCAAATTCTTATGTTCAAAAGGGTGAATAAAAAACCCTACTTTGAAATTGCTATTGGAGGGAAAATTGGAAAAGCATTACTTGAAGTTTTGGAGAGCTCTCGGAAGGGTTTTCAGCCATTTTCAGCCTCTGAGAACAAAAACTCTCACAAATTTAAGTGCCTGCAGGTGTGAAATAAAACCCACGGGTGCTCTTATTTGTACATATCAGTCAAGTAATTCAAATTGGCATCATTCTTTAGGGTGATTTATGTAGACCAGAACTGAAAGGGCAGATAATTTTCATCAAGAATAGCAGATGGGTGATTGTGGAGGTAATTTCATTAAATTTTGCAGCCCTAGTCCAGCTGTATGGCCCTAGGGCTTGTTCTACCATGCCCAGCTTAGACATAGCCTGGGAATTAGTGGATCAGACCACTGTTACAAACCTTTTTCGAACAGTAAGAACATTTTAGGCCTGTACGGCCCACAGAAGCTGGAGAAGGTAAGGTCGGTATCATATCTCAGCCATACATCAGCATATTTTAATTTAACCAATTCGACACCAGATCTGGGTGTTTGTGTCAATAGCAAGAATCACAGTATTTATCAGAATTGCCAGTCTGATATCAGTTTGGATGTTTGGAGAAATCAAGAGTACTGAAATGTGATTGCTTCCTTGAATTGGATCAAACCAAATTGCCCGGTACAATTTGTGAAAGCCAATCATTCATCATTAGTTCTTAATTTTCAAAATTTCTTACATTAAGCATTGTTTTTGCAAGTATTATTCAAAAATCCGAAAAAAAAAAAAATTTTTAAAAATTTAAATTAAAAAAAAAAAAAAAAAACTTCAATAACAATAAGAGAATATAATCAGATAAAAAAGGATAAACATCAGACTATATCCAAAATCAGAATTTGCAAGGTGGTATTCCGGGGGTGGCTATTACACACCCATCCAGCAATAAATCTCAACCACTCACAAAAAGATAATTTTTTACAGTAACCTTAAAATGTAACCCAACAGAAAGATACAGTATGGATTGTGGAAACTTAATATCATTAAGCAACCCAACAACTAATATAATCATCCCAATCAATCTCAATTCCCAACAATCCATTTGCAATCGATTTTGACCATTCATCTTTTATCTTTACCTAGAAGCTAACAAACATTAAATAAAATTACCCTAATTCATCTCAGCCATCCATTCAACACCAAATCTATTGTTTACACCCTCGTTCAAAATTGTACAAATTCAGCATCAATACGACATGGCAAGTTAGAATAGCTGCATGCTATCAAAATGGCATCACATGGATCATAAGGTTTGCCAAACTCTTGCAAAAGCTTGAACAAACACAATCAATCATAACCTGAGGATGTATACTTCAATAAAAAGGATTTGCATTTGGTAAGATTGTCATAAATTTATCTTAGTTTTTAATTTTTTAAGCTCAATTGTAAGTTGCATCAAATTTGGAAGAGGAATTATAGCTTACGTTCATTTCTATTTGTTTTCAAATTTTATTTGAGCACACCTTGTATTGGCCAAAAGCCTAAACTATGCATCACGTGGAAGCATTTAATATTTTCAAATCCCATCTATCCATCTCCTTGCATTAGGAAGACTTCTGATCAAAGAGGACTCAATTTATCATCAAGACCATGCAAATGGGGGCCTAGTCTCAAATGACAACTACAATATATTTTTTCAAGATGGAAGAGAATTTGATTAAGTAAATGAAAAGAATTAAAAAGGGAAAGCAATGGTGTCAGATTGCCTAGCCAGCTGTGGGGTGGAAATGCCAGATTGAAAGAAGGCTGCAGTGAAGGGTAGAGAGAATGAGAAGCATAGAGAGATGTTGTGTAAGTCTTATAGGAAGCATAAAGAGGTGATCCTTTCCCTTTTAGAGGAACTGATATCAAATAGAGCTGGCAAAAAAATTTACCGTACCCCATAAAAGGGTAGTTGCATCACATTGGATCACATTTTAACCAGACATGCCAGACATGCAAGGAAACAAGGACTTGGCAAGTTTTCATACCAGCAGAACAGTAAATTAAAATAAAAAAGCTTTTTTAAATAAATTGCTTCAAATGAAAAATAATGATCCTGCATGAAGTTCACATGCTTGGCATTCATGTTGCAGTGAAGCAAAGTGATGTCTGCAGCTTGCGTTCTGCACATCTTAAATCACACTGCATAGTACAGGGTTTTAAAAAGACCTGCAGAAACCTCAGGAAAAACAACAATTGGAACTCACTATAAGATTTACAGAGTACGTGCAAGCTGGGGTACAAAATAAATGGAAAAAGCTGTGCAATAATATGAACGGTAACAGCCAGGAAAACGGTAACAACAGTCAGGCAGCAAGTCAACAGAACAACAGGCATTCATAGGTTGTTAAGGATGAAAGAGGAGATGAAAATGTCACTAATTTGGTCAATAATGTACTGTAACGAAACGGATGAGACCCATGGACAATGGGGGAGATTTTAGCATGTAAAGTAAACAGATTCAATCATTGGCAAATTAATGTTTTTTCTCCTGTTAGAGTATGTGATCCTCTCTGTCACCTCATCCAAACATGATCTAACTTCCTCCACCAAAGGATATCAAATTTAGATTTCACCACAATAGCAATAACCATTATGGTAACCTACTGTTTTTACTCTTCGAAGTCGAGTAACAAAATTAATATTATGGACTGTTATGGTACTCCCTTGTATTAACTTTCAATATGATATTTTTTTGCTTTCTTCAGTGTAATGAGGTATAAATTTAATTGATTATTTTTAACTTTTTTTATGTATGTTTAAGATAATTTAATATGAGATGTATAAGTATTTTCTTTATTAAATCCTCTACAATCAATGATTTTTTTAAATTGCCAACTTTAAGCCCTTGAAAGAAAAATAAGTCTTTAAACCTGTTAGTCGCCATCAGAACTTTAATATTCCCCCGTGCATCAAAACCATCCAGCTGATTCACTATTTCAAGCATGGTTCGTTGGACCTCATTATCACCACCTAAACCATCATCAAAGCGAGCCCCGCCTATGGCATCGATTTCATCAAAGAAGACAATACAAGCTTTCTTTGACCGGGCCATCTGCACAAAGAGGCAAATTGAATCAAAAAGTATTGTTATGAGAATGCATACATCTAAGAACCACAAACGTGCCCCAATGGACAAGATTTAAGGAGAAGAAAACAAAATTTGTATGACCATTATCTAAAAAAATTAAGTGAACAACAGTAGACAAAATAATAATTACAAAATGAATAGGTCATATACGATGATAGATATATGCTTTGACATGTATAAGATCCATTATATAGAGCACATTTATTTGTCCATTATTTATCCACCTTCTAGAAGTTTGAAGACATTCCATGCCATAAGCTTAGAAAGACAATTATATGACATCTCAATCACAAGTTTGTTGATATACAAGAGTTGACATTGCCAGCACCATGCGGACCATGCATTGTACATTGATAATTTAATCAATGTACCAGCATCAAGTTCTCACATATATTGTGTGTACCAGCAAATCTTCCTTTGTTATGCCGTGCAAAGCTTGGAGTATTGGATTCAAAGACACTTTATTTCCCAAATAATTGACCAGTCACCAGACTACCTATCTTATTACAGAAAACATTTCATTCTATTATCTTGGAAGGAAAGAAATTGCAGGACACCATAAGCATATTTTGTTGAAATATAAGACCCAACAAAGGCAGCAGAACATAGAGCATGCAGTTCACATTAGTCACTAATGTCTATAGTCCAATGTCAAGGCCTTGATTCACATTGTATGTGCCAAAAGCCTTCCTATAGCTTAAAGGAACAATACTCTATTGCAAAGAGATGCTAGTTCCCAGTCACCAAGCTTCACCAACAAGCTTACACAAACAATTGACAAAACTTCATTCAGCTGTCATTAAGAATTTTTTTATTTTGGTTTATCTGAAAACCTGCCACTTTTGCATCTAATGGCACTTTCTTGCTGGCAGTGAAAATTCATTCCCCAGGAACATGGCTTAAGGGACAAGACAACCATCCATAACTTTCAAAAGACACGATTGAAATGTTGCCCCTTGCACCCATCCCCCTAACTCCTTCAACTCCCCCTTCTAGAATCTACATTAAAACAGGACGTTTCCATAATTTTTGCCAGAATTAGAATGTCATAGCATTCCAAGGAGATGAAAAAGACTCTTTCGACCTGTGGCTTTCAAACTTCAAACAAGATGTTGACATCTGTCAGTGAACTTGATGTGACCTAAGCATTTTCAGGTTGATTAGAGAGGAGAGTATAAGATCTGGCTAGCCTTCCAGATTTAGCTCACTATGATTTTTATTGTGATTCCAGTAAATTCATACAGAAACTGAGAAGACTTCTTCCTCAAATTCAACTTGACCCGAAATGCATTCACAAGTAATACAACAAACATCAATTCCTTAGCATCCATTTTGCTATAAAAGCAAGAACATAGACATGAGGGAATCATGTCTTACAGGCAGGAATAAAACAGAAAGCCTTTGATGAAATTTGAAGACCTGTTGAATGGAAAGCAAACTCGCAATCTCATCTTATAGACAGTGGTTAATGGTAAAGTTTAATGCTAGCATCGGCCTTTTTCTATATAAAGGTTTAGTCAACAATGAATTACTAAATAATAGGAGCCCACCCAAGAAGAGATCCTTATCATATACTTCCCAGTAGAAATACATCGAATTGTTCAAATTTAATATAAATTTTAGTTAGACTTACATCACAGATCAATCTGTTTCAGGCTGACCTTAACTCAGACCAAAGAAGCAATAATATGCAAAATGAAAAAATAACGATTATACATGATTATTTGTGAATTAAGCAGATTTTCCCCAGAAAGAATCCCAATTTGCATAAAAATTGTTGACCCAATTTCCAATTATTTGCCACGTTAAAATCATGTTTAAATCCACCAAAAAACATGAAAAAAAACATTATGAAAATCCCAAAACCCTTGAGAAACTAACAAAATCACAGAATTGGTCAGAAATAGGATCAATTCCAGTACAGAAGTCAGCAGGAATCAGCATGGATCCAACTGAATTTGAAAGGGTCTCAGTCATCCTAAATCACAGGCAACCTGTGAGATAGTGTTGGCGCACCTGATAAATTTGCTCTAAATGGTATTTATTTAAAATTAAAATCTGTTAATATTTTTTATTTATAATTTTTTTCAATAATAATTATATAATTAACTTTTAATATATAAAATACAGCGTAACACAGGGACGCATTCCCCCATCAAACCCGGGCTGCACCCAAGACGGGGATGCACCCGATGTTAAATCTGTAACATTGATAACCATATTGGTCTGACTGTGCAGATCGCACAAGCATTATATTGCATGAAATGCCTTATCTAGACATGATCGGCGGCTTCTTGAGATAACTATGGTTAACTATTAACTAAACTAAACTTGGTTTAGTTTGTCTTCAAAACTTTGTCTTCCTTAAATCACCGATTATGAGAACGCAAAGTGGGCCACCCTAGGAAGGGCCATGTCCCTTAGAGGGACTTGCCCTTTGGTTGATGTATTAATATAGGGTGTAGTTGAAGTTTAAGGACACACAAAATTACAGTACTCTGCCCCTTGATCACTACTGCCCTGGACGAATACTTGCAGAAAAGAAAACATTTTCAGAATTATATTTTTCAATTCAATCAAGTCTGAATACTGGACATCATAAGAGCAAGCATAAGGATAGAAGGTATAATCCAAATCTGATCTATAACAGAATTTGTAGAAACTTTACATAGTATCAGAGCTCTAGTAGTCGAACCTAGGCTCTGTAAATTAAACAATCAGACTTAATATATCTAGCATCATTCTTCTATCTTCAATGGCATACACAATCAGACTCGAGGACAGGTTTAATGGGAAAGAACACTTTGATGCTTGGAAATTCAGAATCATGATGATTCTTGAAAAAAATGATGTGAAACAGTTTGTTGATTCAGCATCCAAACAACCTGCTATTGAACCTAATAAAACTATCTGCAGTAAAGGAAATAGGAAAGCCATGTAGATCATATTAGATGGAGTGAAAAACGAAATAGTACCCATGCTACCGAAACATCAAACAGCATTTCATATGATGAATGCATTATTAAATGCATATGAAGTCAACAATGCAACTAGAGTCCTCGCACTAAAAAGGCAACTAAATCATATACAGATAAAGAAGAGAGAATCGATAAATGATTTAGATAAAGAAGAGAGAATCGATAAATTCTTACTTCCTAAGAGTTGCCAGTCTAAGAGATGAACTTGCAAGTATAGGAACCATAATTGATGACAAGGAACTAACGCTGATGGCTATAGATGGGTCACCAGATTCATGGGAAACGTTCGCACACGGAGTAAGTGCTAAAGACAATCTTCCTGACTTCAATAAACTTAAGGGAGATTGTTTTCAGGAAGAATCTAGAAAACTTAAAAAAGGGGGAAAGTTGAAAACTAAAGATGAAGAACTTCATGTTCTCAACACAAATACCTATAAAGGTAAGAAGAAGCACTTCAAAAAGACTTCAATAAACTTAAGGGAGATTGTCTTAAAGGAAAATCTAGAAAACTTAAGAAAGGGGGAAAGTTGAAAACTAAAGATGAAGCACTTCATCTTCTCAACACAAATTCCTATAAAAGGGTAATCAAAAGAATGACAAACCTAAGAAAGATCTATCCAAAATAAAATGCTTCAAATGCGAAAAATATGACACTAGATCTAATTGCCCTGAGAATTCTAAGCAACAAGTAAATTGTACAAACATTACTAGGAAAGAAGATAACTATGATCCTGAGAATTATGTATTGTATTCGGCTCTATCAAATGAAGTCTCAAGTAAGGGATGGGTGATTGATAGTGGATCATCTTGACATATTACAGGATACAAAGAAGCACTAGACTCTATATCAAAAAAAGTTAATGTCTAAGTCACCATCGGTGATAATTCAGCACATTACATCAAAGGAATTGAGAATTGCACCTTAAACTAAAGTCGAGTACATCTCAAAGGAGTACTCTATGTTCCAGGAATAAAAAGGAATATAATCTCGATTGCAGCACTTGAAGATGATGGACATAATGTTGCATTCATGGACGGTAAAGTCATGACCTAGGCTAAGAACTACTCAGTTAAGAAAGCAAAATTGATTGGTCCAAGAAAGGGGTACTTGTATGAATTAAATTCAGAGCCTAGTCGACCCATTCAAACCTTAATTCATGAAGCTGCTGATATAAATGAAATATGACACAGAAGGTTAGGACTTCTAAATTTCAAAACATTATCGACTATGGAGAAGATGATTACTCGTTTACCTAAGTTAAATAAAGATCATTCAAACATATGCAAAGGATGCGCTCTGGGTAGGAACACCAAAAGTCCATTTCATGATAGCACTAGAAAAACTAACAATATTTTGGAATTAATCCACTCAGATTTATGTGGACCTATGTTTGTTCCTTCTTTTGGAGGATTCTGGTACTATATACTTTTTATAGATGACTTCTCTAGGGAAACTTCAATTTACTTCTTAAAATGTAAAGAATCAAAAGAAATCCTTGAGAGAATTAAAGAATTTAAAACCTTAACTGAAAACTTATCAAGACATAAAATTAGAACTCTTAGATTTGTATAAA
This sequence comes from Cupressus sempervirens, assembly GCA_028749045.1. Lineage (NCBI taxonomy): Eukaryota > Viridiplantae > Streptophyta > Pinopsida > Cupressales > Cupressaceae > Cupressus > Cupressus sempervirens. Next base: position 530,419,247 of record CM053793.1, read on the forward strand.
GAGTTTTGTAAAGAAACGGGAATTAAGAGGGAGTATACCGTTCCTTATAATCCACAACAAAACGAGATAGCAGAAAGGAAGAATAGGACAATTATAGAAGCTGCAAGAGCTACAATATTTGATCAAAATCTAGAATATTATCTTTGGGCAGAAGCCTCTAGTACTGTTGTCTATATTCAAAACAGAAGTCCTCACTCCTACCTTAGAGATAAAACTCCTGAAGAAGTCTTTACTAAGGTTAAACCTAATATAAGTCATCTTAGGATTTTTGGGTGCCCAGTATATATACATGTTCCAAAAGAAAGAGAACTAAGTTAGAACCCTCCGAGAGGAAAGATATTTTTGTAGGGTATAATGAAACATCTAACGCATATAGGATTTTCATACCTGGTCAGAAAAGTATTGAACTTAGTAGGTATGTAATTTTTGAAGAAGATTTAGCATTCAAAAGAGCCCTAAGTTTTGGAGATCCCTCTCCCTTACCTAGTTCTGAAGAAAATACTGAATCTGAGTCTCAGAGGGAGAACATTGAAGAAATTGAAGATGAAATTGAAAATCTCAATCTTGAAGAAACTCAAAATTCTAAGAAAATACCACTTTGGGCCATTAAGACAGTAGAGGAAGCACAAGACTTTGTTGCACCATCTGGAACATTTAGAGAAAGCAAAAGACCTAAAAGACTTTCTAGTTATGCAGCAAACATGAATGATTTGTCTAAATCAGAACCAACCAATTTTTCAAAGGCCATTAAACATACAGCTTGGAAGGATGCAATGATGGAAGAATACAAATCCATTATAAAGAATGATGTTTGGGAAATTGTTCCAATACCTTAAGGAAAATCTATTGTTTCTTCCAAGTGGATATTTAAAGTCAAGCATGTTGTTGATGGTAGCATTGAAAAATATAGAGCCAAATTCGTAACCAGGGGATTCTCTCAGAAAGAGGGGATTGATTATGGAGAAACCTTTGCTCATGTTGCCAGATACATCTTTGTAAGAGCAGTCCTAGCTATTGCAGCATCGAAAGGATCGAAAGTACATCAGATGGATGTAAAAACAGCATTTCTGAATGGAAAGATTACAAAAGAGACATATTTGGAGCAGCTTGAAGGAATTGAAACTCATAACCTTAAAAGTTTTGTTTGCAGGCTCAAGAAAGCTATGTATGGGCTTAAACAGGCTCCAAAGGCATGGTATGAAAGAATTGATAAATATCTCACCGGCTTAGGACTCTCCAAGAATGAAGCTGATCCAAATCTATATTATAAAAGGGATAAAGATAATATGGTAATTTTGATTCTATATGTTGATGATTTACTAATAACAAGTGATGATCATCTCATAGATCAATGCAAGAAAGATCTAATCAGAGAATTTGAGATGAAAGATTGAGGACTTCTTCATTACTTCCTAGGACGAAGTATGGCAGAATTTTGGCAGCATAATACTCAATCGAGGAAAGTATACATTAGACATCTTGAAGAGATTTGGAATGTGGAACTACAAGCCTATGTCTTCTCCCATGGAAACTAATCTACATAAACTTAAGGAAGCTACAACAGAATCACCTTCCATAGATTCTACTCTTTACAAATAGATGATTGGGTCCCTTATGTACTTGGTAAATACAAGACCTGATATTTGCTATGTTGTTGATGCATTAAGTCAGTTTATGTGTGCGCCAAAGGAGATTCACCTAGTTGCAGTCAAACACATCATGAGATACTTACAAGGCACTCTTAACCTTGGGCTCAAGTATGAGAAAATTGAATTGAACATACATGGATACACAGACTTAGATTGGGTTGGAAGTGTTACTAACAGGAAAAGCACTTTAGGATGTTATTCGAGTTTAGGTTCAGCGATGATATCATGGATATGCAGAAAGCAGTCAGTAGCACAAAGTTCCACAAAAGTTGAATACATTGCAGTAGCGATGGCCTCTCGAGAAGCAATTTGACTTAGAAAGTTACTTGTGGGATTGTTTGGTCAAGCCATGAATCCTACAATTATTCATTGTGATAATCAGAAGTTCATTCAAGCTTTCTGTGAATCTAGTTTTTCATGACAGGTCCAAGCATATTGAAATTCCTTACCATTATGTCAGAGATGTGGTAGATAGGAATACTATAAAATTAGAATACATTTGCACTGCAGATCAAACAACAGATATTCTTACCAAACCTCTCTCTCGAGTGAAGATAGATCACTTCAAGAAAAGACTTGGTATGGTTGAATTGTAATACATTTGTATTCTTTAAATTATTATTAAAATAATTCTTATTGTCGGGATATTAACTATTATGGTTTGTATTCATTATTTAAGAGGTGACGATCTCTAAGATAATGAACACTTGTATAAAAGACATTATGAGAGATGACGATCTCTTAGATAATGTGTTGAACAGTAGAGAACTATTGTCAGAGCTAGATGAGTTCAAGATCATTTGTGATAAACATTTCTATGCCTATGAGTCACAACTTGGATAAAGGAAGGATTTATTCTTCGGACTTTATCCTATGTTCTGGTAGATCTTAACTCAGAATCATGTTGTGATATAGGATTGCCAGTACCTATGAGTCAACTTGGATAAATGAAGAATTTAATCATCCTTCGGACTTTATCTTGTATATTGTATGCTTTGAAATACTGATATCACTAGTATCAGTGATAAGTCATATCACAAGTATAGTAATATGACATAGTATCATGTGTTCAAAGATACCACATACTTAGGAAATTCTGATAGAAACAGAGTATCAATCTATGCTTATTCATCATAAATTAATGATGCTAGATATGTTATCTCTGAGTATGATTATCAAGTGAAGAGGGAGTGTTAAATCTATAACATTGATAACCATACTGGTCTGACTATGCAAATCGCACAAGCATTATATTGCATGAAATGCCTTATCTATACATGATCAGCGACTTCTTGAGATAACTATGGTTAAGTATTAACTAAACTAATCTTACTTAAGTTTGTCTTCAAACCTTTGTCTTCCTTAAACTTAGTTAAGTTTGTCTTCAAACCTTTGTCTTCCTTAAATCATTGATTATGAGAATGCAAAGTGGGCCGACCTAGGAAGGGTCATGTTCCTTAGAGGGACTCGCCCTTTGGTTGATGTATTAATATAGGGTGTGGTTGAAGTTTAAGGACACACAAAATTACAATAATCCACTCCTCGATCACTACTGCCCTAGACGAATACTTGTAGAAAAGAAAACATTTTGAGACTCATATTTTTCAATTCAATCAAGTCTGAACATTGGAGATCATAAGAGCAAGCATAAGGATAGAAGGTATAATCGAAATCTGATCTATAACAGAATTTGTCGAAACTTTACACCCGAGACGAGGGTACAGCGTCTCGGGCAGCACCACTTAGAGCACCACCTTTGCCAGAGACAGCGAGATGCCTCTGTGTCCCCTGTGGGTGCGGGGGGACGCAAGGGGGGATGCCAGGACATCTCCTATGGCAACAGGATGGGGAACATTAAAAAAAAAACACATTATTTTAATATTTTTTTGGTTCTATTTTTGTTAAAATGGGATGTGGGGCCCATTCCGTCCTCCTTTGTTCAAAAGCCTTCTATTTTTTATTTTTAACCACATTTGCATTTCTATATCTGAAGGTTGATATATATTATTAATTTTAAATTAAATTATTTGACACACTTTCATTTGCTGATGTTCAATGTTCATTGTTTGTCATTCAATCATGAATCATGATGTTCCAATTCAAAACTTCAATGCAATGTTCAATGTTCAAATTTTTTACATCTTTGTATCTTATATTGTATAATTGTAGTACATCTTTTCATAACTAGCATTTTAAGTACCATATGTATAGTATATACACCACTGCTCCCCCCACCACCACAACCTCCACCCCCAATCCCCCGCCGTCATCCCCAAATCAAGGCCCCTTTGTCCCCTCGTCTCGGAAACTTGTCCCCCTATCTCGCAGGGCGGTGTAACTATGATAAAATATGATAGGGAACTTAAATTTATAATTAATATATTGAATTTTTGCTAAGACAAAGACACATAATTCATCATATGAACAATATATTTCCATGATAACAAACAAGTTTACATACTTGTAACAAAACAGCTTCCAACACAAATATTAACATTTGTCTCTGCCTAAAATATTAGTTGCAAGCTAGGTATTGCCTAAACCAGTGGATTGCTTATCCTTTACTTCAACTAAACAACAGCATTTTGTTGAATTCTACCCCATATAAAGCACTTACCAATTGCCATTGTGGAACATAAAGCATTACTGTTGTGGAATATGATTTGATAAGCTTTCTAAAAAAATTAACTGCCCCTGCGGAACTCAATCACAACGGAAGCCTTCAATCACTTCAAAATGGTTTCCACTTTTACTAATTTCATAACAGTAACTGGATCGCTGTCTAATAAATATTGGTCTCAGTTACTTCATAGACTTAGCAATTACTTGATCGGACTTGGACAACTCTTTGATGTATTTAATGAATACCCTATTAAAGAATCAACTTAGTATTTGCTAATGTAACTAACAGTATCAACATAACAAATATTATTTTCTACAATTGATGGATTATACTCTACTTTATTTACTTTCTATATCTGTATGCTATGAAAATGCCCTGAAGTTTTAACAAGGTAATCTCTGTCTCTTTTTCTACAATTTTTGAATATTTTTAAATCTGATTTTCTCCCCATGTTTTGAAAAAAAAGACATATACTTTTAATTTACCAGTATTTACCCCATATGATTTTGCCGCTATGACTCAGGCACCTATGCGGACACCAGATTCCAAATGTAGAGACGCTTTCAGGAATGATATATTTTGTGCAGGCTTAGATTTATATTTTTAGTAATATATTTAAATGTTCGCATTTTCTAAATTGTATTGTTAAAGTTATTTTTTTGCAATTTTCTATTTGTTTGTATTTCTAGATTCAAATATAAATTTTTATTGTAATAACCATCCCCAAAATCTGATAAAAATTGCCACATAGAACTCACAAAAATACTGCAGAACACTTCTATCTGTTGTACTTGAGTAGATTCCATACATAACATGTATGGAAAACCTGGATTTTATATTAATCATGAAGACAAACTGTGTTATTGACTTCATAAATAGAACAGTCAAAAAAGAGAACAAACTAGAATTTACAAACCTGAAAAAGCTCACGAACCATTCTAGCACCCTCACCAACATACTTTTGAACAAGCTCACTTCCAATAACTCGAATAAAGCATGCATCTGTCCGATTAGCCACTGCTCTAGCTAATAGAGTCTTTCCAGTTCCAGGAGGCCCATAGCAAAGAACACCTTTGGGTGGATCTATTCCAAGGTTAACAAACTTCTCAGGATGAAGCATTGGAAGCTCTACAACCTGATAAGAAAAATAAAACAATTAGAAAAAGCATAAACAAACAATGATGTAGTCCCACTTCAAATACTGGACATACAGAAATTTGCGAATTATAACAGGTGATGAATAAATAACTTTAAGTAGACTACAGATGAAAAAACAAGAAAGGAATAAATTGAATTGAAGAATTATTAGAACCTTGTCTCACGGAGTTGCTATCATAGGAAATTCCCAAAATGCTCCAGGAATTAATTTTTCAACCATAGAACACAAACTAAATCACACAAGGGGAAGGGTGCAACACCACTCAAATTTCACACTACAGAGGAAATTCTGTGGTTAAAAAACAGTACTGTTTTGGGCACACAGATGCTTAACTGTGTTTGGAACGACCAAGAAAACTAGAACTTTCAAACAGGATTTTAGAAACATAGTAACCATATTAAGACAAAATTTGGTAAACCTCTCGCATTTTTTCAATCTGCTCTTTGCATCCACCGACATCATTGTATGTGACATCTGGCTTTTCTTCAACTGTCATCATGGTAACACTCGGATCAATCTTTGGGGGCAATGGGATCTGAATTTGATACTTGTTACGATCAACACTGCACATAACAAAACTTTATCAACCAGTTACTCCACAATAAACCAACATCATTTCACTGGTCACGCTATCCAAAGGCTTTTCTGCATCACTTGAACAGTAGCATTGTACAAATTTGCATGTAGCGTGTATTAGCATCTCTTCAATCAAGAATGATTAAAGAGCTTTGTCATAGATTACAAAAGGATAAACTATCTGAGATGTCAATACTAACCCAACTCGCATGCCTTCTTCAATATCTGTCGGTGAGACCTTATCGCCCAATCCAACTACAAACTGCATTTTCAAAAATCAATCATGCACATATTATATAAATATTTACAGCTTTGAAGGCAATATTGGCTCTAAAAAAGTTTCCATGAAGGTTCTCTAAAGTACCACTTCATGAAGGAGCATCCCAGCAGTAATATTTTTGAATTAATCTGTTTGGAAATTTTTCAAAAAACCGGTTGATTCATCTACAAAATTAGAATTAGTATATTTAGAAGTCAAAACAAAAATAAGTCACCTTAGCAATTTGCTTAACATTTATAACATATTTCGCATCCTCAGTATTTGGGTTGATTATTTTAGTGCACCTTGCCACCTGCATGGCACGAACAAGAACTGGATAAAGATTCAATTTTATCTCACATCATCAAAAAAAAACATAAATTAGTACTATGGTTGGTCATAACTAAAACTGGAACCAACACAGATGGCACACCAGAAAACCTCACATATTGACTAATATCTCCTTTACAAAAGCTTAAAAACTCTCTACATCCAACACTAAAACCATGATTGTCTGTCTCATTCTGCACTCATGTAGGAGGTTGGCAACATAAAATACCTGCAGGGGTTGCTCCTCCTGCATCATCTGCTTGTCTGACACAAGATCCCATTGACTAGGTGCAGCTAATCCAGTGTCTGATTCCTTTATTCCTGTCAATATAAATGGCTTCACAGTTATTAATAACTAACATTAGAAGCTCCATGCCTGGTATTTCGTAAATACTGAAATAAGAGGCATACTACCCTATAACTGCGAAGAGTGTAAATATCATGAATATGAGATATACAAGACTCGTTCATCCTGGAACAAATTGGCAATGCATTACAAAATGCTTATAACAAAACCTCCAAGGAGACTTCATAATAGTGATGCAGAATTCCACATTTATACTGCTAGACAGGCAATGAGATAATTAATGGCCCTACAGTAAATACTTCTAAAACCATCTTCTTCCAATTAGGAAATTTTGTGTTGTTGAGGACAAAATCATTTATCCATAAAAAATATTAGCTAATTCCATTCTTGGTTCTATGATATTATATTGCTATTGATCAAACAAAAGTAATATGTTTACCATAATATGATCAACAATATTGATACAACTTCAGAGAGCTATTCTTAGATTCTATAGAGCTGTTAGATTGACAAAATTGGGATTCTACTAGCCCCATACTAAGCTATAAACTTTTTATGGCATCCACTGAAAGAACCTCTACATCCATATTTAATACTTCATCTCTAGTTAGTTATTGTTGGCACTTGGGTTAAAGAACCTCTGAATGAAACCCTGCACAAAAAATGTGATTATTTTCTAGCCCTGAGTCCTGGGAAATTTTCAAAATTTCAGGAAACATTTAAAATCCAATTACTTTTTCACAAGAAACAGCCTGGCATATCAGAGAACAGCTAGAACACTCGAATTCAAAATAATAATAAAAAATTTATAAAAAGGGTTAGACACCCCATGTAATGCCCCGCCCGGAGATCCTTGGAACAAATATAAATAAAAGCCAATATATATTTTTATTTTGAATAACAAGCATGGAATTAAACAACATCAACATGCAATTGATCATAAGATCACAACAAAAGACTTAACCAACCAAGTCCAAGCAACCAACGAATCTCCAAGCGTCACTACCAACCGACGTGCTCAAACCGATTACGAGAAAAGAGACAACTACAAAACCTAGAATATCTGATCTGTCAAAACCTAGAAAGACGAGCAAATCAAAAGGGTACTTGAAACACCTAAACGCGTTTCCTAAAAACCAGCGGAGATACCCCCTCTTTTCCACACGAGGAAACACAAACCTCTAGACTCACACGAGACATTACTTCTTCGTGCAAGGAAGTACCTCTCCGCATGAGGAAGTGCATCGCTACGCGCGAGGCACTACCTTCTCCCACGAGGAAACGCAATTCCCAAGCGAGGAAACTCTAGGGTCAGCCAGCAAATCTCTCAGCCCTACTACTGAGGCTTCGCACAAGTGAATGCCATGTCTCGCGCAAGAGAGTACAATCTCGCACAAGCTTTCACTATGCTTCGGGTGAGAGAACGGCTTTCTCGTGCGAGAGAATGCATTTTTGCGCAAGGAAACCCTTCCCTAACGCAAGAAACAACAACAACAACAAAAAAAAAAAGAAAGACATAGGACGAAGTAAAAAGTAAAACAATACCTCCACACCGAGGAGTACCAGATCCACAAGATCGAGGCTTGGACGCTCGAACACAAGAAATACATGACACCAAGCGACAAGAGGGAGAAAACGTCTATCCATCTAATCCGCAACAGCATATGAAGGAACATATGGAAAGCAACATTGCAATGTACATACATGGCTCATAAACCAAACATCATAAGAAGGAAAAGCATGAATAAACAAACACCCAAACAACTAAAACTCATGCATAGTTCCTCCCAACCATAATGGCATCATGAGACTGCATGCATCCTAGCCATCCCCCAAGCATAACATCCCAAACTGCCAACTAGTTAGTCGAAGCTGTCTTATGAGGACATTACTACTACAACATAATAACAACATAAGAACATGAAGATCTAACATGCTAATCCAACAAAGCATAGATACTCCAACTAAAAGTGAATCACGTCATCTAACCATATGCTAAAACATCATAATAAAGGAATGCATCAATACTAACATCATCTAAACATGATATCCAAGCATTCCAATTAAAGCATAAATCACAAGGAAACATACTCTGGAAACCCGAATATACCAAGTGAAACATCAAGCATTGATCTCAACTGGAAATAGACCGTCTCTGTAAATCGGTCCCTAGTAGTGGTATAGGTAGCTATGCCTCCCAACCATGTGGAACTCGTAGGCTCACTCTCGTCGTGTTGATAGAGATAGTGATCCAACCACAAACACACATAAACAACTGCCCATGGCTAACACTCACACTAGACAGTAAGAAGGACTGAAACCAAGATCATGAGACAATGCAAGTACAACAGGTCCGAGTCAAACACTCGATAGGTCAACTATGTAGGGACTCGGAAGAGTAAGTCGACTGGCATCAAGGAACCCAAGCTAAGTATTCTGCGGCATCAACTCCCTAGGGAGACACACACACTGTATCCTTGGATCAACTCCGGGTGCTCACATTTTTAAGTGAGCTCGGATCAACTAACGAGTGCTCACTATTTTATTATCTTAGATTCATTACCCAGTAATTTATGTAGTTATCACTTATTTAGAAACTTCTTCACGCCAACCTGGGAAATAGTCACCAAGGTTGCGAGAGAAGCCCCTCCACAGTGCTACCCTACATAACCATGCTCATCACACAATGAGTGCCTGTAGGCAATGCATATTCCCAACCCAACCCCAAATGAACATAACTCCACCAATAACAACTGAGAGATCGGACCTCGCAAGCACCTGACAAATGCACGCGCACGTGCTCATGTGTGGACACACCAACTACACGAAGATCATAAAAACAAGGGCTGGATGAGGACACAAACAAAATAACACTCAACTAAATACAAGCTCGAGGGTACAAATGCAACACACATCCCAATGCTTCAGTGTAATAATCTACACCCTACTATTCTAAGGGGACCGTACTATTCTACCTGTGCATCAAAACGTCGAAAATGTACCTGCAACATAAAAGTGCGACAATGGTCAAATTGACGTCCTACTTATAATCCAAATCCACGACCAACACCATGCCAAGAAAACCCAAGAAAACTAGGGAGCATGCAAATCGAGGCAAAAAACCTCAAAAACCCAACATTAACAAAAATCAACGAAAATAAAGCCCATTCAACCCATGGGTGAATGAGCCACAGAAATCCAATAAAAATGGGATTCGAACACCGTATGCAAAAACGGCCAGCATAGGGGTGCGAAACCCCAAACCCCCATCCTGAAAATCAAGGAAATGCTCATACCCGACCAACTAGGTAGAGCTAGCAATCAGAAACAAAGGGGAACACTAGTTCTCAACCTCCTAACAAACAGCTACCAAAAACGGAAGCAGAAACAAAGCTGAAATAGGAAAACTAGAGAGCTCTACCTGACAACCAAAAGGGAAAACACGGAAATCTAAATGATAAAATAAAAATCCCACAGAAGTTGCCGAAAATCACGACAATCCAAGGTCTACCCAAGCTAGATCCAACAAGACCAATCTCGCAACTATCCCACGCCCGTAGCTCCTACATCGAATATAAATGCAATCCCACATAAGAAGATTTGAAAATTTGCTCTCAATTTTCTTATTTCAAAAAGTGAGAAGTGAGGAATGAATTCATTTTTGGATACTTATTCACTTTTAGAGTGAATAAATGATTAGGGTAAATAACTAGGTCACCTAGTTAAACTCTAAATCAACCCAAACAGAAGCAGGGTTTTCTAAGTAATTGGAATTCATCTACTGCAAAGCTATCGGGAATTAAATTAAATAAGATAAAGCCCAAAATTCCCTTATACCAAAATCACAAAATTCCTCAATAACTCTCGCTACAATGCTAACCTCTAAATGCACAGACACACTCACGAGTCTAATCACATAATGCAAATGAGTCCGGATTTATTAAATCACCGGAGGGTTTAATTTAAACAATTAAATAGGATACGTCGACCATACAGGGACAACACTAGTTAAATATGGACAGCTGAATCACTAACTCCATATGTCATTGCCAGGGACATAAATCTTGCACACTAAACCACATGATCAAGTGCAATTGCATATAATAACAAAGCCGAAGCAATAAATGCATTACATGACCTAATTTAACCATTTATTTAATTATACTAAAATAATCCATTTACATCACTCACTTTCGCATAACACATTGCAAAGCAAGAATGAAGTAACCATAGCATCAAATCCAACATATAAATGTAAGCAAGGGATACGTCTAAATAACGGATAACCAAATATCATCATAAAACGTACTGTCATCTCAAAAAGGCATCATCATGCAAATATGATCAACTGAATAGCATAGTAATCTAACATCTATGATACTGGAATCAAAGTTTAACATCGGACCATCAAGTCCTCTCAAATGTAAAAATAACATGAGTAACAAGTATCTCTCGGATCAAAATATAACAAGGTACAGACTACAAACACGAAAGGCACTACATCATCCCCCACTACGCATAGGCTTACTCCTGGAAGCCTACAAAAAGATAGGGGTACAAATCTCTCAATCGTGTAGCATCCTCCCAAGTAGCAGAAGTCTCATCGCTCGGGTCCCACTGAAACCTTACCTGCTCTATGTCCCAACCTATCAAAGTCAAACTCTGATGCTTAAGGAAACAAATGGGCTCCAAAGAAAGTTGCTCGTCCTCCACCTGCAAAGCATCCCAATCAAGAACATGGGCCACATCAAAAATATACTACCTCAAAACATTTAACACGGAAAACATCATGGATGCACGATAGGCTAGGTGGCAATGCTAGTCGATAAGCAACAGGACCGATCCTCTCGAGGATCTCAAACGGTCTAACAAAATGTGGTGCCAACTTAGAGCCTTTCTCGTAACGGATGGGGCTCTTCCTCGGGCGCACTCTCAAAAACACCCTGTCACCAACTGAAAAGTGACGATCCAACCTATTGGCATCTACATACTTCTTCTACCTCTACTAAGTAGTAACCAAGTGCTCTCTAATACAAACAATCTATTGCTCCATATCCTGAAGCATCTCTGGACCTAGAGGTACTCGGTCCTCCAAATGATCTCAACTCAAAGGGGTACGACACGGTCTACCGTACAAGGTCTGAAAAGGTGACATGCCAAGAGAACTATCATACCCATTGTTATATGCAAACTCAACAAGGTATAAATAATCCTCCCACTTCACCTGCCTGTCCATCACATACATGCGAAGCACGTCTTCCAGAACTTGGTTCACTCTCTCTGTTTGACCATGGGTCTCTATGTGGTAAGCCAAACTAAAATTGAGTTGTGCACCCAAAGCATGTTGGAGAGATGTCCACAGTACTAAATTAAACACTAGATCTCTATCTAATATAATCCGACGAGGGATTCCATGCAATCAAACAATGTCTTCCAAGAAAACATGCGCTACAGAAGAAGCTAAGTAGGATATTCTCATGGGTGAAAAATGTGCTACCTTGGACAACTTGTCCATTGTCACTATGATACAATCATGTCGTTATGATGACATAGGCAACCCTGTGTAAAATCAATTGATATAGTATACCATTTCCACTTTGGAATGGTATGCGGCTGCAAAAGACCCGCCAGATTCTGTTGCTCTGCCTTCATTCTCTGGCACTCAAGACATCGAGCAACAACGTCAGGAACATCGCACCTCATCCCTGCCCAAAAGTACAATTGTCTAAGATCGGCACGCATCTTCTTGATATTGAGATGTGCAAAATATGGTGCACGATGTGCTTCCGACAAAATCAAGGTACGAAGATCACCAAACACTGGTACATAAATATGTCCCAAGTGTCGTAGCAGTCCATCAGACTCTAGCAAAAAACCTGAAAACCTCCCCTCAAGGGTATGTCTAGACTCAATCTCTGCCCTCACCTCCTGATACCATGTGTCACCAGGCAAGGCGTCCGAGATACCTCACAAATCCACTCCTAATGACAAAACGAATATCTCATTTCACCTCCTACTCAAGGCATCCGCAACCACATTTTCTTTCCCCTTAATGTAATGAACATCAAAGTCATACTCACAAAGGAACTCCATCCAACAACGTTGTCGTGCATTCAAATTTGGCTGAGTAAAGATATACTGCAAGCTACATGATCAGTATGCAGCTCAAACTTGTGTCCCATAAGGAAATGCCTCCAACGCACAAGAGCATGCACTACAGCCGCAAGTTCCAAATCATGAGTGGAGTAGTTAAGCTCATGGTCCTTGAGTTTTCTAGACTTGTATGCAATCACACGACCCTCTTGCATCAACATTGCACCCACACCTTCCTACGAAGCATCTATGCAAACCATAAAATCGCCTACAAGATTAGGCACTGCAAGGACTGGTACAATAGTCGAATGCTCCTTAAGAGCATCAAATGTTGTCTCACACTGGTTTGACCAGAAATACTTCTTCCCTTTCTATTGTAGAGAAGTGATGGGATGAAACACACGTGAAAAATCCTTCACAAATTGACGATAGTAACTTGCCAATCCCATGAAACTACGAACCTCGAAAACATTAGTGGGTACCGGCCAATCCATGATAGCTCGGATTTTCTCTGGATCCACCGCAATACCATCACCAGTGATGATATGCCCCAAATACTTAACCTCTAATTGGAAGAATCCACATTTATCCAAGTTACCATACAACTAATGATCTCGCAAGCACTGCAACACTTGGCGTAAATGGACCTCATGTTCCTCTACAGTTTTAGAATAGATCAATATGTCATCCAAAAATACAATGACACACCGATCAAGGTACGTGCGAAATACTCCATTCATTAGACTCATGAAAACCGATGGCGCATTGGTTAACTCAAAGGGTAAAACCATGAACTCATAATGCCCATAACGTGTACAAAAAGTTGTCTGATGAATGTCGGCCTCATGAATACGAAGCTGATGGTATCCCAACTTAAGATCAATCTTTGACAACACTCTCGCTCCTTTCATCTGATCAAACAAGTCATCTATCCTAGGCAAGGGATACTGGTTCTTCACCATCACCTTATTCAGCTATTGGTAGTCAATGCATAAATGCAATGATCCATCTTTCTTCTTCACAAAGATGATTGGTGCACTGCACGGGGATACATTAGGACGAATATGGCCCTTGGCCAATGATTCCTCCAACTACAGTCTGAGCTCACTCAACTCCTGAGTAGTCATGCAGTAAGGAGCTCGTGATATCGACTCTGCTCCTGGAATGAGATCAATCCAAAATTCAGTGTCACGCTGTGGTGGCATACCTAATATCTCATCAGGGAACACGTTTGCATACTCACGAAGGAGTGGGTGATCATCAAGTGTCACCATAGAGCTCTCAGCCTCCTCAAGATCACTAACAGAGATACAAACATCTGACATCCCTTCCGCACACTCTGCTTCAGCTGGTTAGCTGAGATCATCCAAAGTGAGACTGGTCTCTAGACTTCTAAAAGCTCCACCTACCCACCTATGTCATCAACACATTGTACCGACTTACACTGGCAATCTATTATCGCCTGATGGGTGGCTAGCCAATCCATGCCCAACATAATATCATAAGTTGGGGAAATGGTTGAATTTGCCAGCGGTGTGGGGCCCTTTAGAATAGTAGGGGGTAGGGGAATAATCTAATAATATCCCGGACTTGTGTAACTATCGTAACGCATCACCTATGGCCTTGTTCAGGCATACAGCTAGGCTTTTTTAAGCCAAGCCGGATACGATCCTAAAGGTAGGATGCAAAAATCCACTTCCAAAGTCCAAATCACATCCACTGACCTAGGAGTCCACAACCACTTTGGATCCTGTGGCTAACTCAAGTTGCCACCTACGACCTGATGTGCTGCCACTAGCCCACATCGCTGAACAAGAGATGGTGAAATAAAAGAATCTGAAGCACCTGAGTCAAATAACACTGAAGATGAAATGGCAGTGAGAAAATAATTGTTACTAGAAAAGAAAGGAATGGTAGTGAGAAGATACAGAAGAGCAACAAATCTAAGGCATTTGAGGTGAGTTTACTTATATGGTTCATTCTCACAAATTATTTTACATTTTTCTCTGTTTAAACCAAACTTAAAAAATCTTTCAAATGGTGTTTTGTTTAATTTTTATTTTAAGGTTATCCTTGTAACTGTCATCTGAATTTTAGACAAAACAAAAAAAAAATTTAAAAAGTGCACCAACCAAGAGAAAGTAGCACAACAAGTTCTGTTGGAGGTTATTGAGCAGGAGTATTGTCAAGACAACATGTTTGAATGCCCTTCTAGACTTCTCAAACCTTATGCCAAAGGCCCATTTTGTTCAAAATAATATCTTTTACAACTTGCCACAGCCATAAACTAATACAAAAAAAATTAGGAGAAAGAAGAGTATGGGCAACCCCAAAAGAGATTTTAACCTTTTCTGCAAAAAAGAACCATAGGATCAACCCCAAAAGAGTTTAATCTTTTGTGCATAAGTGGAAAAGGTTTAAAAAGGGAGTGAACAAATAACCCTAGCTAATAAGGCATATGTTACCAGATTGCACATAGAGGGTGAGGCAAGATATAAAGGAATGCAAACAAAGACTATGTAGCGAATTGTGTCAGAGCTTACCCAATCCATTAACAATCAGAGAATTCTACAAAGGGAAAGAAAATGGCAATTTGCGTTGTCCCCATGTTTTACATGTAAGAGAAGTGATTTTGTCTTCAATTGCCAAATTATTCTATATCTATGCCATACCACTTCATGTGGCATTCGCTCCACATTTTAAAACAAATGTTCAAAGATACAATTGTTGTTGCATTCATTTGCCCATAAAATATCCCTCCTTAAAGAGTACTCCAAAGTGAGCATAATGATGGAGGAGATCAGTCAAATATGGAAAAAGATGGCTGCTGTATCATTGTGGATAGGTGGACCAATAATAGACATTGGCCACTAATCAATGCCATTGGCACATGTTCAGCTAGCTCTTTTTTCTTAGAAATATTACCGTTCTGGGAGCAAGGACGACACATAGTTTCAATTTCAAATTTCGAAGGATGCCATAGAACAGGTTGGACCTTCTAATGTTGTACAAGTAATGACCAACTCAACCCGTGTATGTTAGATATTAGCTTAATGGTAGAGGATGTATACAAGCACATTTTTTGTATCCCATGTACATGCATTGAAAATGCCTTCAAAGACATCAAGAAGATAGGTTGGTGAGAACTGATGTGAAAGAAGTTAGAGAGCAACAATCAAACCTCACTTACTTTGTTGAAAATATTGTCATTGCAGGAACTACGCAAGCCCATAGATGCTAGACATGTTGTTACATCTCAAATTTTTGCCTGATTTAAAATAATCTTCTAGCTGTTAAGAATTCATGTGAAGTTAGTTGATGGGTAAAGTTGTTGAGATATTTGATTCATGTGAAATAGAATTTCGGTTATTAGTGATTATTTCATATGAAATGTATGTTAGTCGTTACAATGGACACTGAAAATTGAATATTTTGGAAATTGGAAATGACTGTCTGATATTTTATTTTATATTTCGAACTGTGGAAACATGTTATTACTCCGAAATCCTTTTCTTTTGCAAGACAACGTTGAAGGGGACAAGTGTTGCCAAAATAGGAGTTATGAATGGGGCACCTAAATGTACGAAGGATGAACATGAGCTAACCAGTTGAATTATAACATTATAAAAGCTCGAATAAGAAAGATTACCTTCATAATGTGGATGATCTCAGCATATCTTGCACATTATATCATGTCTTAGTATAATAATATCGTGTCTATATTCATACTTGTGTGGGTATAAAATATGTACACACACACACACATA
This sequence comes from Cupressus sempervirens, assembly GCA_028749045.1. Lineage (NCBI taxonomy): Eukaryota > Viridiplantae > Streptophyta > Pinopsida > Cupressales > Cupressaceae > Cupressus > Cupressus sempervirens. Next base: position 530,436,010 of record CM053793.1, read on the forward strand.
TACATGTATGCGAATCTCTAATTAATACACTACTTATATGTTAAAGCTACTCAAACAAGCATGAATATTAAGGGGCGACACTATCATATTAAGGCATGAATAAAAGCATTTTGTTGCTATTGGCAATAGTTTATTTTGCCTAGTGCGGGAACCATTTTCATATTTTCTTTATGTCATCGAACTATATGTTTTTATACCAATTTAATCATAAATTTCATTAGAAGGCCTTTTCGAACACCTTGCCACCTCAGTAAATCTTCGTAACTAAGCATGCACGCGAATCTCTCTCTGCATATCTTTGCTCGCCTGAACAAAGGATATATTAATATTGCCTCTTACCTTCTCAGGCAGTTCTTCCAAGCATCCTTGCCTTTAACCATAATTCATTTTACTCGCCATGTATTTTCTGCTCTTCCAAGCTAAGTGTGATCATCAACCGCGATTGTTTCTAAGAAAGTCGAGCTTGTCCAAGATTTCACAGCGTCCCTTTATACTGGACGAGAATATAAGATTGGATTGCACAGGGGGGTGGCATACTTACGCCAATATATTTGCATTTTTCAAGTCGTGCTAAACCAATCTAAGGGCATGCATTAAAATCTGTTTACTGTCTTATCTTACTTAAGTCGTGTATTTGATACTGTTAACTTGCCTCTTAAGAAAGGCTTCAATATTTTCTTCTTTTCCTTGAAATCCAGAATCGGAATGATTTCAGCCTCCACATTCTTCTTTCTATTAAATTAATATAAGAAAGGAGCCATCTTGTTATCGAAAGATCTTGCCTGTGATAACTTTTTGAATATGAATGCACTTACATTTGCTGTCAAAAAGTGCTAACTCATACAAAGATATGGTCACAATATCTCTAAGATGGGTGCTGCACCATATGATAAGGAATTAATCAGAATGAAAGCATACCTCATTTATGACGCCATAGGCCAGTTTGGGCATGAGGCCAGTTTGGGCATGAAAGATGGCAATGCTTATATTCTATAAACCAGATATCACTTAAGAAACCTCCCCAAAATTCATCCATGAGGGCTGGTATGGTCGAGATGAAGGGAGTGAATGGGAATATCCCTGCAATGACTGAACATGATCAGTAACAACATTCAGATCTCACTAAATAAGTTAGCTCATGGAAATCCTTTGTATAGTTTCGTGTTGTCAAGTTAAGCGGTTGGTGATCGAGCATCCATGTTGCCCATCTGAAATCCCTGACCAAGGTAGGTTAATGGCATGATTGCCACTGTGATCACCTGAGGTCAGAGTGCTAGCAGTTAGAAGATAGGTTGATTGAAAAGTGTCCACAACCTAGTCAGCTGATTAGCCGACACTAACACCAGTATGCTAAGTAGTAGGACAGTGGTGTCCCAAGCCTACTCCCAAGGTAGGTGATGGAGCCCAAAATTCCCGAGTCTCCATTTTTTATTATATAAAGAAACATATCCAGTTATTTTGGAAATTGTCCACTCATCTTATTTTCAATCAGTAAATTCAGGATGCATTTGTTCAAACTATTATGTGCAACCAATCCAAGTCATGTTCCAAATGATGGCAATGAATTCAAACTTGACAGGATCATTGACAATTTACAAGTGCTATGTTCACAAGCAATATGAGCCCTTTTTTAGTGATTTGTAATCACAATTAATCAACATCTGGAATGGCGTCAGTAAGTAAGGATTGAAATTTTATTGAAGCAGCAATCAAAAGCAAGAAATGTTTTTTCGAGAAGTTAAATCAGAACCACTATTATGATCCCTCGAACATCGTTATCATTAAAGTTCTGCGTGATGAGAAGTATGACAATTATCATTCACCATGCGCTATGAAGAACTTTGTGATGAATCAAAGCAATTACCCCTACTTGATAGTAACCAAATGTGACTCAAAGGAAGGTTTGTGTAACAGGAATATATACGAAGCCACGAAGTCAGCAGCAATTGAGATATGCAATAACGGCGAAGTCAAGAGATGGAGAAATATTTATTGATTCTCGTGCATGTTATTAAAGGAATAATCCACACAGGCATCCACAACGATAGCATACTGGTCCAGCCTAATGCAGGAAGGAATTCGAGTGACGTTTGAATGAGATATGACGGACTCAATTTCAATATTTTTTGATCATAGAAATTATAGCGCTAAGCCTTCGTCAACCCGTTAGTGATTGTTTGATGGTGTGTATCTGATGACGTTTTATGTTTTTTGCAGATTTGAATACGTGGAGACATGGAGACTTTCTTGCGGCAAGCATATTCATCTGAATGATGCTCTGCCTGTAGAAAATTATGCCATCACATGGATTTTCTGATGAAGCTTGCACGTCCCCAGTTCAGAGGCACACCAACCCAACCATTAGACGACAGCAGCCTTGAAACATACTCCATATTATATCCAAGTGCTTGCACGATTTCATCACAGTCGTGACTAGAGATTGAAATTGACGGAAGGAAGCCATTTAGCAGGAAAAGGATTACCAGGATGCCGATAGTTACATAAATGAGTCGTGTTAAACTTTGTTAAAATCCTGAAATCTTTGGTTAGTTACTTGTTACGAAAGGATGCATTATTTTCGAAAAGGCATAGTGCCTTTTCGGGTTTTTATAAATAGGAGATGTGAAAATTGAAAGAAGAGATAAGACAGATTCATATTTCTTTTAATTTTAGTCCAAAACTATTTTATATTATATATTCTCATCGGCAGAAGAGTGACCTGTTAAACTAAGCTTATGGATGGTGGATTTTTGGGTTAATTTCATTCGATCTGGATAAATTTGCTGTGGATAGATCATCCTTGAGGAGTATCTTTACTTATAAATTTTCCAGCGTAATCTGTGAGCGCATTTATTTTTATTTGCATTAGAGTTTAATTCGTTATTAAATTGTGTCCTTTATAAATGTCTTTTATTTATTTTTTATAAATATTTTAATATTCAGGATAAATGGATGGGATCATTATTGCATTTTAAATTCGATAAGCATAAATGTTGTGAAATATTTTATTTGTTTCCCTATTTATGTCTAATTTCTCTCTGTAAGAGTTAAAGTGCATTTTAGACTTATTTAAAATTGCATTTAAATAATTGATCCTTCACGTCTGAATATTAAAATTATTTATAAGTTGGATATATTAGATTTTATAAAGTTGTACATTTCAGTTGATAATTTTTGACTCTATTGCCCATCTAATCAGGCACTGGTCTTTTGCTCCTAATTCATAATCCATATGCTGGCAATCGCTTGAATTCTTGCCTTTGAGAAATTAATATATTCATAAATTGCATTTAAAACGTTATCTCCATCATTTTCTTTTGTTCTCGGTTCATAAATCTCAAGTTTAAAGTTTTTCTATATTTCTTACCATTTGGAAAATATTTATTGTGTTTGTGCTCTGATTGATCTATTTCAAGTGTCTTGGATCTAAGTGTTTTATCCAAGATCAGGTGCACCCGCCTCGGTCTTGCAGAGTCGGGAGTGCAGGGGAATCTAAGCGATTTCCGTTCGTTGGCCAAAACTGATTGAGAAGCCCTATCGAAGAAGTGGCAGGCTCTTGGATTTCCAATCTGCGGTTTTGGGAACCAACAATAGGGAGGGCCTTTCTCGATAGAGATTGTGTGGGGATACTTAAGGGTCCACGGTTGGGAGGTTAAGCCCATGGCAATGCTTCTCCTCTGTTCTGGATGCCAACACTTGCACAACACAGGGACATCATCTACTTTTCTCAAGTATCTATTTCATGTTTTCACATTTCATTTGATGTATATATTATCATCATGTATTTTAAATTCTGTTATTTCTTTGTTCTAGTTGTCAAAACCCCAAATATATGAAATGCAATGTTATGTTAGTTTTAAATAAATTTCATGTGAACCTGGTAGTTGAAATGATTGTTAGTTTCTAGTTATTTGAAATACAAGTTATGGTTAACTTATATCTTTCCTTTCATGTAAAAGAGTAGAATAACTGATATAACTGTCACTCCTTTCATTCGATTAAGATTATGATGCTATTTTGTTCAATTATTGGTTAAATAGATTTCAGAAAATTTAGCATGTTACACATGCCAACTAATTTATTTCGTTGGAGAGGATGTTGAGGTTCAAGACCCACTCTAGTCAATGATTATTAATCCAATGTAGGGTGATAGCTAATGATTATTAATCCTAGGTAGGGTGGATGACTTTAGACAAGCATATCTAAATAGAAAACTATGAAAGAAAGCATCCTAGATTGATAGTCGAGAATGATGTAAGAAATTCATTATTTTTGATAAAATGTTGATTTTTATGTTTCCAAATTTCTAACATATAAATTATTTGCATCTAAGTTTCAAATTTGTAAATTACTAAGTGTTTCTATTTAATTACTCAGTGTCAAGACAGAGGAAGAGAGGCTTCAATCTGGGGACGGCGGGAAGATCGTGGGAGGACGACAGTGGGGGTGGGGCATATTACAATAATAGATAATTGTCTATTATTAGTGAATGGTAATCTATTGTAAATATCTAGTTAGCTTTCTCTTTTTTAGCTTTATCTGTTAGAATAGAATATTTCTATTTTTTTTGTTAGTTTCCTAAGGAAACATTGCTTTATTCTTTTGTATCTATAGACCTCTAGGTCTTTGTTAATAACAAGTAAGTATTTACCAATTACTTCTATAATATGGTATCAGAGCAAGGGTTTTTAAAAAAATTCAAAAATAATAAATTTCCTTTCCGAAATTATCAGAAGCTCTTTTCGAAATTATTTGTTTAAAATATTTGCTTCGAACTAGGGTTTGTCTGGTTTTGTTTTCAAAGAACAAATCACACCTATACATAGCAAAGGCTGTCGTTTTTCCATGGTCGTGATCTGAAGCAAACTCCTGCATTTTTTAAGACATTTTTAATGGCCACATTTTTCTAAAAAAAGTGCCTGAAACACCATTTTTTGGTATCTATTTCTTCATAATCTATGACATTTTGGCAAGAAACCAATCTTCAAAGAAGAAATCGGCCATTTTTTTGCCTACAGACATTTTTTTGCCTCCATTGCTGCTGACTAGGGTTTTCTTCAAAACCCTAATTTCTAAGCTCAAAAAAATATTTTGATTTCAGATTAATGATGGGTTTTTCGAGAGCTACACTGGGTTGTCCATTTTTCTAGGTACCTCAATTTTTGTGCCTCAATTTTCAAGCTAGCAGATCCATAGAGCGACAACATATTCCTTCTAGGTTTATTAAGCTCTCTTCTGGGTCACTCTGTTTTCCTGAGTCTTCCATTTTTTGCCTCAAAGAACGTGCCTTCCTAGATTTTCACAAAATGTGTCATGGCATCTCTGACAAACATTCTACTCGAGCACAACTCCAAATTCAATGTTCGAAATTATGGCACTTAGAAGCAGCGGATCATCACAATTTTTGAATATCGGAACACCGATCAACTTGTTCTAGGTGTTACGAAACATCCAACTGCTCCTAGTTCTGATTAGGATACATGGGATCTGAATAATCAAGAGGCTATGATGCTTCTCAAATTATCCGTGGCTAATGATCAACTTTCTCAGATTCCATCCAGCAAGACAACTGCCGAGATTTGGACATATCTTAAAGGTCTTCATGACACTTCTGACAAAAGCAAAGCCTTCTTTCTGAAAAACACTTTATTTTCTATTGTTATGGATGAGTGCACCTCGCTCCAGGCACACCTGAATCAGATTTAGGAAATCCGTGATCAATTACTTGCCATCAATCGCAAGATGGAGGAAGAGGATATTGTGGTTATCACTTTTCGAAGTTTACCAAAGTCCTATAATCATTTTATCGAGACTCTCAACATCACATCTTCTGGTCTTGATTTGAAATTCACTAATCTCTACACTGTTGCTTTAGCAAGATCAGTGAAAACAACAGTTCGGTAGCAACTCCAATTCCACCTCCACAGAGCAAGCCTTTGCTACGAAATCCTTTTAGAAGGATAAAGGCAAGTTTTAGCAGCCATCTCAACAGAAATCTTTTGCTCCAACATCAGATGGTTCCCAAAAGAAGAACATTCAATGAAACTACTACCACAAGTTTGGACACATGAAGGTTGAATGTCGGAAACACTTAGCTACACAGTCTAAGCAATCAAGTTCGCAGCCCAAAGCGAACAGTGCAGAGCACACTAAGTAGGCAGATACGCCTTCATGGCTAAAAGACCTACAGATCATGTTAAGTCATCTACCTGGTATATTGATTCAGGTGCCTCTAGTCATTTCGCTCACTGCAGAGACTGGTTTACTTACTACCAGCCTTATTTAGACTCTGTTGTTTTTGGTGGCGGAGAAGAGTACACAGTTGTTGGCAAAAGCAACATTCAGATTCAGTGTGTTGGGAGGAATCTCATATTCCTTGATGTGTACTACATTCCAGGATGGAACTACTCTCAGTCAGTCAATTGCTGCAACATTCTCCACACTTAGCAATCACCTTCAATTCACATTAGGGCACCATCACTAATCGGGCGACTAAGTCTACTGTTGCAATGGGTCTTGAGGATCATGGTCTTTTCAGACTTGTTGATTCTGGTGATTCTCAGGAGTTAGCTATGGCTGCTCGACGGTCTTCTGTTAGCACACTTTGCGTCAACGATATGGGCACTTAAATGTGCATTATCTCTCACAGCTTGCTCAAGATGAGCTTGTTCTTGGATTGCCAAAGATTCAAACTCAACAGCTTGGAGTTTGTGATGCATGCCAATCTGAGAAGCAACATCGCACACCTTTCGCCAATGGCAACTCATGGCAAGCTTCTCAGGTACTTCAACTTGTACATGCCGATATCTACGGCCTTATGGCCACTCCTTTTGTTCTTGGGTCCAAGTATTTTCTATTGTTTGTTGATGTTCTCACTAGAAAAATATAGGTGTATTTCCTTAAATAGAAATCAAATGCATTTCCTGTATTTCAGAAGTTTAAACCTTTAGTTGAAAAAGAGTCTGGGAAATCTATTATTACTCTTGCCTCAAACAATGGGGGGGAGTTTTGTTCTAATGTTTTCTCCAGCTTTTTGGATACACATAGCATCAAACGCCAGTTAACCACACCCCACACGCCACAACAGAACAGTGTAGTTGAACATGGAACAGGACAATCACTGAGATGGCTCGATCCCTGCTTGAACACAGACATGTTCCGAAGAAGTTTTGAGCAGAAGCAGTTAACATTGCAGTTTATCTGTTGAACCGGTCGCCCACAGTGGCGATCAAAGATAAAACTCCAGAAGAGGCCTGGTCAAGTCGCAAGCCCAGAATCAGTCACCTGAAGGTTTTTGGCTCCCTTGCTTTTGTTTGGATCCCTAATGCGTAACGCACCAAGTTGGATGCCAAAAGTCAAAAACTCATGTTTGCTAGATATGGCAGTCTTTGCAAAGCCTATCACCTGATCAATGTTGAGACATCTTGTCTCATCTACAATCAAGATGTAGTCTTTGATGAGCAACGAGGACCATTCATACATGTCTCTCTTGATCTTGATCCAGTAGACCAGCCTATGATGGCTCATGATTTGGGAGTTCGGCTTCCATTAGGTCCACCTAATGGGAGGGCTCCAATAGCTCCTGCAGCTCCAGTGATACTTGTACAGACACCTCTGGCTTCTCCTGCAAGATCACCTCGCTTTGTAGATGCTTCGCCTGAGTTTGATCCAGATTCTTCTGATGAGGAACCTGATCATCATGCATCTCCTGATACTCATGTTGATCATTCTCTTATCCGGCCTAAGTGGTGGGCTAAGACACTTGTTGATCTTCGTGATGATGAGCTCATTGATGGGAGAACTACTTGGAAAAAGAGCAAAATTACAGATTTTTGTTAGCTTTGCTCTCATGGCCAACATTCACAATGTGTTTGAACCTCAAACATATTCTGAGGCTAAAGGAATTCCAGAGTGGGAATAGGCCATGCAATCTAAACACCAGAGCCTACTAAAGAACAACACCTGGGTCCTTTCTGATCTTCCACCAGGGAAGAAATCCATTGGCTGCAAATGGGTTTACAAAATCAAATACAAATCGGATGGTACATTGGACAAGTACAAAGCTCATTTAGTGGCGAAGGGCTTTTCTTAGCGTCAAGGCATTGATTATGAGGACACCTTTGCTCCTACTGCAAAGATGAGCACCATTATTTTAGTCCTAGCTATGGTCACACAGTTTGGCTAGAAGGTTCATCAGATGGATGTCAAGAGTGCTTTCCTAAATGGTGATCTCCATGAAGAGGTCTACATGACGCAGCCTCCTGGTTTCAAGGTTGTTGGTAAAGACCATTAGGTTCTCAGATTCGTAAAAGCCCTCTATGGCTTGACACAGGCCCCTCGGGCATGGTACATAAAAATTGATAAGTATCTCAGTCATCAAGGCTTCAAGAAGAGTTTACTGACAGTGACATCATCCTTCTGGTTATTTATGTGGATGATCTGATCATCACTAGGAGTTTGACATCTTTGATTCAGAGAATCAAACAGAATTTATGCCAATCTTTTGATATGACTGACCTTGGGCTCATGCATTATTGCCTAGGTGTTGAAGTTTGGCAATACTCATTTGGTATATTCATCTCTCAGTCCAAATATGTCAGGGCCCTATTAGACAAATTTTGTATGCAGGATTGCAAGCCTACATCTACCCCTATGGAGAAAGGTCTCAAGTTATCAGCAAAGTTTGATTCTCCTTCCATTGATGATACTACATACAGGCAACTAGTAGGCAGCCTCATCTACCTCTCTGCTACTAAGCCTGATATCAGCTTCGCAGTTGGCTATATTTAACACTTTATGACAGCTCCTAAGGCTGATCATTGGATGGCAGCAAAGCGTGTGCTTCATTATATGAAGTGCACTTCAAATTATGGACTTCTGTACTCTCGAAGTTCTAATCCTAAACTCAGTGAGTTCACAGATTCAGATTGGGCAGGCTCTATTGATGATAAAAAAGTCAATTTTTGGATGTGTTCACTTTGGGATCCGGTGCAGTCACATGGATCAGTAAGAAGTAGCAAGCAATTTCTCTCTCCTCTACAGAGGCCAAATACAGAGAGACTGTTAAGACAGGATGTGAAGTTGTTTGGCTTCATCTAATGCTTGGGGATATGTTGATGTCACCAGCAGGACTAACTACTCTATTTGTTTATAACAAAGGCGTTATCAAGTTAGCATGACATCCAGTCTTCCATGAACGAATCAAGCATGTGGATGTTCACTATCATTACATACGACAGCTAGTTGAAGACAGGACTCTAGATTTGCAGTATGTTCCTAACATAGATCAAACTGTAGACATTCTCACCAAGCCTCTTGGTCCTGATAAATTTGTCAAATTCAGAGGACAGCTTGGTGTTCTAGATAGATTAACCATTAAGGGAGGGTATTACAATAATACATAATTGTCTATTACTAGTTAATGTTAATCTATTGTAAATATCTAATTAGCTTTCGCTTTTTAAGCTTTATCCGTTAGAATAGAATATTTCTATTCTTTCTGATAGTTTCCTAAGGAAGCATCGGTTTTTTCTTTTGTATATATAGACCTCTCGATCTCTGTTAATAACAAGCAAGTATTTACCAATTACTTCTGTAATAGGGGATGGTGATGCTGTAATATACTATACATTTACCACTAGAAATGCTAGTTATGAAATAATGTATAATAGTATAAGAATAATAAGTTATAATACCAATACTTGAACATAGCAAACTTGCAACATGAATATCAAAAATATCATAAAGATGATTACAATTAGTAGCATGATATCAAAACGAGTACAGAATCATGTAAATGCATTCATAAATATGTATATGAAGTACATAACAATGACCTTTACAATATCACAATAGACCCCCCTTCTATCACAAGTGCACTTTTGCTTGCAGAATCCATGTATATGAAGCCTATAACAATAACCTTTAAATAGCCAGTAAACCCCTTTCTATCACAAGTGCACTTTTGCTTGCAGAATCCCCTCGGTAGCACAAAGGCAGTGGTGGGGCTTTGGGAACCCAGGTCCCTCACCTGGGTACATGGGTTGTTTTTGTTTTTTGTTTTTTTTGGCGTGGTGGGGGGGGGGAGTCGCCAATTTACACTAGTATTTTCCTTCTTTGCAAATAAGTTTATTCCATCTCAATTGTGCAGGTCATAAAGGTTCTAATACAAACTCTCCTAGAGCTAAAGAGATTTGAAAGACATTTGACAACATGCTTAGGCAAAATGAAGAAAGCCATTCATTTCATGGAGTCTAATAAGGGATTTTTAAGAACAACACTAGGCACATTCTGACACAAGGGTGGGACACTAAAAAATCCCTACTTCATATGGAAACCTACACACTAAATCCCAAAAGATATGCAACAAGTCTAGGAGAGTGCCTCCAAGTAATGAAGCAGAATGCAAAGTGATGAAAGGTCTACCTCGTTCAAAACACAATGGCTAGCCTCTATCAATTTTTGGAATCCAAAATTCAGCAAACCAAATACGAGGCCTAATAGAACTACATCAACTCAAACAGACCATATAGAATGGTCTCCTTTCATGGTTTGTCAAATCCTCTATTGCAAAAGTAGTTGGTCTACATAAAACTCCATCTAGTCAATCAAGTAATAGGCTTACCTCTCAACCATTGGACAATTAGTGGTCGGTCTACATAGAGTTTCATCTTGTTAATTTGTTTGTAACTCTCATGATATGTATTAAGGTTCCATAGCAAATGGTGACTATTTTAATAACATCGTCATGTGAATATTTGAAATTGTCTATATTTTGAAAATTTTGCCTTTTCTTTATTTACCCCTAAAAAAATGGCATCTATGAAAATCCATCCTAGAAACGTATCCCCCCCATCTGCTACTATCCATGTCCTAAACAGTTAGAGTAACATAGATTTTTACTTATACTCCCAAGAGATAGATTTTGATTTGCAGTAAGAAACTAATATAAATACCTTGTAAACTACCTTTTGGGTAAGATTCGTGTACAAAAGTTAGCTCATGTCTGTTGAGCCAAGATGGTCTTAAATATCTTATACACTTCTATAACTCAAAAAAAACAAGTCCCAACAAACATGAAAAAAGTTTTTCAGAGACGATGCTGTCTTTTTACCAGCTATAATTATGGTCACATATCCAAGCAGAGCTTTCTTAGAATTAGAACTCATCCTTCTAGTAGGGAGCAACTGAACTATAAAGTTTGCATTTCTTCTGCTATAATAGACCCTAGTATTTGTAAGTCTCAACTTTTAATCAACATACATAGATTTTTTATTTTTATGATTGTTTTAAGTAAGTCAAAAAATATTGCAATATGCCAAGAAAGAGGAAAAGAGAAATGAACACTGAATCTTCAGATTAACAAAATAACCCTCATTTGAATGTTTGTCATTGTTGTCAACACCATTAATTCAAGCTGAAAATTAATCCCATGCAGCGTAAAAACTGATTGTCAAGTTGATGTTTCCAAGATTATAGGTTGGGATAGGTATTAGATTCAGTTTAGATGGCAACCGAAGTAGCCTAATGGAACCATAATTTTTACAGTAAAAGAACGAAAGAAGAAAACATTACAATGGAAAGAAACAGCTGCCTCAGTAAATGGTTATTTTAACAGTATTTACACAAAAATAGATGATAACTGATATTCAATTATCACAGGTTAAAAAATGGGACAAAGGGAAAGAAACATGGCAAAGCTAACCTTAAATGCATAAACAGAAAATTTTCAAACAACAGGAAAAACATAGGTTACTCAGTAAGCTGCAGTTATTATTAAAAAGCTGTGCCTGTTTAACAGGAAACTCACCCAGAACCAGCCAGATATGAAGCACTGATAGGCAATGATCAAACGAAGTTAATCAGGTTTAATATTCCCATTCTTTGCTTCTATGTTATTGTTGACTTAAGATTAAAATCCAGTGGCGGAGGTCAACAGTGTCACTGCCTTGGGCAGCTAAATGTTTTCTTTTTGTGGGCTTGCGTGGGTTGGGATGCTGTTGTTATTGGTAGGGTGTTTATGCCCTTTTAATGTATTACATTGATATATGTATGTGGGGTAGGGAAGGTAAATGTTTGTAATGCTTTTGGCCAACTTTTGCAATTGGCAATCTGATGTAATTCCTCTTTTTAACCTTAATGAAAAATCAAAAAATGTTAACTATCAAAAAACAAAATCCACAGGGGAAATTTATTAAAAAAATAAATCACTATACCATAGGGAACTATTAACTCAAATCATCTGTCAAAAAGATAAAACTAAATGAAAGATTTGATAGTCTACAAATCATTTTAAAGAAACATAACACTTTCTCAATAAGATATGACTAAATAATTAGTACCTTGACATAGCAATACCAACCATGCTTTGAAGCAGAAAGATTTCAAAGGAAAAAACATATTAAAGGAAATCCAAGAGACAGTTATACAGATAATTGGTAAACTGTTGAATAAATTAATGAATGAACAAGACATTCATCTATAGTTTACAAAGAGATGATGTTTCTATTATGAAACAGTAGTAACAATAAGAAACATTTCAATATGTACAAGATTTACAATATTGACCATTAAACAAAAATAGAAATTTATGAAGATATTATTCTAAAACCGTCCCTTAATGGTCAAATTGTCTACTACATCAAGGACACCCCGCCCCCCCCCCCACACACAACTTTACAAACTAATCTGGAAGTAGGAACCTGGTGAGAATATAAGCAGTCTGGTCCATTGTAGGAACATACTGCAAATCCACGGATCCATCTTCAACTAGTTAGTGGATGAAGTGATAATGAAGCTCAATATGCTTGGTTTGCTCATGGAATGCTGGATTTTTGGCAAGTTTGAGCATCCCTTAATTGTTGCAAAAGATGTGTGAAGTGCTTGCTTGAGCTATGTGGATGTCTAAAAGCATACTTTGAAAGCCAAACTGCCTCACAAGCTGCTTTGAGTATTCCCTGATATTCAGCTTCCGTCAAGGAAAGAGCTATGGCTTGCTGCTTCTTACTAGTCCAAGTGATGGCACGTGTGCCCAAACAGAGGACATGCCCAATTGTGGACTTCCCATCATGAACAGAGCCTCCCCAATCCAAATCTATGTAACTGACAAGTCTGGTATCTTTGATTCATCCATAGAGAATACCATAGTCTAAAGTGCCCTCGACGTAGCACAAGATGTGCTCACTACAGCCCAATGATCTGAAGTAGTTGTCATGAATCAAGATATGAAACTAACTGCATAGCTGAGAAGAGTCTAGTTGCAATGAGATAGATTAAACTTGCCTAACTGTGGATTCATTCTCGATTGAAAAACCAGATTTGGGCAACAACATTAGACCAAACTCTATAGGTGTAAATGTAGGTTTGCAATCCTACATTTTGAATTTGTCTAGCAAAGCCCTTGCCTACTTATTAGACTAAGAGATGAAGATGCCATGAGACTGCTGCCAAAACCTGATACCTACGTAATAGTGCAAAAGTCCTGGGTCATTCATGTTAAAAGACTAGCATAAATTTCATTTGATTCCCTGAATCAAAGATGCTAAACTACCACTATTATTAGATCATCAACATATATAACCAGAAGGATGATTCCCCGTAGTAGTACTGACATGCAGCTTTGATTCAGGACTCCTTTGGAAACCCTAACCTGTGAAGCACTTATAAATTTGCATGTACCATGTTAGAGGAGTTTGTTTTATGCCAAAGTCCTTTCACCAATTTGAATACCTAGTGTTCTTTGTTGGCAACCTTAAATCTAGGGGATTGCGTCATCTAGACCTCTTCCTGTAACTCGCCATTCAAGAAGGTACTCTTGATGCCCATTTGATGGACCTTCCACCCACACTAAGCTATCATGGCTAGGACTAATTTGATGGTGTTCATCTTTGATGTTGGAGCAAAGATCTCCTGATAATTGATTCATTTATGCTATAAGAAGCCTTTGGCAATGAGATGAACCTTGTACTTATCCAAAGTACCATCAACCTTGTATTTAACCTGATAAACCCATTTGCATCCAACCTGTTTCTTCCCTGGAAGAAGATTTGACAAAACCTGTGTTATTTTTCAGCAAGCTATGGTGCTCGGTTGTTAGAGTGTTCCTAATCAGGTATCCCTTTCGCATCTGTGTATATTTTCTAGGCTCATACACACTTTGAATGTTATCTATGAGAGAAATTTATAGAGTCAAAAGGTTTTCTCTTCTTTAAGGTAGTTAAACCCTTGATGAGCTCATCATCATCAAGATCGTCAATCGTCTTAGCCCACCATTTAGGCCTAAGAGTAGAAGTGCCAACGTCAGAAACAGTTAATGCAAACGGATCAAGTTCATCAAATTGAAGATTGGATGAATCTTGAGGAAAATTAGGTGCTGCAATTGCATGTCTACATGATCCTATAGAAGAAGTAGCTAGTGTAGGTGCAAGAACTGGAACAACTAGAGCCCTCCCATCAAGTGGACTCAATGGAATACAGACTCCCAAGTCTTAAGCCTTGAGAAGTTGATCCTTTGAATTTATTACTGGAGGAGAGAGCTAAAACGAGAGCTGAGATGGCCTTCATTCCTCATCAAAACCCACATCTTGACTAAAAATGACAATATATGTCTCAATGTCAATGAGATAATAGGCCTTTTGATTATTGTTGTAGCCAATTAGTAGAAATTTATGACTCTTACTCTTAGAATCCAACTTGGTGCACTCAACATCAAAGATCCAAACAAAAGCAGTGTTGATAAGTAGGAGATAATTTCCACAGCAAGTCAAATTGTGATATTGCTATCAGGATTTAACTGTGTGATTTTGGGTCAAACTCATTGACCCATGTTTCATGAGTAGTGATACAACATGAATCCATCTCTCATGAGAATAAATGGAACACTTAGCACTCATTGGATCTAGGTGATGCTCAAAGGGGTGAAGCACCGGGACTTCCCGGGAGGTCACCCATCCCAATACTACTCCAGCTTGAGCGCGCTTAACTACGGAGTTTCCTCCATGGTTAAACTTGTCAAAAACATTGAAATGATTGATTCTAGGCTTTCGGCCTAACCAAGCCTCTTTCGTAGTCTTCTTTGTGAAAGCTACTATAGGAGAGCAGTTGAGAAGATAAATGATAGTGTTGACTGCTTCAGCACAAAATTCTTTGGAACACTCTTGTGTTCAAGCATAAACCGAGCCATTTCGGTGATCATACAATTTCTCTTCTCAATGACACCATTTTGCTAAGGGGTGTAGGGTGTTATTAACGAGCATTTCTATGCCATGTTGTTCATAGAAATGGGAAAAGGCAAAGTTACAGAATTCTCCCCCATTATTAGTTCTAAGAGTAACAATAAGTTGACCAGACTCTTTCTAAAAATGCTTTGAATGTTTGAAACAAAACAAACACCTCTGATTTCTTCGAAAGGAAACACACCCACATCTTACGACCGAAATCATTAATAAAAAGTAAAGATATTCCAAGATCCGGGAACAAAAGGAGTAGTCATAGATCTACAAATATCAGCATGGACCAATTGTAGTACCTTAAAAGCTCTCCAGAAGTCACCATTTGAAAATGCAGTCCGGTGCTACTTTCCAACCTGACATGCTTTGCAAACTCTCAAGTTTTAGGTCTAGATCTCAAACAATCCAATATGATGTTTTTCTTGAACAAGCTAATAGAGATAGTGCACATTTAAGTGCCCATACAGCTGATGCCAAATGTACTAACAAAGGAGCACTTAGTGGCCATGGCAAACTCCTGAAAACCACCAGAGTCGACAAGTTTGAGTAGATCATGATCCTCAAGACCCACAACAATAGTAGATTGACTCTCACGATCAATGATACTACACTGATGTGAACTAAAGATTGTGTCATGCCCAAGAGAATGACTATGACTAACTAAGAGAAGGTTGAGTTTTGTTCCTAGAACACAATACACATTTGAGGAAAATCAATTTTCTCCTGCTACACTAAAACTATATATTGCCTTTTTTTAACAATATTGCACTCTTTCCCTGCTCCAAAAATGATATTATTTGTAAATGACTAAAAGCCTATAAACCAATCAAGGTGATGAATGAAGCGATGGGAAGCACCTAAATCAATATACTAGACAGAAGATTTCACATGGTTTGCTAGTCTTTTTAGCCATGAAGGCCTAAAAGGCAAACTTGCTCGATTCAGTGTGCTCCAAATATTTGGTTAGGTTGTGAACCACCTTGCTTGGCTTGTGCAACCAACTGTTTATGTCACTCAAGTTTCATGTGACCATACTAGCAGTAGTAGTTGCACTGAATGTTCTTCTTTTACGAGCCTTTTGATGTCAAAGCAAAGGATTTCTACTAAGAATACTAAGAAGATGGGGATTTGGTTGTGAAGGCTTGTTCTTTGGAAGATGAACTAGTACCACTATTGAATTGTTGTTTCTAGTGATCTTGTTGTAAAAGTATTGTGCACAAATGGGAAAACTTGAAGTCAACATTAGTTGAAGCAAAATTGAGAATCTCAACAAAATTCTCATAAGAAGACGGTAGATCTTTCAAGGTGATCACAACCAAGTCTACTTCTTCCATTTTGTGCATAATTGCTTCCAACTGATCTCAAATGTCCTTCATTTTAATGAGCATCCTACAAAGACGCTTGTCCACCATGATCATGAATAGTGTGTTCTTGGAGAACGCACGACTCTTATTAGAAGTTTCATGCAAACCTTGTAAATGCATCCAAATTTTTGCAATTGTTTTGCTTAAATGAACTTGTGGCAATTGATCATCAATGACTGGAAGTTTGATGAGCATGACAGCTTCCCGATTTTGCTCATCAAATTCATCCTACTCCTTGCCTTCCTTTTCAAGACAATCAATCTTGCTGAAAATAATTTTGTCAAGACATTTGTATTCAAAGATCATCATCATAGGCTGCTTCTAGAAATTGTAGTTTCTACCATTGTATTTCTAATTCCCCTTGAACAGAATATTCGTTAGAGATGCCATCACTAAAAACAAAGGTCAAAGATGGTTTGACTGAATGATAGCACGAATATTGAGGCAGGATAAGAAATTCTGAATAAAACTAAGACAAAAAAAGCACTGATTTTGAGGCAAAACAAAATAAATTTGGGCACATGTCCCAATGCCCAAATGTTGGAGGGCTCAAAAAAATTCTAATAAAAACCTAGAAGAAATCTACAATCAGAATTTGATACAGACCAGTCAGTAGCAAAGTAGAGGATGCAAGCAGAGATGGTAGATATGATTACAATAATGGGTCATAAGAGCCAAAACATGTCATCATCAATAGAAAACCTGTCGAATATCAGCAAAAAGGGTTCAAAATGAACAGAAATGGGAAGAAGAAAAACAAACTAACATTGATTGAAATGGGCACAAATAGAAGACAACCTAGCACAAAAATGGTCGAGTGCTACCAAAAAAGGGTTGTTCAAGCCTAAGAAAAAATGGTATCTACAGCAACAAGAAGCTCTCATCACATGTGAACAGAGACTAGCCACCAAGGAACAAGTGATGCACAGAACAAGAAGCCACAAAACTAACCAAAAAACGTTCTTCGTAGATCAGTCAGAAAAGAAACCTCATAGGATCAAAGAAGCAAAAAACAACAATGGAAATCTGACATTTTTGTTGTGAAAGAAATAAACTAGTCACATCGAAGCTTGCAAAGGAAAGACGCTGAAAGAAATGACACAAAAGCCCTAGCCATGGATTGGAATAAAAATATGGGTTTGAAAAACTCAACACTACGTGGGTTTGTAGGAAAGAACAACCAAAATCTTGTCTAAAAAATATCCTTTTCAAAAACTGAAAAATTTTCATCTGGAATTTTTCAAAAATAATTTTTTTTTTTGGATTCTAGCTTTGATACCAACACAGGTAATTGATAAAATATTGAATAAAGTAATTAATGAATGAAAAAGAGGTTCATTTGTAGTTTATAAAGAGACAATGTCTCCATAATGAAACAATACTAAGAATTAGAAAAATTCTAATATGTACAAGATTTACAATATTGACCATTAAACAAAAATAGAAAGATATCTGTGGAGACATTATTCTAATAACAATAACCACAATAAACTATTAACTAAGGTACAATAAAGGGGCAAGGGACAGCAATCTTAAACAAGGGATACAACTGTTTTTAGCAATGATATTTTTTTTGTAGCAGTCACCAGGTTAGTGGGTGAACCTTAAGCAAGGGATACAACTACTTGCAGCTGTTACCAGGTTAGCGGATGATAATATTTAATTTAAAATTTTAATGAAGTTCATATCCTAAATATTTTCCCTGATGGCATCCTATGTGATAAGGAAACCTGGCGCCAAAGAAATGCAATTTGAGTTCCATTTCTCAGAGGGAAAAAGCAATTGAGGGAACCACAGAAAATGTAGCAGGCTTCCTTACTCTGACACATTGCATGAGAGCTTGCTAACAAATCAAATGCCAATTGCAGCCACTAAAAAGGACTGAATCCCTTATATCCACACCTTGGGCTCCTTGTCTCAGCTTTGCAACCACTGACATTTGTCCACAATGTCCCTATCCAGATTAAAGCATCTGGGACAAGATACTGCTTGAGAACAAAGCATCCAGAATAGCATTGGTTGTAAGGTGTTACTCAATTTGCACAACTCTTTGCCACCCTCAAAGGTTCTCATACTTGCCATACATGTCAAAAAGTGTTGATGGTTATGCCTGCATATTTTTTCTTTGCACATTTAGTCCAAGCTGTTTTCAGTTTATTCTAGTTTGATGGATTTCAGTTTATTCTAATTGCTAACTGGTTTATGTACAACATAGTTTCAAATAACTTTAATTCAGAATTTATTTAATTATTTCAACAATATGATTCTGTTGCCTCTACTGTAAAACCATTGATAATCCAAGGATTCACCACAGATGAATGAACAATTGTTCGCCACTGACTATCATTTCAGATCCTGACAACCACTTCCTTAGCCACTTTTGACAATAAGTGTCCATAATGCTTGGCTGTCAGCTATAGTTTTCCATTGCTTTCCATCATCAAAGTGACAGGCAGATTGTGTTCGAGTATTTCATTAATAGGTTAGTTTTAGGTTAGATGAAAATAATATAATAAATATATAATTACCTGGTTAGTTGGGAAGTTGTTATCCCGTAAGTGGTTATACACTGGAAAAGTAGCTTGATATATGCTAGTGTTGATCAATGTAATGATCATCCAATTGAAACTCAATTGAATCAATAAACATCAATTTCTCTGATTATATTCATTAATCTGTAGCAATGATTCGATTTCTGCTTCTCTGAGATTTAAATACCAAACAAGATCCTGGTGCAAGCCTTAAACATTTACGATTAGCCAGGTTAGCACTGCAACATCATCTAGCACAGCTGTAATAGAAGACCATGTGTCTTCACCAGTCACTCAGCTTTCAGGATTTGTCATGCAGTTTGGAATCCTTAGTACACTACTATCTGATTATCCTTATATTTCCTCCCATATAACATCATAAAAAAATGTAAAAAGAAAAATTTTGTTCTGTGGCAATTTTGACACGAGTGCAAGTTAACATTATGAGCATTCTCCATTTCTATGGGGTAAGTCTGGGTTCCAACATCATCTTCAGATGGAAGACACAATTTAGGTACTATCAGAATAAATGTTAGTTCATGAAAATGCATCACAAATCAAGCCTTAGAAATTTGGATACGGCACAAGCCATCCTATAGCCTATAGGCCACCGAACCAAATCCCATTTTTGCTTTGACCTGTAAAATTTATGTGTTCAATGATGATGCTGGCCATGTTTCTAGGTGCAAAACGAAACCCACTTTTTCTATTATATAGATTTTTTCCAATAAATTACAGTGATTACCCTTTTTCTATTATATGGACATTTTCCTAATTTATTACAGTGATTACCACAAAGAAAGAAGCTCCAAACCCACAGTTCTGCTATGAAGTTGAGAATTTGAGATCACCAAAGATTTCAATATCATAATGGTTAAAATTTTAGTGCATCATTCCCAGCTCTGATTGATGATGCTAAAAGGATGTTGAGTTCTCCTGTTTAAAGCTTGTTCTTGCAAATTGAATGAGGTCAAGAGCTCAGACACCGGTATACCAATTATTGCATAATTTCTTAATTTAGCAAAGACCTTTCGAAATACTTCACTCTCCTACTCATTACAAGACATCATACCTTTGGACACAAAGCATGAATTTTAATGTTCAAAAATATATATTTTTTGGAATACAGTAATATTATTTCATGAAATTTTGTTACCATATAAACTACGATTTTACATTGTTTGACTTTCTAAAAAGGCAAAATAGTAAGCAATCATGTCCTGTGTTTACTCTGCATGGACAGGAGCCATAGAAGTAATGAATTGATTCTGATTGCATGTAATCAAATGTGACAAGCATATATAATCAAATTTTCTACATTATATGATGAAACTTAAAATCCCATGGAAATACCCTAGAAACATGGAGGGAGCTTCCACAACAAATATAAACACTATCCAGCATTTCCAATATTTTTTCGGTGGATCTCCATTTTGCTCTTAGAAACCCATCAAAATTTCATGTATTTGTTTTATTTGAAATAATTTTAAATTTGTTACTACAAATTTGTAAAATGTCTATCAATTGCAACCTACAAAAACTACAATGGCTCTATGTCAAACTTTTAATATATTGGTGGATTAACTACCAATGGCTGAGGTTATAGGCATACTGGCATTTTACAATGGGATTAAAAAGCGTCTGAATATGATTTTTACTATATTAAATTTAAGAATAAAGACCTGAAGATTTTTATAGATACGTAGCATTGCATTTAAATTCTACAAAACTGTCTCATAATATATGTTTAAGGTCTAATGTGAACCCTGATAGTTATAAATATAAACAAGCCAGTAGTGCATACTGCTTTGTCTCTTGTAGATTTATTTTATTTTTGGTTATTTCTGAATAATTGAATGATAAAAATAAATCTTCTCATCTGGTCTACATTTGACAATTTTTCATTATTTGGATTGATTTAGACCGTTCATATTGAAGGACTATCAAAGGTCTCTTTGATGTGCATGGGGCTTTTGGTTCACAGCAGAAAGGGCATGACCAATGCAGAGTTACTAAAAATCATTTCCAATGAAGGCATCCTAAATAGGCAGGGAACAGAGAGCAAACAAATTGGCAAGGTCTAGTGCATTTTCATATGGGTAATGATATTTTAATCCAGTATCATAACTGCAAGAAATAAATAAAAATCTCTGTGTGGGCTTTCGCAGGGATGTCATCTGCTCCAATTTGGCATCTGGCTTTGTTGTGACCATTAAAAGTACCCTTACCACTTACATCTTATAGGTCCTATTATAGATGACCTTCTAATGCGAGAATTATTAAGCATGGGGTTACAGAATCCTTCAATTTTAAAAGCAACAGAGCCAAAACAAATATAACAAAAAAGGAATATTTAAATTAGGGTTTTTGAGGTGCTTCACTCACCGCATAGGTCGTTGACCTTCTTAGCCATTTCTTTTATCTCCTTCTCAGCTTTCTTTATAGGAGTCGAATAAGGCCCCAAGCCCTAGAGTGAAAAATAGCATTTCAGCAGAGTAAAGAGGTATAAGAAAAGAAAAAAAATTAAATATAGTTGTGAATAGAGAGATTACATAGGTTTTAAGGAGTGCGATGTCATCTTCATCTAGAGGGCGAGGGTTGCTATTGTCATTGACAATGTCTTCTGGATCAGCAGTGGGAGCCATGTCTATACCAAACCCTTCTTCTTCCTCTTCTGCAAATCTGCAAATCTGCAAATGAAATATTTACCTTGAAGCTTTCACAGAGGCCTTTTAAAAGACTCCAACATACAACCTATTCAAACACATTCCTTTGGACACTAAAAGCGTCACTTTTTTTCTTCTTTTGGTTCAAAGCAGAAAGGGCATGACCAATGCAGATACTCAGAGATCATTTGCAACGAAGGCATCCTTAATAGGCAGGGAACAGAAAGCAAACAAGGGCTCTGGTCGAGCAGGAGTCCCTGCCTTATGGAAGGGTGCAAATAACAAAGGAGATGTAATATCAAGAATAGAAATAGCAGCTGAAGTAGATAATTTACCAGAGAGGAAGCCCAATGCATATGCAGAAAAATGTAAAAATTAAATTGGAAGGACGAGAATGAATTCACTAGCATGTTTGGAAATAGTAGTTCATGTGCATTAATAGTGCTGAATAACAAATGCAATTTAGTGTAGAAGGAAAAATCGGTCATGCAATGCAGAAAGGTAAATATTACAATACTAAATAGCAGCTGTTGGTAACATGTTTTGATATTATATTTGTTGGCTATAAACATTGCTGATTAACACTGTAGTAACAAAATTTCTTTGAAATCGGTGACATGTTTTGATATTCTATTTCTTGGTTTTAAACATTGTTGAATAACAGCTGCAGTAACAAAATTTCTTCCAGAGAGGAGGGAGAGTAATTGAGTACAGGTGACATATAGACATGGCTCATTCCACTGCAAGAACAGAATTTAGATTAGCTTACAAAGATGAAGCTTGAAACGTGGCCATCAACATAATGAAACAATTGGTCACTAATCAACGAATATTGACATTTAGCCCAGCAAATGCTTGGTTAAGGATTAGTTTGGTTGTAATAGTTATGTCTGTTGCAATCATTGTAAAGATTGCAGACCACTCTTTAACAGTTTGTGTATTTTTATTTAGTTCTAATTTTTCTCTAAATCTGCTTAAAGCAAACTCTAATTTTTTCAGTATATAGATGTCAAACATTTCCATTTGGAAAAGAATACTAATAAACATTTTTTTTTTAAATTGAATGTATTGTAATAATTTTAGGCATTTTCAGTGTGCAGTAAAATATAACCATTGAATTCTAAATGTAGCCAAAGCAACTTGAATAAATCGCTAAAAACACATCTTCTTTGGAATACACATTTTGATACTTTTCAGGAATCAGAAATCTCCTTTAAGGAACCTGGAATTTCAGAAAGGCACCAGAAGAACACAGTTTTCTGTTTCAAGTAGAAATGTCGACAGAAATACCTTAGATGGGCATTTCTAATGAAAACGGTGTTTCTTCTATTAAAAAATGTAATGACCTATAAAATTGAGGTTTCCAATAAAAATTAAAATAAATTTCAATACTGTAGAAAAAAAAAATACACTAGTAAAAAGGCTAGCACAAAATTAAATGTCAAAGGCATCTCTAACTGCATAGTAGGCATACCCAGAGAATGCTATAAGGGGCGCAGTTTCATAGATAGCAATGCAGACAAGGTAATGATTTGACAGACACAAAAAAAATGGTAAACAATGTACAAGACAGATTTAGTATCAGCAATGTTGCGAGCAACAATGAGAAGAAGATTTGTGGCTATTTATTTTTCATATATAAGTCGGCCTACTGCTCAACACATCCGAGCAATTTCAGAATACTGTTGTGGCGGAGAGACCCTTCAAGATGTGTGGATAGTAGATACAGATTGTATCTCTTAAACTTCTTGTCATGTTCTCCATTTCAATCATCATATCAGTCTTCACCTATTATTGTTCATTTCATTTAGGTAACACTAACTGCACACCTAGGTTTCACTGACTTGTTTGGAACAGCATGTAAGAGACAACTGGTGTTCACAGCCACCCAGGTTCAAATTTTGACTACTTGTAAAATTAGTGTGCAGCAGCCATCTTTATCCCTAGGAATTGTAAGGACCCTAGGGCCTTGCAATCATACCGGAGATTTTTTTTAAAAATCTGTATAGGAAGTGAACTTGAGGAAATTGAGAGCAAAGTATCTCAGATGAAAATATTTAAGAGGCAAAACAGCCATATGCAAAAGATTCAAAATGGATTAGTCTACATTCAAATACATGAGCTCTGCCCGCCTAAGATTGGCAAGCAAAGGAAGATTAGACAACATTAGGAAGCAAATGTTGAACAGTTCTTATGATTTACATTTCTAAACAATGTTTGGAATAAGAGAAAACGGGTATATTGTTTCTCGTGTATCAATATAGTAATAAGCCAGCAATAAAACAACTAGATAATAGCTTCTAGAACAAACCGTGTGTTTGTTTGAAAGATCTCAAATTTTATAACTGACCTCTTGTTTTGGAGACGTATTGTGGGAGAAGCTAGTTGATTGTACTCTGCAACTTTTGCTGTCCTGGAATTTACCTCTATTCTACGGATAAAAGCAGAACCAAATACAAAATGAATAAACTGCTTACCAGTCACGACATATATGAAGTGGGATACACTAATTATGTTCTGCAGAAGTAAAAGGGCAGCGTGTCGGGTCCAATAGGATAGGTATGTCGACCCGTCCATTCGCTATATGCGTGGTATAACACAACTATAGTAGCTGGGCTCTCCCTAAAGGTCCTGTCGCGGTGGTCGAGCCCTCAATAAATGGTAATCTCCGTCAGGGAAAGGGGAAAGACACAATCACCCTATTGGCGGAGCTCCTATCGCCACGGGGGTAATCTAAGGCACAAGATCATTCAATTTGAATTGCTCTTCCCCGAGCCTCCCCTAAAATTCTATGAGACATCGTTTTTTGGAGAAACGGGAGGATCAGATGAACTGGGCAGCACATGTCATGGTTTCAGGGAGAAACAAATTCAGATTTTAGAGAAATTTCAGCAATGAAAGTCTAAACACCCATTCTTTGCTCCTCTTCCTGGTGAGGAGAAAAAACCCTTGAAAATGCTAAGACCTAGCACAAATTACACATGAAATCTATTTTTTGAAACGTTCATAAGACAAAACCCAAAACATTCATAAGACAAAACCAAAAAAATTGTATTATTTTGTTTACCTTGCTACGCGGGATGCACTATAGGTAATGGCTGATACCTGTGACAACACTTAAAACCGTTTTCCACAAGCAATATACAGAAAGCTCATCGCAGTCCACCGTTCATATATCCATTTCCACTCTAGTGCTCTATTTCATCCTTTTTCCTAACAAAGTCGCACGAACAAAGCCCTCCGACAGAGCATTAATTCATGGCCATCCTCTCCCTCAACGTCGGTTCCTTTTTCCCCTTTTTTTTTCCAATTAAAAAAACAAATAACGCCCAGAAAATTGGCCGCCCACCAATCAAAAATTCGAAAATTGATCCTTATAATTCAATTTAAAAATACATGCTCGAAAACTTTGGCTTGCAGAACTTTATTTATGCTAACTCATAAACGAGAACTTTTGTTCTGGACTGATAAATTGGCAAGGTAATGAAAGTGTAATCTAGTATTATATCCACTAGCACGTTGCTCGAGAAAGAGGTGCAATAGTTATGTCGATAGTTTTTTTTTGAAACAATAAATTCAAAAGATTAAAATAAATATTTCGAATTGGTAGTGTAGATTTTATATATAGAGAGAGAGAATAGAGGTATATACATTTGGCATATCTCTTTGGAGGTTAAAAAAATGTAAAATTATAATAATATTTGATTTAATGTAGGACATCCCAGTTCAAGAGTTGATTTGAATTGCACATTTTTTGAATTTTTTTAAAATTGTAAATAGAAACGTAATAGGAATCTTATTTGTGGCAAGGCAGCAAAGACCTATACATAAGAAAAAAATAAGATTAATTCTTAAGAAGAAGTAGATATGAGGCAATTTTAGGAAATGTAGAAGTAGTGAAATTCTAGAAGCAACAAAAAAGACCTGAAATACTTAAAAGTTTCTTGAGCATTTTTTGTGTGTGAACACCTTCTTTGAATTCAAAAAGTGTCAACCTATAGAAAATAATAGAGAATTACTTAGGAAGCCACACCAAGACACAAGTAAATGAAAAAAATGGATATTTGTAGAATGACAGACATTATCTTTTTCTGTAGAAGTAGCTTCAAACATATGGTCTTGATGCGAGATTAAGTGCAATCGTGCTTCTTCTTTCTTTCTAATAATATTGTATGGATTCTTTTTCATCTTACAAAAGCGCTCAAAAGAAAAGGAGGGCTCTATACGAAGACCTTGGATGGATTTGACTCTAGAGATTGCTATGAAGGTGAGGCCTTGTCTTTCAGTTTTACCTATAACAATTATAGCCCTGCCTAAGGTAAAACCCTGTGATTTGTGTATAGTGATAGCCTAGGTTGTGGCAAGAGGTATTTGTGTATGATTGCCTTGGGAAATGGGTTGTATCGGAATGGTTTTTGGGTTTGTAGGATCCCAAGGTGAACCAGTATAACTACTGAACTATACCGTGACATATGAAGGCAAGAAAGGAGGTTTACATCCTATTGGATACACTATATCTTTTACCTCTCCAAGAGATCCATTAACAAGACCAGCAACAACCTAGAGGTTTTTTGTAAGCATGACACGATGAAGTTTACATAATAAAGCTTCTTTAGGTAATTGGTCATCATCAGTCATTTCCTCAAGCATGCGACGTGTATTTATTGCAATGCACATTGTGATAGGGACATTGAGCTCTTTTAGCATTTTCTTGTTGTGAAGTAAAACTTGTTTACTGGTAGCAAACAAATGGGTTGCATGGTCAAACTCAATCTGTTAATTTGGAGTGAGGTTCTTGTTTGTGTGAGTCATTAACAAATCCCAATCATGTAGCATTGGTTCAACATTGTGCATATTGTGTAGTGCTCTGCGAACTTGTATTTGAAGTGAATCATCACCTTCCTATCTAAATATCATTTCTAATGTTACCACTATATTAAAAGTGTGTCACAATTGTTTTACATTTGTGTGAGATGCATAGAGTGGTTTATCCATAACTAGTGGAAGTTGGGCTAGGTCACCTACAAGAATCATCGACATGCCACCAAAGAAAAGGTGTTGTTTTTGGGGTATAGCTTTATGTAGCCTAGAATCAATTTTAAGAAATAGTTTGGGACCTATGAAGCTCATCTCATCTATTAAAATGTATTGAATATTATTCATATCTTCCTGGTATTTTGTTAATGCTTGACCCTGAAGTGATTTCATTTCTCAAATTGGGATTTTGAGGGTTACATCTATTGTTGATGCATGAATATTGAAAGTTGCAATGCATGTGGATGCGAGAACAAGGAGTGGATTTATTGTGTTTGGCATTGAATTGTGTAGTGCATTTCTTATGCAGCTGATAAGGTATGATTTCTCAATTCCAGCATTTCCTTGTATGACCATGTATAAAGGTTGCGTGGAGAATTTAGATGTAGAGTGGTTTCTAATGATAGAAAGTGCAATTTGTTGATAACGTGATAAAGTGTAACTATTGGCAAAGACAGAGGTAAAAGGGCCAATAACTGAGCCAACATTTTTCTGTCTATGTATAAATTGAATGGCATGGTCATGTAAATTCAAAGGAACGTTATGGTCTTCTCATGGATGATTGTTGTCAAAGTCACGTTTTCCCAACATGTCAAGATCATTTAGGCTAAAACTACTGGCAAGACCTAGTTAGGACATAAATTCCCACTCATTCAGTTGCAATGAATCTTGTATTTCCATGTCACCATCTAAATCATTTTACTCTTCCAAGATCTCTTCATCTTGATCAGTGCAGTCCACATGCCAAACATTATACGTTTCTATTTTTACTTGCTTCCAATGTCTAGTAATGTCATCTTTATCCACACCTATATCTATGTGAATCTCAGGAAAGTGTTTGTACAAGAGCAATTCACTCCAACAAAAGGTTTCAAAATGCTTTGAGTCATCCTTGGGTATTGCAAAATATTTTGGATACACTTGTACCACTGTTGTTTCCTTTCTTATTCTCCATTTATCTTGTTTGTGAGATGCAGCATATGTATATGATCTTGCTTATTCAATTAATGTAAGTTGTTGAAGCTCAGTTGGACATTCCATGTATTCTTGTATGTAGCTAGATTCTATTCTGCTACCAGCACTCGTTTGTCTAAGGCGGTGCAACACTTTTTGCCCCACATTTAAAGACATAAATTGACAATTGCAATTCACAAGGGGCAATTTTTGAAGCATGTGACATGTTTCTTGTGCACTAATGTCTCTTTCAAAAATAATTTCAGCCATAAACTTCTGGTATGCTTTGACGGCGTTGTCGTCTACATTTGAATCTGAGCAAATTCTAGCCAACATTTGAACATAGTTTTCACTTCTTCTTTTTCAGATTTGGATGCATACTTGGCAATTTATTTGAGAACTAATGCTCAAGATGTAATAGGTTGGCAGTCTATATTTGCTCTCCATATTGATAGCACATGCAAGTTATGAATGTTCAACCTATCATCATTTCTTGTTGGTTCAAAGCATTTGTGCCTTGTATCGTTACGTTATAATGATGCTTGTTCACATTATTTCCAAGGTGCTTTATATATACATTTCATTTCTTTACCTTTCACACATAGGCATGTCCTCTTAGTACATCGAGTGTGCCTTTGAACATGATTAACCAACTCTTCATAATCAACTAAAGGATTAGTAGAATTTATTTCAGTTGTATTTAAAAGACATGGATCTTATGTTGGAGCTCTATGTTGAAAGTTGTCTATTTCTGATTTCGAGCTAGGGTTCATAGCTATAACATATTTTTCAAAGAAAATTTTGGCCTTTTATACTACTTTAAGGTTTTCCCAATCAAGTATGTCCATATTTGGAGCATTTTTACTCCAAATGACACCATGTATGTGCGCAGATCCTCTTCCCTACCATTCTGAGCGATACCAATAATTAGTTGCCTCCATGAGCTTCTCAATTATCTCTTCACAAAAAAATTTGAAGCATTAGAGTAGATATAGTGATGTTGTATGAGGGTTATTAATCACATTATCAATATGTTGTTTGTTGGTAAGCAACGAAGATGGTACATTTGGGGAAAGAACATTATGCAAATCAGGCCATTTAGTGTCTGTTGCACTCAATGTAAAGAAGAATGTTGGAGATCCTATTTGGGTTATCAAACTTGTCAACTCCATATGACGTGTATTCTAGAACGCTCTTGTCTTTCGTAAAGTAGATCCAAAGTGCATCAATTCTTCTACGAATTGATTGTCAGGTGGGTTAGTTAGGTGGGAGCAAAGGTCTTCAATAGTGGATGGTGTGTTCTCTTCAACTTTTAATAAATATAGATGCAGTAGACTGGCTATGATGACACATCATAAGATTCAAGAGGAAGTATATAAAGCATGGATGTTGGCTAAACCTATTATCATGGTAATGGATAAGATGCACATCATATTCATGGATTTTGACTTCTCTAGCATGAGGTTGCATGGGTAGTGTAGTACTTGGGAAAAGTGTGGGAAAGGCCATGTCAAACAAGCCCTCAATAGTATACTCATTAATGGGGGTTGAACTTATCGATGGCCAAACTATGATGTCATCAATCTCTTGTTCCATTTGTAAAGAATCTTTTATGATCTGTAGCTAGCGACATTTGTTTGGTAGGCTCATCATAAATGATGTTGAATATTGGGAGTCATCTTCTATATCACATTGTATGTTTTCAACTGAAGCAATTGTCAAAGCGTGAGGTTCGTTGCAATCATCAATTGTATGAAGTATTTGTGAAATATTGGTATTGTAAGTAGGAAGCATTGATAATGCCAAACTATCTATTTCTACATCTTTGTAGTAAGGGTCAAATTTGATCTTGTATGAGAGTGCATTATGAACATGGCTTCTACTAACATAACAATCATAATGCTTCCCACTTGTATTTAGTCTTCGAACCATTAAGACATCTAGTTGCTCAATTGTAAGTGGTAAATATTTTGTAATTGTTTGAATATACTAGAGAAATCTTATTGCGTGCTTAGTATATTTGTAATGTCCACCATGAGCATGGGTTACTTGCAAGATGGGAGTAACACGTGCAATAAGCATCTCCTCTACTTGAGTGAGAACCTTTAACACAGTTGGTTGCTCAAAGGGGTCCATGTTGTTGGCTTCTGAGAAGCGATGTATTCCCCTCTTAGAAAAACATCTCTTATAAGTTATAACTCCATTTGATGTACACACATTCATACTGGGGTAGCACTCCTTACAGGTAGTACATGTTTTCAGTTGTGGGAGGGCATCTATCCTAGCTCTAAATCTATGGTTTGCATCTATATATTTAGAGGAAAACTAGAAATCAATGTGGTTCATTGATTGTTGGCAAGACAGGATTTGATCAATAGGATTTGGTGGTGCATTCATGAAAGGTTGTGGTATAGGAGAACCTGTAGAACCTTGTGGGCAGCAAGGGAATGGTTAGTTCAATGTTGACTGCAAGTATTGGTAGCATTGAATGCAAGGACGTGCTCTAATTTCTTCTCTATGGCGGCCATAGTATACACGACTTCTCTTGCGTGATTGCATAGCAACACTATTACTATGGATGGGTTTTCTATCTTGATCAGGAACAATAGGAGCCATATCTTGAATTGTACAGTAAGAAGAACAACGTATTTCTATTACCATTATATAATTATAGAAGCAAGGAAGTGTAAGAACAATAACAATAATATCAAGAGAGTATCCACCCTTCAACACAAGTTGTATAGGTGGAAAAACCAAGTATGTTGAAGAGTAAGAGTACTAGTTGTGTTGAATCTTTTTTTACAAATGTTAAATTAGCTAGAGCAAAGGGTTGATTATTGTTTTGGAACGTATTTGGTATAACACAAATCAAACATTGGGTATAAGTATAACAAAGAGTACATAATTTGTAGAGAATAGAAAGTCATTGAAAGACATAAAATAATAGATATAATGAAAAAACATCAACTATGAATGTTTTCTAGTAGAAGGTTAAAAGACAAGTTTTGAAGGGGTCTTGAAACCCTACTAACTAGTAGATAGTATGGGGCTAGTAGTCAATACAACAAAGAGAAGGTGATAAGCATATAGAATGGATATTAAGGAAAACCAACAAAAATTGTGATTCATATAAAATATACTTATAAGAAAAAGACGTTGTTTTCATGTATGGATAGTAGTCTAGAAAAAATGCAAGTCATGTGCCTTCATGTGTGGTGCATTATCTATTCATTTGCAGCTAACACAGGGGGTATAATTCCATCAAAGAGTGAGGTGCACTCAATTATGAAATCCAACCTAGCAACTTCCAAGATCGTTGAGTTCAGATGCAACTCATCATTATATGATTCCATTTTACTTGTAACTGTGAATAAAAATTGGTTGTATTGAGCAGTTCATATAGAAAACTCTACACGGTCAAGTTCAATATCATCAAACTATAACATATAGAGTTCTTTTGTAGGCATGCCAAGGAGTTTAGTTGCAGTTTCATCAAAAGCAGTTACCCATAATGATCTAGTATGGTCTTCAATCTTGACTTGAAGTAAATATCTATAATCACAATTTGAAAAGGTGGTTAGACACTTTGGGCAGTACCACCTACTGTCACTATTTTGTTCAACCCTTTTCTTGCATTGCTTTCCTGCTATGACAAAGGGACAAGTTGGATAAAAAAATTTCTTCCTTACAACAAAAAAAAGGGTTGCTTTAACAATGTATTGGAGAGGTTTTGGGGAAGTTGGACATTCCTCTTCAATCTTTGTAATGGTTTTTTGTGCTAAAATTAGAGGCAAATCTAGTAGGGTAGGTGTTGGTGCAAGAAACATATGCCCATGTTGAGAAAACCAAGACTGTAGTTGGTTAGCTTCATCAATATCAAGATTTACAAGTATCTATGAAGTGGCAAGTGTAGTTATGACCTTACCATTGTATTCTACTAGACGAGTCCCACCTTTTATAACAAGCACAGTTGACTTCCGTCGGATGATACATTTCTTGTAGTTGTGCACCTTCTTTCATTGTTTCCTATCCTCGCAAAGTTATGTTGATAGTGGACGTAGAAACATAAACCATCTTGAGACTCCTTCTGACAACCTCAATTCCATCTTACCTTCTTATTGTAGAGGTAGGATCCACACAAATGACAATTCCAATGAGATCAGGAGTAGAATTAATATTTATATTCATAATCTCTATAATGGGTGTAAAAGTGTATCAAAGTGTTGGAATTAAGAGGTCATTGTCACATAGTGAAAGTCTTGAATCCTCCTTTAAGGTGATTTCAAAATCACTACTCAATTTATTGTAGAACTTGTTTGTAGATTTTATGGTACCACCAGACAATGTGTAGACACTCCCAACCTGGACTTTATCAAAGTGGATTTCTGCAACATCATTGAAGCAAGTTATCCAAAGTTCAGTCCTTTTAGTATTGATAATGTCAAAACTAAAGATATGGCCATTCCCATTCTTTGAGTTGAATTGGTATTTTTGCTTTTTCATGGTCACGCAACCTTTAATAATCCACATTGTTTGATATGGGTTCAAACTTCTAAATAGAGTGATTGTTAAAGTGTGATGTTTTTTTCCTTAGAGATGCATCGAGGCCAAACATCAATTTAGTATGAGTCATATGCACTAATGTTCCTATCTGTTCAACATTTTTTCTTGTGCTCAATGGACTAACAAAGGAGTGGTTTATAGTTTTCTTTGGTTCTTTGAATAAGAAGATGGGAACACTAATGATATAATGTTTTCGGCATAGAACCTCTAAGCTGGAGATTACAATCCACCTAAAAAGGTAGGTAAGCTAATAATATTAGTAAGGTTACATATTTGCATAATATAACATGAAGGGTTTCATTAAATAGAAGTGGAGTGGAAGTGGAGTTACCTCGACTTGCAAATGGTGGGAATAGAATAGTGGGTGACATGAACTATAGAACCTTTTTGGATTTCATCTAAAGTTATAAGATCATTAAACTTCCTTGGCAAGGTTTTTTTTTGTAGGTGAAGGGCATCAGAGAGCTCTAACTCATATCTATTTGTTGCTTGAGTTCCTTGTCCAAACGGTGCAATGCCAAATACTTAGAGATGTGATTGCAAATGAATGTTTTCATTGTTCACAAGTCTGATTGGATCTTCCATAAGAGATTGAAACATTGCTTGGAGAGATTGAATTTTCCCTATAAACTGAGATGGATAACTATCATTATCTTGTTCACATTTACAAACATAGTAGTAAGAAAAAATGGTAAACTTAGAGGAGCATGTGTTTGTCAATGTCATAATAGGCCACATTGCATTAGTAGGGTTGGACGTAAGCATTATAGTATGGTACCACTTTGCA
The DNA here is from genome assembly GCA_028749045.1 of Cupressus sempervirens. Lineage (NCBI taxonomy): Eukaryota > Viridiplantae > Streptophyta > Pinopsida > Cupressales > Cupressaceae > Cupressus > Cupressus sempervirens. The sequence goes on from CM053793.1 coordinate 530,469,136, forward strand.
TGGGAACATAGTGGTCATAGTAGAACAAGAGTAGTTCTAGGTGACTTTGATATGGTTGAAAGAATGCTTATGGTGAAGTGTAGGAGGAAAATGAATTAGTAACTATAGTGGACTCCCACTATGAATATAAGCCAAATAAAATGGAAGGTAACATCAAATTGACTTCGTACTAAACAATGCATATTTAGAGATTCTTACTTATATAGCAAAACATGTACTTGTGCAAAAGGAATATAGGTAAGAAGGCATACCAAGAATATGCAATCCAAAATTAATTTCTTCATATACACATTTTTTGATGCCAAGCGTGTCCCTGGATGAGGAGTAATGTTTTCCATAAGTGGTTAGTGCGATTGAAAAGACTAGTTGGTTTTTTAAAATGGTAGAATATCTTTTATTGATGTTAGAATATAGAACTACTTATGAACATGATATTAATTTATAATAAAGAGATAGTTCTAATTGTATCTATTAACTTTGTTATGAAACCAAAACATATATGCAAGGCAATTGTCTAAACACAAGAGTACATACAAGGAAATGATAAACTAAAATTGCTTTGGTGAAGCACAAGTTTGTTGAATAAAGTGTGAGAATAGATTGAAAAGAGTGCTCAAACTTGTAGTCTAAAGTGTGCAATCATAAAAATATAGACAAAAGTGTGCAAAGATGCATAAAGATGTGATATACATAAATCGTATGAAACATTGTGCCATGAAAAAAAATCATTCTAGTTAAATATATACAAGCTATTTCGTAGACATTATAGCTCACTTTATATAATCAAACAAATGTGGCATCTCTTTGAGAAAACTAAACTATGTAAGGGTAAAGGAAGAAGAAAAGTGAATAGGTGTTGGAGATATATGTAATGTATAGTTGTATTCAAAATAGAACCAAGATTGTATAAATTAAACTTCAATCAACATACGATATAACAAAGGAGGAACACAAGGCAGACTCATTTATTATAGTAATAGGAGAAGTTTCAAAAACCCCTATTTTTTAGAGAGTTGTATTAAGGGAACCACTAATAATCACCAATAAGGGACAACAAAAGTGAAGCGTATTCTATGGACGATTAAGATAGTCTTGAAAATCATGATGAATAATAGGTGCATTCCCTTGTTTATAATACTCGTCAGCATGAATATCCCTTAGATAAATGCAATAATGATAATAATCAAGTTGTTGTAAATTGATTTCTTGCAAAACTTCCTCAACCCTAATGATCTCAAATTCTTGATCACATGTATGTATGCTTGCCACTTTCATTTGTGCATATAGTTGAGCATAATTTGCAAGACTTTGTATTTCAGTTTAGGGATACCCATTCCAATTGATAGACCCATTAGATCATGTTGATGGTTATGGAGTATGGAACTCTGATGTATTGCTTGAGATGTCTATTATGTGGTGAGGTTGGGGAGGATTAGCCATGACCTAGAAAACCAAAACAAATGTTAAATATGAAAAGAGAACCAATAGGAACATTCATAGTATTGAGTGCTAGTTACTTTTATCTATATGTTAAAACTAATTTGCATGAGTATTTTTTTAATGAAAGATAAGTTTAAATGCATAAATGAACATTATTCTAAAGAGTTGGGTTGAAATGTATAAATACTGAAATGTATAAAATTATATATTATAACTAAAATATATGAATGAGAAGACCTTAGCTCTTATATTTATAATTTCTAACATCCTAAACTATTAAATAAATCTAAAATTATGATTTATGTTGTAAAGGTGGGTTGTGGACTATCAACTGCAGTGTGTGTTAATTAAGAAGTAATTGAGATAGTCATCAGTTGTAGTGTATGTTAATTAAGAAGTAATCAGGAAGCATTTGCATTCTCAGTCATTAAATAGACCAAGGCTCAATATAAACAAGGTTACTATTCCCATTCTAAGGCAAGAAAAATCGGTTAATAATAGTTGTTATATAGAATTTGAATCTATCACATTATTATCTACTAATCTCCTCAAGATATTCAATCTCCATTGACTACATCAACTACCTATTTCTCCTATTCTTTTAATGACAACACAAATTCAATGAACAAAGGAAGATGAATAATGAAATAAAGCCCAATAGTTGAATTTTTCATGTTGTACCATTAAGAACCATACCCAATCAAATAGAGCAAAGGTCAAGCGTACAATTTTATTGTGACTGATTTGATTCTAACAATCATGTATATATATTTTAGTATCTGAACTACTGGCAAATTCTTAATCTCATAGAAATCAACATACATTTCTTAATAAGTATAATTTTAAAGTCCGATGGTCTATTATTAACCAAATTAGATCTACTAATTCTCCATTCAATCTGGCAACAAGCTACATTTGGAAAGTTTCTACACTCATGGAATTTTACAATAAAAGGAATTTGTAGAATGAATTATAGGGTTAAAGAGAAGAATTTAAGCCTCTATGCTCACGTATTTTTAATGTAAAATGAGATCTCCGAAATAAATTTTAGGGTTGAAGAAAGAAAACCTCTCTGTTCATGGATTTGTGTTGAAAAGGGGATCTACGAAATGAATTTATGGCCTAAGGAAGAAGAAATTGGGTCTTTCCAGGAAAAGAGGGCTAGCGGATGGATTTGAAGGTGTAAAGATGAAGAAATTATGCATCCTTATTGAGTGCAATATATAAATCAGCAACAACTGACATTGGAGAGGCTAGAGTATTATAGACAAAAATGATATTAAGAAAAATGAATTAAAAAAATAGAAAAGAAAAAAAATCAAACATTAACCTGAAGCACAAAAAAACAAAGAGTAAAAAAGTAAAACATAAACCTGAGCTGCAATTTCCAGTTTTCAGAAGTAGCTGCAATAAGTTGAACTCAATTGTCTACCAGAAGTAAAAGGAAAAGTGTTACTACAGATATGAACATGAATAGTAATGGTGGATGTGGGAAGTATAAATAGAAACTGATCACTATTTAAAGACTCAATATGTAGCCCAAGTAAGTTATCTAAGTGCAAGCCTATCAATTCATGGATCACTTGGTCATTCGGATCACATAACATTAATGGGGTTAAAAGAAAATCTTTTGCAAATTATTAAATCTGCATTGAAAGATTTTGCTTTAAAACTTTTTACTACACCTCACTACCGCTATGGTGCAATTGTCGTCGATGATTATCTAGATCTTTTTATTTAGCTAAACACACATAGAATATGAACTCATAATAAAATCCATCCTTTTATTGATTATACAAAGCCACTGTATTCCAAATTGCAACGCATTATAAAATCCATGCCAATCCTGCTTATGTCATAATAATGATGTAAAAGCAATGATTGAATTTTTTTTTTTTGATAGAATGTTCAATGTAAGGTAGTTTGATTATAAAGCTTCATTTCGATGCTATCTTGAATTAGTTAAGAAAATGTTGGAACTTTGAAGTGACCTAAACACCATTGAATTATAGGCATGCATGGCAAGCAATTTCTAATGTAAATGTTGAAGCTTTTCAATCTGAATGCCAAAGTGAAAAACATAGTTAAATTAATAATAAATCAAAGCACATGACCTTGTGGAACTTAGCCATGCATTTGAATAATAAATACTATAAAAAGTAGTTACTATAGTGATGCAAGAGCATCCTGGGTTGCCTTGTTATCCTGCTCATTTCTTTTGTTCATTCTGCAATTCCTTCATGTGCCTGGCAGTTCCTTCATGTGCCTAGTAATCCTTCATGTGCCTAGAAATTCCTTCATGTGCCTAGTAGTCCTTCATGTGCCTAGCAGTTCCTTCATGTGCCTAGCAGTTCCTTCATGTGCCTAGTAGTCCTTCATGTGCCTAGCAGTTCCTTCATGTGCCTAGCAGTTCCTTCATGTGCCTAGTAGTCCTTCACGTGCCTAGCAGTTCCTTCATGTGCTTAGTAGTCCTTCATGTGCCTTGTAGTTCCTTCATATGCCTAGCAGTGCAGTTTCCTTCATGTGCCTAGCAATGCAATTTTCTTCATGTGCCGAGTTACTGTAGCAATTCCTTCATGTGTCAAGTTACCTAGTTTATGCCAAGTGACTCTTCATGTGCCGAGTTACCTAGTGTATGTCGAGTGTTTCTTCATGTTTTGAGTTACCCAGTGTATGCCAAGTGTTAGTATTTGGATGTGATTTTTGTGAGCCAACTTGCAGGATTTATTTTGATTGGGACATTTATGTTAAGATATTTTCTTGGGATGAGTCCAGATCGTTGTTGGGTCAGCCTTCCTCTTATGTAATGATTCTAAAATGATTTGTAAGCCATTTTGGCAAGTATATAAATAGAGTGTTTGGCTTAGAGTTAGGTAAGTTTTGGGGGGAGCAGATTATAGAGCAGAAGTGAAAGTGCGAATTTGCAGTTGGATCTTTGAATGTAAATGTATTTGTAATTGGTCGTAACCCAGAAGGCCTTACAGCTGGGCATGTATGTTGAATATTTGAAGAATCAATAAAGGTCTTTCATTCTTCTTTCTCCTTTGGTTATTGTTCCTTGTGTTTGCTTCCATTGTGTTAACTCTTGCAGGGTGGTTTGGATAGTTGGGTGAGCCTTTGGCCCTAGTTATTCACTATTTTCTTGTGTCAGTTGGTATCAGAGCTTGAGGTTCATCCTTATGGAGATTGGATCATGTAGAACCCTGATTTCTATTTGGTTGTAGGGTGGTAGATTTGCATATTTGACCTATAAGTTACAGAGGGTTACAATCTTGCAGGAACCTAATTTGTAAAGATGGTTCGTGGTAGAGGAAATAATGTTGATAATGCTATATTGGATCAGTCGAGACAAATTGCAACTAGATTAGATGTTGTGAAGACATCCCAAAGGAGAGGAGTGCATCTTGAAGATGTAAGTGATGATGAAGTAGCAAAACCAAATCATAATCCAAAACCTAAAGAAGATCAAGATGAGGAAAGATTGTTATGAGTGTTGTCTAGGGAAAATTCAAAGCCTGCTATAGAAGTTGTTCCCTGTAATGGAAAACTGGATACCGATGTTGAGTCGGATTGGATCTCTGATATGGAGAAGTTCTTTGAGTATGAAAACATTCTTGATAACAGAAAGGTGAAGATTGTTGTCACTAGGTTGAAAGGTCATGCATCACTATGGTGGGAGCACTTGCAAACTGATAGACAAAGGAGAGGAAAGGAGAAGATTGAAACTTGGCCAAAGATGGTGAACAAGGTAAAGAACAAATTCCTTCTTGTTGATTACCAAGTTAGCTTGTTGAGAAAGATGCAAAATTTGAAACAAAAGGACATGACTATGAAAGAATATACTAAGGAATTCTATAGATTAGACATCAGATCTAGACATGTGGATGATGATGTTGAGAAAATTGCAAGGTACATTAATGGATTGAGATCTAGAATACAAGATGAAATAAGTTTTGTGAAGTTGGAAAGTGTAGAAGAAGCATATCAATATGCCTTGAAAGCTGGGGAGATCTTGATAAAGAAGCATGAACAAAGACAAAGAGGTAGAGGTGGTAGATTCCAGAGAGGCAAAGGTAGATCTTATGGAGAAAGTGGTAGATCTGACAGTTCTATGCAGGATAAAGGCAAATCTGAATGGAAGAATGATGACAAAGGTAAGACCGAATGGAAAAGTGGTAATTCTTACCGAGGAGGCACTAATTCTTACCAAGGAAGAGGTAATCCTTATTCTAGAGGTGGATTTCATGGCAATTGTTTTAGATGTGGCAAAGAAGGGCATAGATCTTTTGAATGTAGATCTTCTGAAAATGGGCAGAATAATTGAAATGTTGTGATTCAAGAAGATGATGAGGGTTCACCAAGTGGACCTGAGACTGGAGAAAATCTGATGGTGAGAAGAAAGTTATGTAATAAGGGAAGTGATGAGGAACCTATTTTAAGGAGAAGTCTATTCAAGACAAGATGTAAGATGGTTGGAAAATGCTGCAAAGTGATCATTGATAGTGGAAGTTCTACAAATCTGGCATCAGAAGAGCTGGTTACCAAGTTACAGTTGCAGAGGCTAAACTATCCCAAACCTTATCATGTTTCATGGATCAAAGATGAGCATAAGATATTGGTAAGTGAGCAATGCCTTGTGAAATTCAAAATTGGACACTACTTTGATGAAGTTTTGTGTGATTTTATGCCCATGGATTGTTGTCATATTTGTAGACACCTAAATTTGATTACACCACTTTGGTAATCCTATTTAATTATCTCTAAACGCATCATTAATTAAGTTCCTATTTAATTAATCCTTTGCCATCCCCTAGCTGATTAATTTAATTAATCATCTATAGTCCTAATTGATAAATCAAATAACCTATCATTTATCAATTAAATCCTATTCTTCTATCTAATTCCAAAATCCCCATTTATTAAATAAATCTATTTGATAAATAAAACCCTCAAATCTAATAACCCCTAACCTATTCCTAAACCCTTCATTTAGCCTAATCCACCCCATCCACCCATACTAACCGAGCTTAGCCACTAACTCACCCACCCTCATGAATGCCATCCACTTGCAAATCTCTAACATCCCTAATCTAATCCTAAACCCAAGCCTAATCCACCCTCTAAACTTGTCACATTCCCTAAGTAAGCTTAAGACTTTCCTAAGCCAAGGAAAGTCAACAATCTCAACTCCCTCCAAAATATCCCAACCACCCAACAATGAATGCTCTTACAAAAGCCATAAAGACTCTTACAAGCTCTTACAAGCCATAATGAAGGGTCTTTATGAAGATATTATCCCTTGAGCCTCCTTTGTTGACTCATCCTTCCCCTTTCCTCCATCCACTCACCTTGTGACATGTGTCACTCCCTGGTTGGTGCTAAACAAGCACAATCCATGTGCTCCCCTTTAAGTGCATCCTAGCCCTCCTTAAGCTTTCATCTCTCCTTGCATCTTAACCCTCCATCCCTCAAGCCCTTAGCCTATAAATTGAATCCCCTCCCAAGCCATTTCATCACAACCTTTGAGCTAAAGTTATAATGCTAGTTTTGAGAAGCAAAAGCCTTAATCATACCCTTATAATGCCAAATTGAGAGCTCACAAAGCTACCAATTTGCCATTTTTCATCTCCATTGAAGCTAGTTTTGAGAACCTTGAGCATACATACCAAATCTAAGCAAATAGACTCATCCCCAAAGAAAGTGACCATCCTAATTGGGAGAGCCATTCTATGGCTCATATCCTCATTTGAGAGTTTCACTTTGTCTCTCATATATGTTATGGTTTTTATGCTAGTTAATGCTTTTGTTCTTTTAATAGATTAGTATTACTTGCTAACATATTTCTCATATACAATATTTTGTTGGGTAGACCTTGGCAATATCATAGATATGTCTTACATGATGGAAGATTAAATCAATATTCTCTTTGGGTAAATGGGAAGAAACAAACATTGCTACCTTTGATTGAAAGTCTAGATGAGGTTAATTGTATTGCTGTAAAAATTTGCATGGTTAATGGGAAACAATTTGAAAAGGAAATGAAAAAGAATCAAGTCTATTTTGCTATAATTCTAAGAAAACAGAGTTTTGTCAATGGAGACCAAGTGCAAGAAAATAGTGTTAACCGAGTGCCAGTCAGTGGTGACCGAGTGACAAATGGTAGTATTGACCGAGTGCCAAAAGAAATTGGAGAGTTGTTGAATGAGTATAAAGACATTATTGCTGATGATATCCCAGATGGTTTACTTGCTGTAAGAAGTATAAGACATTATATGGATCTAATTCCTGGAGCTAGTTTTCCAAACAAAGCACCATATAGATTGACACCTACAGAGAATGAAGAACTTAATAGACAAGTGCATGAGTTGTTGCAGAAAGGTTTGATTAGAGAAAGCTTGAGTCAATGTGTTGTACCTGTTGTATTAGCACCTAAAAACAATGGAGAATGGAGAATGTGTATTGATTCCAGAGCCATTAACAAGATAACAGTAAAATATAGGTTTCTTATGCCAAGGATGGATGACATAATGGATTGTTTGAGTGGAGCAAAGTATTTTACCAAGATTGATTTGAAGAGTGGCTATCATAATATCAGAATCAGAGAAGGTGATGAATGGAAGATTTCTTTCAAGACAAAAGATGGTTTGTATGAATGGTTGTTTATGCCTTTTGGTTTGACTAATGCACCTAGTACTTTCATGAGGTTGATGAATGAAGTTCTGAAAAGATTTTTGGGTAAGTTTGTGATTGTTTATTTGGATGATATTCTGATATTCAACAGGACTAAGGAAGAACATCTTGAGCATATTAGACAAGTATTGCAGAGGTTGAAAGAGGAAAAGTTGCTGATTAATCTGAAAAAGTGTTCTTTTATGCAAGAGGAGATTGTGTATTTGGAATTTGTGATTTCAGCTGATGGATTGAAGATGGATCCTAAGAAGGTTAAAGCAATTTTGGAATGGCCTACACCTAAGAATGTGAGTGGGGTAAGATAATTTCATGGTTTGGCTAGTTTTTATAGAAAGTTTATAAAGAATTTTAGTGTTGTTTGCAATGCTATGACTGAGACAATGAGGGGAGATAAAAAGGAATTCAAGTGGACACATGGAGCTGATAAGAGTTTTGAGGCTTTGAAACAAAAGGTTGCTAAATTACTTGTATTGGCTTTGCCTAATTTCAACAAAGTATTTCAAATTGAATGTGATGCAAGTGGTAATGCAATAGGAGCTATATTAAGTCAAGAAGGTAAGCCTCTTGCTTTCTTTAGTGAAAAGTTGAATGATGCTAAAAGGAAATATTATGTGTATAATCAAGAATTTTATGCTATTGTTCAAGCATTGAAGAAGTGGAGACATTATTTGATGCCTAAGGAGTTTGTGTTGTATACTGATCATAAAGCTTTACAATACTTGGGAAGTCAACATAAATTGAATCAAAGACATATGAAGTGGGTTGAGTATTTGTAGTGTTTTACATTTGTCATTAAGCATAAGAGTGGAGTTACTAATAGAGTTGTTGATGCATTGAGTAGAAGACGTTCTTTGTTGACTGAAATGAAGGTTGAAGTTCTTGGTTTTGATGAGATAAAAGAGTTATATGATGTCGATCCTAATTTTTTTGAGGCATGGAGAGAGTGCAGAGCACCAAATCTAATAGATCACATAAGTAAGTATGATGAGTACTTCATTCAAGAAGGTATGTTTTAGATTACGATACAAACAGGTTTTGAAGGGACCCTGAAACCCTTTCACATCCTTAAAAAGGAAAAAACAAGACAACCATCAGGAAAAGAGTCCTTAAACCTACTAGAAGCAGCACCAAAATCAGGTTTTACAGGGACTTGATGTAATGCCCCGCCTGGAGATCCTTGGAAACAAGGATGAAAAACAAGTCAGAACAATTTTTTTTTTTTACAAGTGTAAGTGCACATGATACAACCTACACAAACCAAAAGATCACAACGGAAGACTGAAAGACAACCAAGCACCAACGGATCTCCAAACGCCACTACCAACTAGAACACAATCATGAAAATCACAAAAGCCTACCAAGCTAAAAGACATAAGCTGACTCTTGGAAACTGGCTAAGTCTGAAATCTTGAAGCCCTGAAATTTGGCTAAGTCTGAATTTCTGAAGCCCTGATTTTTCCTAGAATCTACACCTTAGCTCGTAGAGGTCTGAAACCCATCTCAAATGAATTGTCACATATATTAAAATATATCTTAAGCATAAGGAATTCAACTTATACTTAAACGATATATTTTAAACCCCGAAGGACTACAACAGAAACCCAAAAATTGAATTTCAAAAGAAACCTCTTCAATTCAAAATGCAATAACATAGGCTTGAAGAACGCCCAAAAGGGGATCCAGATCAACTCTCAAAAAGATCAAAACACTACAAAAAGTGCCCGCTGTTGGCACGCGCAGGTTTTTGCCAAAAGGCGTGTGACACTTTTCACTAAGGGAGGGCGACACTTCTCAAGAAGGCGTGCGATACTGGAAAAGTATCGCACGACATTTCTCATAAAGTCGTGCGACACTCTTCTAGTGTCATACGAAACTTCTTTAGTAATGTGTGTGACACTTTATAATATCGTGCGACATTCTTTCTATGGGCGTGCGATACTTTATCAGTGTCGCACAATGCTGAACAAATGTCGCCCATAGAAAGTAAAAACACTTCCAGAACTCAAAAACGGGGAAAAACTGACAAAAGAACCTCCACACCGGGGAGTACCAAATCCACATTTCGAGGCCAAAACACTCAAACCAAAATTGAGTAACAAAAAATGAAATCTAACCATCTATCAAACAAAGAAGGGAAAGTACAGAAAGGAAACATCACGACAACTGAAATAACATCGCAATAACGTAGATAACATTGCAATGAGCAAAATAACCAACTAAGTACGCGGTTCCTCCCAACCGTCAATGGCGTCATAGGACCATCGTGGGCCCTAGCCATCCCCCGCGCATAACATCCCGAGCCACCGATTAGATCATCGGTGTTGTCGTGATAGGGACATCACTACTAAACATGCTACAATATAAGTAATGAAATCTAACATGCTAGTAGTAACATAAGATAACCCTGTAATCAGATAACATCATCTACTACATGCTAATCATCATAATGAGGAAAGCGTTAAAACTAACATCATCTAAGCATGATAACATCATAATGACAGCATAAATCACAAGAAGCATACTCCATATACCGAAGTACCAAGTGACACATCCAGCAACGATCACGCTAGAACAATAGACCGTCTCTGTACGCCGATCCCTAGCAGTGGTGAAGGTAGCTACACCTCCCAACCACATGGCACCCATAGGTCCACACCCACCGTGCTAATGGAGATAATGATCCAACCACACACGCACAAAACAACAACCATGGCTAACACACACGCCAAGCAGTATGATGATTGAATCCAAGACAAAGACAATGTCCTGGTCAGACACCTCAATGGGCTACTACGTAGGGACTGACATCATGGAGAGTCGCTTGGTATCAAAGCCCAAGCTCGGATCTATGTAGCTCAACTCCCTCAACGGAAGGCCAATACACAAAAGTACCATTTATTATCTTTAATGTTATTACCACCCCAAGTTTTAATTTAATTATCACTTATATAAAACTTCCTCTGCCAACTGGGAAGTAGTCATCAGGTTACAGGATAGAAGCCCCCTCCATATGCCACCCTACCCTACCCATGCTCATCCAACGATGAGTGCCCGAAGGCATGCAAAATCCCAACCCAACCCCAATGATCACAACTTTCGGAAGTACCACGGAAGATCAGGCCCCACAGGTCACCCGACAATGTACATGTGTGTGGCACACCACCATCACAGAGATCATACACAAGGATAGGATGATAATGCAAACAAAAGTCAATCGACCGAAAACATAATCGAGATGACGGATGCTACACGCATCCCAATGCAACAAAAGATGCAAAAGTGTTCGGACTGGTATCCAAATGGATCATCCAGGTCCACGAACCACAATGTGCCAAGAAAACTTGAGAAAATAGGGTGGCACGCAAAACGAGGTAAAACCCCCAAATTTTGGAAAAATTCCAAAATTAAAACCCATTTGGCCTTTGGGTTCAAAAACCCCAAAAATCCAAAAATAATCGAAAACGAACACCGTATGCAAAAAATAGCCAGCATAACGGCCCAAAAACCCAAACCCCCATTTCAAAAATAGGTAAAACGTTCATACCCGACCAACTGGGCAGAACTAGCAAACAGAAACGGAGGGGAACACTAATTCACAACCTCCTAACATATTGCTACAAGAAACGGAAGTAGAAACAGAGAAAAAAACATTAAAACGGGAAGGCCCTACCTGACAGCAAAAAGGGTCGAAATTGAAACTCGTAGAATAAAATAAATACTCCACCGAAATTGCTGAAACTGTCGACAAAGCGAGAACTCCTCGAGCCGAATCCAACAAGACCAACCTCGCAAAGATCCCACACTCACAGCTCCCGCAACGAGCAAAACAATAATCCTTCAGAAGAGGATTTTCAAATTTGCTCTCCAAACTCAATTTTTCAAAATGTGAGAAGTGATAATGAATTCACTTTTCCAATGTTTATTCATTTTGAGTGAATAACTAAATATGGAAAATAGCTAGCTGGAGTAGTTAAACTCCGAAACAACCCAAACAAAAATAGGTTATTATCTGTAATGGAAATTCACCTAAGGCAAAGCTACCAGAAATTAAATCCAAAAGATAAAAAAAACCCGAAAACCCAAAATTACAATAAAACACTTAACACTTTCACGACGAATGCGAACTTCTAAATGCACAGACATGTTCACTGGTCTAATCACATAATGCAACTGAGTTTGGATTTGCTAATCACCGAAAGGTTTTAATATAAAACAACTAAATAAGGATACGTCGACCATATAGGAGCGACATTGGCAAAATATGAACAGCTAGATCACTAACTCCATAGGCCACTGCCAGGGATATAATTCCTGCACACTAAAACACATGATCAAGTGCAATGACAAATAATATCATAGCCGAAGCAACATGTATTAAAATACCTATTTAATCCATTTACATCACTCACATTCACAAAAAGCGTGAAGATACAAGAATGAAGTAAATAACCATAGCATAGAATCCATCTCATAACATAGTCAACAAATAGGTCCAATACATCATATAACTAGATAATCAGTTATCATAGATCTACTGTCATCTCAAAATAACATCAACATGCAAATATGATAAACTGAACAACATAGTAACAAAGCATCTATGGTACAGAAATCAAAGTATAACATTCGACCCTCAAGTCGTCTCAAGGTACAAATATCAAAAGAGTATCAAGTATCTCTCGAATAAAAAATAGACAAGGTACAGACTGCAAACACGAGAGGCACTACACTTGAAACCACTTACATAGTCCAATTAAAGAACCCAGGTTTTACAAAGACTTGGAACCTCCAACACAATTTTAAACTAAAACCCAGAAAATAAGACCAAACATAGGAACTGGATGTAACAACCAGCAAAAAGGACCTGAACAGGAACCCAACCAAAAAAGAAGACCCAAAGAAACTATTGTAGTTTCATGATCATCTTAACTGCCTCCTTACCAATCATAGCCATATCCTGGATGGAGTTAGCGGCTGAAGAAGCAGCAACAATCAAGGCTTTCTTCCTCAAACCTTGTCTTGTCCTCTTGCTAGGACCCTCCAAAGATATGGTTCCTTCATTTGCTCTTTTTCCTAGGCTCACCGCAATAGCACAAATGCTTGAAGTAACCTGCTCCATTTTTGTTCCATTTTCCTTTGGAGGAAAGAATCAGCTTTAAGTTTGGCAGAATGCAGGAAGGAAAGCTTGGTTTCCCTCTTCGAGGAGTCACCCGCGTCTTCAGCAATGGCATGTGGCGGGGACACAATTTTATCAAATTATTCCTCCCCATCCAACAGCTCCTCCTCTCCAGTCTCCATAGGGTCATGTTGACTAGGGACCTCCTTATCTTGTCCCTCAGTCTCCTTTGCAGGAGTGGAAGCCTTCCACATGTTTTCCTCCTCACTCATAATGGCTGGATCATCAATTAAATTATCCTTATCTTTATCACCTGCCTCAGACACAGTCTGAGTACCCTCATTATCAGACTTGCTCTATTTAGAGTTATCCTTAGTTGTTTCTTCCTTTTTTCCTTTCTCATTTTTGCCTTTCATTCCCAGATAACCTTCTAGGTTAGAGCTAAAATCCCCAACATCTGTTTCTTCCTCTTCCTCTGGGACATCCTTATCTGAGCCTTCAATACTCTTTGCCTCAGAATCCTCTTCAACATTTTGTCTTCAAGAGCTAGAGGGTTTCAGTTTTGCCTTATCTTTCTCTTTAACATTCTCATCAATTTTACATTTTATGGACTGAGAATCCTTATGTTTGCTAGTGGAGGGAGACGAAGCAATGGATTTATTTTTACAAAAACCCTCTATGAGCAAAATCAAACATTCATGTAAGATGGGTCGTGACTCTTCCTTTCTATGGGCATACAAGCTTTGAAGCAAAGAGAAATGCAAATAGAAAGGGAAGGAAATTCTATCCTTATACCTAAAATGGTTAAGAAAGATAAAGTGGAATTTTTACACTCTTTTATTCTTACCATTAAGGATAAAGTACTCATGGATATAACCAAGCACATCACGCCAAATATCTTTAATCTTGTGCACATCAAAGAAGTCTCCATTCTTCTCCAATTGCTTCTCCTCAGCATCCGTCTTCGAGAATTTTTTGTAGGCCGCATTGGAAATGTTGGTCTATTTTGAGAATTTAATACCTTCCATGGGGAGCCTAGTAACCTCGGCAATTAATTCCTTAATAAGCTTCATAGTGACTCCGTGGAGAGTAACTTTGTCATCGACCTAATTTTTGAAGAAGGCGGTGGTGACATGGGGTTTGAATCCATGTAAGCACTCCAGAAAACTAACCACCTTCCCTTTCTGGAGAATCTTCTAAACGTCTTGCCTAACCTTCCAGTCATCACATTTTTTGGGCTCTTGCTTACTCGGTTCACCCCCCATTTTACAGAGTGAACAAAAAATCAAAGACACCCAGATACCGATAGCAGAGAGGTTGAAATGAGACCAATTTTTTGTAACTCGAAATGAGGTTGCCTTTTCGATGATAGGTGCAGAGAGCACATAACCTTCAAATGACTGTACCTCCTCAGGGAAGGTAATATGACAGTCATAAGGCCACTCCCCCAAATCATTAAATTTCTAATCCAAGCAAATCTTTTCCACTTTGGAATGAATAGCATCATAATTAATATTCGCTTTAAGATCCACTTGCTTGTTTAATTCATCAAGCCACCTCACCTTATGCCCCGTTTGAACTACATGATTGAATATCCAATCAACCGCCCCATTGGCTTCTCTATATGTATGGGAAATGACCACTTTTTCAAATATTGAAATAAGGTTTTGATTTCCATAACTGTAGCCTTTATAGACCATGAGATACAATTTTTATTATTTAGGGTATTAATAATATTCAGAGAATCACCTTCCAACCATAATTTGGAATACCCCAAATCAATAGCTAATTTAATGGTATTGAGGCTTGCAGTAGCTTTAGCAATATGGCTATTCGAATGACCAATAGGGATTTCTATAGCATCAATTACATTTCCCACATGATCTTTAAGAACACCTCCACATCCTACTCTTCCCGGGTTTCCATTAGCAGCTCCATTGAAGTTCCCTTTGATCCATCCATTAGGAGGAACAAACCATTTCATGATCGATCTAGGATTATCAATTTTCAACTTAGATCCTTGAGATCGTAAAGGTTTATCAAGTTGGAAGGTTTGACCAGACTTCCTCTAGGATTTAAAATTCTCCTTGAAGGCTTTGATGATATTTTGACCAAGCACCCATCCTGAAAGATCTTTATTTCTGAATATTCTATTATTTCTTTCTTTCCAGATGCCCCACCAAAGGTGAGGGAGGGTTAATTTCCAAAGAAATTGAGCATTAGGATACTTTGAGGGGCAGCTCCAACTTTTGAAAGAAAGATCCACATTGTTTTGATGGACCCATGTCATGCCCCAAAAAATCAAAATCTCAATCCAAACTTCCTAGGTATAAGAGCAACTCAAAAAGATATGATCTCTATCTTCAAGTCCATTTCTGCATAAAGTACACCTATTAACCACATTTATACCTCTTTTTTGCAAGTTGTCAAGGGTCAAAATTTTGTTTTGGAGAAGAATCCAATAGAATATGTTAATTTTGGGTATGAGACCCTTAATCCAATCATGTGACTAGAAAGGTTGATTACCCTTGTCCTTTGAAGCAAAGATAGAAGAGACTTTAAATTGACCACTAGGATCAACATACCAGATAATCTCATCCTCAAGATAAGGGTAAAGAGAGACAACATTTAGGGATAGTTGGATATTACTGAAATCTTGATCAACATCAGTTAAAATCACCCATGAATCATTTTGCCAATAATGACTTACTAGAAAGCCAAATCTCTACTTGCATCGGTCAACTAAAGCCTTGTCATGAAAGTCTTCAATCAAGGGATGGTCCTTAAGCCAGATATCCTCCCAAAATTTCACCTTTAGCCCATTACCAATTTTCCGGGAGCATCCTTTTTCTAAAGTTTTCTTGGTCCCCTGAACAGCTCCCCATATGGAGGAAGAATGAATAACATCATGAGAGGCAAAGAAATCAGGAAGGGATTTAGCATTTAAGAGGTACTTATGTTTCCATATGGTACTCCACTCTTTATTGTCATGGTAAACTCCATATGGTACTCCACTCTTTGTTGTCTTTGTTTCCATATGGAGGAAGAATGAATAACATCAGGAGAGGCGAAGAAATCAGGAAGGGATTTAGCATTGAAGAGGTACTTATGTTTCCATATGGTACTCCACTCTTTGTTGTCATGGTAAACTCTCCAACCCTGTTTGGCTAAAAGGGCTTTATTCATACTTCTGATTTGTCAGATTCCCAATCCCCCTTCACTGCGAGGTTTACAAACTTGATCCCAAGCAATTAAAGGCAT
Source organism: Cupressus sempervirens (assembly GCA_028749045.1). Taxonomy (NCBI): domain Eukaryota; kingdom Viridiplantae; phylum Streptophyta; class Pinopsida; order Cupressales; family Cupressaceae; genus Cupressus; species Cupressus sempervirens. Next base: position 530,485,643 of record CM053793.1, read on the forward strand.
TCTCCTTTTTCCTCAAAGCCAGTCCATAGTAAATTTCTTTAAATTTTATCAATTGACTCAACAAATTTAAAAGGAATTCTAAAAAGAATTAGAGTATAAGTAGGTATGCTTTGGAGATAGGCTTTGAGAAGAGTTAACTTACCAGCCTGGCTTAAAAGATTTCCTTTCCATCCCACCAGTTTCTTGCCGAATTTGTTTATAAGATCTTCCCAGAAAGCATCAGGGACCTTCAAGCCTAGGGGAAGCCCCAAGTAAGAGGATGAGAGAGATCCTATAGGACATCCTAGGATTTTAGCAATTTTAATTTGTCTGTGGATAGGGGTGTTAATAAAGAACACATCACTTTTATTCCAATTAACCAATTGTCCTGATGCAGAAGAATATAAGTTAATAGCTTGCTTTAAAATTCTGGCTTCGTTCACTTCAGCCTTACCCATGAAGATGATATCATCAACAAATTGTCCATAAGAACAAATTAAAGGATGGGAAGATGGTTGTAAGCCCTTAATCAAACCTCTTTGGACCAAGTCCCTAATAAATCTCCCCAAGCAATCAGCCATAATAACAAAAAGGATGGGTGATAAAGGATCACCTTGTCTCAGCCCACGAGAGTGAAAAAAGAAATGAGAGGAGCTACCATTAACCAAGACAGTGATAGAAGAGGTAGAAATCAATTGACGGATTAGACCAACAACCTTATGGTCAAAGTCAAAAGCAAGCAAAATATTACAGATGAAAGACCAATCAACTCTATCATAGGCCTTTGCAATGTCCACTTTCATAATGAAACCCTGATTGTTAGAACAAGACAAGGAATGAAAATTCTCATGAGCAGAGATGATAGAATTAAGGATTTGTCTACCTGGGATGAATCCATTCTATTGATCAACAATAATCAATGGGATCACTTGAATAAGTCTGGAGGTGAGAACTTTGGAAATAATTTTGTAGAAAGAATTATAGAGGCTGATCATTCTAAACTGATCCGGAGAGTCAACACCAATTTTCTTAGGAATAAGGCACAAAAAGGTGGAATTGACTTCCTTAAGCATCTGTTTTGCCCCATAGAATTCCTTAACAACATCACAAACATCTTTACCCACAACTTTCCAAAGCTTTTGGAAGAAAAACATGGGGAAACCATCAAGACTAGAAGCTTTATCTCCTCCTAGAGAGCAAACAACTTTGAAGATCTCATCATCCTTAGGAATTGAACATAACATTTTATTATGTTCCTTTAAAACCAGTGAAGGAATCACTCTGAGGAATTCAGCCTGACTATCCAAATTGATGTCGAGATTAGCTATCATTAGAGAAGAGAAAAAAAGTCACCATCTCATCCATGATGGCCTTGTCCTCAACAATCTTCACATCTCCCTTTTTAAGTTATGATATGTGAGTTTTGGCCCTATGCTTCAGAGTGGAGAGATGGAAAAACTTTGTATTTTTATCTCCTTCCCTCAACCATATCAACCTTGATCTTTGTCTCTAGTAGAATTATTCTTTAGTGATGATGTCATGGTATTGAGCAAGCTTTTCATTTTCTTCAAGGAGGAGATCAAAAGTTTATCCTTCCTTTTGGATTTTTTCCTGAATTTTTAGAATATCCTCCTTAATAGTTGTTTTGTTCAAAAAAATGTTCCCAAAGTTGTTCTTGTTCCATCTTTTGACTTCCCTTTTAACATTTTTAAGCTTGGAAGCAACTCTAAAGAGGTAGTCCCTTCAAAATCAATATTCTACCATTCTTTCAATTTACTTTCAAACTATGGGTGTTGCATCCACATCTTCTCAAATCTAAAAGGAAAATTCTTCTTAAGATTAATCTTCGTAGCAGTGAAGATAAGGGGGAAATGATTCGATCCAATTTTCTGACAAGCTTCCAGCTTACAAATGAAGTCTTTAGTCCAATCAGGAGAAATAAGAGCACGGTCAAACCTAGCCTGAATACATTCATTACCAACTCTCTTGTTACTCCAAGTTAACTGAATTCCATGGAGGTCTATATCCATTAAGCCCTCTTTATTTATAAATTCCATTAAATCCAATCTTCCTTCCAACTGAGTAGCATTGCCTCCCATTTTCTCATGATCATAAAGAGGGACATTAAAATCCCCCATTATAATCCATCTTCCAGAATAGTCTTTACTTTTAAAATTAGAAACAGAATCCCAAACCTTTTTCCTTAGATGCTTTATGTTTGGAGCATAAATATTCACAATATACCAACCCTCCTTCTAGTCTATACTAGTAATTTTGGCTATCATAAGATGTTTACTAGCAATCAAAATTGCTCTAAAGAAATAGTTCTTCTTCCATAACATCAGAGTTCCCCCTGATGCCCCTTTTGAACTGCTGGCATTTATTGAATAATTTTAAAAGCTTTAATCTGTTTCACTTTCTCTTTATTCATCTTAGTTTCTTGAAGCGAGAGGAAATCAGGCTTTTGTTCTCTAACAAAATTCCTAACAATGTCCAGTTTATGAGTACTGTTCAACCCCCTAATATTCCAAGTTATGATCTTCATATCTATTTTTTAGGGGTAAAATCCAAAATAGTTGTCTGCCTACCATTAGCAATATTTTGCATACTTTCTAACTCTATAGTTTTCTTAGTAGATCTTCTTCTAGGTTTGTCCAGGGAACCAACATCTGGTTTCACCTTAGAGTGTTGTTCTACTCTTTTCCCAGTTTTATCTGAATTAGAAGCAAGAGGTTTCACCTTGATATGCTGATCTATTTTGCTACTTTGAGTCTCTACCCCCTTAGTATTGTTCTTTTTTTCAGCCCTTTTTCTTTGGTTTGGTTTATGAATTGAGCCATTTTCTTTCACATCATCTAGGGGAGGAGGCTCATCCATAGAAAGATCATTAGCAACCTGGTATAGCACCTGGATCTCCCTGGACTAAGAAAAAAGAGGATCTCCCTCCTCAGGTAAATTTTTAGTATCAACCAAGATTTCACCTTCCTCAAGCACAATTTTGTCATCAAAATCTCTCCATTGTTCTTCTATCCTCTAATAAATAATGATTTTTTTTGATGAATCTGCATGATCTTCTAATCCTTGCTCAGGTAAACTGGTTTCAGAATGTAAACCAAGATCTTCTTTCTCAGAGTTAGCTTTCTCAGAAGTAGGCTCTTTATCCACCTTAGCCTGTGGAGCTTGAAGTTCTTCATTAATCTTTTGTTCTTAGCGATGGCCTTCTTTGGGTTTCCATACTTTCTTTTGCTAAACCTTGTTCTTTTTCCCATCCAAACCACTGCTAGACTGATTTTTACTTTTGGAAGGATAGTTTTTAACTAAATGCCCTTGCTTCTTACAAGCATAGAAGGAATTAGGCAGATCTTCAAAAAAGATTTCTTAAATTTTTTTACCCAGCTTGGAAATTAGATCCACCTTTGCTGGGAGATGATTCAGGTTTGCCACTTTAACAAAAAGTCTGGCACAACGAAGTTTGGTTCTAGAAGCCGTAGCATTATCCAATGCCACAAGTTCACCAAAAGGACTGGCAATACCTTTAAAAATGTTTTCATGCCAGAATTCTAAAGGGAGCCCAGGAAGTCTGGCCCAGATGGGAGTGGTTAAGAAAAAAGAGTCTGAAAGATCCATGTTAGGTTCCCATTTTTTAATGGTGAGAGAGCTTTTACCAAAAGACCATGGTCCTCCACAAAGAACCCTATCCATGTCTTCTTTATAGTTGAAGATAAATGAAAAGAAGCCATTCAACATGGGAGCAATATCTACCTCTCCTCTAATAACCCATTTCCTTTTAACCATTTTTCTAAGAGATTCAAGATCTGGTCTTGCACCTAAAAAATTGCCCACTAGGGTGAAATCCATGGAAGACACAGAAAAATCAACTAAAGGGTCTGGAATAAAAACTTGCAACTCACCTCTCTCCCAGCAAGACTTAGCAGTCACCGACAGGAAAAGAGACTTTCTAGTGGGTTTCTTGCCAAATAGGGATGACCAAGTTTTTCGTTATGAGACCCCTTGCTTAAGCCCTTTAGAGGACTTTTCCTTGAAAGAATCAACATTATCTTTCTCCTTCTTGAGTTCCTATCCCGACACATGAAAAGCAGACAGGGAATCCAATGGTGGGATACAGACCCCACACAAAGGTTTAGAATCACCCAAAGACTTTCCATTGTCCACATCGACCAAAGATTCTGACCTCGCAAACTTCTCAGCACCCCCTGCTGTTCCTCCAGGGTTTGTACCTCTAGCCAAATTCTCTTCGACCAATTTCCCACCTGCATGCGAACCAGCTAATTCAAATTTCGAAAGAGCGCCCATAGTGTATAGGACTTAGGTCTTGTTAATGATAGGTGCATGTCATTATTTCTTAGATGTCCAATTAGATTTTTCCTTAGATCTGCATTCTTGTGCTCTATGAACATATTTTTGGAAATTGTAGCATTATTCAAGAAGGTATGTTGTTCAAAGGTATTCAGTTGTGTATTCCTAGAAGTTCTACGAGGTTGAACCTGATTAAGGAAAAACATAGTGGTGGATTAGCTGAACATTTTGGAATTGATAAGACATTGAGTTTGTTGAAAGAGAAGTATTATTGGCCACAAATGTATAAGGATGTTCAAAAATTTGTAAAGAATTGTGGAGTTTGTCAAGTTGCAAAGGGAGTGAGTCAAAATACTATGTTTTTATACACCTATTACTATTCCTGAGAAACCTTGGACTGATATCAGTATGGATTTTGTTCTTGGGTTGCCTAAGACAGTAAAAGGGTATGATTCCATATTTGTTGTAGTGGACAGGTTTTCTAAGATGGCTCATTTTATACCATGTAAGAAGACATCAGATGCTGAGCATGTTGCTAAAATTTTCTTTAAGGAGATTGTGAGATTGCATGGATTACCAAGAAGCATTATTTTTGAGAGAGACAGTAAGTTTGTTGGTTATTTTTTGAAGACTTTGTGGAAGAAGATGGGTACTGAGTTGAAGTTTAGTTCTACACTCCATCCACAAATAGATGGATAGATAGAGGTTGTGAATAGAAGCTTGAGTAATTTGCTAAGATTTTTAGTTGGGAATAAGCCAAGTAATTGGGAGATGGTACTGGCACAAGCTGAATTTGCATATAATAATTCTGTGAATAGGATTACAGGGAAACACCTTTTGAGATTGTTACTAGAATGTATCCTAGAAGTATCTCAGATTTGAGAGATGTTGCTGGTGAAGAAAAGAGAAGCACTTTAGGAGAAGAATTTGTTGATTTTATGGAGTCTTTGCATAAGGAAGTGAAGTTGAGATTGGAACAAAGTAATCAAAAGTATAAGGAGAATGTTGATCAGTCTAGACGACACCATGATTTTCAAGTTGGTGATGAGGTGATGGTTCATCTGAAGAAAGGAAGATTTCCAGTTAGAACATTTAGTAAGCTGCAGATGAATAAATTTGGACCTTGTAAGATCTTGAAGAAGTTTGATAGTGGTAATGCTTATGAAGTTGAGTTACCTGATGACATGGATATATCTCATATATTCAATTTTGCTGATTTATATAAGTATCATGAGTCAATGGATGAAGTTGTTGTATCAGATGATTATCCTAAGAAGAAGATTGAGGAAGTTGAACAAATGTTGGATCAGAGAGTTGGCAAGAGTACAAGAGGAAAAGATTACTATGAATATTTGGTGAAGTGGAAGAACAAACCTATTGAAGATGCTTCATGGATTTCTCAATTTGAGTTGGATTCAGCACAAGTTGGGACATTCCAATGATTTAGGAGAATCATTTCTTTCAACTCTGGTTGTCTGATGCAGAAGCATTTTGGGTTGCCTTGTTATCTTGCTCATTTCTTTTGTTCATTCTGCAATTCCTTCATGTGCCTAGTAGTTCCTTCATGTGCCTAGTATTCCTTCATGTGCCTAACAGTTCCTTCATGTGCCTAGTAGTTCCTTCATGTGCCTAGTAATCCTTCATGTGCCTAGCAGTTCCTTCATGTGCCTAGTAGTCCTTCATGTGCCTAGTAGTTACTTCATGTACCTAGTAGTCCTTCATGTGCCTTGTAGTTCCTTCATGTGCCTAACATTCAGTTTCCTTCATGTGCTGAGTTACTGTAGCAATTCCTTCATGTGTCGAGTTATTGTAGCAATTCCTTCATGTGTTGAGTTATTGTAGCAATTCCTTCATGTGTCGAGTTACTATAGCAATTCCTTTATGTGCCGAGTTACCCAGTGTATGCTGAGTGTTTCTTCATGTGTCATGTTACCCAGTGTATGTCGAGTGTCTGTATTTGGATGTGATTTCTATGAGCCAACTTGCAAGATTTATTTTGATTGAGACATTTATGTTAAGATCTTTTCTTGGGATGAGTCTAGATCATTGTTGGGTCAGCCTTCCTCTTATGTAATGATTCTAGAATGATCTGTAAGCCATTTTGGCAAGTATATATATAGAGTGTTTGGCTTAGAGTTAGGTAAGTTTTTGGGGGAGAAGATTATAGAGTTGCAGTTGAATCTTTGAATGTAAATGTATTTGTAATTGGTCGTAACCCAGAAGGCCTTATAGCTAGGCATGTATGTTGAATATTTGAAGAATCAATCAAGGTCTTTCATTCTTCTTTCTCCTTTGGTTGCTATTCCTTGTGTTTACTTCCGTACCCAGAAGGCCTTATAGTTGGGCATGTATGTTGAATATTTGAAGAATCAATAAAGGTCTTTCATTCTTCTTTCTCCTTTGGTTGTTGTTCCTTGTGTTTGCTTCCATTGTGTTAACTCTTGCCGGGTGGTTTGGATAGCTGGGTGAGCCTTTGGCCCTAGTTATTCACTATTTGCCTTCATCATATAGTGGGGTCAAAAGAAAATCTTTTACAAATTATTAAATTTGCATTAAAAGATTTAGCTTTAAAATTTTTTACCACACCCCACTACCACTATGGTGCAATTGTCGTAGATGATTATCTAGATCTTTTAATTTCGCTAAACACACATAGAATATGAACTCATAATAAAATCCATCCTTTTATTGATTATACAAAGCCATTGTATTCTGGATTGCAACACATTATAAAATCCATGCCAATCCTAGTTATGTCATAATAATGATGTAAAAGAAATTTGATAGAATGTTTTAAATTAATAATAAGGCAGAGTAGACGACCTTGTGGAACTTATCCTTGCATTTGAATAATAAATGCTATAAAATGTAGTTGCTATCAATAATGTCAAGAAGTGCCATAACTATTTTGGAAAGACGAAAAGCAAGAAATGAGTCAAGTTAGGAAAGCTTTTATCTTTTGTGGAAAATGATATTTTCCAATGCTTATCCCAAGTAGGAGCAGATGATATTTATGCCAATTGCATAAATGATATAAAGGATAGTTGCAAATGTCTTGTCAATTTAGATGAAATTTAGATGAAATCAAGTTGTATCTCACTTGATAAGATTAAATAGCTTACATAAAAATTTTTAGTAGATTTTATGATGAGATTAAACCATTTTTTGGCAGCTGATACCATTTGCTGGCAGTCATTTTCCTAGTGTGAGACAATTTTCGATTGCATGAGAAAGCCTATCGGCTAATTATAAATTTTAATTCTTATATGTAGAGAAAAGCAAAGTAAGAAGTATTGAAGAGGATTAGCAAATATGTTCCTTTCAAAGGCAGGATACTAGCTTTCATTCAATTCAATTTTTTAATTTGATTGACCAATCAGCTCATAGAATTTAAAAATTAAAAGAAACTTCAAATGTTTATATATATATATTTTTAAAAATATTATTTTTTAAATCACATTTTCCATCCATTCTATTGGACCATACTATTTTTGTAGGGATAAAATTTAATTTTCTTCAACAAAAATACAAATATTTTCTAACAACTCTATCATGCATTAATTACAACTTTATCTTTTCCACATTTCTCACAAGTTGAATAGATTTTTCAAGAAACTAATATTTTTTATCTTCCTCCTCACACAACTTTGAACAAAAATAATGTCTATCAATATTAATTATCACAATGTATTATTCTTACCAAGTTCAAATATAGAGTTAAATATTTTAAATTTCTTCTTTTAAATTAATTAATTAGTTTTCATTGATGTATATTTTTGACAATTGTAAAATGTTATTTCTTTAAGTTTACGTTATGTTTATTTAGCTACTATTTTACAATATTACTCAATTTTTTTTAATACCATTTTACAAATTGTAAAACTAATACTGTCTCTCAAACGTACTAGATCTTTTGGTAGTTAGAATTAAGTAATCAACAATTTGTTTTTAAAAATTAAATATTCAACTTATAATTAATATAATTTTTATTGCTATTTATATATATCTTAAAATAATATAATTATCGACTCTCTCTTTATCATTATACCTTTACTTGTCCTTATAATAACATATCATTCTCTCTTTTAGCTCTCTCTTCATATCATTCCTTTCTATCTATAAATCTCTATTTTCCTTCTTTTCCAATTATTGGCAGGAACTTTGACGCATTAGATCTCTTGTTAAATACTGAAATGCAAAAAAAGAATTAAGTATGGAGTCTTATTATTTTTATCAACAATCATAAAAATACAAATTAAAATACTTCCTTTTTTATTCTTTAAATTTATAATTAGAATATTTTTCTTACTTTTTAAACAATTATTGACATGGGTGATATTAGGTTGTCATGTGTCAATGATTTCAACAGACTATGCATTTGCAATGTCCCAAGGGTTAAAGTCATCCCAAGGTGTTAATGAGACACCCAAAAGATCCTAAAGCATTTCAGAGACGCGAGATTGAAAATAAGGAAAAAATATTGGGGACACCTAAGACATTCAATTTGCATCTTGAAATATTTGGGATGACCCCAAGGAGCAGTTGTGTTGTCTAAATTACATACACAAATCACAAAACTTGAGAAGCCCACAAGGACCAAAGTGTCCCCAACTACCATAACAAGAGTATATTTCAATAAACTAGGATAGGAATTTGAATCTCTATTAAGAGTGAATGTCAGCCGAAAAAATGTCGCAAATGCAATATTGCCCCAACATATCTAGATTGTTTTGAAACAATTGACACCAAGAAATTATGGAGAATTTGGAGGGATAGGGAATATAGGTTGTATTTTAAGCAATATCACACTAAAGCTTTATGGTATATGGCCTTGACTTCATACATAAAATCTGAAGTTTGAAGCTTATTCATTTAGTCCTTTGAATCTTGATACATGAATTTCAACATAATTGTACTATCAGTGTGACATACCATAACTATGTATTTGCATTCTTCCAAAATTTAGATGAATAAAGCAAGTGAGATTTGAAGTTTTCAAGGGACAACAAATTGTGCCTATTACTGTACAAATACAAAAGACATGGTTTTAGTTATGAATGACGATCAAAATTATAATGCCAACATTAGCCATAACCTTAGATACATAGCTCCTCTAGCCATTGACTTGTAATATGAATATGGAGAAATGAATGAAAATGTAAGGTCTTGAAGAAAATCTACTAAAATTCAAAAGAAATTTAAGTGAAATAGTGATGAATGGAGCTTGATTTTACCAAACACTAGCACATATCTTTAGCGCTGTATTTTTTTTAAAGCATTGTGAAATATAAACTATATAGTATATAGTATATCTAATGGTTACAATACAGAGCATATGAATATATTTGAATTTATGACCAATTTTCATTCTTAAACAAATTATGACCCTAATAGCCTAATACTAAATAATGCACTTGAGCTACTACAAAGGCATCGAAACTTGAATAGATTGTCCTCAAACTTTTTCACTTGGATGACACTTATTCAAATCTTTAAAAAATGGTAGGGTTCTATAATGTAATAAAAATAAAAATAAAAAACAGGTTTGATGGTACATAAGTTATCTAATAAAACATAGGGACACAATAGTATCTCTTGCTCAAGTGTAATGAAAAAATAATTCTTTTTTTGGTATGGAGTAGTAGGATTCACAATAGACAAGTGGTCTATCACCTTTAAAAATAGTGACTAACTTGGGAAATTTTATTGGTTCTATTATTGATACATTCACAAGACAATGAAACCAAAAACCTCAAACAAAATACAACTTGCACCCTCTCAAAAAAATCCAAGTTGGGTAGATGTGTGAGCTTGGATTCTTACATTTAACTTGTTTCTAAAAACAATCCATAAGTGATAGAAAAATTACTAGTTATAACCACAACTAATGATACATTGACTATCACAGGCATGATCATGAAGACCAACAATGATCACAGTTTTATTTTTTAACAAAATGAATTTTATGAGAGGATATAAACCTCAACTCAATGAAGGAAAAGAATATTTTATTAAAAAAAATTGGTTGATCTTTAAAGAAGAAAACAAAACAAATTCAATGAATCATTATCATGGGAGACTATAGTATTCATCAAAACTTTACCCATTATCAGATAAACATCCAACATACAAAAATGGCCAAAACCACTATGATCAAGAATGGTACATCATTTACTACATGACACTTATGTTAGATAGAATTTACAAAGTCCCAATTTCTGATCCACACCTATCTTGAAATTTTTTCTAGCACAATTACTTGCCCTACATTGTAATTAATAGAACACATCTATGGGAAAAGATGTATCATATCCAAAATGCTAATTTGAGTCATTGATGTTACACATTAATATGTAGAGGCTGAAGTAGGAAAAACATTATTTACCCTAAGACCAAATCATTTCATAATGGATAATACAATCCATGTGGTTTAAAATTTTTATATCATTTGATTCTCTAGATTTGTAGGCAAGTCATCATGAAGTACGATTGAAATTTGAAATCACTATATAAAAATTTGGTTCCTCAAACTCACACAAGAGCAATATCGGTAATGGATCATGGAGTGGAATGGAATTTTAATTTTTTGTATCAAAATGTGATTGCCTCAATTCATGTGCAAGCCATATTGGTGATCAATTATAGAGTAAAATTGGGAATATTTTAAATCCAAAGGCCTTTCAATTACATTCAAACCAATTTCTAAGCTTGACAAAGGGTGACAACTGGTAGTTGGTGGCTAAGGAAACTTAAATATTATAAAGTTAGCTATGACACAAATACAATTTAAATTGGAATGAGGCCCCAATATACAAATGGGCGACTATACACTATCTTCCAGAAAAATAGCACTCTGATGCACATTAATTTAATGGCATAGTAACCCAATTCCTAGAAGCAATTTGATAAAGTAGAGAACATGGTTGTTGATAAATGAAACATAAAAAGAGGTAAGATGGAAGCACAAACCACAATAGATGCATAAGATAAATTATTGTGATAAGCATGAGTTACAGGCTAGAGATTGTGGAAAATTGGAGGGTTACGATAGAGTGATCTAGAACTAGGATTCAAGGCCACTCCGGGCATCTCCAACAACATGGTGCCCATGTAAAAAAACATTATTAAAATGTACACCAGTGGCACCAATAGCAACACCGCATGCCTTTTTAGCAGAACAGAGACCACCAAGCACACTAGCTTCTAAACGAATTTTGCAAGCGACAATGGTATTGTCAATGCCTCCTCCATACAGTTGCTCTTATTTCCACTACTGCATTGCCTACATTCATGTAGTTCCTCTCCCATTTGATTTATGTAAGTCATCCTGATGGATGTAACCTTGTTAATCTTTCCTTGTGAAACAATCATGATTGGGATCATGAGTGGACTACACCCTTGAGGTGATTAGATTTATGTTATTGTATCAGTTGCTTTGATTATGTTGTATACGTGAAAACCTAACCTATCAGGATTATGCGTAAACAAGAAAATGTAAGTAGCATGTGCATATATCAAGATTTAAATCAAACAAAGAACTACTAACTATCCTTGCATTTTACACTAAATACAATTGAAAGACAAGACTCCCCACACAACATCAAAGTAGCTCAACAAAGACAACCGTGTGAACCTTGTTGGTGTATTATAGTTGGAGGGATGTAGATGTGCTCTCCCAAACACAACTATTTGAATCCCAAAATGATAGATTACAAATGAAACCAAGCTAAGATAAATGAAGAATACCTTCAAACAATGGCTATGGAAGCAACCATGTTTGAGAGAATTCAAGAATATGGAAGTGGATGTAAGAAGAAAATTTAAGAGTGAAATACTATCATGAATATGCAAAATAATGCAAGAAATAAACAACTACCAAAGAGTTATTACTGAAATCTCTAAAATAACTAGAAAACTCTAAGCTCAAACTAGTATGATAACAATGCAATGGAGGAGATGAGAAATGCTTGAAACAAGGGCTCTATTTATAGGCTTGAGAGAGGCCTTGGGGAGGTGACATCTATGAGGCATCCACATAGGTTCCACAAGTGAGACACATGGGCTAAGGGCACAAGCCATGAAAAGGTTAACATAAGCCTTTTTGGTGGAAGAGATGGCTCGAGGTTTGCTCACACACGTGTGAGAAACCTTGGAGAAAGGAAAGGGGGACAAGTGTGTAAGAGTTGTAAGAGGCTTTGAATAAAATAATTAAATGGAAGATTTTTTGGATCTTGAGTTGCTTGCACATGTGTGAGCAAACATTTAGGGACTAAAAGATGCTTAGGACAATTTAGTGGGATTAACTAGTGGGTAGACTTAGAAGGATGGGAGTGATGGGTAATAGACTAGGTTTTAGGTGGGATTAGGATTAAATTAAATAGGATTTAATTTAATCATAGGATTATAGAATTTAATACAATAGAGGAATTAAATAAATTGAAGTTTATTTAAAAGGGCATTTATAGAGCACTATGCATTAAATAAATTTAACACATTAGAGGGGATGCATTTAAATTAATTCTAAATAAAATAGGGAAGTGAACCTATTTAATTAAATAAATTTAATTAAATAAGGAGAGGAACATGACAAAATATAATTAATTATAAATAAATAATTATAGTGTCAATTGAGATATTAAATTAATTATTATAGTGTTTAGGATAATTTTAAGTGTCTACATATGCTTATGACTGATTTACGAGATTATGATGTGTTTGATGGTTTCACTAAGGTTATGCACCAAATGCTATAATAGCATAGATGACAAGATTCCTTTGCGTGGACTAGACTCTCAACAAAATAGAGACTTTAGGACAATAGATGTAGTTTTCATATTCATGATGGAACAAATGACATATATGCACTAGAGAGGTCTAAGAACATCCAAATTCTTTTTAGGGATCCTGGTGGAAAGTGTGCTAACCCAGTGCCCCCAGTGAGCAATACATAACCATAACTCAAAACTGACATAGATGTGCTAAAGAATCATGAAAATGGATGATATCAGAAAATGACCCATGTAATCAAGTTAAGCCATTAAATGATACAAAGATATTTAAGATTAGGGCACACTTGGGGAGGTTATCGCTGACACACAAAGATAAAATCAACAAAAGACCTTATGACCAAGTAGTTATTCAGTCCACAATTCTTGCCATGAACTTTATTTTGATGGTGAATTTGTTAAGCTTGCATAGGAAGGATGCATCCTATAAGGCAAAAATTGATTGTTTGATTGAATTGTATTAAAATTATTGTGATTGTTCGCTGGCAATTGTGTGAAAGGAACAAAGTTCTAAAATCATTCAGTCTCAATTTAAATTTTTGTAAGTTTTATTTACAATCACTATTTTGATAAGCTTAGTTTGATGGGGTGAAGCTTAGTGTCACGAGATCATATGTTGAATAGAAGAATTTGGAAAAGATGGTGGATGAAGGAAGAACATGATTGAATTAGCAAAAGGATTGTGATAAGCTTGGGATTAAAGAAAAAAAGATAGTTAGATAGGATGGAAATTATTTTGTAGGAAATGATTGGAAGAATATAATTTGATTAGATTAGATGATAAATGAATTTGATTGAATTAAATTGGAAGAAGTAAAAAATTGATGGAAGGTGGAATGGATTCGAACTAATGACAAGGGAGAACCAAAGAATGGTAAATAAATGAAATGAAAAGTCAAAGAATATGGGGGACCAAAGGATATGGTATTAGAAAATGGGGAGCCAAGGACCATGTTTCAAAATAGTTAAATTCCCCATACCAATAATAGGAAAATAGAAGGAAATATGGTGGAAAAGGATGCATGGAAATGGAAAGATGGTGGGAAGACTATTGTATGGAGGAAGGAAAGGCATGTGTATTTCCAAAATATGTATGAACATTTTGTTGTTGTGTCTCTAGTTTTGATCATGAGCATAGGCTTGAAAGTGGAATGAATAAGGGATATGGGAGGGAGGGTATCAAATAGGGATAATGATATGAATAATGTGGATGAAATGTGGGACATGAAATGGAAGAAATGGATGGGATAACCAAGACCAAGGACATACAAAAGAAGGATGGAAGTATATAGGAGTATGGACAGAGGATAGAGGAATGAAAAATTTGGGATGCAAGATTGATAGGATGTCAAGATCAAATACATGAAAGGATGGTGGGAATATGTAGGATAATGTGTAGATAATGAGAATGGGATATGGCAAGTGCATATGGATGGATGAAAGGAAAATGATAGTCAAGATCAAAGATGGACAAGGATGATGAATGGTAGATAGGAATATGGAAGATATATAAGGCAGTGTGGTATGGATGGAGCTTGCCCCCAATGTAGAGTGCAAGTGGAAGGATAAGTGAATGGTTGGATATATGAATTCAAAAGATGGTGGATACATGATAGGGAAATGGAAGGAGGAATCAAGCATCTATTTAAATGGATGGTATCCCTTGATATTTCTTCTTATGTTTTTTTTTGGGTTATTTTCAAGGAATTTTGAATATTTTCTCATAGATGTTGGTAGGATGGTGAAAAGAAGGATGAGATGGGTTGGTAAATAGAGGTCAAGGACTTATGGAAAAATTTGGATTAAGGGGGTGGAGTGGTTGAGAGGAAGACATGGTTGATGGATGCTAGGTTGGAAGACTTGGTAATGAGTGGATGATGGAGGTGGAAAGATGTCATTGGCACACACCTTGAAGGGTGATGGAAAGGTGGAAATTTTGGGATATAAGGACCCAAAATGGATGAAGGAGATGATGGATTTAGGATGGTGGATTTGGCTACATGAGGACCCAAAATAGAGTTGTTAAATGGAAGTTTTGAGGATTTATGGATGAAGGAAGCCTTTGGATTAGCAAAATTGGATGCCATGTTGGACTTTTCTTTGAGAATCATTGCTAATTTAAGTAGTTTTGGAATCCACATATTTTTGCATTTTTTATTTTCAGCCTTTGAATTTTTTCTTTGTTTTGGATCATATTTTTCTTTTTGTGGACATGTCTTTTAGAAGGGACATGTTGATCCTTGGATTTTTGAAGATTTTTGGCTTGATTCACTCTATTTTTGGCATCCAATTTGCTTCCATTGGCCATGGTATGGGTGCATGAGGATAAATGGTATGGAGAGCTTATGGATGAAATTATGGATGGTGAAAACTGGAATTAATTCAAGGATGTGTGCTTTTTTTAATCTTTACTAGGAGCATGAGGGGATGAAGTGGAAGAATTGGATATCGTAGATGGATGTATATAAGGACCCAAAATGGATGGAAGGGATGAAGGGTTTGGATTTTGGACATAAGGACCCCAAATAGATGTTAATAGGGAAGGGAGGGAATTGTGGATATAAGGTCCCAAAATGGACTTGGAATATGGAGGATGAGAACATTTAGGTGTGGATGGAGGAATTTTGAATTTGGAAGGAGTGAAAGGCGGACCAACATCGTGAGACATTATTTCTTCAATAAGATACTTATTATTTTCAATACAAGATGAGTCCATGTATATGGGGTTCATGAATGGATTGGATATGTGTGATAGGATCATGTGGAGGATTAGGATCATAAGGGGGATTATGAAGGATAATAGGATCTTGAGATGGATTGGGATCATGAAATGCAAATGAAGGGGTACTTTGATCTTGACTTATAAGAGGATTATGTGGTGGAATGATTGGATCATGGGATGGAATAAAAACATATAATGGAGTGGAGGGAATGGAACCATGAGATGGAGTGATTTGGTTTTGACATGGAGGAGTATTAGTGGATGGAGTGGAAGGAACATCTTCATGGAGTGGAGGATCTATGGATGCTAACTCATGAGATGGAGGGGAATCAGTAATGTGCGCGGTACATGGAATGTCTTGATCTTGTTTATGAAGGGGATCATGAGATGTATTAAGAGGGATAAATAGATTGTGAGAGATAAGGGAATTATGGGATGGGGAATTGCTTGGATCTAGAGGAGAAGAGGAATCCATAATAGCATGCTTTGGAACAAGTGATTGAGATGGCATTGGATGTATGACTTTGGGTGATTGGATCACTTTATTTTTAGTTTTGTACTTAGACAAGGTTTCTTGTGAGATAAACCTATTACAAGGTGGGGATGATGTTGAATTTGGAGAATTAGGATTGTGTGGAGGTTGAGGCATTGGTAGGGGATTGGGATGATGGTCTTGGACATTAAGCTCAAAGTATGGGGAATTACATGGAAGATTCAAGTTGGCTGGGGTATGAGGATTATGGTCTTCGAAACATGGGGGAAGAGGACACATGTCATGGAAGGTAGACTTTTTTTTTTGATTTGCTAGGCTCAAGATAGGATTCTTTAGTTCCCCAATTTCTTTGGCAATGAAATTTCTATTTAAGGAATTGCATGGGCTATGAATGGAATCATATGTGGCTAAATGATAATGTGGTGGATTTCCCCTATCGAAGGTAGAAGAATAATAAATGTGAGATGGATTAGAATTGGGTATGAAGTTTTGAGGGTTGACTTGATATGGGGTTTGTGCTGGAGGTGTGAGTCCATATTGCCTTTGAAGGTCCCCAACCATTTGATTAAGCCAATTCATGTCCATTGAGATTAGATGGGGAGCGGTGAGAGATTTGATGAGAAATGAAATATGAACTTGGGACTAGGAGCAAGTTTTGGACTTTGTGTTTGATTTGATTTGATACTTGATAAAGGTTTGAAATAACCTTGATGTAGATAAAGACCTTATAATATTGCAAATAATGGGATGTTGGATTTGAATGATGATATCTTTTTCCACTTGGAGATGGACAAATGATCCCGAGTTGGAATAGGGATACAAGATAGATGACTCAATACTTGGTGATGGACAAATGATCCCAAGTGAGAGAGTACACCTATGATAAGTTTGCTTAAGGATGAAGGTCTAATATCACAAATTACATAAATCTTTCTTCGAAAAGATTGGATTGAATCGTGATGAAGGAGAAAGATGATTGATGATATTGATTTGAGTCAATCAAGATAACTATGATTAAAGTCCAAGGTTATGATGGTGCTCCTATGTCCAAAGTGGAAGATTTTATGAAAATTTGAATTAGAAGAAGATTTGAATAGATGAAATTAGAAAGATTGATTTTGGATGAAGATGTAAATGGATTGAATTAGGAATTAATTAAAAAGAAATGAATTTGACAAGGGATTGGATTAAGAATCATGAGGGTGAATCATTGAATGAGGAAATTGGATCTCGGTGTGGATTATGAATCATGACTAGGATGAAGATTAGGGATTTTATTGAATGATTAAGAAGATGGGGTAATGATTAGGAGGCTTTGAGATGATTAAGATTTTGAGGAATGATTTGAATCATTAAGAAGGTGATTAAGACAAGAGATGAATGATGATGATGAGATGAATGGATAGAAGTGATTTGGAAACTATGTGGAAAACAAGAACTTTTTTTAAATTTATTTTTTTTGAAATGTTTTTGGATTTTTTTGAAACATAATATGCAAAGCATATAATGAAATATATACAATAAAATTTTAGATGGTGTGTCCCCTTCAACTGGGGAGGGTTTCAAACACTCAAGAACATCAAACACACCAAAAATCCTATAAGGTTTTGACTAGGATATACAAGCTCAACTAGGGGTGTCCTCGATATATGCAAGGTACATGAGGCCCAAATATGTAGATGAAAAAAATAACGCTACACAGCCAAGAGGAGATGGTAACCCAAATCTCCACCTTCACTTCCCAAAGGTATAAAGTTCTTTGGGGCTTAGCCAAGAGCGAAAAGATTTTACTTCCAAGAGAGGTGTCTTTCGATTCACTTCCCCATATTTATACTCTGCCAGAATGCTAGAGTTGAGGTCATCCCAAGGGGTGATGAAATCCCCAAGCAGGCCTTCTAAAAAGTGTAAAACAAGACCAATTATTTCTTGTGCACTCAAGATTGTCCAAAGGCGCGAGAGGAGTGAATACACAATGGTCTTGGGTTTAAAAGACACTTGTTCTTTCCCAATGGAGCTTTAGGTTTTGTAATCTATTCTTAAAGACACTCATATTTATAACATACAATGTTCTTTCCAACTTGACAATGTCATCAACATAATAAATTGAGAGTTTGTCAACAAAAATAAATTGATCATCGTCAACATAAGAAAACTGATAAAGATAGAGCAAGTTACTTTATTGCATTCAAGATTGAGCTAGTGTTCATTTAAAGAACCAAATCCAAATGTTCATTACAATGTTCTGTGAACTTAAAACATTCAAGATTTGATGAGATTCATTTTAAACCAAATTAAAATGTGTATTATAGTATTGTTCTTTGACCTTTATGCGTTCAAGAGTGTATTTAAACATTGATTCCATGAAAAATTTCAATTTCCTTATGGCATTCAAAATTTTGTTTTAACAACATGCATTGAAATGAAAGGTTTTGTTCAATTGATTATGCATTCAAGATTGGATTTGCTTGTTTTAAGTTCAGTCATTCAAGAGTGTGTTTGATTTATCTAATTAAGTGCAATATACATTCTAAGACAAGTGTTTAAGCATTCAAGTTCATTTTCCAAGAATAATAAAATTTTAAAAAAATCTGCAAGAAAACATGGTTAGTTCTTTCTAGAAGGCTCTCATCTGCAATGTTGCAATAAACAACTTGAATAGCTTCAACAAAATCCCCAAAAATGAAAGCTTAATATGGGAAAACTTATTTTAACTTATTTTTGTTATTTTTAATATACGTAAATCAACTTAGAATGACCCATATCATACGAAATCACTAAAAGTCAATTTTTGTTTGTACTCTTTTAAAAAAAATTAAAAATGCAGACGACATAATTTAGGTGTAGATAAAAAAACTTCAGAGACAACAAAACAAAGATGACAAAAGAGGAGTGAATACCTGATATTTACTTTGGTTGATTGCAGATGATAGTAGCAGAGTAGAGACGCCAAACCATGTAGACAACATATCTTGCAACTGTTGAAAAATCGTAGATAACAAAACTAGGAATTGTCAATAAATCATAGACGCCAGAACAATGGGACGTCGGCAAATCACAGACAACAGTCTATAGGCAGAGATGCCAGTTCAAAGGTGGAGACAATAGTTAAGTGAAACTGTAGATTTTTAGCCACCCACAATGCAGATGACAAAACATGAAACTACGAAGATGACAATTAAGTATGCAAAGATGTCCAAACATCAAAGACAACAGAACAAAAAATAATTTTATTTTATTTTTATTTTTTATAATTTTCAGTGGGTTATTTAGCCTATTGCTAGTGGAGACACCAAAATGTGAGGACGACAATCTGTAGAGACAATGAAACATCTTCGTAGACAATATTGCATCCTAACAGAGATGATAGTGTGCAATTTTTATTGAAAATGCTAAGTTTTTTGACCGAATTTGATAATGGAAAAGGGACATGGTTCCCACCAAGCGTGCCAAAATGTATACATGAAAACCTAACCTATCAGGAGCAAAAGTAAACAAACAAACATTAGTAGCATGTGCATATATCAAGATTTAAATCAAACAAAGAACTACTAACTATCCTTGCGTTTTACTACACTAAATATAACTGGAAGACAAGACTCCCCACACAACTTAGAGCAGCTCAACAAAGACACTCGTGTGAACCTTTTTGGTGTGCTCTAGTTATAGGGATGTGGATGTGCTCTCCCAAACACAACTATTTGAATTCCAAAATGATAGATGACAAACAAAACCAAGCTAAGGTGAATGAAAAATACCTTCAAACAATGGCTATGGAAGCAACCATGTTTGAGAGAATTCAAGCATATAGAAGTGGATGTAAGAAGAAAATTTAAAAGTGTAATACTGTCATGAATATACAAAATAATGCAAGAAATAAACAATTACCAAAGGGTTAGTACTAAAATCTCTAAAATAACTAGAAAACTCTAAGCACAAACTAGCATGATAACAATGCATGGAGGAGATGAGAAATACTTGAGACAAGGGCTTTATTTATAGGCTTGAGAGAGGCCTTGGGGAGATGGCATCTATGTGGCATCCACATAGGTGCCACAAGGGAGACACATGCGCTAAGGGGAAAAGCCATGCAAAGGTCAACATAAGCCTTTTTGGTGAAAGGGATGGCTCAAGGTTTGCTCATACACGTGTGAGAAACCTTGGAGAAAGGAAAGGGGGAGAACTGTGTAATAGTTGAAGAGGCTTTGAATAAAATAATAAAATGGTAGCTTTCTTGGATCTTGAGTTGCTCACACATGTGTGAGAAAACACTTAGGGACTAAAATATGCTTAGGATATTTTAGTGGGATTGACTAGTGGGTAGACTTAGATGGATGAGAGTGATGGGTGATAGACTAGGTTTTAGGTGGAATTAGGATTAAATTAAATACAATTTAATTTAATCATAAGATTATAGAATTTAATACAGTGGAGGGAATTAAATAAATTGAAATTTAATTTAAAAGGGGATTTATGGAGCACTATGCATTAAATAAATTTAACACATTGGAGGGGATGCATTTAAATTAAATTTAAATACAACAAGGAAGTGAACCTATTTAATTAAATAAGGAGAGGAACATGACAAAATATAATTAATTAATAAATAAATAATTATAGTGTCAATTGAGATATTAAATCAATTATTATAGTGTTTAGGATAATTTTAAGTGTCTACATATGCTTATAGTTGATTTATGAGATTATGATGTGTTTGATGGTTTCACTAAGGTTTGTGCCAGTGGTTACCAAGATTGTTGTGGTATCATGATGTTGTTTTGTGATTATCTTGAGATTTATGCAAAATGGGCTATTTAAATAGATGATTGTTACTGTGATTAAATAAATGGTTAAATTAGAAAATTTAATGCATTTATCACTTCTGATATATTTTATATGCAATTGCACTTGATCATGTGTTTTAGTGTGCAAGATTTATGTCCCTAGCAGTGGCACATGAAGTTAGTGATTTAGTTGTTCATATTTAATCAATGTCATCCTTGTATAATCGACGTATCATGTTTAATTGTTTAAATTAAATCCTTTAGTGATTTAATAAATCCAGACTCATTCGCATTATGTGATTAGAACCGTGAGAGTGTCTATGCATTTAGAGTTTTGCAATTATTGTGAAAGTAATTAAGGAATTATGTGATTTTTGGTTTAGGGGAATTTCGAACTTTATTTAATTTAATTTAATTCCTAGCAGTTTTGTCGTAGTTGAATTCCATTTACTTGGAATAGTCTATTTTTGTTTGGGTGGATTCAAGGTTTAACTAGGTTACTTGGTTATTTGCCCTAATCCATTAATTCACTTGAAAAGTGAATAAGTATCCAAAAAGGAATTTTATTCCTCACTTATTACTATTGAATTAGAAAGTTTGAGAGTAAAATCCAAAATCCTCTTCATAAGAAATTGTTATTTTGTTCATTGTGGGAGCCATGGGCGTGGGATTGTCACGAGATTGGTCTTGTTGGATCCAGCTCGGGGAGGCCTTGGATTGCCGTAATTTTTGGCTACTTCTATGAGATTTTTATTTTATGGTTCAAATTTGTCGTTTTGGCCTTTTGGCTACAAGGTAGGGCTCTCCTGTTTTATTGTTTCAGCTCTGTTTCTTCTTCCATCTTTGGTAGTTGTTTGTTAGGAGGTTGAGAACTAGTGATTCCCTTTGTTTCTGTATGCTAGCTCTACCCATTTGGGCGGGTATGAGCATTTCCCTATTTTTTAGGATGGGGGTTTGGGGTTTTGCACCATTATGCTGGTCGTTTTTGCATACAGACTCCAAACCCATATTTTATTTGATATTTGTGGCTTTTGTGCCCTAAGACCGAATGGGTTTTAATTTTGAAGTTTTTGAGTTTTGTGATTTTTGCCTCAATTTGTGTGCCACCTAGTTTTCTTGAGTTCTCTTGGCATGGTGTTGGTCATGAATTTAGATTATCTGTAGGATGTCAATTTGACCATTGTCACATCTATATGTTTGCATTGGGATGTGTGTCACATCCATACTCCCAACTTTGTGTTTGGTTGAGTGATTTTGTATCTAGTGTTATTGTTCTGACCAAACCCTTGTTGCTATTTCATAGACACTAGGATTCATGTAGAATCCATACTCTCGAATTGAGGTCACTTGAGTGAGTTCATGGCGTATGGTTTGTTTGCATCATTGAGATTTATTGTCACTTAGGTTTGCACCCTTGTCCATAGCCTATGCATGAGGACAACCTAGTGAAACATGGAAACAACCTCCAAGCTATGGGGCTTGAACTGTGAGGTTGAGACTTCGGAGAAGGCCGACTTCCTCTTACTATCAAGATGCACCTAACTACTCTTGGAGAGGAAAAGGGAGAAGGAGAGCATGAAAGAAAATCTACCTAATCTAATCTAAAGAGGTGATGCACCAAAATAGAGTGTTCGGACCAAACTCTGCCCATATATGCACTATTGAACCAAAATGAAACTAAGGATACACACATTAAGACTTGCTCTAATCCAATAATCACATGCAGATTAGAAGACCAAGATGAATGACACAAGGAAAGAGAGATTCACTTATATTATCATTCATAGGCCAAGGAGATACAGTCATGTAGATCATAGATCTCTACAAAACACCAGTAAGAGGCAAAGAGTTCTTGCACTTTCATACCAATGGTTGAAAGAGATAAGACAAAAAATCATGTGGTTCAGAGGCACAGGGGAATTTACACTGAGAATCTACAGAGTAGTAACAGAGAAAATAGAGAAAGGTCGACCCTTACAAAATTCACAAAAATTGCCTTTATAGTTCAGGCATAATTGAGATATTCCCTCCAAAACCATCCTGCAACCACTGCCATCAAGTCTTTGCCAAGAACAATCATGGGGATCTGAAGAAATCTGATCTAAGTATAGCTTTAGGTACCACAAAATCTAACTATTAACTAAAACAAGGCCTTGAGAAGACAGAGGCAACGTTGTAACTGTGCTCTGACCAAGTAGATAGACTAGATCAGGGTGGTAGAGTGTCTTTGCATGCTTCACATTCACTTCTGGTGGTTGGAATCGATCATGAAGATCAGATTCGTGTAAAACCTCAATTTTTTATTATTTTTTTGGTGCATGAATCAACAGAGTCAGCGAGTCATCCGAACACTGTAAGCAAAATAGGCCACGTGGACCAATTGGTTCATTTCTCTTTGCCACCCACAAGGTCTTCTAAAGGCTAACTAATCTTTCTTTACTAACTGTGCCACCTTGCAACCCTGACCGTGACAGTCACATTAACTGCTGGTTGCTAATCGTTACTGCCTCCACCAGACCCACTGGGACATGTGTCACTGAGTCGCTATGTTGCTATGCGTATCCTCCAAACAATTTTCCATAGCGAGATAGTGCCCACCATGGATTTAGACCAATCTGATGATCATAAAGACTCGCCATATTACTGCGCTATCTCCTTAAAACTTCTGGGCCCATGAAACACTTGACAACCACCTGGCACAACCTGGCATTCTCATCTTGGCGAGACCTGGCCCCACTAATCCACGTGGCACAATGGGGCTATGTCGCTATGGGTAATATCATCACAGCTTTCCATAGTGAGATAGTGCCTACCATCGATTTCCTTAGATCTATGGTGATCAACAAATTTGTACAACTGCACACTGAGTTGGTTGAATGGACCAATGAAATATCACCACTGTACTATGACCCACCTGACAACTGCCACTGAGGACAAGCTGTAATATTTCTTTGAAGAAGGGCAGGCCCATTATGTCATCGGTGCCACATGTCGTCGAGGCACTATGTCGCTATGGATAATATCCTCGTAGCTTCCCATAGCGAGATAGCGCCCACCGTTGATTTTCCTTAGATCTGGTAGCGAGCAAGATGGATTTGACCTATCAGTATACCAACCAATAGAAACTAGCCACGTGCCAACTTGTCTGACAAATCCCCATTATTGATATCTGATGGGGCATACTTGGGACCCACCTTCCTATGTGTCGCCGCAGTAACACTTTTCGTCTGGGCGCTATGTCACTAACGGCGAGGAACACAAATTTTTCGATAGCGCCATAGCGGCCACCATGGATTTATCAAAACTCGGCGCTGGAGAAAAAATAAGGGAAAAGAGGACCCACCGGCCACATGGCCAAAAGGTGCTATGTCGCTATGGAAAAACAACGTGCAACTTTCCATAGTGAGATAGCGCCAACCGTAGATATCTCTTGATCTGACGATCGTGAACTTGCGGGCCTGCATAAACATTAAAATGCACAAGGAAAGAAATATTATAAGGTTAGCATAAATTATTTCATGTCCCTTTTGAATATTTGGATATTTAAAACCTGTGAACATTACTACATTGAATTCAAATGTGGAGATTTTGGCTGGAAGGCAAAAATGACCAACAAATTTGGTGACTCACAGGGGATGCTAGCCTACTATGCATAAGACCAGTGACCTCATGCATCCATTGGGATACAGAGTCAAAAAGATGTGGATCCTAAGTATACTGTGAAACCCTAATCCTATCTCTAAGAGGAAAACCCTGAAACCCATGTCTCTGCAATTGGAACCAGAGACCAAAACCTCCTTCCTGCAACCACAAAACTTTGAGAAAACTGGCTATCTCATAGAGAGATAGTTGTGCTTGTGCACTTCTTGGAAAAACAAGAGAGCTGAGAAAAGAAACTACTCTACTTATATACATGAAACCTTCAACCTTTTTCAGAAGCATGGCTTGAGATAAATCCCATTGACTGGGATGGGCAAAATTTCACCACTAGGCCTGCTTAACTGAAAAGCATTGGCCTATTTGCAACTGATAATCAGATAGGGGCCACTCCACAATGCATCAAACTTTGAGTGTTTTCCTTTTTCCCTATCTGCATCCCATTTCAGAACCAAATCTCCCTCCCTGAAGATTCTGACCCTAGCCTTCTTGTCAAAACTCTTTTTTACTTGCTGCTAGTGTGTCTCTAGGGTCTGCATAGCTTTATTTCTCTTCTCTTCTAGCTCCATCAGCTCTACCACTCTTACTGTCATGGCATCATCTTCAATCAACTCCAACTGATGAGCTAGCTCTAGGAATGGGAACTCCAATGAAATTGGAAGCCTTGCTTCTCTGCCATAAACTAACACAAATGGTGAATTCCCTATTGACCTTTTAGGCGTTATTCTGTCAGCCCACAGTGCAGTCTTCAGCTTTTTATGCCAACACCTCTGGCTATCTTCTATTGTCCTTTTCATGATTCTAATCAGATTCTTGTTGGATGACTCAGCCAAACCATTACCTTGAGGATAGTAATTTGAGGATGTGCTCAAATAGATATTATGGTCCACTGCCCATGCACAAATCTAAGCTCCAACAAAAAACTTTGCATTATCTGAAATAATGGTTGAAGGGGCACCAAACCTGGTCACAATTCCATCAAGGAACTCAACAACTAAAGATTCAGTGGCATCCTTCAATGCAACTGCCTCTGTCCATCTAGTGAAGTAATCTATAGTAGCTAGAATCCACTTGTGACTAGAATTGGAAGAAGGATTGATAGGGCCTATGAAATCCAATCCCCATTGAGCAAAAGGCTGGTCCACCTGAATGGGATGAAGGGGAAGAGCTGCAAGTCTTTGTTTGCCAGAGAAAAAGGCACATTTTTCACACTTCCTTACATACTTATGACGATCATGAAATAGGGATGGCCAATAATAACCAACCCTCATGATCTTCATTGTAGTTGTCCTTGTTGAGAAATGACCACCATCAAGACTATCATGAAGATCTTTGATCATTCTTTTAGTCTGGTCTATATCAAGGCATCTTAATAGGGCTCCATTAAAATCTTTTCTAAAGAGGACACCGTCAACTATGACATAAGGGATTGACTATAATCTATACTGTCTCCTTTTCGTTCTATCTAATCCTTGAGGGTATCCATTGCCTAATAAGAAATTCATCATATCATCCATCCAACTCCTTAGGTCGCCATTTCTTACCTCTTGTTCCTCTATCAATATCATAGCAGCCTCCTCATCAGGTTCTTGAGATGATAACATCTATTTACACAACCCCCTCCCTCTTACCAGCTTGGTAATCTGAATGTCAATATCATATTCCATCACTTTAGTAATCCAACTAGCTCTTTTCTCACTATTACCTTTGCTCAAAAGGAAATCCTTCACACTGGCATGGGGTACTAACAAATGAATCTTATTATGAGATAGGAGGTGTCTAAACTTCTTTAAAGCTTTGATGACTGCAAGGGTTTGCTTCTCTACATAGTTGTATTTATCTTCATATTCTTTAAGCCCTTCATTAAAAAAAGCTATGGGCTGCTCGTCACCTTTATCATTTCTTTGAGTCAGGATAGCAAAAATGCTAGACTCATCACCTAGGGTATAAAGGATGAAATCTTTCTCAAAATTTGGATTCATGAGAGTAGGGGCTGAGGCTATGGTTGCCTTGATCTCTTCAAAACTTTCCTTCCCTTCCTTGGTCCATGCAAAGACCATACCTTTCTTGAGCATAGCTATAAGAGGTTTCACCATGGTAGCAAGATTAGGGATAAATCTTCTCACAAAATTTATCCCACCTAAGAAACTTTGCAGCCCTTTCTTGTGTTTAGGAAGAGGGAGGGCAAGTATTGCTTTTGTTCTCTCTGGATCAATGGTTAAGCTATCCTTAGATACAATATGTCCTAATAATTTTGCTTGGTTAGTAGCAAAGACACACTTTCTTGAGTTAAGGGAAACCCCAAACTCTCTGCATCTTAGGAATACCTATCTTAGATGATCAAAATGATCTTCTACATCCTTTGAATACACAGTGATATCATCAAGGTAAACTAAGACAAACTTGTCAATCAATCCTTTGAAGGCCATCTCCATTGCCTTCTGAAATGTAGCACCTGCATTGGTTAGCCCAAATGACATCTTATAATAAGCATAGGTACCCCATTTAGTAGTAAATGCAATCTTGTACCTATCAAACTCTTTAACCAACACTTGATTGTAGCCAGAAAATCCATCAAGAAATGAAAATCTCTTTGAACCACTAACCTTGGACAAAATCTGCTCCATAGAAGGGAGAGGATGGTGATCTTTAAGGGAAGCTTGGTTAAGGTCCCTAAAGTCCACACACAATCTAATTTCTCCGTTCTTCTTCCTAACAAGGACAAGGTTTGCTACCCATGATGAGTGTTTGATAGGGAAAATTATGTGGGCCTCAATTAATTTGGATAGCTCCTTTCTCATTAAGGGTTCAATTTTAGGATTCACTGGCCTCTATTTTTGTCTTACTAGTTTTACATCATCAATTAAATATATGGTATGTTGAAAAAATCTTGGGTCAAAGCCCTTTAAGTCATCATATGTCCAAGGAAATACATAATTAAATTCTTGACATAGATGAATAAAATTTTCTTGTTCAATTTCAGAACATACCTTCCCCATGTTTAAGGACTTTCCATCAGCAACCATGACTGGAGTATAGTCATCTTTATCAGTAGCTAGGTTCATGGCCCTACCTCTTGCTTGGTCATCATGCTTAAAAACATTCTCTAAGGTAATGAGACCCTTAGGCAATTTGTTATAACTGAGATGAATGATCAAATCACCATACCGATCCTGCAGTCTCAACTGGTTCCTCTTTGAAAATTTTGCCTCATTTAGTAAGAAGCTCACAATTTGCTCATCAAACTCAAACACTTGCCAATGGATGTTGTTATCAGGGATGACAAGCCTTACTACCACTCTGACTTGTTGCTTTTCCTCTTCCTCAAGATTCCCTGGCACATCATAAGATGCACCTATTGCTGCAAGTCTATTAGCATGTCTGTTTTCTTTTCTAGGGATGCTTTGAATATTAAATGCGTTGAAACCTTCAAGCAAATCCCATACCCTATTTTTATAAGACTTGAGCAAACCATTCTTGGTGGTATTCTGATTTATCACTTGATTAACCACCAACTCACTGTCTCCATACACCCTTAAGGCTTGGATTCCTCTTTTTTGAGTGAGTAGGAGACTTTGAATCAAGGATTTGTACTCAACCACATTATTAGTGCAACTAAATTGGAGCCTAAAGGAGAAGTAGTACCTTACTTGTGCAAGAGAAATTAACATCACACCAGCCCCTGATCCATTTTTATTCCTTGATCTATCAAAGTACATACTCCATGTCCCACTCATATCTTCTTTAGTCTCCACAAGATTGGGAACTAGAGCATCTTTCTCCAATATACAATATGTACTGAGGCCTGTCTCAAGAGTTTCTGATGTAGAATCAAATTGATATGCATCAGTCCATTCATCTAAGAAAAAATCAGGTATCTCTGCTAGGGAAGTGGTGGGCTCATTCACTATGTCATTCTCATACACCTCTAGAATAGGGAAATTCATGTTGGTGGGGTTGGGGTTGTAAGATTCAGTATGATGGAGGGCTTGAGGCTCTACTCTGATTGAAGCATTGGCTCCATATATCATCTTGAAAGACATATATGACCAATTAGAGGATATGAAACCACCTATTTGGGTAGTAAAGTCTCTTGACAGACAGATGGCAAAATATGGCTTGACCTCAGCAACAGAGATATCTTGGGTTACAGTACAACCAGGGCATGCATGTAATGCCATCTCCACATTCCTAAGGATCCCTATAGTCTTGACAGTACTACCATCCAACTATAATACATCCCTAACAATGGGCTCATATTTCATTCCCAAAGCATCAACAACACACCTACGCATCACTGAACTGCTAGCCCCTGAATCAATCATGCAATTATGGACTAGTTTGCCCCCTATAATTAGAGAAACATAGAATGGAGGAGTTCTAACATTTTTACTTGTTTCTACCTCCCTTGATGATTGTACTAGGCTTTGGGCACTTTCCATACTAGGTGTCTAATCCTTTGGTTCAATTCTTTCCAATTCTTGCTGTAGCAACCTCTTTTGCATGGGTATAGTAGCAACAACATCCCACATGGAGATATTCACATTTTTCTTTTTCATTTACTCTACCACACTGAATGGAATAGCAGGTGTTTTGGTAGAACCTTTGGGAGCTGCAATTGTATGAGGTTGAGATGGAATAACCTAAGGATCACTTTTATCTTTTCTGCCATGATTTTGCCTTTGCTTCTGAAAGGCACTTGATTGATTATTTGTTGCTTGCTCATGAGGTGTCACATTTGAAGTTGAGGCCTGATTGGGAGGAGGAGGGACAACATCTTCCATAGCTCTTTTTTTGCTTCTAGTGTTATGAGCAATGGAATCCTAGTTAACATTACAATGCTCCTCCATCTGATGATTCACAAAAGAGCAATCACCCTGTCTTTGCATATCTGAGGCATCTTTAAATTGGTCCTCCTTGTATGATGGTTTTGTTGCAGGTTCTTGGACTATCAAAGCCATAAAAGATTCAGCCTTCTAGCACATACAATAGGCATAGGAGTAGTTATAGGAGGGACAAAAATCTTGATCTTGAGCCATATTGTTTTGAGGGAATATGGCCCTACTTTGGTTTACATTTGAGGTTGAAGCATGGCCACCTTGCCTTCTTTGATCAAATTAATTGTTCCAATGATTAGGATTTGGAGGCCTACCATTGCTTGGAGTTTGATATTGCAATTGATGAGGTTTACTACCTTGAGCTTGTTGTCTTTCTAAAGTCACCGCCTCGTTGCTTACTTTCTGCATCATAGAGGAGTTATCCTCCAACTTCTTCCCATGATCTTGCAATCTTTTCTCTAGGTTCTTTTCTCTTTTATCCATGTTCTACATCAAATATTGCATCATCTCTTTGATTTCATCTATCCCATTTGAAGATGTGGAAGCTTGAGGGACTGGACAAGGGATTGCGATGTAGAAGTTGTGGGAAGAGGAGCCATTGCAAGTTGATGATTTGGAACATCATGGAAGAAAGGCATAGGAGGCCTTGGAGCTAGCTTACCTCCTTGTATTAGGATGTTCTTTGATTTTATTGCTATGTCATAAGCATTAGGCAAGGTATCTCCTCCCATAGTTTGGATTGTAGTGGCAATATCACTGTTAAAAGCTTTAAGGTAATGCAAGAAGGCATTACCAGGGGTAGGCTTCACTGAAGTAGGTATTCTATCCCTTGTCTTTTGAAATCTATAATTAAAATCAGTCATAAATTCATGGGGGGCTCTTTTTATGGTAGTCAACTACTCTAAAAGTGACAAATAGTCACTTTTTATCCTCGAAATGTTTGCACAATCTTGCTCCTAATCCATCCCAATTTGTTATAGAAACATGAGGTAAACCTCTATACCATTGTAGTGCTTTTCCTTTCAAGGATGATGCTAGGAGCCTAACTGTAACATCATCCTCTATAATACCATGGATATTGTAGACATTTGCAACCTCTTGAATGTGTTCTAAGGGAGAGATAGAAGTTTCACCAGTAAACTCTGGTATACTTTTTTAGGGCAGCTACTGGTATGTCATGTCTTTGGGCTAATAAGAGAGGGCTCCCACCATTAAAGGTGGAAAAAGTATGAGCTTTAGGCAACACCATATAGACAAGTGATCTATTGATATGTATTGATGGCAGTCTAGGTTGAGATCTAATAGCAGGAGGAGTAGAGATAGATCTTGTAGGTGTATTTGTTACTATTGCACTCCTAACTAGTGATAAAGATATTCTAGTCTTCTTTCTTCTAGGGTTTGAAAATGAAAGTTCTTGATACTGAAACTTACCTCTAGAAGATGCCATTGTTTCAGCTTTGGGCATGAATCACTGCAACTTTGGTCTAGAACCAAATATGTATTTGAAGCTCAGAGTCATCAAGTACTTTGAAGAATCAGCCTCTTGAAGGCTTAAACATTGAAGCCAATACTATCTCCTCGGTATTGATCTTGAAATCTTCCCTTTTGACACCAGTAGGCTTGAAATTTTCTGAGATGTTGTCCCACCGGGTGTGCCAAACACTTTTGTCACTTAGGTTTGCACCCTTGTCCATAGCCTATGCATGAGGGCAACCTAGTGAAACATGGAAACAACCTCCAAGCTGTAGGACTTGAACTATGAGGTTGAGTCTCTGGAGAAGGCCAACTTCCTCTTACTATCAGGATGCACCTAACTACTCTTGGAGAGGAAAAGGGAGAAGGAGAGCATGAAATAAAATCTACCTAATCTAATCTAAAGAGGTGATGCACCAAAATAGAGTGTTCGGACCAAACTCTACCCATATATGCACTATTGAACCAGAATGAAACTAAGGATATACACATTCAGACTTGCTTTAATCCAATAATCACATGTAGATCAGAAGACTAAAATGAATGACACAAGGAAAGAGAGATTCACTTATATTATCATTCATAGGCCAAGGAGATATAGTCATGCAGATCATAGATCTCTACAAAACACCATTAAGAGGCAAAGAGTTCTTGTACTTTCATACCAATGGCTGAAAGAGATAAGATAGAAAATCATGTGGTTCAGAGGCACAGGGGAATTTACACTGAGAATCTATAGAGCAGTAACAGAGAAAACACAGAAAGGTCGACCCTTACAAAATTCACAAAAATTGCCTTTATAGTTCAGGCATAACTGAGATTTTCCCTCCAAAACCATCCTGCAACCACCGCCATCAAGGCTTTGCCAAGAACAATCACGGGGATCTGAAGAAGTCTGATCTAAGTATAGCTTTAGGTACCATGAAATCTGAATGTTAACTAAAACAGGGCCTTGAGAAGATAGAGGCGGCGCTATAACTGTGCTCTGACCAAGTAGATAGACTAGATCGGGGTGGTAGAGTGTCTCTGCATGCTTCACATTCACTTTTGGTGGTTGGAATCGATCATGAAGATCAGATTCGTGTAAAACCTTGATTTCTTATTTTTTTTGGTGCATGAATTAGCAGAGTCAGCGAGTCAGCCGAATATTGTAAGCGAAACAGGCCACGTGGACCAATCGGTTCATTTCTCTTTGCCACCCATAAGGTCTTCCCAAGGTTGACTAATCTTTCTTTACTAACTGCACCACCTTGCAATCCTGACCGTGATAGTCACATTAACTGCCGGCCGCTAACCTTTATTGCCTCCATCGAACCCACTGGGATATGTGTCACCGAGGGGCTATGTCACTATGCGTATCCTCCGAACAATTTCCCATAGCGAGATAGTGCCCACCATAGATTTAGACTGATTTGATAATCATGAAGACTCGCCATATTACTGTGCTATCTCCTTAAAACTTCTAGGCCCACGAAACACTTGACAACCACCTGGCACAACCTGGCAAGACCTGGCCCCACTGATCCACATGGCACAATGGTGCTATGTCACTATGGGTAATATCCTCGCATCTTTCCATAGTGAGATAGTGCCTATCGTCGATTTCCTTAGATCTATGGTGATCAACAAATTTGTACAATTGCACACTGAGTTGGCTGAATGGACCAATGAAATATCACTACTGTACTATGACCCACCTAACAATTACCATCGAGGACGAGTTATAATATTTCTTTGGAGAAGGGCAGGCCCATTACGTCATCTGTGCCACGCATTGTTGAGGTGCTATGTCACTATGGATAATATCCTCACAGCTTCCCATAGCGAGATAGCGCCCACCATTGATTTTCCTTAGATCTGGCGATGAGCAAGATGGATCTGACCAATCAATATACCAACCAATAGAAATTGGCCATGTGCCAACCTGTCTAACAAATCCTCATTATTGATATCTGATAGGGCATACTTGAGACCCACCTTCCTACGTGTCACCGTAGTAACACTTTCCATCTGGGCGCTATGTTGCTAATGGCGAGGAACATAGATTTTCTGATAGTGCCATAGTGCCCACCGTGGATTTATCAAAACCCGATGCTGGAGAAACAACAAGGGAAAGGAGGACCCACTAGCCACATGGCCAAAAGGCACTATGTTGCTATGCCAAAAAAAAGTGCAACTTCCCATAGCGAGATAGCGCCAACTGTAGATATCTCTTGATCTGACGATCATGAACTTGCGAGCTCGCAAAAACATTAAAACGCATAGGGAAAGAAATATTATAAGGTTAGCATAAAGCATTTCATGTCCCTTTTGAATATTTGGATATTTAAAACCTATGAACGTTACTACGTTGAATTCAAATGTGGAGATTTTGGCGGGAAGGCAAAAATGACCAACAAGATTCATGTAGAATCCATACTCCTAGATTGAGGTTAGTTGAGTGAGTTCATGATGTATGGTTTTATTGTCCTTTATGATTCGTGTAGAATATGTCTTCCCGAGCTTGTATTTGGTTGAGTTTTATTTTTCTTGTGTTCTCATCCAAACTTTGTTTTATGATCTTCATGATGGTGGTGCTCCCACATACGAGCATGTGTGCATGCATTTGTCGAGTGACTTGTGAGGCCCGATCTCCCATTTGTATTTTGGTTGAGTTATGTTCATTGGGGTTGGGAATATGCTTGCCTACAGGGACTTATCATTGGATGAGTATGGGTAGGATAGGGTAGCATGGAGGGGGGGCTTCTCTCTTGTAGCCTGGTGATCATTGTGCCTAGAGGGTTGGAGTGAAGAAGTTCTAAACAAGTGATAACTAATTAAATTACTAGGTAATAATTTTAAGATAATAAAATGTGTGAGCACCCGATTAAGTTTGAGGACACAGTGTGAGAGCCTTCCATTGGGAAGCTTAATCTATATGATATTTAGCTTGGGCAACCTGATTGCAAGTGACTCCCCTCTAGCGAGTCCCTATATAGTTGCTCATTGAGTGTCTGACCAGGACCTGTTGTACTTGCATTGTCTCATGATCTTAGTTTCAATCATCTTTATTGTCTGGTGTGAGTGTTAGCCATGGATGTTTATTTTATGTGTGTTTGTGGTTGGATCATTATCTTCATCAGCACAATGGGAGTGGGCCTATGGGTTCTATGTAGTTGGGAGGCATAGTTACCTATATCACTATTGGGGATTGGTGTACAAAGATGATCTATTTCCAGGTGAGACTGATGCTTGATGTTCACTTGGTATTTTAGGTTTTCTAGAGTATATTTCCCTTGTGATTTATGCTTTCATTGGAATGTATGGATATCATTTTTAGATGATGTTAGTTTTCATTTGACACATTCCTTTATTATGATGTTATAGCATATGGTTAGATGATGTGATTCACTACTAGTTGGGGTATCTATGCTTTCATGGATTAGCATGTTAGATCTTCTTGTTCTTATGATGTTAGTTACTTTTGTGGTTATAACGCCCTCATAAGACAACTTTGACTATCTAGTTGGTAGTTTGGGATGTTATTCTCAGGGGATGGCTAGGGCTTTTGAGGTCTCATGATGCTATTATGGTTGGGAGGAACTATGCATGAGTTTTAGTTGTGTTAGTGCTTATATGTTCATGCTTCCTTCATACGATGTTTGGTTTATGAACTATGTATGTATATTGGGATGTTGCTTTATGCATATTCCTTTATACGTTGTTATGGATCAGATGGATAGATGTTTTCTCCTTCATGTTGTATGGTGTCTTGTCTTTTATGCTCTCAAGTGATCATTCCTCAATTTAAGTGGATCCGATACTCTATAGTGTGGAGGTTTTATGTTTTTATGCATTTTTGTCTTGTTTCATTTTTTCACTGTTGTTAATCCTCGCATGGGAAAGGTATTTCCTTGTGAGGGAATGTATTGTCTTGCACAAACATACATTCTCCCTCACTAGAGATGTACTTCCTCGTGCAGTGTGATGAGAATCCTTGTGGAGTATTGCACTTCCTCACACATAGTGATGCACTTCCTCGTGTGAGACTGAAGACCAATGCACTTCCTCGTGCAAGAAATAGGGGGCATTTAGACTTGGCCAAGGAGAGTTTGAAAGTTGGTTTTAGACACCTTGTTGGATTTCACACCGTTCCAATTCAAAATAGTCTTTCTATGGGATTTAAAATATATTGTTTAAGTATAATTAAGACATATTTTAATATATGTGATGATTTATTTGAGATAGGTTCCAAACCTCTTTGAGTTAAGATAAAGATTATAGGGAATTTCAGGGCTTCAGAATTCAAACTTATCTAATTTTCAGGGCTTTGGGATTAGCCAAATTTTAGGAGTCAAAATTTATCTATTAGCATGGTGTTTAGTAGATGATTGGTTATAACTTTGAGCCATCATCTTCTTCATGACCATTTTTGGTCTCTGCTTGAGATTCTTGATTATGACATGCTTACTGGATATAGGCTTATATGTCTAACCATGCTAGGAGATTTTACTTGGGTTTTGAAAGAGAACCTCTCCTTGGCATATTCTCATGATTTGTGTGGTCTTTGGTTCATGTGTGGTGAATTTTGAGCTTGGAGATCTTTGGAAGTAGTTATAAGACTTTTGTTGGTGCAGGTGAACATGTGAACCTTGCTATGTTCCCTATTCTCATCACCTTGTCCTAGTGTTTCATTATTGCACTTGGTTATTTTATCCTATTGTTAAGTAACTTATCTTAAGAAAATAAAATTATTCAATGCATGTTTTATCCTTGTGTTCCAAGGATCTTCGAGAGGGGTATTACATTTCACTCGTCTTGCCCTTCTAGGTGATGCAAATGGTGAAGTTGAGGGTGATGTTGATGTCAATGTATTTGGACTCCTACTTTCGCTTAGGTGGTCTTACTACCCTTACTACCACTAACACTGCTTGACTCTTTATGTATTAACAATTTCTATTTACCTAAACATCACAAAATATGAAAAGAATTTATTCTTACTCTAAACAAAAGAAATTGTTTCAACTCTAAAAATACACACAACCTGAAAACATGGTTGAGCAATGTTTTATTGCATATTTTATCTTATAATGTCTTTGCACCCTAATTTCCAGCTAGCAACCCTAACTTACACCTCTTTGTATTAAGATATGTTAATGACATTTGTGATTTCAAAGAATTTCCAGCAAGCAACACATGTAGAACAAGTGTCAAAAGGAGAATACTTTGATAAAGGTGTGAAAAATTATGCCTATTTTCTTTATGGAAAATGAAAAAGACTACCAAGAAAAGATGGCTAATTAGAAAATAACTATAAATTACCAAAAATATAGAAAATGTTGTTTAATATATCAATTTTCACCAAACATAGGACAAGAATAGGAAATAACTCCAAATGCATGATTTCCAAAAGCCATACTAATTGAAAAGAACAACCTGAAAATTATAGTCTCATGTCTTAAGGCAGGGACTAATGAATAAAAATATTTTGTGTAAGCTTTTACGGGGTATCCTCTACTCTACAATTGCATCCAACTTTGTCGTGATCATTAAAAGTACTCTTTACTACTTATATTTTATAGGTATTATTATGGATGACCTTCTATGAGAGAATTATTAAAGCATAGGGTTATAGAATCCTTCAATTAAAAAAGAAGAAGATATCTTGTACTTGCCATGTGTGTATGATATGAAGTAGATGAAGAAGGTGATTAAATACAATTTAATTAGAGTGTAATGAATTATTTTTTGTACTCACCTTTGACAAAAATAAATCAAATTACATCTAAAGATAATGTCCTTGATTTTCTAAATACATTATTTTAAAATTATTTTATGTAAGAATTAGCTTTTAATTGTAGTAAGCTAATTTTGATCACACAAACCTTTCCTATTGACAAAGGTTAATATGAGCTACTTCTGATTATATGAAATAGAAATCTCAATACCATTATATAATCTAATAAAGCTTATTTAATTGCATAAGTATACAATCATATCCAACATTCTTGGAAGCAAGATTCTGTAGAGCAATCACATTGCATGATTTTTGAGAGAAGCAAAGGTAGCGCAAAAGTTATATTTAGCCGATAGGCTTTTCCTATGAGGTTTCTTGCAATCAGAATTTGACTCAGGCCAAAAAATGACTGCTTGTAAATGGTTTTTAACTCACGCATAGATGGTTTCAGGCCATGTCATCATGATTGTTACCATGTTTAGTTCAAATTCTAATGCCCTTAGAACTAGAATGATTTGAATAAAGATTTAGTTTACATTAAAACTTGTTATTGTATTCAATTCAAGTTCTAATGCCCCTAGAATGATTTGAAGAGACATTTAGCTTTAACTATATCTTTCATCAATTATGTTCAAACTTTAATTCAGAGACTGTGTTAGATCTCCAATAAGATTTCACTTGACCATTTTTTTAATATATTCTTTAGTTTGAAGAAGTAGTCATGACAAGTAGTACTGACAAAAGAAGTAGTCATGCCAAGCAGTAGTGATAGCCATATTTGATCTTAATGAATCAATCCATGATTTAACACATTTGCATTTAGATAATAGTTTGGGATGCCTAGTGGATCTTTATATATTGATCAGTTTTTATTCCCATTTCACCTACTATGTTTGTACTTTGCATTACCCACAAGAACCTCGACTTATCAAAGCTACGCGTGGCAAACATTTTCATCTTCAAGTGCACAATTTTCAGTGGTTTGCTTTCACAAGTATTCCTTTTTACCTTTTATTTTTTATGTACACAATTTTCTATATTACATATCCTGTTGCCTAGTTATTTTTTTCTTCGTGTATTCCCCCGTTTCAAATATTGTATATGTCAATATCTTTTAATGGGAGAAGATTTAAGATGCAAGTATTGTTCAATGGTAAAAATAATCTTCAACGTATCAAATTCACAAAGGAAGACTATTCTTTTTAGTAAGAAATTTGATAATAAACACTATATTTGTAAGATTATAATAAAATCCACAAGATAAGAAAAGCATGATTATTAGTCCTTGCCTTATATAAGGTAGGGAACTACTGGTTGTAGTAGACCCCCCAGGCATTAGTTTAAATGGTAGAAATAATTTTAGAAGCTAAAGTTTCTTAGCATGTATTTTTAAATTTAATTATCATAATCAAATTTCTTATTTCTGATTGGTTAGTAAGCAATTTACTGGGTGTAAAATACTTTTTTTTGAATGTAAAAAAACACAAAAAAAAATTCTAAGAGATAAGGATTTAATTAATACTTGTCAGAATCTGACAAATATTGATTATTGTGAAGCCTAAATTACTTTCCTTTAATAGAGACAATAAACTCCACGTGACATTTACTTGCAGGACTTGTGTTTGTGAGGAAGTCAGAGAGAATGTGTACATGTTGAAGTAGTCTGTATGCCAATGCTCTATCTCTTACCACAATCACATCACACCTTTTTGACACGACAATCACATCATAATAGACACTTTTGATTTTACTTATTCTTTATTTAACTATGTGTAGTAATTCTACACTGTACGCTACATCCGCTAAATTAAAATCAATAATTATTAAACTATATTCTGGATTTTGATGGGTGGGTCTAGTTTCCATGTAGACATTATAATTTGGAAAAATAGTTTTTCATTAAATAAAAAATAAAATTTGATTTGGAAATTTTATAAATTCTTAATTTAAAATTTTTATTTTTAACTATAAATTTTAAATTTTTTATTAGTTGTTAATAGTTTTTCTCAAAATAAAATTTATTATTTATTATTTTTACATTTTGTATAAAAATTATTATTTTTAACAAACACCAATTTAGAGTGATTCTATTTGATAAAAATTTAAACAAGTATCTTATGAACTTAATTGATTTTAACATATTATTTATTCACATTTTCTAATTTTATATTTGTTAATTGTATATTACAAATATAAATTAATAATTTCTACTAGTTTGTATTATAAAAATTATATTTAAAAAAATATCATTTCAATTTTTAATCTTATTCAAAAGGTAGGAAAATGGTTATGCTTCAACAAATATATAATGAGACTTTAATATATATATATAATTTATTTCTATTTAAAAAGAAATCCTAGGTCACTTTATAGTTAAAAATATATTTATAATCCATTCTATTTACATAGCTTCTATTATTGAATTGTCAATAGCCCAATTTACTTTACATTATCATCTATTTTCATTTTAAAACAAATATCTATTTAATTTCTTTATCTTATTGCTACATAACTCTATATAAATTTTAAAAATTACTAACTCAAATATTACAATTCAAAGTATAATCTAATAAAAGAAAGTCCATGATTCCCCCCCCCCTAAATGTAGGGACTCTAGGTGGCAAAGAGCTCTTGTTTGTTTTAACATCCATTTTAGCATAAATGCTCTTAGACGTAGAAATAATCTTACCAATTTTAGCATCCATAGTTTTCTAATTCGGCGACATCATGAAGAATAAATGGGCCATCAATTTGGCTTTCATGGCACTCTATGCATTTGTGGTTGTTCCGGTGTTGTGGATGCTGTCTGATTGCCTTTATTATCTCCTTATTTCCCTATCTAGGCCCTCCTTTCCTGATTAGGCTCGATGCAAAGAGAACTTTCAATACCCCCCCATCTCCTCCACCCCAATAAGTAGAAAAAGCATTAAGAAAAACTAGTGATTGCACCTTTGGGTGCAATGGGGATGCCAAAATATACCAGTAGGCTATAGAAGTTTGTAGGCATTCTTAGAGAGTTAAGATCCTTCTTTAATAGAAGCAACTGTAAACATGACAAAGATTGTCTAATAATTTTATGGTATAAAAGTGAAAAATCCATGGAAAAAAAACATGAAAGCCCTCTGGAAGCCTATGAGTATGTATGCAATTATATCAGGGAAAATATGAGATTGAGGAATGCGAGTTACGTTATTATGGGTTTGTTTAGGGGAGTGTTTGCTAGAAAATAAGAAAGCCAACATGTGCTCTTCATTTGAGTTTAACAATAAGCCTCTAAATTTAAGTCGCAATTGGATACATCAAATTTGCACTCTATTATTGAGCTTACATTCAATTTATCCATTTGGGTACAACAAATCTACACTCTGTTACTAAGCTAACTTCATTTTGGAAATTTTTTCCAGGAGTCCTTTAATATGTCAAAATATATATAGATGTCAGGAAATGCATTAAGTAGGTGAATCCAGTTCAGGATTTGTTATGAAAACCAGAAAGCCAACATGTGCTCTTCTTTAGTTTGATTGAGTTCAAAGGAATATACTTTATTTTGATTTGATTTTAACCATAACCCCCTAAATTTAAGTCACAATTGGATAGAACAAATTTGTGCTATGTTATTGAGTTTACATTCAATTTATCTAATTGGATACAAAAAAGTTGCACTTTGTTACTAAGCTTACATCATGAGTTAAGTAAGCCTTCATGGTGCTTGAGTTGGGCTGGTACAAATTCTTCTTCTATTGGGTACACCACATAAAACTAGTAGAGATGCTTAAGTAGATGGCATTGTAGTTTGTAGTTGCCAATGGTAGGGTGCAATATTGGAGAAAAGATATAATCTGTCTATGTCTAGGTGGGTATCTATTCAATGACAATTATTGTAATCTTGTCTTTGAGTGGCAGGGCTAGATAGAGTCCCTGTGGCCCCCACCTTTCTACTATCTATCAATTCCACATTGTGTTTGAGGTAGAGCCAAATTGTGGCTGAAATATTTGGCCATGGTAGTGCATACTCACTAAACTTGAATTATTGATTTGGGGCCTTTGCAACATTTTTCCTATCCACATATTTCCAACTCCAGATAGTAAACAAGCATACTCTAGTGCACTTGCTATTGATGTTGGCTGGAACAATATCTCACTTGGAAGATAATTACTAGTGGTCCATAATTTTGGAACAACTATTTTTTAAAATTTGTTTTGTTGTAAAATGTAATATTTATTTATTTTCTTGGCTTAGTTTACAAGGAAAATAATCCATTTATGATTTGATTAATTCACATTGTCTATTTCAGCTCAAATTAACATTATGATAGTTATAAGAGACGTTTCAACATTTTGATGAAATAATAAATTTTGACATTTTCTGTCTACAATTTATATGGCCAAGCATATGGAATAAATTTTCTATGAAAAGAACACGTGTTAGACAATGGCATCACAACCTACACAATAGGCATTGTGCATGAATTGAACCCTCCTTTTCCCTACCACAACAATGCCAAAGGAATTTGTATAAGTTGAAACAATACGCATTGTGCATGAATTGAATCCTCCTTTTCCCTGCCATAACAATGCCAAAGGTATTTGTATAAGTTGAAAGCATGAGTAGAAATATTTTATTGTATTATTACAATGTTCATAGGAACAAAATTTAGTTTTCGTAGTAATAGTGAAATCATCATGTAGAAATTGTTAGCATATGGAATAACTTCAATATTGAGAAGCATTTGATTTGAAGTATCATCTATTACATGGATACTGTATTAGATCTAGA
Organism: Cupressus sempervirens; assembly: GCA_028749045.1. Taxonomy (NCBI): domain Eukaryota; kingdom Viridiplantae; phylum Streptophyta; class Pinopsida; order Cupressales; family Cupressaceae; genus Cupressus; species Cupressus sempervirens. The sequence continues at coordinate 530,527,182 of CM053793.1, forward strand.
ATTTGTTTTCTCTTGAGTTCTATAAGTTTATTTGTATACCAGAGATCATTTTCTCTTGTTTCTCTCTAAAAGATTCCTTTGCAAGGTTTTATCAGAGATAAGTTGATTCTTACTAAATGTAAATGATAAGCTTTTAGCTCTTTAAATGATAAGTTTTTAAAATATATCTATATACTTCAAAGGGTGTTATTTGAGTTTTTGGAATTCAAATTTGATTTCTTATTATGAAAACTCAACAATCTTGTCATTTGAAGACAACCTCATGACATGGTTTGTATTTTATATTTGTGTGTCATAGAAAAACTCTACCAACTATTGACTTTTGAACATAAATCTTCCTTTCTCTTTTAACTTATTGGTGGCTCTCTCTGCCTAGTTAGCCAGGTAGTTAAATGTGAAAAAACAATTAAAGCAACAAGAATTGAACCCTTAGAACTATTGCCTAAATTAGATGTTCTATATGTGGGAATGACGATTGTTGGGTTGAGTGAACATGGACCCATTTACATTTACTTGGAAATTTGATTAAACTAATTTAGAAATAATAAAGTGTGTTTTAAACTATTTTTTGGGTTTAATTATTTATGTGGTCTTGGTTGTAACTGATAGTTGTGAGTATTCTTTATACAACAACATAATCTTGTTTGCATGAAATGTTAAATTGTAGTTGGCACAAAAGATTATAATGCGAACTAGCCTGAATTTGTGAAAGCTCAACATATCACCCTTGCATGAAGAAATTTGATATAGTTAGAAATTACTCCCAATTGTTGACATAGTGCCACATATAACTGATGGAACAAGGTGATTTTGATGCAGGAGCTTTTAGTGGCTTTATGATGGAGGAGTTTTTAGTAGTTTTTAAAGCATTTGGTGTTTTTCTTAATTTTTTACAAAGTTAATTTTTATTAATAGCCTCAAAATATTACTTCCAATTTTCAATGTTAGTTGGTAGTTCATCTTAACTCACTTTGAGGAAGCTTCACGAAAAAAATCATCTTTTTTCGAGTTGTTTTAAAAATTATCAAAAAATGGCAAAAAATGGTTTTTATGAAAAAATTGCCAAAAAATGGTATTTTCGATCTTCTATTTAAATTTTTATTTCCTCTCATTTTAGAGGAGGAGAATTGGGGAAGAGAATTGGGAAGATGAATAAAGAATAATATGGAGTTCTAACATTTATTTTTGTGTTCTTTCTCTCTTATGTTTCTATTAATTATTTGAGGAATTTTGGTTGCATCATTTGGTATTAGAGCTCAGAAGGTCTGGGAAAATAATAGTTTTATATTTGTGTGGTTATGATTTTATGTTCATGTAGGTTGAGAAGAGAAACTAGTTTCCAAAAATCAATGTAGAAAAGAGAAAAGATCCAGTTGCGGAAAAGGATGGACTTGTTTGAAGAGTTGGATTTATTGATGAAGTATTTGCAAAAGAGGAAAGAAGAAAAGAAAACAAAAGAGAGAGAGAGGAAGAGGAAGGAGGAAGATATGGAGTGATTAGAGTTGAAATAGATGTGAAGAGAATTACAACAAAGTTTTCAACAATTAAGAAAGCTAATGGAATTAGAAATGCAAAAATGGTACCTACCAATCAAGAAGAAGATTACATGGCCTATTCAGAAGATTATTCAGAAGAATAAAATGAAAGAAGAGACACAAAAAATAAAGGAAGATTCAAAAAAGTGAAATGGTGAGTATACCAATGATTATTTTGACATCAAGAATTGAAGAAGACAAGATAAACATAGCTGTGAAAGAGTCTTTTTGTCATTTTCAGCCCTTATGTTCAGAATGAGCAAACATAAATGGTTGTTTATAATGAGATTTCTAATGAAGATGTTTTCGAATTTTTTAATGAGGTATATGAATGTTCCCAAAGGTATTATTTTAAATGTGGCGATGGTGGATATGTTGAAGACATAAATGATCATGGTACAAAGGTTTATACAGAAGAAATGGAATTTTGGATTTTAAAGGCTAAGAAGATATTGAGTAGAATATGGATTAAGAAAAATAAGAGGAAGAGGGATCCAGTGACATATGCAAAGATGAATGATAAAATGTCAAAAAATTGGAAGACAGGGAAGAAGGAATAAATTTGCATTCCTCTGCGTCAATGAAATCAATGTTTGATACATGGAAGGAAAAGTTCCAGAAAAGAAACTATAGACATTCAAAAACAATTTGTAGGAGTTGCATTCTTTCAACCAAAGGAGAATGATTCAAGATTTTTTAGTGGCTTTATGATGGAGGAGCTTTTAGTAGTTTTTAAAGCTTTTAATGTTTTTCTTAATTTTTTATAAAGTTAATTTTTATTAATGGCCTCGAAATATTACTTCCAATTTTGAATGTTAGTTGGTAGTTCATCTTAACTCACTTTGAGGGAGCTTCACAAAAAAAATAATCTTTTTTCGAGTTGTTTTAAAAAATTACCAAAAAATGACAAAAAAATGAGTTTTATGAAAAAAACTGTCAAAAATGGTAATTTCAGTCTTGTATTTGAATTATATTTCCTCTCATTTTAGAGGAGGGGAATTGGGGAAGAGAATTGGGAAGATGAATAAAGAATAATTTGGAGTTCTAATATTTATTTTTGTGTTCTTTCTCTCTTATGTTTCCATTAATTATTTGAGGAATTTTGGCTGCATTAGATTTCTGGATATGCACAAGGTTGCTAGGCTTTGAAGCATTATGTGTTTGTTTTCTTTTATGGACAAATTCCTTTTGAACCTTCCTTTCTAATACCATCTTTTGGGAGTGAGAGTGTTTATCAACCAAAAATGTAGGTTTTGTAACAAGTCTATAGTCTGGCGACCTTTCTTTCATACCATAGGTGTTGCATGATGTTCTGGAATAAAATTAATATATTAATCTCAAAATGTATTTGTGGATGTTAAATTGTGCAGAATCCTTATGTACTCACAATTGATCCATGTGGATCAAGCACTGGATCAACAATTAGAGTGTCAAAAAATATGGTACTAATTTCATTAGGCACAAAAATAGTTGGTTTCATTTTGTGCCCATCTAGTGCTATTCTACCATATTACTATGGTTCTATAGGTTGCTAATTCCTTAATTCTAACAATTCTATATTTCATAATTCACTATTTTCATTGTTTGTGGACATTGATTTTTTTTTTCTATTCATCGTGCCAAAATATTTTACTATATTAATATGCATAATATTGCAATGTGATATTGTGTGGCAGATTTTTAGGTGATTACAAAGGTTTGTTGTGCCACTCCATAATATAAGGTGTACTATATGGGCCAAACTGAGCATATTCTAAGGCTAAACATTCCTACCATATAGAATTCGAGATTTGGCAGGCTTGCATAGTGTGTAAATTCTATGTTGTCTAGACTCTAAAGGACCTTAGATTGGAGAAGGAACATGATTATTTCTAAGAAATTTCTTATTGGTTCCCCATAGCATAGAAAAAATTCAATAAAAAATTACGTAGTCCAAAAAAATCTCTACAATGACGCATACAATTGGGTTAGTCACAACTCTTTGGAAGCTAATCAAATATCTCATTGCACCAAATAGTAAGAAGGCATATGATAGGCAAGAATAATATTATCAATGAGGCCAAGTAGTTGGAGAAAGCTTGCAAAACAAATGTTGTACCAGTGAAAGAGGGAAAGTATATTAGGTATTAGTCAGGTTGGAAAGATCAAAACTTGTGACTGCTTTTTTAACAAAGTAGCCTATGTAGTGGTAGCTACCTAGTGTTGTTATGATATTGCTATTAGGATTTAACTATGTAGTTTTTGAGTCAAACTCATTGATTGTAATGGGCACCCTGGAATGCCCAAAAAATGAACCAATTGCTGAAATAGATTTTTTTAATGCAAACTGAAGATGGAACTAATGCTAAAATTATATTAATTCTCAAAATAGTGAAATCAAGTACAAAGCAATGCATTCCAAAGGCCAAACCCCAAGGGAATGACATCTAGAATGTTACAAGAGAGGATGAATGTCCCCTATTGCCAAGAAAGATATGTGATTCACACATCCAAACTCTTGTCAAATGTCATTCACAAAAATATGATGCTCAACAATGAGACTTTCACCCCTATTTATCCTTTTCCTTCACCCTTCTAGAAGGAACTAAAACATTAATTAATTGCTAGTGCTAGAAGCTTCCCCCTTCCAATAATTAATGCACTCTCTAGAAACTGTTCCCTTGCAATACAATAATTAAATGTGCTTCTAGAAAATTAAATTACTAGAGGCTTCCACCTTTTCAATAATTAATACACACTCTAGAAGCTTCTCCCTTTGTAATATAATAATTAATTAAATTAATTAAATATCCCCAAGTAAACCATATCCCCAACCTCAAAATTGCACTCTATCTAGTGCTGGTCTGCATACAATTTTTGCTGATTTTGGGCTTGCTGTATATTCTCCTTGAGCACCCTCAAAATATCTTGACTATCTTGCAAGAAGTATTTCGCTTTGGGCACTCTACTATCCCCCAAAACCAGATCCATAAAACTAGGTGCTTCATAACCATATAATGCCATGAATGGAGTCATCTTGATGGACATATGATAAGTGGTGTTATAAAAGTACTCTCCCATATGTAGCCATTTGACCCAAGCCCTCTATTGTGCAGTCACATAGTTCCTCAGAGATCCTTCCACCCATTTATTTACAATCTTTGTTTGCCCATCTGTCTCTAGATGATAACTAGTGCTAGGTGTAAGATCTGTACCACACAACCTAAACAGTTCCTGCCAACAAATACTCATGAATTTACTATCCCGATCACTGATAATGAAACTAGGTATCCCATGTAATCTAAATATCTCTCAGAAGAAAAGATTGGCCACCTTTGTTGTTGTGTAAGTGGATGGAATAGCAAAGAAGTGAGAAAACTTCATTAGTCGGTCAACTATCACATAGATGCAATCTTTCCCTTGTACTTGTGGTAACCCGGTGATGAAGTCCATAGAAATAGTTTCCCATTTCCTATCTAGAATGGGCAAAGGCTGTAACAACCCTGCAGGATATGTGTGCTCTCCCTTATTCTATTGGCAAATTGCACACTCCTTGACATGCTTCTAAACATCATCCTTGAGCCCTTTCCATGTAAACTGCTCACGGATCTGCCTATAGGTCTTAAAGACCCCTGGATGTCTAGCTATAGGTGCATTGTGAAAAGCCTTCAATATTACCTCCCTAAACTATGATGAAAGAATCAAATATATCCTACCCTGATACTTTATCAATTCATCCATCACCACTTAATGATCATCATGTATGGTGCTTGCAACTACTCCAAAAGACCAAGTGTCCCTCACATACTCTTCTATGATCTTATTTCTCCAATCTCCTGTAATCTCAGCTAGAGCACAAATATGAGGTCTCCTAGATAAAGCATCTGCCACCACATTCTTCTTACCTTTAACAAACTCAATGTCAAAGTCATAGGCCTGTAACTTCGTAATCCACTTCTGTTGTCTATCATTCAAATCATGTTGGCTTATGAAGTATTTGATGCTGTTGTGATGAGTTTTGATAACAAACTTTCCCCCAACTAGGTAGGACCAAAACTTAGCCAATGCATGCATTATAGCTAGCATCTCTTGAACATAGATGGAATAGCTCCTCTCCACTCCACGGAGCTTCTTGCTCTCAAACACAATGGGATGCTTCTCCTGCATCAAAACCACCCCAATCCCATCTCCTGACACATCACAATGAAGCTCAAATGGCTTTGTGAAATTTGTTAGAGCTAGTACTGGACATGATGACATCACCTTCTTGAAATGATTGAAGCTTCTCTGAGCTACCTCTATCCATGTGAAGGGCCCTTTCCTGGTAAGGTTTGTCAAGGGTGCAGCGATCTGTAAAAATCTTTTAACAAATCTCCAATAAAATCTGCAGAGACCAAGGAATCCCTTAAGCTGTATAAGATTTGTAGGAGTAGGCCAATCAACAATAGCCCTCATTTTTTTAGGATCTACCCAAACTCCATCTGCGCTAATGATATGCCCGAGGTATAGTAGCTTAGTCATCCCAAACTTGCACTTAGATTCCTTGGCATACAATGACTCTTTCTCCAAAGTGGATAACACCATCTCAAGATGTTGTAAATGCTCCTCCCAAGTCTTGCTAAAGACTAAAATGTCATCAAAGAAAATCAAGACAAATCTCCTAAGCTTCTCCCTAAATACCTGATTCATGCAACTCTAGAATGTAGTAGGGGCATTGGTTAGCCCAAATGGCATAACCAAAAACTCGAAGTGGCCATAGTGACACCAAAAAGTTGTCTTCTCAATGTCCTCCTCCCTCATCCTAATCTGATGATACCCTGACCATAGATCAATCTTTGTAAAAAAGCATGTACCATGTAACTCATCAATCAACTCATCTATTCGTGGGATGGGATATCTATTCTTAATGGTTTTCTTGTTTAATGCCCTGTAATCAATGCACATGCGCATTGTCCCATCCTTTTTATTTACCAACAAGCTTGATATGCCCTATTTCCAAAAACTCCTTAATTGCCTTTTCTATCTCATCCTTATGTTTCTTAAGATGACGATAGGGAATAATCATGACTAGTTTGGCTCCCTCCTTGAGCTCAATAACATGCTCTATTCCCTTTTCAGGAGGAACCCCATGCGAAATCTCACCAAATACCTTAGTGTGCCTGTCAAGTATCTCCTGGATATCTGGTGGATGACTCTTCACCTATGGCTCTTGTGAAGTTGGCATAGTGGAACATTCTACTGCCCACTCTATGTTATTATGCCAAAAAAGTCTCTACATTCTCCTTAGGGAAACTACTCTGCAACTCCCATCTGAAAGTCCTCTAAGTACAACAGTTCTTCCCTCATGTTGAAACTTCATCTCCAATTTTTCTAGGTTAAGTGTGAACTCTACTAGCGAAGCCATTCATACCATGCCAAGGATGACATCATAGTCTCCCATGTCTACCACATAGAACTCATCTTCCAATTCATAGCCATCTCCAAACCTGATGTGAAGATTAGATATCTTCTGAGTACATAATAGTTTGTCACCATTAGCTACCATAACTCTAAATCTAGCATGCTCCTCAATCTATAGACCTCTCTTAGCTACCAATTGTGCGTCTATAAAATTATGTGTAGCCCCAATGTCAATGAGTGAGATCACTTTCTACCCTTGGATAGTACCTCTGACCTTAAATGTGATTGCCTTCTGAGCCCTAGTTAATTATGCTAATGACTTCTCATCCTTAGGTATGTTGCTCTCCTCTGTAGTCTATCCTCATCTGAATCAGAGTGCTGATCCTCCCTCTCTAATTGTGACTCTTCTACTGAGAAATATTCCATTTGATTTGCCTTAGCCTTGAGAGGACACTTGTGAGATAAATCCCAAGGCTCTCTACAGTGAAAACATAACTTCTTCTTTCTTAAATCATTCAAGGTGTCATTATCCAACTTATCTCTTTTGGGCTGAGCATCCTTGTGAAAAGGGTTTTTGTCCTTCTCCTTGTCCTTTTTCATATAAGCATCCTTGTGCTGAAATCTTCTCCTAAATGAAGAAGGTGCTAAGTCACGAGCCTTTTTAGTGGCCTCTTGCAATGTAGCTGGGTCATGCCCCTTGACCCAACCTCATAAGGGTTCTAAGAGTCCATCCATAAACAACACTACTAACCTCCTCTCTAAAATATCAGTGACCAACACAACTAACCTCTAAAACTCACTAATATATGTATCAACTGATCCCAACTGCTTGAGTTGTGCCAACTCTTTAAACTGTAATTTGGGATCCCTGGTATCAAATCTCTTTATGAGCTTCTTACTGAACTCCTCGTAAGATGTGATCTGATTATGTCCCAAGGTTACCATGCCATGGTGCACCACTCATGTGCTAGTCCATCCAAGTGAATAGCTACATACTTTATAGCCTCCTCTTCAGGCATAGGATTTAGTTGCAAGTATGTATCCATCTTCTGCACCCAAGCTCGTGCAGTCATCTTCCTTGAAGCATCATAATAAGGTAAAGAAAGTTTCCCAACTTTCTTTCTCAACTCAAGGTTTTGACTTCGTCCTCCTGATCTGGGCATGTGTCTCATCCTCAGGTCCAAGTAATCTCTAAGAGAAATGTCTGCCTAAAACTCTGGTCCACTAGCCTCCCAATCCCTCATGAAATGATCTTGTAACTTTGTAATCTGTGGTTCATTAATCGGCTAAACTAGATCTCAAGGTGGGAAGGTGGGTAGAAGAGGTCTTGAGCTGGCTGTTCGAGTTGAGCATGCAACATGTCTAAAGTTATCAACCTCATTTCCACTGTTGTCATGTCCATCATTATTGTTGTCTCGACCTCCATTATTATTGCCCCTATTATTGTTGTTTCCATTGTTGGCATCACCTGGATTAATATTGATGCCCATTTGTCTAGCCATTAACTACAACATCATATCCATTCACCTATTCTGCTCCTGTTGCATCATATCCATTCACCTATTTTGCTCCTCTAATGTACCCAGTAACCTGAACATTACATTTTCTTGATCTGGACTAGTATTCCTATCATCTTGGTCACCCATACTGATGTCTTATTCAAAGAATGTCTCCTTTGTGTCTGTATGACTGGATTGTATGTCCCTCTGCATAGATGAACTACCCTGTTCGTTTTGCAAGTCTGAACTCCTACTTGTCTTGCTCTAGTATTGCAAAAATTATAAAGCCCTTGTCGCATGCTCAAACATAGATGCTAAAGATCTACATAGGATGGAAGGACTTATAGCTCTGATACCACTGTAATGGGCACCTTGGAATGCCCAAAAACTAAACCAATTGCTGAAATAGATTTTTTTAATGCAAACTGAAGATGGAACTAATGCTGAAATTATATAAATTCTCAAAATAGTGAAATCAAGTACAAAGAAATTTATTCCAAAGGCCAAACCCCAAGGGAATGCCGTCTAGAATGTTACAAGAGAGGATGAATGTCCCCTATTGCCAAGAAAGATATGTGATTCACACATCCAAACTCTTATCAAATGTCATTCACAAAAATCTGATACAAAAATCCGATGCTCAACAATGAGACTTTCACCCCTATTTATCCTTTTCCTTCACCCTTCTAGAAGGAACTAAAACATTAATTAATTGCTAGTGCTAGAAGCTTCCCCCTTCCAATAATTAATGCACTCTCTAGAAACTGTTCCCTTGCAATACAATAATTAAATGTGCTTCTAGAAAATTAAATTACTAGAGGCTTCCACCTTTTCAATAATTAATACACACTCTAGAAGCTTCTCCCTTTGTAATTAAATATGAAGTCACTTTTTAATTTTTAATTTATTTAATGAATTTATAAGAAATTAATTTAATTTCCTCTTATGCTCCACTTAGATTTTGGAGAACGTGAAGGCTAAAAGATGGGGTCATTACATTGACCCATGTATCATGAGTAGTGATTCAATATGAATCCATCTCTCATGAGAATAAATGGAACACTTAGCACTCATTGGATCTAGGTGATGCTCACAGAGGTGAAGCACTAAGACTTCTTGGGAGGTCACCCATCCTAGTACTACTCCAGCTTGAGTGTGCTTAACTATGGAATTTCCTATGTGAGCATCACCTTGATCCAATGAGTTCTAAGTGTTCCATTTATTCTAATGAGATATGGATTCATGTTGAATCACTACACATGATACATGAGTTAATGAGTTTGACTAAAAAACTACACAGTTAAATCTTGATAGCAATATCATAATTTGACTTGGTGTGGAAATTATCTCCTACTTATCCATTGGTGAACTTAAGGGGCTTTCTAATGAATGTTTCATAAGGCACAACACCTGGTGAAGGTTTTGCAAATGGGGTTGCAAGCAGAGTGGGACTTCTTGGGAGGTCACCCATCCTAGTACTACTCCAACTTGAGCATGCTTAACTATAGAGTTTCCTCTGTGAGAATCACTTAGATCTAGTGAATGCTAAGTGTTCCATTTATTCTCACAAGAGATGGATTCATGTTGAATCATTACTCATGATACATGAGTCAATGAGTTTGACTCAAAAGATATACAATTAAATCCTAATAGCAATATCATAATTTGACTTGCTATGGAAATTGTGTCCTACTTATCAAATGATGAACTTAAGGGGCTTTTTAATGAATGATTCATAAGGCACAACACTTGGTGAAGGTAATTTCAAATGGGGTTGCAAGAAGAGTGGGTTTAACCATGGAGGAAATAGCATAGTTAAGCACGCTCAAGCTAGAGTAGTACTGGGATGGGTGACCTCCCAGGAAGTCTCGGTGCTTCACCTCTATAACCATCACCTAGATCCAATGAGTGCTAAGTGTTCCATTTATTCTCATGAGAGATGAATTTATGTTGAATCACTACTAATGATACATGAGTCAATGAGTTTGACTCAAAAACTACATAGTTAAATCCTGATATCAATATCATATCTTGACTTTTGTGGAAATTATCTCTACTTACCTAATGTTGTGTTAAGGAAAATAACACCACATCATTCCCTAGGTTGTTAAAGACAAGGATGGATAATAATTCTATCACATGTTTGAGCATAAAATAGTACACACTCAGTCAAGCATTGCAACCAAACTAAAGATGAAATATAAACATAACATGTATGTTGTAGTGCCCACATATAGTTTGCTTTTCCATTATATTTACCAAACTCTTTTTATGCCTATTTCATGCATGCGTTAGTTTCAAGGGTATTGGATTTATAACTATGGAATAATTTCATGACTTGGATTACATGTATATCAATAAAGAATTACTGAGTTGACTATATTTCATGTGTTGTTTAATGATTATGGTTACTGGTGCATTAATGATGCTTTAATAATGATTACTTCATATTTGTAATGATGCATTATTTTATCTAAGCATTTTATGTTTGACTTATAATTATTATGGTACTTACCCCATACTTGCATGTGTATGGTGTGTGTGTTTATTTTACTTTTCTTTTAATGTGTCTGATGTGGTTATGGGAGGGAGTCGTAGTCACTTGCTAGTCGGGATCTACACAATGTATCACTCCCTGTTATTGCCCATTTAGTTTAGATATATATGCATATGTACATGTTCGAATTTTATGTAGGATTGCAGGTATCGGGCATCAACTTCCTTGAATTGCCAGGATGAGCAAGCCCTATCACAATAACTCAATGGTAAGAATGGAGAGATAATGTTCAGGTCCAATCCCAACCATAGCCTAAATACTTGTCTTGCGAGGAGGATTCATAATTGACTTTCTACCCTTTTTAAAATCCATGAGTTTATCTTTGTCTATGTTGTTTGATTTTGAGTTTCTATTTGTTTTGGTAATGTTGCTTTTATGTAGATTTCGCTATGTGATTTATTTGGTAATGATTTAATTATAATATTTGGGTTAATCATATAATTAAATATAATTTGATTAAAAATAAAATAATAAAGCATGAGAATATTTAATTAATTAAAAAACTAATTAAATATGTGCTTTAATTTAGAAGCCTTAATTTAAAAGTCTAAATTTAGAAAATTGGTTAAAGAGAAATTAGAATATGATGATATTTAATTAATTATAAGTTAATTAAATATGTACTTCAATTTAAAAGATTTAATTTAAGAAGTTGGACAAAAAGAGAATTAAAATTTTAAAGATGTAATATTGCTTTATTATAATTATTTATTTAATAATAATTAAATTAGAGTTGCATTTAAACAATGAGCTTTGATTATAATTATTAATTTAAATAATAAACTAATTTTAATTAGTGGTTGCACTAATTAATAAATTGGAGAAAAATGAAATATAAAAGAATAAAATTTAAAGATGAAGTTATAGTTCTAATTGTAGCATAGTTCTATTTATTTAATTTAATGATAATTATTTAAGAGTTTTATTTTAATAATAAATTCTAAATAATGTTATTAATTAAATTAATAAATATATTATTAAAAACACTTTGAAAATTAATTAAAGAGAGAAAGCTAATTATTTAAATTAAGATATTTTGTAATTAAATATTTAAAAGAGTTGTGCATGAAAAAGTAAACGGTAATAAAGTAATAAACATTAATTGATCTGTGAGTTCCCTCTCGTGATTACACAATCAGAGCGCCAATTTAGGGGAGACCTCTTTATCATAGATCTAGAGTTCATCTTGCAATTACACAGATTTTGGGGAGCAAAATTTGGAATTGGATCAAAATAATTGTTAAGAGTTTCAGAGGGTTTGGATTTGCATGCATTCACAAAATGTCTCAAATTTTAGCTGTGGTTTTGCGGTTTTGGGGAGCAAAAACAGAATTGGATCAAAAGAAGTGTTGAAAGTTTCAGAGGGTTTGGATTTGCATACATTCACAGATTGTCTTAGATTTTAGCTGTGGTTTTGAGGTAGGGTTTGAAAACCCATTGTAGAATTTTATTGAAAGATTTGTCTACTTCGTGTCTTCTTAGGTGTTTGCATATTGCTTATTAATTTACTGTAGTGATTGTTGAATAAGGAATTATGTTGTAGATTTTGAAAAAGAAAACTTATTAATCAAGAAAACTTGACTAAGAAAAATTATAGAAAAACTGTAGAAAATTATTATGACTGTATTCTTTTAAACCCCTTTTTAATATAGGGAAAATTCAATTACAGAAAATTAGAAGAAAATAACAAATTGAATAATAAGGTTTCAATTTTAAGTTTGTCATTAGAACAATGTGATTATCAGGAATTTTCCAAATATAAATGAATATTCTTCTACATCTAAAATAATTTAATTGCAATATTTATTTGGAAAGCAAAAGATTAATTGAAAGGAAAGGACGTTGTAACTAAATAGTTACATGCATGTGAAAATAGATATACTAAAAATAGAAAGCTAAGTATAGTATAATTTTATGCATATGAAAACAAATATGCTAAAAATAGAAGGCTAAGCATAGTATGATTACATGCATGTGAAAACAAATATGCTAAAAATAGAAAGCTAAATATAGTAAGGTTACATGCATGTGAAAACAAATATGCTAAAAATAGATAACTAAGTATAGTATGCTTGCATGATTTGAGAAATCAGAGACATGCAAAAATACTAATTGCATTTTTATTTTTATTTTTTAAAAATATAATATAATTTTTAGATTTACTTATTTAAAAATAATAATAATAATTTATTAATTTCTAAAATTAAATAAATATTATCTATTTAGTTATAAGTGAATGTTAGTATTAGTGATTATTTAAGTTTATTTAAACTCTTAGTTGCATATACATGATTTTATAATTATTAATGCAAGAGGGAAGTTAATAAATAAATATTTAGAATTTATTATAATTTAAGAGAAGTTGTAGCGGAGTTCACTTTGTAATCATTTAGTTAATAACTATTTGACTTTATGAGAGAAATTATAAATAATTAAATTAAATTAATAATTTTACCTCTCGTTGCATTATCAATTAAAGGAAAAATAAATATTAATATTGGACTTAAATAGAAGTTAAATTAATAGTTTAGAAATGAAATTGATATTAGTATGTAATCTAATAATATACATTTATGTTATTAATTAAATCATTTATGATTTAAGATTATTTAGATTAATAACATGATAATATTGCATGGTATTTTATATGCACAAAAAGATTAAATATTTAAATACTTATTGTTTTAAATAAGTATATTAGTATAACAATTTATATTAACATATATATTCTTATTTTATTTCTAAACACATCCTTATAACCCAAACTAAACAAGAGAAATTCGTGAAATTAAATCATGTGGCTGAAAACTATGTGTTCTCTAATATTTTATTTATAGTCTTGTGATGTTTATTTTCTTGATAGTTTTTCTTTGTGGGTTGTTTAGTTGGCCAAGTTAGGATGTACACTAGAGACATTTTTGAGATTTCTTTTATGATTATTCAACTGGATGTCATGATGAACCTATGATTTGAATTGAGATTTACATTTTTTGAGATTTATACTATTAAGCATTTATGAGAACTTGAGTTTCGAGAACCAATGTTATTTTTTTAGTTGCTTGTTAAGGAACCAAATTCTATCAATATTAATCTTGTGGTATGGGACACTATTGTGTTTTGTGATTTTTGGGAAAGTAGTCTAGGTGCATGTTTATGGGAGTGGCTTGCAATAGGGGTCAGGGCCCAAAGTGGCTGCTAGGGTAACTCATTGTAAGTTGTGTAACAAGTGATAACATAGTAATTAAAATATCTTGCCCAATGCTTTTCCTTGAGATACATTAAAAAGATGAGTTAGAGATTTTTCCTCGTCCATGCCTTGAGTGCTTGTATAGACTAAGGATGAGATGGAGATGATACCTTGAGAGGTATGACTAGTTTCCTAGTCTTCACGAGAGAGTACCCTAGTTCCACATAGAGTCACTAGGGGTTCAAGGTCTTCAGAGACTGCTAGGGCAACCTTAGAGTTGGCTCATGTGATGACACTCCAGATTATGTAGCCCGAGTCTCCTTCCTGATTTTTTAAATATTTGCCTCTAGTGGTGTACTTATTGGATATTAATTTTGATGGTGCTTTTATTGTGAGTTGTTACTCATTAATTGGATTTCATTTATTGTTGACAATTGAATTTTATTAATAAATGATTAGTTATTCAGTGGTGGTGTTTTATTGTTAGAGTTAGTGATTGGTAGTTCACTTTTATTGATGACAGTTGTTATCTATTGGTCTTTGTGCTTGTGACACTTGACATTGATTTCAAGGTGGTTGTATATTTTTGGTCTTGGTATTTGTATGTTGACTTGGTATGAGATGTTATTAATGGAATGAGTTTCCTTTTGATTTTGATTATCTCTTCTTCTTGAGTAGTTTGTGTTACCCTTGAGGCAGTTTTGGTTATCAGGATTCCTTTCCTAGGATTATTTTATGATTTGATTATCTATGTGTGGATCATATATTATCTCTCTTGTATGGTGGAAGTGGGAGCCTGATTAGGTGACCATGTGGTTGGGAGGTAGTGTATTCTTACCATTTGGGTCCCCCTCAAATTGACACATGTTGGATGCTCATTGATACAGTGGTACAATTATTATTCTTCCTCTTATCTTGAAGACTTCTATTCATTTTATATATCTATGTATCATGTGTTTTGAGATCCTATGAGATATTGTATTGTATATTTATGTACTTGTATCTATTTTCACATACCCTGGGACATGTGCAGTGGATGTTATTCATTAGATGTGCTTTTCTATTATTAGTTTTACTTATGCATTTGCTTATATGACTATGTATGTGTTTATTCATTTTATGATTATGGACATTGTAATTGAGACTTATTTACTTATTAATAAAAATTTATTAAATGTGACTCAATGTGAAGGAACCCTTAAGAAATTGAAACTATATTTGTAATTGATTACGTGTTCTTGAGGTGTATGCATATTTTGCTTCCGCATTATTGTTACTTTGATGTTGTTTAAACTTTTAAATAAAAAAACAATTCAGTAAACTTTGTAACATATTACATTTATTTCTTTTGGGTTCTCAACTGGGGCGTTACATATGTAGTAGAGATGAGGTAGACAAGATAAGATAATCTAAACTTGGGACCAAGATTGAAAAACAAATCCAGGTGAGAGACAAACACATTATTCAAACAAGAGCTAGGCCTTGAATCCATCGAGACATGGAAAATAACATTGTCACATTTTTGTAACATAACTAAAGAATGATAGGACGCCATTTGTCCAGTATTGGTGGGATCAAGAACATTTTAAGGATAAAAAACAATATTGCCAGTAGAAGACATGATGCATGTCTACAACATAGTTAGTATTATAAAATAACATGTAGTTTAAGTTCCTACTAGGCTTAGATAATGTTGTTATCACATATTCAGACATTGCCAAGGCTTAGTCAATGTTATCACATGCCTGCCCACAATATAGCTTAGGAAATAGAACAACATAAGAACAGAATTAGATATTATGCAGGTTCAAGTCCATCCATGTATGAAAAATAATATCCTCACATGTTTATAGCATGAGTGATTGACTTGGAGTTTAAACTAGAGACACCTACACGAGTTTCTATTTGCAATGTAGTATCATTGTAGGATTATTTTTAGATTGGATTTCTATTCTGACACTTGATATCCATAATTAGGGTTATAATTAGGAATAAGAAGCCTATGCTTTAGTTAATGCAATCACAATGTTCGAACATCTACCTGTGATACAATTGGATCCAAAGGTAATTCTACTAAAATATCGTTATGTCATCTCTAGATATAGTTTGCAATCTACTCTTAAGATCTAAAAATCATTATAATTTCTTTTTAATTCCTTTTTACTTGTTTAATCCTATCATCTATTTATGGGGAGAGGCACATACAAGTAGAAAATAGTACAAATTCTCTTTCAGTAATGTGAATGTCATTTTTTTCATAGGAACTTGAAACTTGAGAAAATATCTCCTGGACCTTTAGGAAGCTAAAGATACAAATGTCTCCTTTGATATACCCTCTTGTCTTCCTTCTAGATAGCACATTCACAAGTGTTCTCTTCATATCCCCATTGACCTTGATCAAAGTGGTGGGAACAACTGGCCTAAAAGCTCTTGTTATGTCTTCTAAGAGTTGAAGTCTCTTCTCTATAGCTCCAAACACTTTCATTTCCTTTTATACAAGAAAAAATATTAGAACGATATTCCATCAAAGAGAAGTTGCTATGACTAGCTTAGCTTGTATAATATAGCTAGCGACTCCTTGAACTTAACCATTGCAAGGTCACATAAAACACATTATCCATAAAAAAATTCATACTGATGTCATGTCAAAAAAGTACTGTATGTCTCTAAAGGATATCGTAAGTGGGTGGAAAGGCAATATTAATCCTCACTTAGCTTTCTTTGTACTTATATCATGAACCACATTGTGTCTTCTTGATTCACTTGAGAGGTTATCTACTACTTGGATGTCCTCTGCTTATACATAAATTCATTTAAATGGACACCATTTAGTCTTTGAATAGCTAATCAAATATAATTCTTATTGTTGGGCATATATTGAATTAGTAGGAGGCAAATTTATTCAGCAATAGAGGTGTTTTGATGTATTATGTAATAAGATTATTATTGATCGTGATCCAGTTGTAGTAAGAACATCTATGGAAACTAAAGGTTGTAGCCTCTATTTGACCCATTCAGGTGGCTCCAATGCAATAACCTTAAAAATATGACTCTTAATCCTATTGACTGTCATGGTTGGTGTTTTCAAGTCCAACTCAAGTAGTTTTGTCCAATGCATATTTTATCTTCTATTTACCTTATTGGCCCCACCAGACTCTCTTACAACATCTTGTGTGCTATTTTCCTTTAATCCTGAGATCAATAATCCTATTAAAAGATGAATTTTTGATTCTAGGAGAAAGTGAAAATAATAACAAATATTAACAAAAAACAAAAACAACAAATACAACAATAAACAATGCTGGATAATGTTATAACTCAAATCAAGATCATATATGCATAAATTTAAAATAAGGAAAAAGGAAAAATGAGAAATTATAAGAAAAAGGTAGAAAATGGGTTCCTTGAATTAGTTATTAACAATTGTTGGGCATGTTGTTTTGGAAGACTGATAAACTGATTTCATATAACCATTTAAATTTGATTAGATTAGCTCCAAATTCATATTATACTAAAATCTAATACTAAGCATATCTATATTAAATCTACCTTCTTTTAGTTAGCTTTTTTGTGAAGTAAACCTATTAGAACTTCAAGAATCTTCAATTCACAAAAGAGAAAGTAACTATCAAAGCTAGATGATACATGAAATGAGGCAATTTCCATTTTTGAATCTCATATCATCCCATGGAGATGACTATTATAATGCCCAACCTGTGATCTTATTGAAGATCCCTATCCAACCTTAATTAATAGGGATATTCTCAAAGTGGTTTCAAAAGCACAAACAAATTCCAATGATTTCTCTCTATTGTAGAGTTCTCTCGGTACCACAATGTATCCAATTCATGACATGTCTTTTAGTGTGTTCCTTCTTTTTGATCCCCTAATTTTTCTTAGAAATTTTGTTTGTGACCTATAGCTTATTTGAAAAATCAAATTTTTCTTGCTTAGAGAGTAAGTGATGTAAACCCACAAACACATTATACTTCGCATTGCAAGAAACTCAATGTCTTTGGTCCATCGATCTAGTGAGGGGTTTTTTGTGTGCCAAGTTTGTACATTTAATGACCCTTGTCACATCATCCCAATTTGTTTCAATCAACCAACTTGTCTAAGAAAATTTGTTGAGGATTGGGATTTTACTCGCTTAGAAAACTAATCCGATTGAGTGTCTAGACAACATAATCAATAGAGACATAAGTGTTTGGACAATTATGCATAATTGGATTACAGTAAACAAGGGGAAGGCTCTTGGTTCTCCAATTTATAAATGAGACTCTTGCCTTGGTACTTCTAACCTTTCTCGGAGCTGAAACATTAGGAACATAAGTTGGTATATCTCGAAAACAAAAGATGCTTTCAAATGCTAATATACTATTTGAGTTTCTAAACCCATCACAACATGCACATCCTTAGTGTCAAAGTTAAAAGCATGTGTATGCAACAAACCTTGATTTGGATGAACGAATTTCATTATCATATGGTCAAAACAAGACTCAAATTACATTTTACTTTTAAACATTTCTATCAAATTTCTATATGTCAAATCTATGAGCACTAAGGTTTCTTATCAAGAACTTGAGACAATATTTGAAAAATAAAAAAAAGTGTTGTTCTCATTAATTTAATTTATTTTTTGATATGGTACATAGTTTCTTGGAAGGAAGCCATTTGAATTCTTCACAAAATGGAGGAGACTGACATGACAATGAACCATTCTGGCTTATTTAATTTCTTCTTCTTTATTTGGTTTGAAATAGTAAAGGAAACTTTATTTCATATTATAAATCTTAATGTAGTATCCTTTTTCAGAGTCCCCAGTGAAATTTGTGAGAAATTTTCTTTAAAATGTTGCTGGTGAATCCAACATTTAGAACAAAAAACAAAGCTCGCTTAATATGTATATAGTAATAGCTTGTCTCTTTTGACCATCTCATGAAAGCATCTGAAGTAGGCACAACCCCTACATATGGACACATGAGCATATCCATGACTTCCCAATACATACAACTCTTTGAAATATTACTATAACATTCTCTCTATTCTTTATACTTAATCATTCTCTCTATAATTTTTACCATGACATTCCCATGATGAATATGTTCCCTGTTTCTTGTGCACTGGTTTTTAATGAACTTCCCATTGTTTTCTCTTCATATTTATTCTTAGTAATGTACCTTTATAGAAACATAATATGAATAATGTAAATCTTCACATTTTCCAAGTAGAACATGATTCATGGATCAAGATTGACATGAAATAGAGAGATGGATGTACACTGTTGGATCATTGATCTAATTCATTCTATAACCATAGTTCATAAATTTGCAACTATACATTTCAAATTTGATTTTTTTTAATAAAACAATAATTTATCTCAACTACTCAAACTTGACACAATAATAGCTAGTTTGTCAATTAGTAGTTTCTGACTTGAGATCTAATAGCTTCTATGATATAGCTCTTAAATTCGCAGCTGTGCATTTCAAAGTTGAATTGTTTTCTTTAATAAAATAATAAATGGTCTCAACTACTCAAATCTAACACAATAATAGTTGGTTTGTCAATTACTAGTTTCTGACTCAAGACAATGATAAAATCATCAACGCACATTGCACATTGTTGCCAAGTTATAAGTAGCGCTCGATGAACTATTATAAAGTATGGAGATATAATCTTTACATGAAAATGAATAGTAGAAATTCTGAATTTTACTAATTTTCTACCCTTCATTAGAAACATTCAAAGATTAAGATAAATGAATGTAGCATTTGCATTTGATTTCTAATGGCATGGGTTGATAGGAAACTCCATGTAAATGGATGCTTATTTTCTACTAATGAAATGCAACAATGCAGTGGTTTTCAATTTATTCATATTATAGTCTTTTAGGTACAAGTGCTAGTATAACATCTTCACTATTTAAAAAAATTCCACAATAAAATTATAATTCCTAATCCGAAATGGATAGCTGCTTAAAATATCAAACCACCATAAAATTTTCACTTGACAAGAAAACCAGTTGCCGAATTAGAGGTGTATAGCAGCAATCCATATTCCCTAAATCTTGTTGGGTCGAGATAACATAACATACACAATCTTGTATGATTTTTGTACTATTGTCCTTATCTTTAGTTTATCCACTTTGGATTTATAACTAGAATACGTCCAACTATCTAGTTATTTTCTTTGTGTAGCAAAATATGCCCAGCTAAATAATTGGTGGACAATTCCACCGCAAGAATAAAATTATAATGGGCCATCCTCCCTTAATTAATGCTTATAGAATTTGTGCTAATGAGATTCCTCCACAAATTTAATGATCTTGTCAAATTTAAAATTATAATGCTTTTAGAATTTGTGTTAATTTGTGACCTTAAACACTTCAATGTGAATGAATTTGTAAACTGTTTATTTTTTTAATCTTTTGTTTCTTCTCTTCTGGAGATATCTAATCATTTTCTATGACAAATGCAACAAAAAAGTGTACATACTAGAATCTTATGAAATTTGGGAAGGAAAAAATAATATTAAGAAATGAAAATATTATAGGTTTAGATCTATTTTGAGTTTTAGGTCTTACAAGACTGTAGAAATTTGGATAAGGTCTGCATATATGCAAATGAACTTAAATTGAACATTAGAATATAAAATCAAGAGACTGTCTAAAGTGAGTCTAAAACAAGCAATGGAATAAAAATCATGAATAATTCACATCTACATTTTGTTCATACATTCTTATATATGTTGATTGTACTAATAAAAATAATGTTAAGATCATAAGATTCTCATTATGCTTATCATTAATTTAAAAAATTGAAATTAAAATGAGGTTGAAGGATTGCAAAACTGTTAGATTGTGGTGACTGATCAGGAAAGTACTGTACATACTTCATAAATGGTGGGGTTCAAAATTTTTTTTTTTGGATAGTAGCCGACATGGTAGCTGACATATTATGGCCAACATATGGCCGACATGTTATAACCCTAAAGCGGTTTAATACTTGTATAAAAGGGCTTAGGGTTGGGTATTTTTCATAATGTTGTGATATGAAATTGGTTCTTGCGGCGGTATTGAGCTGTAAGGGATTACGGATTGTAATCAAGTTGTAATCACTGGATTGTAATAAGATCGGACTTGCTATTTGGTGGACGTAGCCCAGGGATTGGGTGAACCACGTTAAATCTTGGTGCCTTGTGTTCATTTCTGTGTGTTCTATTATTTTCTATTATTGGTTATATTTGCATGTAGTTTTTATTTATGTCCGTGGTTTATCCTAACAAGTGGTATCAGAGCAAGGTTGTCTTTCAGTTATCCTCTGCAGGAAAGTCTCACGGTTAAGTGGGAGTCTCACAGTTGAGTGGGAGCGATGGCAGATGAGGTAAGTTGAGGGTTGACAGGTTTAATGGGCAGAACTTCCAGTTATGGAAGATGCAAATGGAAGACTATTTATATTAGAAGGATTTATGGAAGCCGTTGGAAGGAAAAGCCAAGAATCATGGAACTATGTCAGAGGCTGAATGGGATCTTTTGGACAGAAAGGCACTCGGAAGCATTTGATTATGCTTGGCACCATCGGTGGCATTTAATATTACAAAAGCAAAGACGATAGAAGATTTGATGAAAACCCTAGCAACACTGTATGAAAAGCCCTCCACTTCAAATAAGGTATTTCTCATGAAGCATTTATTTAATATGAAAATGGCAGAAGGTGGATCTGTTGCAGATCATTTAAATGAGTTTAATACTATTACTAGTCAATTATCTTCTGTGGGTATCAATTTTGATGAAGAAATTAGGGCTCTCTTGATTTTGTGTTCTTTGCCTGAAAGCTGGAATGGCTTGGTAATGGCAGTGAGTAATTTTGTTCCTGGATCTAGTACCCTAAAATATGATGATGTGATCAATGTTATTTTAAGTGAGGAAACTCGTAGAAAATCCTCAGGTGGATCTACATCAGGAAGTGCTTTAAATGCACAAAGCAGGGGCAGAACGACTGAAAGAGGAAGTAACTCTGGAAATCATGGGAAATCAAGAGGAAAGTCAAAGGGGAGGAGGTCTCAATCGAGAGGACCAAATGATTGCTGGCACTGTGGGAAACCAGGGCACAAAAAGAAAGATTGCTGGAATCGAAAGAAAAATGAAGGAGATAAATCAGATGGAGACAAGGAGGCAAATGTGGTAAGTAACAAATCTGAAGAGGATGCTTTGCTTCTATCTTTAGAGAGTGTTGATGATTCATGGGTTTTAGATTCTGGTGCTTCATTTCATGCTACACCTCATAGAGGTTATTCATTGATTATGTCCAAGGGGATTTTGGGCTTGTTTATTTGGGGGATAATGAACCCTGTCAGATTGTTGGAAAGGGAAAAATTAAGATTAAGTTGCAGAATGGGAATCATTGGCTACTACATGAGGTAAGACATGTTCCAAAACTAAGTAGAAATTTAATTTCAGCAGGGCAACTCAGTGATGAGGGTTGTGTAGTTACTTTTAATGATAAAAATTGGAAGGTTTCAAAAGGTTCCCTTATAGTAGCAAAAGATGTGAAAGTAGGCACCTTATATCTTTGTACATGTCATATTGTTCCTTCTACTTTGATTGTTTCAGAGAAAAATGAATATTCAGGAACAATTACTGCAGTTGAGCAGGGAGAACAAATAGCTGCTGTAGATTCTGATACAACACTGTGGCACAATAGACTTGGGCACATGAGTGATAAAGGTATGAAAGTACTTCATTCAAGAAAAGTTTTACCAGGTCTAAAATGTGTGAATATGAATTTCTGTGAAAGTTGTGTGTATGGAAAACAAAAGAGAGTGAGTTTTGTAAAGACAGGGAAGGAAAACAAAAAGGAGAAATTAGAGCTTGTGCATACAGATGTATGGGGACCAGCCCAGGTATCTTCCCTTGGTGGCTCTCATTATTATGTTAGATTTATTGATGACGCAACTAGAAAAGTATGGGTTTATTTTCTTAGACAGAAATCTGATGTATTTCAAACTTTTAAGAAATGGAAATGCTTGGTTGAAAATGAAACTGGTAAGAAATTAAAATGTCTTAGATCTGATAATGGTGGTGAGTATTGCAGTCATGAATTTGAAGATTATTGCTCCACTAATGGTATTCATAGACAAAAAACTGTTCCAAGGACTCCACAGGAAAATGGAGTGGCTGAACGCATGAACATGACTATAATGGAGCGCGCAAGGAGCATGAGGTTGCATGCTGGGTTGCCCTTACACATGTGGGTAGAGGCTGTCAATACTGCAGTATATTTGATTAATAGAGGTCCCTCTACTCCTTTGGGCTGTGGTATTCTAGAGGAAGCATGGACTGGTAAGAAGGTGAGTTATTCTTTTCTCAAGACCTTCGGTTGTGAAGCTTTTGCTCATATAGACTCTGAAAATAGAACCAAGCTAGAAGCTAAATCAAAGAAATGTGTCTTTGTTGGATATGGCATTAATGAATTTGGTTATAGGCTTTGGGATTTTGAAAATCTTAAAATTATTAGAAGTTGGGATGTCATATTCAATGAGAAAGCGTTGTACAAAGATCTGTTGCAGCAACATGAGAAGAAAGAAGATGATTATGTAGTGCTGGATGATACTCCAAAAGCTGATGTTCCAGCCATTCCTCATGATGTGCAACAAATGCAACAACAAATACCACACACACCAGTGAATGTTAGATGGTCAAAAAGGCAAATTAGACCTCCACAAAGGTTTTCTCCCTCTTTGTATTCTATTTTACTTACTGATGCTGGTGAACCTGAAAGTTATGATGAAGCTGTGCAGGTGGATACTAAGATTCAGTGGGAGTCTGCAATGAAAGATGAAATGGACTCTTTGCTGAAAAATAAGACCTGGGATTTGTGCAAGTTGCCTGCAGGTAAAAAGGCTTTACAAAATAAATGGGTTTATAGGTTGAAAGAAGAGGAAGGAGGTAAGAAAAGATTTAAGGCCAGGTTAGTTGTAAAAGGATTTGCACAGAAAAAGGGAATTGATTTTGATGAGATATTTTCTCCTGTTGTTAAAATGACTTCTATTCGTACTATTTTAAGTCTTGTGGCTACTGAAGATTTGCATTTAGAGCAGATGGATGTTAAAACAGCCTTTCTTCATGGTGATTTGGATGAAGAAATATATATGGCTCAACCACAGGGTTTCGAGGTCAAAGGTAAGGAGAACTTAGTGTGCAAATTGAAGAAAAGTTTATATGGCTTGAAGCAAGCACCTCGGCAATGGTATCTGAAATTTGATAGTTTTATGCATGAGCATGGATACAATAGGTGTCATTTAGATTACTGTGTTTATTTTAAGAGGTTGGATGATGATAGCTACATTATTTTATGTTTATATGTTGATGATATGCTTGTAGCTGGGTCTAACATGGATCATATTAAGGGGCTGAAATGCCAATTAGCACATGCATTTGCTATGAAGGATTTGGGGGCAGAAAAACAAATCCTTGGTATGAAGATTTGCAGAGATAGGAAGAACAGAACATTGACGCTATCTCAAGCTGATTCTGTTGAGAAGGTGTTGCAACGTTTCTCTATGGAGAATGCTAAAGCTGTCAGCACACCTTTACCTGGTCATTTGAAATTGACTAAGGAGATGTGTCCCAAGACACAGGAAGAGGAGGATAAGATGTCCAAGGTACCCTATGCTTCAGCTGTAGGAAGTTTGATGTATGCTATGGTATGCACTAGGCCAGATATTGCACATGCAGTGGGAGTCGTTAGCAGGTATATGAGTCATCCAGGATTTGAGTATTGGAATGCTGTCAAGTGGATTCTCAGATATTTGAGAGGAACATCCAATAAGTGTTTACACTTTGGGGGCTCTACTACTGATTTACAGGGCTATGTTGACTCAGATTTGGCTGGGGATATTGATACCAGGTGGAGTACTACAGGTTATGTCTTTATTGTTGGTGGGGCAGCCGTGAGCTGGGTTTCTAGGTTACAGAAGATTAATGCTCTCTCTACTACAGAGGAAGAGTATGTTGCTGCTACAAAGGCAGCCAAAGAGATGATATGGCTTCAGTTCTTCTTGGAAGAATTGGGACATCCTCAGAAGGATAATTATTTGTTCACAGATAGTCTGAGTGCCATTCATCTTGCTAAGAATTCAGCTCTGCATTCTAAGACCAAACACATACAGTTGCGGTACCATTTCATTCAGTCAGTTTTGGAGGATGGACAGTTAAAGCTGGAGAAGATACATACCAATGACAATCCAGCAGATATGTTGACAAAGGTTGTAACAAGGGAGAAGCTAAACTCCTCTTCAACTTTGTTTGGTCTTTTAGACTGAACATGAATAAAAGAATAGTAGAGTCCTGGATGGTTTGATCTAGTGGGAGCCCCATGTGGTAGTGGTATTGCTACAGGATCAGTCTCCAAGTGGGAGATTGTTGTTTAGTGTGGAGCCTGATCAGTCCCCAAGTGGGAGATTGTTAGATTGTGGTGACTGATCAGGAAAGTACTGTACATACTTCATAAATGGTGGGGTTCGGAAATTTTTTTTTTGGGTAGTAGCCGACATGGTAGCCGACATATTATGGCCGACATATGGCTGACATGTTATAAACCTAAAGTGGTTTAATACTTGTATAAAAGGGCTTAGGGTTGGGTATTTTTCATAATGTTGTGATACGAAATTGGTTCTTGTGGCGGTATTGAGCTGTAAGGGATTACAGATTGTAATCAGGTTGTAATCACTGGATTGTAATAAGATCAGACTTGATGTTTGGTGGACATAGCCCAGAGATTGGGTGAACCACGTTAAATCTTGGTGCCTTGTGTTCATTTCTGTGTGTTCTATTATTTTCTGTTATTGGTTACATTTGCATGTAGTTTTTATTTATGTCCGTGGTTTATCCTAACAAAAACAAATCAGATGGCCAAAGCATTCTTATGTGAGAAATGTGTAAAATATAAAATTCTTCAATATAAACAAAAAAGAAGGAGGTTGAAGGTTGTCATGTTGACCATTGTAACATAGTCCTTAATAAGAAAAAAAGGGGTATAGGATCATAGAATGAATCATTGATAGCAATAAAGGTGGTGTTGTTGGGTTGTGCATATTATTATAACCATGTTTCAAATAAGAAAATATGGTGTAATATTTTTAATAAGCCACTATGAATACATAAAATTAATTTACAACATCTTATGAGCCACCACAAGCATTAGCATATGATGTAGTACCCTTGAAAATGTTGATCTCAGATTAGTTTTGACAAATGAGTGTCTACACACTTAAGTTATTTACTTAGTTCATGCCAAATAATTAGTATATACTGAGCACAACATATATATTATAAAGCATGCTGAGTCAATAGTGAGTGTCAAGCCACTCATGTGCCGAGTCACTCAAGTGCCAAGTAGACAATGTATGCTAAGTGATTTAGGAACCAAGTAGACAGTTGATGCTGAGTGATATAGATGTCGAGCTAGAGTATAAAGAATAGTATATGCTAAGCATCAGATGTCGAGTGACACAGTTTTGATATAATTGTTTGTAATGGTACAAATAACTATGTAAGCCATTTTTGAGCGGACTTAAAGATGAATTACAATATTATGGAGATAAGCACAAATCTTATGTTGGATTCCTAATGCAATTACATGTAGCCAATCAGAAAAAGGGAAGGTTTAAACAAAAAAATGGATGAATCATAGCCATTGATTCATACCTTACCCTAAGTCACCAAAGTCTTCTTAAGGAGGACAAACCCTAAACTCTCTAGTGTGTGTAGAGAGGGAAGGAGTAATAAAGAAGTTTGCATGCACAAACAAAGCATTCATGGTGGCTAAGTAGTTATGATTTGAGATTGCGTTGCAGAATTAGTTAAAGGAGAATAGAGGAAGGGAAGAGCATACAACAGAGAGACATTTGATCAAGAAGGATTGATAATACATTAGTTTAGAGGTGATCTATTATCAAGCAATCAAGTGCTAATCGTAGGATCATTGCTGAATCATTCTAACAAGTGAATCAGTCAAGTCTCTTAATAGAGTAGTCCTAACAGGTTGTATTGAAATCCTCTAACAAGGTGCTTACTTAATTGTGAGTTGAAGTCCTTTAACTAGGCAACTTCTAACAAGGTGTTGAAATCCTTTAACGGGGTGAGACTTAACAGTCTTTGTAAGCATTTAACAGGGCGAACCTTTCATAGGGTAGTTCATGTTTCATGTTCAAAAAATTGTTACCTTCATTGGATACACTTTATTACTGTAGTAGTGAAGATTTGTGGGTGTCATCCCCACCCCATTTTTACCTTCTTATTGGAGGGTTTCTGGGTAATCATATCTGGTGTTATATGTGTGTGAATGTTTACTTGCTTACATGTTTTAGATTTACAAGCTTTCCATGATATTTCAATTTATTTAGTAAATGTATGAGATGGATGTGTGGTGAAAGTTTTTATGGGTCCAAGTTTAAACTACTGATTCAACCCCTCTAGCAGTTTACCTTTCCTATTGTAATTCCAACAATTGGTATAAGGGCTTAGTTCTCTGAAAGAGAAGCTTTGCAACTTTGAGGAAAGATCTTGGAAATGAAAGTCTACAAGTTGGGAAAGATTATAGAGAATCAGGTAATTGAAATACAACTCATTCTACATCAACTAGATGAAGCAAGAGAAGAACTAAAGAAATCTTCGAAGAGAAGGAAACAAATTGCTATTGTGGAGAATGACACACAATATAGAGAGATGGACACTACTAAGCTATTTGATAATGAAGACTCCAATGATTTTGATGCAATAGTTGCAAATCTAATGGAAAAGAATAGAGCCCAAGCAGAAGAAATTAGAAATCTCAAACTAGAACAAGAATCACAAGCCATACTGCTATGTGAAGTAATTGAACAAAAAAAGAAAGCTAAGGAAGACAAAGCCATGATTGAAGATGAGAAAAGAGTTTTGAAAAATAGATTGGAAGAAAAGTCATCAGAGCTAACCAAGATTTCCAACATGAAATTGGATACCCTAAGCCAAATGATGAATGATGCTATGAATTGAATGTTAAGGACATTGAGATAACAACATTGAAGCTACAAAATGAGCAATTGCAAAGTGACCTAAAAAGGGAGAAGGAATTTGCTGAAAGTATCAATAAACCGAATGAAGCCATCAAATACTTTGAGTAATTATTGAGATCTCCTATATCCAATAATGATACATCTAGACTAGGATACACAAGTATTGAAGAAGGAGAATCATCCAAAAGTGTTGAAGAAAGGAACAACAAAAGTAAGAATTCTAAACCTATTTGTCATAATTGTGGTAAGAAAGGACATATTGCTAATGTGTGCAAGAGAAAGATTGTAAATTATAATGTCAAGCATAAGAGCATGGTTCACTGCCATAAGTGCACCAAACAAGGACATCAAGCACATGAATGTAGAACCAAGACCATGCACACACAAAGATTTGAAGGATATTGTTATAATTGTCAGAAGTATGGACATAGAGCTTTTGAATGTAGATCCAAACATATGTGGTCATCAAATAGGCAAACAAAGGTAAGGAACAATGACAATTTTTATAACTGGGATTACAACACTAGGTATAACTGTCATTATTGTCAAGAGTATTGACATGTTCCTAAAAATTGTATTAGGACACACTTTAGAGGTGACTACAAAAGGTGGTTGAGTCAAATCATATATTTTAGTTGTTTGAAGATTGGTCACATCAGTTACTATTGTCCAACAAGGTCAAAGGCACCAAGTTGTGAATTTGATAAAGGCAAATGCAAGGCAGATGTTGAAAATGCTAGAGATGGAATGAACAAAACATGGAAGAAAAATTATGGTTGCAACACATCAAATGGAGAAGGGATCACTTCACCCAATGGGTCAGGTGATCACACCTCATCAAACTAAGCAAACAAGAGGTATGTGGGACTAATATTCAAAAATATTATCATACATCAGTTCCAAAAGGACTTAGTACTGAAAAAGACTATATGAGCATGAAAAAAGATATAAGATGTTAGAAATTCAAGAAAAATCTTTAAGTTCTTCATTTTATTGTTGAGCATGAAATATTTCCTATGTGTGTTGAGTAAAATACTAGAAGATACTGAGTTGACAGACTAGGTAGTTGATGCTGAGCTAGTAATGGATGTCGAGTGAATGGAATGTTAATGGATGCCAAGTGAGCTTGAAATTCATTGATGCCAAGCTTACATCTGTGTAAGCACTCAACATTAATTGTAAAGTTTTAAAGGGTATTATATTTATTTTTGATTCATTTTTCATCATTTCAAAATCAAGAAAGAGCAAGGAGAGCAGAAGGAAATTTGGAAATCCATTCATAGTGATTGTAGAAGGTTTGATCAATGATTCAACACCCGTTTGTTAGATCTTATAGGGTATTTATCAAGTGCTGAGCTATGTAGTTTATATTTTTATAAACCCTAGTTTGGCACTATGGCATATAATTCAAAGAATGTAGAGGGTAAGGAGGTTTTAAACATTCCATTGGTTAGTAATGAAGTTAACCAACCCATATTCAAAGCTATTCTTAATATTGCTAACAAGCAAGACCACTTCGATGCGTTGTCCATGATACCACCGAAAGTTTTAATGGTGCAAGATGTTAGGAAATAATGCTATAACTGTAAAATTGGTAGCATTGGTGATATGGAGATTAGACAAGCTTATGACAAACTCTATGACAATGGTGTATTGAAGGAAGAATTCAAAATTGTAGAAAAGAAAGGGTTAACATGAGCCCTAGATTTTCCAAATGTGTTTAAAATAGAATGGATAAGGACAATGCTTAGTAGGATTCATGATAGTTCAATATGGCTGGATAATGGACCTATCAAAATAACCAAGAGGATAATCCATAGGGTTATTGGTTATCCAACCCTAGATTGGCCTAAGACACTGAGGAGTGATTCAAAAGAGGTGATTGATAAGAATACTAGAGCTATATGGAAAAAGAGAGGCATGACTATTGAGATAATTACTAATCCTTTGATAGAGTTTGCAGTAAGGGTTATGTCACACAAATTTTATCAATCCAATAGATTGAATAGTATGCCTTGTATAGCAGTGGATGTGGGATATAAAATCGTCAAGAAAGATCACACATATGATCTAACAGAACTGCAACTACAACAACTAGTTGAGAACCTTGGAGAAATAAGGAAGACAAACAGTGAACAATGTAAATTTGGTTCTATTCTAATATGCATATTCTTTTATGTGTAAAACACTTTTCCTACATTTGGCATAATTGCATGGAAAACCAACAGATCAGTAGTAGTACAAATTGGTGAGTATATTGAACAATTGGGTGAGAATTTTGAATTTGTGATGATAAGCTATTTTGAAGTCTTCAAGTAGCTAATGAAGAAGAGATTGAGAATACCAGTATCTCTAGTAGAAAAACATTATGATGATGTTTGTTTTCTAGTAGATGCTAACTATACTTTTGTTCAAGCAACAACACCAAGGGTAAGATGGTTGAGGCCACTTGTAAATGAAATAAATGTGGATGAGGCCTCTACAGCTATAACAACTTTACTTGTATAAGAGGTAGATAAAAATGCAAAAGCATTTGGAAACTATGAAATGGAA
The DNA here is from genome assembly GCA_028749045.1 of Cupressus sempervirens. Taxonomy (NCBI): domain Eukaryota; kingdom Viridiplantae; phylum Streptophyta; class Pinopsida; order Cupressales; family Cupressaceae; genus Cupressus; species Cupressus sempervirens. The sequence continues at coordinate 530,557,950 of CM053793.1, forward strand.
AAGTCCAAAATCATAATGGAACTGAAGACTGCTTCTATAATAAAGAAGAAGTTGAAAGCCAAATTTGGAAAGGGTGCTAAGTAGGAAGAAGAAGAAGAGGAAGAGGATGAAGATTCTCAAACATAAGCACCACTTGCACTTACTCAAGGAACGAGAGAAGACCTATAGGAATAAGAGACTAAAGTTATTGAAGGTGTTGAGGGAGAAGAAGTCGAGGAAGCACCTACTCCCATAGAGAAAAAGAAGAGGAAGGTTAAGGCCCAACCAGTGACAAAAGGAAAGAAGGTTGCCAAGCTGAGTCAACCCAAACCAACTGCACCTACTACAAGGGCTAATGCATGTGTGACTACACAAAAGGATAAAAATATGAAAAAATCTACAGAGCAGGGAGGACAAGTGCAGAAAAGACCAAGAAGGAAGTACATTGCACAAGCTAAAACAGATGAGGAGAAAATAGAATCAAATGACAACAACCAATTCAAAGTGGTGAGTCACAATCTTCTATCAGATCTTGAAAATCTATGTAAAAATGTCAAGAATAGTGCATACTTATTAGGATTCTCTCATATAGACTTTGATAATCTTGGTAAAGTGGAGAAGAATCAAATAGAGGAGGCTATATATGCCATGATGGAAAAATTCAAGACTACCCCACTAGAGATTGCCAACTCAATGCCCAAAAGCTTATGTGATAGAGTTGAATAGAAATGGCACTATTGTCTGAACTTGGAGAGACAGATAAGAGATACATCTCTTGCACAAGTGATGCCTAAATAAGGTACAAATTGCTAAGGCTATGAAGAAATATGCAGTTAGGTTTACACCTAAATATACAACCTTTAGCATTTTTCAAAACGATATTAAAGATGTTGTTAAGAAGTCCACATAAATGTGGAAGCTTACATATGGCTTGACTATGAAGGAAGGTGAGCAAGAACCCATCGAGGTCAAAGATGATGAAGAAGATGATAAAAATGATGACACTATTGAGGGAGGAACTAAAATGCACATAGATGACAAGGCAATAACTGAAGTAGAGCAACAAGAAGAATAGAGTGTGCAAGACACACAATTGCCTAATGTCAGTCCCTAACGTGTAACAAGTGAGAATACTAAAATAGTAATAGTGAAGGATGTTTCTAATGTCATAGCTTAGAACATCAATCCCCTTACAAAGGAAGATCTCAAGAAGATACTTGATCAATCCACACTATAGGCAAAACTTTGTGATAATCCTATATTGGTGAGTGTGGATGAATTGTAGAAGACAATGATTGATACTGAAAGGGAAAAGGTGAATACACAAGAACCACCTACTATCACCCCTCAAGTCACTCATGTACAAATTTTGGACAACATACTAGAAACTACGTTTAAAAAGGTTGATACAATTGAATATAATACAATGGAAGCACAAGGAACTACAACAAAATAGAGTGAAGTAGCTTAGATAATCACATCTACACCTCCAACACAAGCACAAGGTGCATCACAAGGAATTATGGAACACAAGGACAAGCCCGAAGAGACTGAGTTGACTACAAAAGTGAAAGAGCAAGTAGCTATTCAAGCCCTGGTAACCTTACCAGCATTTGGCACACCTTCAAGTCATACTCTTTAGAAGCTAAGCATAGATGCAACACCATTGTAGATCTTCGTGCCGAGCTTGACCTCATCAAAGGCTAAAAAAGTAATATAATATGGAGATGTGAGCCTTGATGAAGAAATTGTTCTACGAAAGTATGATTATGATACAATGACTATAGAAAAGATGGGCATACTTTAGGAAGCACTAGCAAGGAAGAAGCATCAGGAAATGCTTAGAAGGGAGCAAAGGTAGAAGCAAGTATTGCAGGATATCAAACACATCTTTTTAGATGCATTCAGTTTGCCAATTCTAGATGAGACCAAGCCATTGATTAAACAATTGACAAACATAGCGGAAAAGGTTAGTGATATAGACCTAGATAAAAATGCTAAATTGTTAGAATGGTTAGAAAAGAAATTTCAAAGCAAAGTAAATGAAAAGATATCAGGTGACATAGCACTAACACAAGTTGCATTGGCAATTAAAGTAGAAAGTGTGAAGAAGGTACTTGAGAATATCTTATCATTGTACACACAATTGTCTGATCCAAAACTCTTCACACAAGAGACTAGAAGTCACATTTTGAGCTTGGAAAGTCAGATTAGTTCATCAGGTGCAAAACTCCCTATGACACTAGCTCAAAGTGAAAAGCACTTCAAAACATTGCTACAAAGCCAGAGTCAGTTAGTTACATTGTCAGTAGATGAAGCAAATATAAGGGCTAAACTGATTAGCATCCAAACAATTTTAACCCCTCATATGGAAATTTTGCACAAGGAACTAAGTTATGCTGAAACTCTCATGAAGAAAGATCCAAATCTTTCAACATTAGACGACCTAGTCCACCTTGCTATCGAGCTGGCCATCCAAATTAAGTCTTTGGATGTAGCATGTGAGAATTGGGATGTTTCTCTCAAGATAATCCTAAATGTCTATAAATATTTTCTAAACAAACACACTATAAGTGTATAGCCCATTGACATAAGTGTCCTAAAGGGGTAGAGTAAGACAAAGGGGGAAGATAAAGTGAGAGAGCAAAAGAGAGAATTTTGGAGGAGATATAAGGAGAATGAGAAATGGAGGAGAGTAAGAAAAAAAGAAAAAGAGGAATCAAGATAAGAGAAACAAGAGGGAGAGTAAGAAAAGGGAGAAAAAAAAGACAGATTCAACTTAGTTAGAGCAAGCACAAAATAGCATGAAGTCAAAGAGTATTGGTTGAGACATATTTACTTAGTAGAGTATAAATTTTTGGATATAGCACAAACCTATCAACTTAGGGAGAGTTAAGATTTTGAGGTGTACAAGCTATTACAAAATTTTGAAAATTTGAAGTTTTGTACATAATCCAAGTTAGAGATATGTTATGCTTGTAAGATTAAGGATATTAATGTAAACTCAAGTGTTTTTGAGACTCATGTCAAAGGGGGAGATTGTTGATCTTAGATTGGTTTTGACAAATGAGTGTCTACACACTTAAGTTATTTACTTAGTTCATGTGGAACAAGTAGTATATATCAAGCACAACATATATATTATAGAACATGCCAAGTCAATAGTGAGTGCCGAGCCACTCATGTGCCCAGTCACTCAAGTGCTGAGTAGACAGTGTATGCCAAGTGATTTAGGAGTCAAGCAGATAGTGGATGCTGAGTGATACTGATGCCAAACCAGAGTATAAAGAACAATATATGTTGAGCATCAGATGCCAAGTGACACAATTTTGACATAATTGTTTGTAATGGCACAAAGAACTATGTAAACCATTTTTGAGCCGACTTAAAGATGAATTACAATATTTTGGAGATAAGGACAAATCTTATGTTGGATTCACATTGCAATTACATGTAGCCAATCAGAAAAAGAGAAGGTTTAAGTGGCAAAATGGATGAATCATAGCCGTTGATTCATACCTAACCCTAAGTCACCAAAGTCTTCTTAAGGAGGACAAACGGTAAACTCTTTAGCGTGTATAGAGTGCGAAGGAGTAAGAAAGAAGTTTGCATACACAAACAAAGCATTCATGGTGGCTAAGGAGTTATGATTTGAGATTTCATTGTAGAATAAGTTATAGGAGAATAAAGGAAGGGAAGAATATACAATAGAGAGACATTTGATCAAGAAGGATCAAGAACACATCAATTTAGAGGTGATCTGTTATCAAGCAATAAAGTGCTAACCTCAGGATCATTGCTAAATCATTCTAACAAGTGAATCAGTCAAATCTCTTAATAGATTAGTCCTAATAGACTATATTAAAATCCTCCAACAAGGTGCTTACTTAATTGTGAGTTGAAGTCCTTGTTGTCAATCAATATTGGGCCTATAGCAAGATGTAAAATCTAGCTATCCTACTAAAACAATGGAAACTCTCTCGGGTGGAAGTTGTCCTAAAATGAGAGAAGAATCTCTGAAAGCTAGGCTGGTTCCTAAATTGTGATCACCTAATCCTAAATTGTACTGGAGATAAGGGTAAGAAATGAATGAATGAATAATGAAAACTAATCTAAATGAGGTGATACACCAATGGTTTTGAATGTAACTTTGACCACTTCAACACGAACTACAAAAAAGACAAATTGATTCACAATACTCATACAATCACGTAATCACAAAAGTGTTTCTATGTAAGGATTGGAACTTCTTACTTTGAAAGGGATACCTAAGTTTCACCAATTTTCTACAAGAAAACAATAATCAGAAACATAGACTTGCAATCACATGTATCATGATTCAAATTTGAAACTAGGAATGTAACTATAATGAAGGTGAACACAACATTAAAGTAAGAAATTCACAAAATTGCACAAGAATCTATGAGAAGGAACCGCTGAATCTCTATAATCAATGCTAAAAAAACAATCTCTGCTACAAATGCCCTTACAATCAATTCAAAATCTACAGTGTGCAAAAATCTAAATCCAAAAGAAGGTCCTCCATAATGAGGTGAAAATACAATATATAGAAAAATAATCATAACTCGGATTCCAAAATCATGCACAAAAAGCTCAAACTCGGATACGCTGAATAACCCTCAAAATAACATGTAAAACTGCTTTTAATTATGCAATATATGCATAAAATAAGCCTTCAATTTGAACTGTATGCATAACTGATCATTAATGCTCCATGGACTGTTAAATATATCATCAAATCACTCATCAATCAACATGTGAAACTAGAACTGAACTTGGCCTCAAAAATATCCCTATATCCAAACATTAACTGAATGTCCTCTTTCCCCTTCTAAATATAGCTCTCCAATTTTATCTCCTTGCATTTAGGCATTAAGCTCATATAATTTCCTTTAAATAATAAAATCAATGATTTTATAATTATAATCACTTGATTTTATCATTTTTACAATCATATCTTTTATTATTATTTAATGTTAATGTGTTTGTCTTTTATTTTTTATCAATAGACACATTAATATTAAATATAATGAGGGGAATTAATTATTTTATTTTTATTAATATTAATATGTAAATGTTTTGTCATATTAATATTAATAAGAATAAAAAGAATATATTAAATTATATAACTTTATAGCTTTATATGCATGAAATGATAATTAATTCATTTCACACACATAAAACTTAATAAAGTTTATCCTTATAAATTGCATGACCATAGATTGTGGTATGGACTCGAAATGCAGTTTAAAAATAACAAAGGTAAAACTTTGAAATACGTCCAAGGCAAAAAGGATAAATGATCTCACTTTGCCTTCATTTTCACTTTGTTTTAGCTCATGTATGGAGGAGGAAAGAGGGTTTTAAAACCCTAGCCACAGGCATGGATATCTTGTAGATTTGGGCACCATATCTTGGTTCTTTGGCTGCGGGTTCATGTGTTACTTGCTGAGGACTCCATATTCTTCTGTGAGGTAGTGGATTTTCTTTGATACTGGGTGTATCTCTTCATGGTTATAGTCATTTTTTGGTGAGCATGAGTTTATCATGCTGTATGGCCACAAATTTTTCTTTGCTGGACGTCTTCAAATTAGAGTTTTTTGTGGTTATTCCTTCTTCATATGGGTTTAATCTTGGACGTTTCTTCTTTGGAGATGCCATGCTTTGTGCTGAACGACCTCTCCCTTCTTCTATGTTATGGCCGAATTTCTCCTTGGCTAGCTCTATATATTTCATGTTGTGAGAGCTCTCATATTTGCTTGAGGGTTGTTGGATTTTTATCTTAGACATTAGCTATATGCTATTTCTTCTTGTTGGAGCTCAGATTTGAGTTCTTGGCCATACTGGTCATCACATTTAGTTGGACGGCCCTTCATGAGCTTGCAGATTTTCTTCTAGGAGTTATCTTTGGATGCCATATTCACTGGTATGAGCCTTTGTTGGGTCTACTTTCTACTATTGGTAGTCCTTTTCGTAGCACTGTATGCCTTCATCATGAGTTTTTGGTGGGTATGTGCTTTTTTGCTATTACCAAAAAACATGCTCCATACAGCAGTATATTTTACTGTTTCTAGACTCGATCTTTTCTTTGAGATTTATGGGTTCCTGATCTGTATCATTTGATATACATTCGTTGGTGAAATTTTAATGGTTTACATATAGAAAGTGATTTTCTTAACCCATTTGGTCATACATTTGATGTTGTGTATGAACTTGCTTTTCTTTTACCAAAAATATGCTGTGAATACTCCATTTTATGGCTTTTTACTAAAGATTCGAACCTTGTGCTATACGTATTGTGAAAGATCAATAATCTGAAATTCCCTTGTATCTGATACCTTTAAAAAATATAGATTTGGATTAGATTGTGATATTTGTTTTGCCATCTTTTTTCTTGGTTATGCTTTGTTACTTGCTCATCAATCAGTAGCACTGTTTACTACTTCAATAATGACTATAACGCTTTACTCTTTATGCCAATTAGCATTACATAAATCTGTGACACTCTAGCATAGTTAGTTGTTATTGGAACCCATTCTTAGTTAAATCTAGTTGATCCAAACCTTTTGATTTAATGGCATCTTATTTTTGCATTTCTTGGACTATTGAATCAGCAACGTGATTTCTTGATGTTATCCTTAAATGTAAAGCTTCATCTAAATCTATACTTTTAGACTTGTATGATTATAATGATCATATAAATCATTTAATCTTTATAGTTATTCCTCTTGCTCAAAGATGCCTTTAAATATAAGTGATCTTTGCGATTAGTTTCTTATGTGAAATTCAACTTGTTGATACTCTTTGCTTCATTGTAGGTACTGCTGTAGTGTATTTGAAAGTGGCTCTCCTTTCATATGTTATTATGCCTGAATATGTCATTTGCATTAAATGCTATCTTCCTTCACATTCAAAACCCAATTTCTTAACTGTCACAACTAAATATTAATTACTGTTCCATTCCTCTATAAATTTGATTATTACTTGACGATCATGCAGAATGTAAATAAGATGAATACCATGAATTCATGCTTATGTATTTTGCTCATAACAGTCTGATATGTTATATATTAACAAAGAAATGTAGCATGAATGTTAATACTCCTGTTTATCTGCATTATGTTTCCCTATAGCAGATCTCCTTTATTTTTTTTCTATTGATTTGGCACTGATAATTATTTCTTGTGACTTGTGACTGATTGCATCAGTACTTCCTTGATATATGCTGAAAAAATACTTGAAATTCTTTTAACTTCAGACTTGCAACTTTATATGTCCTCTATGATTTGACCGAAAGGTCCCATACTTGAAACTTATGTACACCCCCTCGATAGTTTCCTCTTGTCCTTTGCCTTTGCCGCTACATGATTCAATCAAAAGGTTCCATGCTTGTAGTGTATGCGTGTTTCTTCAATGATCTCCTCAAAGTCTTTGGTCTTCGACCCTTCTTTGATTTGACCAAAAAGTTTCATGCTTGTAACTTATGCACGTCCTTTCAATGATCTCCTCAATGTCTTCAATCAGCTATATTGGTTTAATCGGAAGGTCCCATACCTGAACTTATGTATGCCCCCTCGATAGTTTCCTCTACATCTTCTATCTTTGCCCAAACAATCTCAGCCAAAAGTCTTCATGCATGTAATGTACTCATGATCCTTCTATAGCCTCAAGTCTTCATACCTGTATCTGTACATGGAACAAACTCATTAGTAAAAAACATGTTTTATCTTCTTTGATTGTTCTTGCCTTCTTGCTTTTTAGCATAGTTATCTGGATAACTACTTTGTATAAACAAAAAAGTATAGATGATAGGAAAGTTTTCCATTGCTCAGTTCATATGAATTGACCCATTTCTTCATTCATTTTTTGCAAGTTTACTCCTAGATAGAGATGCAGGATCAACCCTTTGGCAACAAACCTACCATTCAGGCAATGGATGCCTTTCCTTTTATCTCCTTTTCAGTACTTTTCTATTTGTACAATGTGTTTAATTCAGATATTTATGTTAGGAGCTGAGAGCACTAGTAATATCTGAATGCATTGTATTCAAGTACTGTGTAAACATGAACACTTTGTAAAATAATTTTTGAATACTTGAGTAAAAAGTATTATTTTTGGTACTTGTATCCTGAAAAGTGATCAATTCTCTTTTTTTATGCTTCCTGTACTTTTTTCATTCTATACTGTATATTCTCAGTAGCTAAACATACTTAGTCAGCAGATAGAACATATTTAGTTTAGCGTAAAACATAACAATTTAAGAGGTATGCTAAATTGGTAACAGTCCTTTAACTAGGCAGATTTCTAACAGGGTGTTGAAATCCTTTAACAGGGTGAGACAAAATAGCCTTTGTAATCTTTTAACAGGGTAAACCTTTCATAGGGTAGATCATGTTTCATGGTCAAAACATTTTAACCTTCATTAGATACACGTTATTACTGCAGTAGTGAAGATTTGTGGGTGTCATCCCCACCCCAGTTTTACCTTCTCATTGGAGGATTTCTGGGTAATCATATCTAGTGTTATATGTGTCTGAATGTTTACTTGCTTACATATTTTAGATGTACATGCTTTACATGACATTTTAGTTTATTTATTAAATGCACGAGATGGATGTGTGGTGAAAATTTTTATGGGTCCAAGTTTAAAGTATTGATTCACCCCCCTCTCAGAAGTTTACCTTTCCTATTGTAATTCTAACAAAAAATTCAATATAACATTACTCATGAGATGTACTAGAGTTTATTAGTCCTTCTTAAATACATTGTTTGCAGGTAGTGCAAGAAATAATGGAGGAGAATAATTAATGTGTGAAAATATATGATCATGTAAGGTTGATAAAGATGTGAAGTTATAAATATCTCATTTGATAAACATTAGATAATGTGGAAATATATGACCATGGAGGAAAATGTAATTAGAGGCAATACGATGAGAATATGATAATATAAATATAGAGATATTGCTATCAGGATTTAACTGTGTGCTTTTTGAGTCAAACTTATTGACCCATGTTTCATGAGTAGTGATTCAACATGAATCCATCTCTCATGAGAATAAATGGAACACTTAGCACTCATTGGATCTAGGTGATGCTCACAACATGGTCAATAAGTTTGACTCAAAAAGTGCATAGTTAAATCTTGATAGCAATATCTCAATTTGACTTGCTGTGGAAATTATCTCCTACTTATCAGCATAAATATAGTCATTATAACATATAAAGTAAAATATAACTATGAGGACATATAATATTATAAATGTAAAATTGTTGGAAAGTAAAATCCACCAAGATAATTGACGGGGGGGAGGGGTGAATTAGTTATCCAACTATTAAAACACTTATCAACCTCATTAATCCTTAACCATGTGAACAATATAATCATCAACCATATGAAGATATACAAAAATAATAATACTAGGTATGTTAACTAGGGAAACCCTTGATAAGAGGGAAAACCCTGGTGGGGATGGTACCCACAAAATAATGTACTAATATAAAAGTTCCTTGTAAGAGGATGGACTGAAATACAATCAGTACATATAAGTCCCTATTAGGAGACTTTGAATCCCTGTTAGAAGATTTCAACCTTGTTAGGAGTTGTAGAAGGTAGAAGGACCCACTGTCCAAATAGCTTCAGGGGAAAGATCACTGAACTCACTGTCCAATTGATCGATGCATTATGTTGAAAACAAATTGATACAAGTATGATAAATGTGTTTCAATCATTGTTTTGTCATTGATGTCAAACCTACTACTTTTTGGTAAGACATTTGCTTATGTGATTTAAGTACTATCATTTATTTGATTGATGAAGAGGATTTGATCAAATGAGGTAACAATAGCACCTAGAGGAAAGGTTGAGTTATGATATAAAAAGAAGTACAAGAATTAGTTAAGACAATGATATTATAGTGCATTGATAATCTACTTAAGGTTGCAAAGGTTGGTTACACTGATTAAGTTTAGAAGAACAAGTTAAACGAAGTTTGTTTGCTAAGGTTGACTGAGTGGATGGTAGGTGTCAAGTAAAGTTAGTGCAAGCCGAGCAAGAAATCAGTTGGAGCCGAGAAAAGTCAATTTTAGTATAAGCTAAGTAAAGTTTAGTTGATGCCGAGCACCAATAAACTTTAGTTTATGTTGAGTGCTTTGATAGTAGATGCTGAGAAACATAGTATGTGCCAAGCATTAGAAGCTAATTAATGCTGAGTGTTAGCATTATGAGGTGGATCAAGAATTCGATGAATCTAAGACAACAAGTTTGATTTCTTGGATTGTGTGAACCATGTGGAAGATAAGATTGATGAGCTAGTTACACAAAATTTAAGATGAACCATTTCGAGGTGGAGTCAAAGAGGATTAAAGGAGAAGTTTCTAGAAGGGAATGAAATGAATGAGGGGTAGATTCATTGAATCCTACCTAATCTAACCTAACCCTAAAATGGATGATGGAGAATGAATGACAAAATATCTTAATTTTCTATTTATAGAGATGGCTGGTCAAAAGAAACGGTTGTCATGTGCAAGAACCTAAGAAAGATAAGGAGTCTAGGGTATTTTCTTCATTTCGTGACCTAAGAGAAGAGACTACATTGGGAAAGCAAGAAAGCTTAAGGGTATGGATGCTTGAAGGGTGAACATGCTATTAGAGCTGAAGAGTGTGAAAGCCAAGTAGAATGGAGGACTAAAACAAAGATCTGTAATTTGCAAGTGAAGTTGTAAGTTGTTATCAGATCAAGCCTTACTGATACTCTCTAATCATTGTATCAGTTTAGGGTAAATCCTTTGGATTAAGGTTGACCTAACAATCATTTGTAAATCCTTTAACCAGGTGACATTCCAAGTGAATGATCTAAAGTACTCTAACAAGGCTCACTCCTAACAACGTGATTGAAATCCTTTAACCAGATCACATTTAACAGTGTACATTGTAACCTTTAACAGGGTTGGCCTTTCACAGGGCATCACTTCAAAAGAGTGAGAATGAGTAGCATGTTACTGGTGGTTTTTCCCAAATTGGATTTCCACATTAAATCATTGTGTCAAATGTGCTATTGAATCTGTTATGTTTCATGTTTACATTTCTATAGATTGATTTGACAGTAACCTACAAGTTCAAGTGATTGCGTAATCTAATAGATGCATGCATGATGAATTTTTTTTATGGATATGGATTCAGTAAGCTATCAAAAGTTATAATTGTACATCTAGACCTTGGATAACTAATTTTTATTCTAAAGAATTCCAACACATTATTCCTTGAAGATTAATAGAAATGGAATAACTTTAGCTCCTTCTCTATCCTCTTGACTGGACCAAATCTCTTTTGATATCAATACTAGATCACCAATTTTGCATCCAAATAATCCCTTGTATCACTTACATGCATTTATCAACTTCAAACATCACTTGCACAATTTGCACTTCACTCTTGCTTTCATCAAATGCATTTATTACCATACACAACAAGGAAAATATCCTTCCTTTATACCATATACTCAAAAAAATTCCTAAGTCGGCCTTCAGGCTTTCCCAATTGATTATAATAGGACCTCATCAAGATAGTACAAAATATTACATCTTTTCATAATCACAAGTCACTATCGGCTCACAATATTTACAACTTCTCACATGTGTGACCTTTGACCTTGTGCACTTAATAACATCATCATCAGGCTATGTGTTATCACTGTCCAACTGCACTCATCATGATTCTATCCCAGATAAGAGATACGGATCAATCATCATAAACCACTTATTATGTACTATGTTTTCCTACTATCTCTTGTAATTCAAGAATATCTTTTGCATGTCTTTGAGTATTTGTACGTGCACTTATGCACTTCATCAAGATACAGTGTAGAATTTATTCTCAACTACGCTTGACCTTATCCTCAATACATAGTCTGTACGACCTCGTTCTCTATCTTCTACTTTGCCAGTCTTCACAGAAATAATACTATTTTGACATCAATGACAAACACAATCATGAATGCAACATGTCAATCACGTACACACTCTTTCTAATGGTTAGGATACTTCCCCAAAGGAATACCATCAACATTCATGCTAACAATTTGCCCCTCTAGCATTGATGGTGCTAGGGTAAAAGTACAAAGCTGTATCACCTTTCAGGTTGACTTAATTATCAAAATGACTAAATTTGAGTATTTCTATCTAAAAATCAATTTTGTTCAAACATATGATCTAGATAAATTCATTCTAGCTAAGTTATATATGGTCTCACACTTTTCCTATTGGAAATGTCTATTAAATGCATGTCTTATACTAGTTACTATCCAATTACTAAAGAAATAAAATTATTTTAGAAAAATGACATTTCAATAACTCTTACTATTTTTTATAATATATTTTTTAATAAAATATAAACACCATTTTATAGAGCTCAAAGTCAAGAATATTTTCATATAGAGTTTATAGTGTTTTAAATAAATATAGTATATTGTAATGAAAAAATTCTACAAGCACGTATTTTAATGCTCAGAAAGATGTTGATTTTGAGAACGAGAAAAATATTAAATGAAATAAAATTAAAATTAAAATTTTCTGACATTTTAGAGGAGAGAGTCCTCTTTTAGAATGTATAATTTTTCTTCTAGTTAGAATATATTTGTTTTGAAAAATGTGGTGGGAGATGAAAACTATCGATTTCAGACAAGTTGAAATTTGAATCATTATAAAAGATAAAATATAGTTCTAAAGCCAATTTTTATTTTTGATTTTTCTAGCTATATATGTTATCTATAACATAGTCTGAGATCAAAGGGAAATAAAATTATTTTCATATTGTTTTATGGTGGGAACTAGACCCCTAATTTTCAACATTTTTCAGCAACTAAAAAATTATCTATAAAAATTAGGACAATATATTAATTATTATTTCAAATAATTGTTAAAAATTCTAATCCTAAACTTTATCCATTTCTACACACTTTATTAGTTTACTTCATTTTCAAATTCTAAACAATAGTACCAATTTTATGCCATTGAAGGTGAACAGTTATACTTTTGTTAGCCTTTTCCTTTACAAAATGGTGACATGGGTTTGTGCTTTTACCCGACAACATAGATGAAAAACATCTAACTTCCAAAAATACCAAATCAAACTCTACTACTATTGCTATTGTTCTCTTCTTTTCAAATCCTCTTCATCAATCAAATTTGAAACTCACAGGAACACTACTCTATCTGTGCTTTCTCATTCTTAGGATTGACATCAGTTGTTCACACTTCTCTCCCATTGATATAACTCAATGTTTCTCCCCATTTACATCAATAAATATATAGAGCAAAAAATCTCCCTCATTGTTACATATCTTTCTCATACATACATCTCCTATATACTACTAGAAGATATTTTTCATGTGATCATCTCCCCCGTTGACATCAATGAAAAAGGCTTCATTATGTCAATCATCTATTCAAAGTCTTCAACTAGCTCAAGTGTCAAAATATATGGTTAAACTACCAAGATTCCTTGATTACTCTACTAATCTTAGATACTGCCCCATATAGGAAGCATCAACATTCAGTCGAGATGAACAATAGTGCTTTGTACCACTGAACCGATGCACTTTCTGTATCATCTACTTAGAATTAGGCAGGGACATGACCCCATGCATACCTTGCAAATACTCAAATGTATCTTTAGGAAAAGGCTTCATAAAGATATATGCAATCTTCTCTTTTGTACTCACATGCTTAGTCTTAGAATGTAACACAAGATTCTTAGACATACTCACTGTACTTGTGTTATCACAATGTATGATAAAAGGTTCTCAAAACTCTATCCCGATGTCCTTCAACATCTTGCTTCATCCACATGATGTGATTATAATTATTTGCCACTACTACATACTCTAGTTCTGTTGTGCTCTGTGAAATACAATCCTATTTCTTGCTTAGCCAAGAAACCAATCTTCCTCCAAGGAATAATGCTCCACTGCTGGTGCTCTTTTTGTCATCCACATTGCTTGCTCAATCCATATCAGTATAAGCACACAAATTAAAATCACTTGATCTATCATACCATAATCCAAAATTAGGTGTACCCTTCAAATATATGAATATTCTCTTACTGCTACATAATGTGATTCCTTCATATCGACTTGAAATATTTCTATCGTTCCTACTACATTTGCTATATTTGGTTTGGTGTGCAAGTCAGATATTGAAAACCTCCAATCATAGATCTATACTTCTTCTGTTCAACTATAAGTGTCTCATCTTTGATAGATAACTTGTGACCAGTTATCATATGTGTACCAAAAGGATTACCACTTTCCAAGCCAAATATTTTCAACAAATATTTCAAATACTTAGCTTGTGATAAGAAAATACCATCACTATTTTGTACAAGTTGTAGACCTAAGAAAATTTTCATCTCGCCAATCATACTCATCTCAAATTCATTCTGTATTTCATCAACAAATTTATCACTTGCTTCATCATTACCTCCAAATATTATGTCATCCACAAATATCACAATGATCAACAATCCATTCTCAATTTCTTTCAAATACAAATTGATATCTGTCGTACCTTTAGCAAATCCCAGTTTTGCCAAATATTTGTCCAATCTTGCATACTAGGTTCTAGGTGCTTGCTTTAGACCATACAATGCTTTCTTCAATTTGCATACCATGTCCTTTTCTTCTGTAGGAAATCCTATAGGTTGCTCAATGTAGACTTCTTCAAATTCTCCATTCAGAAATGTTGACTTTACATCCATCTAATACACTTTAAACTTTGTACTTGTTGCATAAGCCAAGAACATTTTTACTGCTTCAAATCTGGCAACATGGGCAAATATTTCCTCATAGTCTATGCCTTCTTGGTACACTAATGGTCCCACAATACTAGTTCCCACTTTTTGGCCAACTTTGACACTAGAACATATATTTTTAAACATAACTCACTTTCACTTGCTTATTACTAAAAAATCGTAAAGAATTTGAAGACAATGTAAACTAGTGATTTGTAGGATTTTCTTTCTAGTTTCTAAAAGTATTTTTTATTTTATTGTTTGAATTGATTGAAGTCTATTTTTCTTTCTCCTTTGAGAAGTGGTATATATGAAAAACCAACATTTTAAAAGAGTGATTGTTGTTTTGGTCAACATAATTAAAAAAAATAAAAATGATAATGACAAAAATTCTTTCAAGGATCGAATGGTAACATCAACTCCTAGCAACTTTAGATGGTTTCATTCAATTTTATTAAAAATTGTAGATTTTATTCAATGGTGAAGTGATGTAAATGATAAATTAGACATATGTTGATTTTGATTGATATAATTTATTTTTTATAAATTGATTTGGATTTTTTCTTGTTTTAATATAAATCTAACACCCACATATCTTTGATGAACATATTTTTCAATTTTATTTTTTTACATTTTCTATTTTTTCTGAAGCTTCAAACAATGATTTAGGAAATGGCCAAACAACCTATATTTAATTAAGTTACCAATAAAACATGACAATAAACACAATCTATATTAAAAGTATAGTAGTTAGAAATCTTATTCAGAGTACAACAATGTGATATATTTAGTTTCAGAAAATGGACCTATTTAGCCCTTGTTTAAGCCCTCAAAAGGGCAAAATTTGATAAGAAATTTAAGAACTTTGTTATAATTTCTATTTTGGGACCTTTGAGTGAAGGGGGCTTCACACAAATCCCCTTAGGACTATTTTGGGTGGCCCCAGAAGGGTTTAAACTAACCCCCCTGGCCCACTTTTTGGTTGCTTATTGGCCCTAGGGGGTTCAAACGAAGCCCCATGGCCCACTTTTTGACCATTTATTGGCCCTAGGGGCTTCGTGCGAAGCCCTAGAGGCTTCGTTCAAAGCCCTATGTGTCGAATGGCACAAGGAGCTTCGAATGAAGCCTATGGCTTTGAACGAAGCCCCTAGGGCAATGACTTTGAGCAAAGCCCTAGGGGGCTTTGTTCGAAGCATATGCTTCATTCAAGGTCCCTAGAAAATGATTCTTGCACTTTCCATCCAATTTATTCATGATGGAAAGTGAAAAATATTATTATGGCCTCACCCTGTCAAATGAATATCCTTTGCATACTCATCTTGATTTATTCCTCACAACTTCACGTTGTTCATTCATCTTATTGTTGAAAACCCATTTAGTTCTTATAACATTCTATCTTTAGGTCTAGGAACAAATTCTCATGTCTCTTTCTTCATAATCTAATCTAGTTCTTCCTTCTTTTCTTGAATCTAATGATCATCCTTGCATGCTTCATTTGCACTCTTTGGTTCAACTTGAGAAATCAAACACAATTCCTCATGTACTTTGTTTCTTGTCATAACTCCTTTGACTTTGCTTCCAATAATCTGATTATCAGGATGATTCATTGTCAAATTCTTGTTTGGTGTAGGAGTTGGTATTACAAGTCTTACTTCTTCTCTTTGTTCAACAATTTGAACTTCATTATGCAAATCATTGTTAGTCCCAAATAAAACTTCAATATTTTCTCTAACAAGTTTAGGATTATCTTCTTCTTCATCGAAAATATAATCCAACATTTTCTCTTTAACTCCAAAATTTTCATTCACTTTCACATTTGCACACTCAACAATAGTCTTAGTTCTTTGATTAAAGAATCTATAAGCTTTTCTTTTCAATGAATAACCAAGGAACATTCCTTCATCGCTTCTTGCATCAAAGTTACCAATATCATCATCTATCTTTACCTAACACTTCTAAATTTTTTGAAATATTATTGAAGGTGCATGTCCAAATCATAATTCATAGGGAGTCTTATTTGTACCTTTTCTGATCTGCACTCTGTTCATGGTTTATACTACAATGTTGACCGCTTCTCTCCAAAATGTCTTGAATACATCATTCTCAAACATCAGGGCTCTTGCTGCTTCTGTTATAGACCTATTTGTTCTTTCAACAATTCCATTTTATTAGAAGTCTTAGATGCAGATAGATGTCTCTTAATACCAGCTTCTTCACAAAAGGTATTAAACTCTATTGAAGTAAACTCTCCACTTATATCTAATATCAAACATTTTATCTTTACTCCCGATTCATTCTCAACTCTATTCTTGAACAACTTAAACTTCTCAAATACCTCACTATTCTAGTGAAATTATCAACAAAAATCATAAAGTACCTTTCACCATAGAATCCTCTTGTTTTGATAGGACCACTCAAATCTGTATGAACAATCTCCAATTTTTTTGTGGTAGTGAACTTCTTGCTAGGAAAAGAAAAATACTTCTACTTAGCCATAACACATTCTTTGCAAGCAACATTAGTAGGTTTCATAATTCTAGGTAGATCTCTGACAACAAATGTAGTACTAGCCTTCACAATGTTATCACAGTTTATATGCCAAAATATTCTATGCCATAACTAAATATTATCAACCTTTACAACCAAACAAATCATCTCTACAAGGTTTAATTGAAACACATTACCTCTGGATCTTGTACAAGTGCCAATCAACTTACCATCTTTATCCTTGATAATGCACATCTTCTCTATGAATTGCAACTAATAACCTTTATCAACCAGCTGTCCAACACTCAATAGCTTATTTTTAAATCCATCAACCAAATAAATATCATCAATGTTAGTCTTTCCATCAAGAGTAATAGATCTTATTCCCTTGATATGACATGATGCATTGTTTCCAACTCTGATAATTCCTCCATCATGATTACTGAACTTAACAAACTTATTCATGTCTCCAATCATATGATGTGAACATCCACTCTCTATAATCCAATCAATTTCTTTTCAACTTGCAAAAATAGGGCTTTTTCTTCTCTAATTTCATTTTTAGAATTTTCCTCTTTTATAGCTACAAATCCTAATTCATCATCACTTTCATTCTGAACTCTTTCTTCAAACTCATCATGTTCATTTTCATATAAACAATCTCTATGTCTTCTAGATGTGAAATTCTTCTTATACTTTTTCTCTCTTTTAGGACACTTAGAAGCATAATGACCAAATTCATTGCAATTCCAACATTTAAAAATTCTCTTACCATCTGGTTTCCTTCTTGAAAGCAAGTCAATGTCATCTTCAATTCTTGTATCCTCCTTAGATCTGGATCAGCTGCTGCTAGCAAAGTCTCCATTGGTGCTTGCACTTCTTGATAAGGAAGGATGAACATTGAATGCACTAAAAGTAGTTTCCACTTTGGGAAATTCTCCAGTTTTCTTTAAGCTCACTTCTACTACTTCTAATCTTCCAAGTAAAGTCTCTCTGGTAAAATTCTTAGTACAAGGTATCACTTGCTTAATCATTTGTGCTAACTGTCTGAATGGTAGTGTCAAAGTTTTCAAAATCTTCCATATAATCTCATCTTGATCTTTAGATCCACTACAAGATTTAATTCCTGCAATAATATTTGGTATTCTACCAATATAGCTTCTCATAGATTCATCTTCCATCATTTTAGCATCTTGAAACAAATATATCCAATTTTGTAGTCTGATTCTTTTAGCATGCTTATTTCCCCCAAAAGTAGATTCTAAAGCTACCTAAATTTTATGAGATGTCTCTAAGGATTTTACTCTACTATATTCGTTCTTAGGAAGAGATGACAATAATGCTTCTTTGGAAAGCATATTACACATAAAAAAATCTCTTTTAGCTTCACTGTATTCCTCAAGTTTTCTTTCTTTCCACACTCTCCTGTTAACTTTTTGTCATCAGCCAATACCCTAGACCCATACATAGCAAATGAGTCTTAATCTTCTCCTTCTAGCTATCATTGTTAACTCTACCAAATTTAGGACTTTCTTTTCTAAATTGACCTTCCATTTTTTTTTGAAAAAAGAGGTGGTAAAAGTTTATTAAACCAAAATCAAAGTACAAAGCAAAGGCACATGACCCAAAAAACACTACATATTCATATCACCCAATATCAACAGCTCAATAGTCCCACTAAACTCAGCAGGTAACTCCTCCCTTCCACTAATATCCCAGCCATCCCCATTCTCTGAAGCCCACTTCGCTAAACAATTAGCCACTCTATTCCATTCTCTAGGGATACAACAAAAAGAAACAAAGTCTAAGGAATTACAAAGACTTAAAGTCTGTCTAACCAAAGTAGCTAATTGCCAACTAAAATTCTCCAAGCTTTGAATATTCAATATGTCCACAACAATCTGAGAATCAAATTCGCAGATGATCTTTTTCCAACCTAAGGAACAACCCCTCTCAACTGCAGTCTTAATTGCAAGGGCCTCCATCTGATTATTAGAGTACCAACCTTTATAAGTAGAGAAGAGAAACACCATACCACCATCATTATCTTTACCTATACCCCCAATACCAACATGACTAGGATTCCCATGAGATGAACCATCTATATTAATCTTCAAAGTTCCAACAGGGGGGGGAGTCCACCTCCCATCTCGACAAACCCTTTGCTTGCCTTGGTGAGGTCTTTTTCTAAGGGTGTCACCACTTTTTCTCTCTCCCAAATTCAAATTTTGCATAGTAGCAAGATCCCTAGGATCAATACTTTTTGACATATCACACTTTGCAGAGATGGTCTCCTAAAGCCTACCAAGAATAATTCTCCATAGATGCAAACTTTCTAACTTGGAGTCACAGAAAATTCTGTGGTTTTGATCTAGCCAAAGGTTCCATAGAATGAGAGATGGCTCAACCATCCAAGTAGCCTGCAAAAAAAAAGTCTTTGCTGGAGGTTTACCCAAACTCTCCCAAAAGTCAATTAAAGAGGATGTATGTGCACAACCCTATCGCCAAGCCTCCCACCATCTGTACCATATCTCTCCCGAATAAGGGAAACAAAAAAACAAGTGATAAGTATATTCCTCATTGTTCAAACAGAGGAAACAGATAGAAGGTCCCTGAAAACCTCATTTGCAAAGATTCTCCCAAGTGAGGCATTTGTTCTGAGTTGGCAACTATAGGAAAAAATTACATTTCGGCCAAGAAAGGTTAAACCAAACCTTCTTCCACCAGTTCACCTCATTTGGACCATGTAGGTTCCTGTCAAGCATAGCATAACCTTGAGCCATACTAAAATTTCCTTTTGGGCTAGAACTCCAGGCCAAGACATCCCACTCTTGAGTAGAGCTGCAAAACCTACTTTTCAAAGTTTTAGTGAGAATAACACGATCCTCCTCAAAGCCACCCATTGGCCACTCCTAAATGTCTTTCCAAAAAGTCACCTCCACCTAACCCAAACACTTGACCATCTTAAAGTGCTCCATTGTAACCCATCCAGTATTAGTAAAAATGTGGCAAAGATTCTAAAGCTGGGGAAAGCTAGAAAGAATGGCAGGATGGCCATCCCAAGAGTCTTGCCAAAACAAGGTATCAGAACCACTATTACAAATCTATAAGATGCCCTCCCTGATAAGTTGGGTGCCCTTCTTAAGAGTGTCCCAAATATAAGAACCTTTACTTGCCAGAGTAAGTCTTGGTATATCAAGATAATCAACACCTAGAAAATACTTGTGGACAAGAATCTTGGCCCAATCTTGATCCTAATATTTACACCATCTCCAGTATAGCTTGGCAGCAAAAGCTATGACAATAAGAGCCATTGATCTAAGACAAAGGCCCCTAGTATACTTCAGCCTACACACAAATTACCACTTAACAAGGCTCCATTTCGAAGAAAGAAGGCTGCCAGACCAAAGGAATTACCTATATAAAGCATCAAAATCCCTCACAAAGTTGGAGGGAGGAACCTGAACACAACATCTATAAATTGGAAGAGACTGCACTACAGTCTGAAGGATAACCACTCTCCCAGCTGAAGATAACCATCTGTAAGTCCAATGACTAACCTCATTCCAAAATTTATCCAAAATCCCTTGCCAATAATCTCTTCGCTGAGAACCCAAGACTAAAGGAACCCTACGGTACATCAAAGGAAGAGATCCAATTTGAAATCTAAGAATCCTTGCAATCATATTCTGAATAAGATGAGGAGTATTAAAGAAATAAATAGATGACTTTTCCTCATTAATACACTACCCTAACGCTTTCAAATAGATATCTAAAGCTCATCTGAAGTTCACTGCCTTGCTAATTCTAGCCATGCCCATTAATCTAGTGTCATCCACGAACTGTAGATGAGAGTAAGGGGGAAGATTATTATTCCAGCTCCAACCTTGGATAAGACCTTGCCTCATATGTGATTTTAAAAATCTGCCAAGACCCTCTACCATAATGATGAACAAATAGGGAGATAAAGGATCCCCTTGCCGAAGTCCCCGAGAAGCCCCAAACAAATCAGATGGTTCCCCATTAATGAGAAATGAGAAGGAGGAAGAAGTCACACAACTTAGAACCCAAATCACCCACTCCTCATCAAAACCAAAGGCTAGAAGAATTTTCTATAGGAACTCCTAGCTCACCTGGTCATAAGCTTTAGCCATGTTGAGTTTAATAAACATAGCTTTCTCCTTGGATGTCGACATGGAGTGGATCGCCTCCATTGCTATCACAACCCCATCCAAAATTTATTTACTTTAAACAAAACCACCCTATTTAGCAGAGATCAGAGAACCAAGGAGTGGTTTGAGTCTCTCAGTGAAATTGACCTTTCATTGATCTCCTTAAGTTGTTAAGATTTTTCTTCAAGGACCTGATGCTTTGATACCATTTTTTAGAAAGTAAAGTCCACCAAGATAACTAGGAGGGGGGAAGGGGGGGGGGTGGTAATCAGTTATCCAACTATTAAAACACTTATCAACCTTTTTAATCCTTAACCATCTGAACAATATAATCAACAACTATAATAAGATATAAATACACAATAACACCAAATATGTTAACTAGGGAAACCCTTGATTAGAGGGAAAACCCTATTGGGGTTGGTATCCACAAAATGATGTACTAATATAAAAGTTCCTTGTAAGAGGATGGACTTTGTTAGGAGCCAATGAAATACATTCAATACATATTAGTCCCTATTAGGAGATTCCAACCCTGTTAGGAGTTGTGCTAACCCTGTTAGGAGTTGTAGAAGGTAGAAGGACCCACTGTCCAAACATCTTCAAGATCAAGATCACTGAACTCACTGTCCAACTGATCTCTGTAATATTCCTTGCAGAATAATATAAATGGAATAACTTCAAATCCTTCTTTGTTTTCTTGACTAGACCAAACCTCTTCTGATCTCAATACTAGATCGCTAATTTCACATCCAAATAATTCATTGGATCACTTACATGCATTCACCAACTTCACATATCACTTGCACAATTCACATTTCACTCTTGCTTTCATCAAATGCATTTATTACCATACACAAAAATGAAAATATCCTTCCTTTATACCATCTCCTCAAAATAATTACTTGAGTCAGCCTTCAAGCTTTCCTAATTAATTATAATAGGACCTCATTAAGATATCAAAAAATATTACATCTATTCATAATTATAAGTCACTGTTAGCTCATAGTCTTTACAACGTCTCACACGTGCGACCTATGACCTTGTACACTTATTGATGTTATCATCAAGATGTATGCTGTTACTGTCTAACTATGCTCATCATGATTCTATCCCTGTTAAGAGGTATAAATCAATCATGAAAAATTACTTATCAGGTACTCTATCTGCTTACTATCTTCTGTAATTCAAGAATAACTTATGCATGTCTTTGAGTCTCTGTACATGCACTTATCTACTTCATCAGGATACAATATAGAATGTGTCCTCAACTGTGCTTGACCTTATCCTCACTATACAGCCGGTATGACCTTGTTCTCTATTTGCTACTTCACCAATTGTCACAAAAACAATACTATGTTGACATCAATGACAAATATAGTCATGAATACAACATGTCAATCATGTACACAATCTCTCCAATGCTTTGGATACTCCCCCAAAGGAATACCATCAACATTCATGCTAACAAAGACATCATCTAAATCAAGGGTATAACAATGAGTATGTCTAATTAATACATATTTATCATCAAAGAGGTGCAAATGATGTAAGGTGAAGTGAATGGGTTTTGATAAGACTAAATGGCCAAAGGACACCGCCATGGTGGTTCCACTCGTATCCAAAGAATTGAATTTGAAATTTTATAGACCAATTTGAATTTGCATCACATATAAAGCTAAATACTCAATTGCAATCAAATGTCCATCTAGATTATAAATCCAATTGAAATTTGATATTTTTAAAAGAACAATCTCTCTCTCTCTCTTTCTCTCTCTCTCTCTCTATATATATATATATATATATATAAATATATATGTATTTATGTATGCATATATATGTATGTATGTATATATATGTATGTGTGTATGTATATGCATGTGTGTATCTATATGTATATACATATGTCTATGTATATATATACCTATGTACATATATGTATGTATATATATACCTATGTATATATATGTACATATATATATATACCTATGTATATATATATATATGTATCTATATGTACATATATATATGTACATATATATATATATATATATATGTATGTATGTATGTATCTATATGTATATATACATATATATACATATGTATATATATGTACACACACACATATGTATCTATATGTATATATCTATATATATGTATAAATATATATATACAAATATATACATAGATATATGTACATATATATACATATACATACATACATACATACATGTATATAAATGTATATATATGTTTGTATATATGTATAAATATACATGCATGCACATGTATATATATGTATATATATGTATCTATACATACATACATACATACATACATATATATACATGTATACATGCATTGTATATATGTATATACATGTATAGATACATGTATATACATCTATACAATACATGTATACATATATATATATACATGCATATATATATGTATGTATATATATGTGTGTATATATATACATGTATACATACATATATATGTGTGTATATATATATATATATATATATACACATACATACATACATATATATGTGTGTATATATATATATGTATGTATATATATATGTATGTATATATCTGTATGTATATATATATGTATGTATACATATACATATATATATATATACATACATATACATACATATATACATATATATACATATGTATATACCTATACATACATATATACATATACATACATATATATATATATATATACATATACATACATACATACATACATACATACATACATACATACATACATATATATATATATATATAGAAAAACTCACACACATACACACATGCGCCCACACATGCGCACACACATACAGACACATATGTATGCACACACACATGCATATCACATATATACATACACACATATGAACTTGTTCAAACTATATACTTGTATGCACACAATTGAATATCCTTTTGAAACTGAGTTTCCATTTAGCATTTAATCCCTATTTAAAATTTAATTTATTAATATAAAATTTACACTAAAACCTAAAAAATGATTGAAATTAAAGATAGTAAATTGATTAGAATGTTTAGCCAAATCATAATAGTGTCCATCCTTAGGTATTTTTCCATCCACTTAGATAAACCACATGTTCTCAATCCATATTTTAAAGTGACTATCTCAAGTCTCAACCTTTGATAAAAATTGTCCACATGACACTTCTCTTCCCTTTGTTTTTTTTACTTTTTTACAAAGTACCTAACCACCAATATGAAAGTCTCTTTGAATGATGCACCACTTGAATTAATACATTTTCAACAATCATTGACATATTTACAAAAAAATCAAGGCATTAGTTTCCTTTTATCCTATGTTTCAAGGTCATGTAACAATTGTACCCAATATGTATTGTGATTAATGATGCTCTAATGTGAAACTTGAAAGGGAGACACGCCCATCATAAGAATGATAGATTTTTTTTATAAACCAATAAATAAGGTTTGTAACACATGGGTGTTCTAATGATGGAATAGTACATGCTCCTAAATCAAGGGTGAGTGATGCATGTCAATTAGCTACCTATTATGATAGATATCGAATAAAAAAATAAAAATAAAAAATCTATATGATACAATCATTCTAATTTAAAATAAATACATTTAAATTAAGAATACCAACAAAATATTTCTCACATTCACTTCAAAATTAGGGGATCTTATTCCTTGATTGCGTCTCATGGATATGAGAAAGATTTTCTTAGGAAACTTGAATGTTGTTTATAGCATGTACTTGTCGATCCTGGTAAATGGTTCCCTAATGTGCATGCACATGTGTATGTGTATGTGTATGTGTATATGTATATGCATGCTCATGTGTATGTATACGTGTACTTATATGTGTATGTCTATGTGTACACATATACATATGTGTATTCATATGAGTATGTGTATGCACATGCACATATCCACATACATGTTTATGTGTGTGTGCTTGATTTGGTTTGATGCCTTATAATTGGTGTTACATGTGTGTGATTATATTATATCCTACATTCATATGTATACATATATGTTATGTTGCTTTTTGTATGATTGTATTGTTGATGACATACCATACAATAAAAGGTTGGGGGGGGAGTGAATGAATCAAC
Source organism: Cupressus sempervirens (assembly GCA_028749045.1). Taxonomy (NCBI): domain Eukaryota; kingdom Viridiplantae; phylum Streptophyta; class Pinopsida; order Cupressales; family Cupressaceae; genus Cupressus; species Cupressus sempervirens. Next base: position 530,583,535 of record CM053793.1, read on the forward strand.
ATAAACTAAAATATCACTTCATTAATCAACTATCTTCAAAATTCACCTCATAACACATTAAAAAAAAAATGAACAAAAATAACAACATTGCAACACCAAGATTTTTATACATGGAAAACCCAAACTAGGAAAAACCACAATGAGCACTTGGCCACAAAGATAAATCACTAATTACAAAGAAAGTAGGAGTTCACTACTTTGAAATTGAAACTAGAGACTCAATACCCATACAATACATTGAATATAGATAGGATCTCACTACTCTAGACTTGCAAATAAAGGCCCACTATCAAAGTAGCAAGATAGAGAAAATAAATTGTGCATCCAAAGCTCTTTTTTCTAGGGAAAAGACACATGTAACTTTTCTTAATAGATAAGAATAATTTCTACTACTAGTTCATAATTATCTTCCACAATTTTATCAAATTCAAAAGCTCATTATCTCTAATGTTACCTCTCTACCACATGAATAAAACATCAACCTCATAAGCTGCACTTTGCTTTTCAAAAACTCTAGTTTATATATCTTCACTTTCTGATCACAATACTCTTACCTTTTATCAAAGAAATTAATGTATTTATATAAAAGATAGGTAATTGGAATTACATTAAGGTAAGATATGAACTAAAATTAAGCTACAAGTCGGATATGTTGATAAGAAAATACAAGAAGCTCTATGTCCAAGAGCATCTAGACTAAAACATAGGTGAAGGAGAGAGGGAGAGAGAGAGAGAGAGAGAGAGAGAGAGAGAGTCATGCCAAAAAAAAGGGCAAAATCACACCAACTTTTTTTTAAAAATATGGTTGTAGATGCTTAAAATCGTCCCAAAAGACTATATTAATTTATTTAATATTGCCCTTGACATTATAATTAATTAATTATATTTTTCATGTTCTTCTATCTATTTAATTAAATTTATTTAATTAAATAGGTTCATTTTCCTAAGGTATTTCCATTTAATTTAAATACCTCTAGCATTAATGTGTTAAATTTATTTAATACACAATTCCTCTATAAACCTCCCTTTTAAATAAATTCTATTTATTTAAATCCCTCCATCTCATTAATTCCTCTAAGCTTATGATTCAATTAAATCTTGTTTAATTTAATCTTAAACCTAGCCTAAAACCTAGTCTACACCTATCACTTTCATCCTCCTAAGCCTACCCATCATTTAATCCCACTTAATTACCTTAATCACCTTGCTAAATCCTTCTTTAGCCTAAGTGTGTGCTCACACATGTGTGAGAAGGCATGCTTCCACACTTCTCTTGCACTCTTGTCTCTCACTCTTCCTCTCAAGTTTTCTCACACATGTGTGAGAAAACTTTGAATATTTGACCACTTGCATGGCTTGCATGTCACCTTATGTGGCACCTACATGGATGCCACCTCACCAAGCCCTCCCTCAAGCCTATAAATATTGGCCTTTTCTCAAGCATTTTCATCTCCCATTATTGCATTGTTATCATGTTGGTTTGAGATTTGAGCTTTCATAGTAGTTTGAGTTTAGAGCTTGCATAATGATTTCTAGGTTGCATACTAACCTTTGGTAGCTGATTTAGAGTTCATTTGCATTGTTAGAGAAGATTTATGGCTTGCATTTCTCATCTCCATTTCATTTGAATCTTAGTTTAGCTTGCATCATAGTTTAGATTTCCTTTGTTGCATTTCATATCTTCATATTTGAATGCCTTCAAGCATGGCTTTCTCCATAGCCATTGTTTGAGGTGTTCTTCATATTCATATAGCATAGGCTCATAGTTGCATTCCTCACACTTGCATATTCATCATCAAGAGATTCAATACATTTTTGTATTTGGGAGAGCACATCAAACATTCCTCCAATCTTAACACACCAACAAGGCCTCTCATGGGTGCCTTTGTTGAGTTGTAGAGGTTGCTTGAGGATTTGGCTTGATTGGCTACTTTGAGTTGCAAAACTCAAGCAAGCATTAGTTAGTTTGTTATTTCATTTGGTGAATACTTGATGCATATTTTGGTTTGAACTAATGTTTTCTTGTTGATTCATGCTCCCTACAGGTCACTTCTTTTAGCATACATTTTGGCACACCCGGTGGGACAACCATAAAAAACCAAAAACATCATAAAACATTAAAAAAAAAAAAATCATAAAACATAAAAATCCAAATTTTTTTTTTTTTTTTTTTTTTTTTGTAAAAGTTCAAAAATCCAAAAAAATAAATAAATTCAAAAACAACAAAAACAAGTCTTGGTCTAGGTTCTCTTAGTCAAGTTGTCTGCATCAATTCCACATCACATCTTCTTTTCATCAGAGTCATCACCCTCATCCATCTCTTGTCTTCATCATTCAAACTATTCCTTGATGCCTTCACCATCTCTACTTTTCCAAATCATTTCCTCGTCTTCCTAATCATTCAATCTAATTCATAATCTTCATCCTAATCATGGTGCATAATCCATGTCACACTTCAATTCCCTCATCCAATGCTTCATCATCATTCTTCTAATCCAATTCCTTATCAAATTCAATCATTTCTAATCAATTCTTAATTTAGTCCATTTACATCTTCATCCATAATCAATCTTTCTAATTTCATTCACGTCTTCTTCTAATCCAAATTTGCATCACATATTCTACTTTGGACATAGGGGCATTGTCATAAGTGACAGACTTTAATTTAAATCCAACATTCACTTGTTTGCAATATCATAGGGTTTTTATCAAATCAAATCAAACCCTCATTCAATCAATATCACATCAATATCAAATCAAATCAAATCCAATCAATATCAAGTCCAATCCAATTCAAATCAAGTCAACACAAAGTCCAAAATTGCTCCTAATCCCAAGTTCATATTCCATTCATCATCAAATCTCTCATCACTCTTCATCTAACATCTATGGATAAGAATTGGTTTGATCAAATGGTTGAAGATCTTCAAAGGTAATCTGGAGTTATACCTCCATTTCAACCTACATATCAAATCCATCCTCATAACTTCATATCCAATTCTAATCCATCTCACATTTTCTATTCTTCCTCTACCTTTGACAAGGGAAATCCACCTCATTATCCTCCATCCATATACGATTCCATGCATAGCCCACACAATTTCGCAAGAAAAAATGCTATGGCCAAAGAAATTGACGAACTAAAGAATTCTACCTTGAGCCTAGCAAGACAAAAGCAACAATCCACCTTCCATGACATATGTCCTCCTCCCCCATTTTTCGAAGACCATAGCCCTCATGTCCCATCCAACTCCAACCATCCATGCAATTCCCCCTACTTTGAGCTTAATGTCAAAAACTGTCATCCCAATTCCCTACCCATAGCTACACCTTCACACAATCCTTTTCCTCCAAAAACATCATCCCCACCTTGTAAGGGGTATTTCTCATCATTCATGGCTAAGTGTAAAGAACAAAATAAAGTGAGCCAATCACCCAAAGCCATACCGCCAATTCAATCTCTAGATCTTCCTCTAAAGCATGACATTATAAACTCCTCTTCTCCTCTAGATCTGAACATTTCTCCATCCCATCATTCCCCTATCCCTCAAGATCCATTTATCCCCCTTAGTCCATCTCATGATTCCCTTCCTAATCAAAATCAAGGCATTTCATGTACTATACACCTTACCGATTTCGCTCCATCTCAAGAGTTAGCATCCGTAGACCCTCCACTTCACGAAGAAGTTCCTTCCACTCCATCCAATAATACTCCTCCATGTCAAGATCAAATCACTCCATCTCAAGATCCTATTATCCCTCATAATACCCCTAATGATCCTCATCCTCCACATGATCCTATCACACCTATCCAATCCACTCATGAACCCCTTATACATGGACTCACATCTTGTGTTGAAAATAATAAGTATCCCATTGAAAAAATATTGTCTCAAGATGTTGGTACACCTTCCACTCCTTCCAATTCCAAAATTCCTCCTTCTAAACTTAAAGCTTACCATCATTCATATTCCAAGTCTATTTTGGGCCCTTATATCCATATTCCCATTCCTTCCTTATTACCATCCATTTTGGGTCCTTATGTTCCACAACCAAGCCCTTCATCCCTTCCTTCCATTTTGGGTCCTTATTTACATCCATCCACCATATCCATGTTTGCCACTTCATCCCCTCATGCTCCTATTAAAGATAAAAAAAGGCACACATCCTTGAATTCCTTCCAATGTTCAACATCCATAACCTCTCCACCCCATTTATCTTCATGCACCCCTACCATAGCCAATGGAAGCAAATTGGGTGCTAAAGAAAAAGAGAATAAAGCCAAAAATCCACAAAATCTCAAGGATCAACATGTCCCCTCTAAATGACATGTCCAAGAAAATAAAAATACAATCCAAAATAGAACTCAAAGGCCACAAAGGCTAAAAATAAAAAATGCAAAAGTTTTGTGGATTCCAAAGATACTTGATGCAGCAATGAATCTCAGAGAAAGATTCAAAATGACATCCAATTTTGCTAATCCAAAGGCTTCCCTCATTCATAAATCATCCAAGCTTCCATTTTCCAAATCCACCATCCTACATCCATCATCTCCTTCATCCATTTTGGGTCCCTATGTCCCAAAATTCAAACTCTCTCCTACATATCCTCCACAATTTCCTCCTTTCCATCACCCTTCAAGGTGTGTGCCAATGACGATCTTTCCACCTCCTTCATCCACCCATTCACAAGTCTTCCAACCTATCATCCATCAACCATGTCTTCCTCCCACCCATTCCACCCCCTTAATCCAAATTTTTTCATAGTTCATTGTCCTCCATTCCCCAATCCACTTCATCCTTCTTTTCACTATCCTACCAACATCGATGAGAAAATAGTCAAAATTCCTTGAAAATAACAAAGAAAAAAAAGAAGAAGGAAAAGATATCAAGGGATCCCATCCATGTATCTAGATGCTCGAGTCCTCCCTTTCTATCCCATGTCTTCCACTTCCACTTATTTTTCCATTCACTTTTCCTCTTCCACTTGCACTCTACACTGGGGGCAAGCTCCATCCATACCACACTTCCATACTTCCATCTACCATTCATATCCATTTCCATCTTTGATCTTGACTATCATTTTCCTTCCATCCATCCATATGCACTTGACATATCCCTTGCACCTTATCCATACATTCTGCTATATACTTCTATAATCCTTCCATATATGTGATCTTGACATCCTATCCATATCTTGCATTCCATTGTCCTTTTCATGTTCATTTCATCCATTTTACATCCATACTCCTATATGCTTACATCCTCCTTTCATATTTACTTGATCTTGGTTTTCCCACCCATTTCATCTACTTCATATCCCACATTTCATCCATACCCTTCATATTTGTATCTCTTTTTCATACCCTCCCTCCCATTTCCCTTATTCATTCCACTTTCATGCCCATGATTGTGATCACTACTACAGGCACAATAAATTTTTTTTCATACATGCTTTGGAAAAGCACATGCCTTCCCTTCCTCCATACAATAGCCTTCACACCATCTTTCCATTTCCATGCATCCTTTCACACCATATTTCTTTCCATTTTCCTATCCTTGGAATGGGGCATTTGGACCCCTTCGAAACATGGTCCTTGGCTCCACATTTTCCCTCATATCCTTTCACCATTACTTTCATTCACCAACTCATGTTGCTTTTCCTCCATTTACTATCCCTTGGTTATCCCTTGTCATTGGTTCTAATCCATTCCACCTTCCATCAATTTTTACTTCTTCCAATCCATTCAATCACTTCATTTCTCTTCTAATCTAATCATATTCCCTTCTTCCAATCATTTCATACAAATCAACTTCAAGATTATCACATCATTCATCTCATTCAATCAAAGTTCTTCCATTATCTTATCTTATCCAAATTCTTCTATTTATCTCATGACACTGAGCTTCAACCCATCAAACTGAGCTTATCAAATAGTGATTGCAAACAAACTTACACAAATTCAAACTAAAACTAAATGATTCGAGAACCTTGTTCCTTTCAAACGATTGCCAATGAACAATCACAAACATTTCAATATAATTCAATCAAACAATCAAATTTTGCCTTACAGGATGAATCCTTCCTACACAGGCTTAACAATTTTCACTATCAGAATCAAGTTCATGGCAAGAACTGTGGATTGAATGACTACTTGGTCATAAGGTCTTTTTGTTGAATTTATCTTTGTGTATTGGTAATAGCATTCTCAAGTGTGCCTCAATCTTCAATATCTTGGTATCATTTGAATAACTTAATTTGGTTACACGTGTCATTTTGCAATATGATCTATTTTCATGATTCTTTATCACATCTCTGTTGATTTTCAAGTTATGGTTATGCATTGTTCGTTGGGGACAACGGGTTAGCACACTTTCCACCAAGATCCCTAGCAAGACTTTGGGTGTGCCTAGACCTCTCTAGTGCGTATATGTCATTTATTCCATCATGACTCTAAAACCTACATCTATTGTGTTGTGAGTCTAGTCCACACAAAGGAATATTGTCATCTATGCTTCTATAGCATTTGGTGCATAACTCCTCTTGCAATATCAACCTAAGGTGTGCTCTCCTGTATGAACATGACTGAATCTCATGCATTCATGTAGTTAAGTTGTATTTAGCTTAATCATTATCCAATTCATCCTGCTTCATTCCACTTTTCCCAACAAGTCATGCAAGGCCTTCTTGTAAGCCTTTTTTGTTCCCTTTTCCTTCCTGTGTCTATTTTCAAGAAAATGGGGCAAAAAATTCATTTTTCACCTCATTTCCTCGAGGGGGCACCCTCCTCCTCTGTCATTGCTCTTAGGACTCCTACCTTCTTTGGGGCAACCTATATTTTCTTTTCTTTGATATGATGCCATCCCGACATCACATCAAAGAGGGGCAAAATGTAGATGCTTAAAATTGTCCTAAAAGACTATATTAATTTATTTAATATTGCCCTTGACATTATAATTAATTATATTTGTCATTTTCTTCTATCTATATAATTAAATTTATTTAATTAAATAGGTTCATTTTCCTAAGGTATTTAAATTTAATTTAAATACCTCTAGCCTCAATCTGTTAAATTTATTTAATACATGATTCCTCCATAATCCCCCCTTTAAAATAAATTCTATTTATTTAAATCCCTCCATCTCATTAATTCCTCTAAACCTATGCCTAAAGCCTAGTCTACACCTATCACTTTCATCCTCCTAAGCCTACCCATCATTTAATCCCACTTAATCACCTTAATCACCTTGCTAAATTCTTCTTTAGCCTAAGTGTGTGCTCACACATGCGTGAGAAGGCATGCTTCCACACTCCTCTTGCACTCTTGTCTCCCACTCTTCCTCTCAAGTTTTCTCACACATGTGTGATAAAACTTTGAATATTTGACCACTTGCATGTTACCTTATGTGGCACCTACATGGATGACACCTCACCAAGCCCTCCCTCAAGCCTATAAATATAGGCCTTGTCTCAAGCATTTTCATCTCCCATTATTGCATTGTTATCATGTTGGTTTGAGATTTGAGCTTTCATAGTAGTTTGAGTTTAGAGCTTGCATAGTGATTTCTAGGTTGCATACTAACCTTTGGTAGCTGATTTAGAGTTCATTTGCATTGTTAGAGTAGATTTATGGCTTGCATTTCTCATCTCCATTTCATTTGCATCTTAGTTTAGCTTGCATCATAGTTTAGATTTCCTTTGTTGCATTTCATATCTTCATCTTTGAATGCCTTCAAGAATGGCTTTCTCCATAGCCACTGTTTAAGGTGTTCTTCATATTCATATAGCATAGGCTCATAGTTGCATTCCTCACACTTGCATATTCATCATCAAGAGATTCAATACATTTTTGTGTTTGGGAGAGCACACCAAACATTCCTCCAATCTTAACACACCAACAAGGCCTCTCATGGGTGCCTTTGTTGAGCTGTAGAGGTTGCTTGAGGATTTGGCTTGATCGGCTGCTTTGCGTTGCAAAACTCAAGCAAGCATTAGTTAGTTTGTTATTTCATTTGGTGAATACTTGATGTATATTTTGGTTTGAACTAATGTTTTCTTGTTGATTCATGCTCCTTACAGGTCACCTCTTTTAGCATAAAATGGTTACAACTAAGTTATTTACATAGTGACATAGAATGAGTTGCAGATAAGATAATGGTAAGAGAATGTTTATAAGTTTCAAGTCTCAAGGTTGCATGATAGGTTGCAAGTGTTTAGGGTTTTAGTTACAAGTTTACATCATCATCCAAGGTGACAATTATAAGGTGAAGTTAAAGTACATATGAATGGTTCCTTTCTTAGCTATAGGTTTAGAAATTCTAATGAATTCAATTGCTCATTGCACTAAGATACAAGGTTGATTTTGAAGACATAGTTTACTAAGTTTGAAAGGCCGTAATGTGCTATTGCATGAACACTTGATAACAAGTTGATAAGATTCATATTTAAATTTCAACAATATAGTTTTTTTAATAATAATTTAGTTACAAAAAAGTTTCCATCCTATACCATTGAAAGACATATACCTATAACATAGAATAACATACTCATAAATTCAAATTAAATTTCAAATTAAACCATTTCAATGCATGCATCTTATAAAACATCATAAATCATCGTAAGTAAAGCATACTAGAGTAATCATCACATGGCATAAATAACACTAATCAATGTCTAGACTATCTAATAATGTCTCAAAATATCAAATCATAAATGTATCAAATTAAATGTATTAGTTGAGCTATGATGAGGCCTCAGAGAGAGAGAGAGAGAGAGAGAGAGAGAGAGAGAGAGAGAGAGAGAGAGAGAGAGAGAGAGAGAGCAAATCTACAATAATAAAAACACCTTCCATAGTAATCTCAAATGTGTAGCATCATAGTACCCAAATAACCACATCACTTTCCATATAAATTTTAATATGCACATACTATGATGAGATCCAATGTTCATGTTAGACACCATATCACTTACAAATTGTCAAAATGAGAATTCATCATAAATTGATCATAATTGCAATGCTGGGAGCACTAGGAGACACCACAATTAAGACTAGAACATATATAATACCGCTCACATATGTACATCTTCAACCTTTACTTTTGATGTAAAAACATTTAAAAAACACAAATAAACAGTTGTCACAAATAAAAAATGGTAAGGTACATAGGATGAGCGAAGTGGAGCGGAGCAAAGAAGCAAACTTTTGGATGTGGTTTTGAGCGAGGAACCTGCAAAGAATGGATAGGATGATCAGACTGTGGGCCTAAAGTAGGGTAATGGTGAAGGAAAGTGGGATGCAATAGAAGATGGGGACCCATGGGCTTTGTGGCCAGATCTAGGAGAAAAAGATGGCATTGCTCCAAAATCAAGGGTATCTGGAGGGACCCCAGGTGCTTGGGGAAGATGGACTAATATGTTTGGAGTCAAACCATCAGGTAAATCCTCCTTCCCTAGATTATTGATAAATCAAACAATGAGAAGGGGACCTTTTCCTTAGAAGTACCTACAAAGATTATTGATCATAATATTTTGAGTATAGCAACAAATTTGGTGGGTAAGTTCATAGGCCCTCAACCAAACATAGATTTGGTTTGAATCTTTGCTAAGAACAAGTGGGAGATGAAAGGATAGGTTGAAGTAATAGCTATAGCTAAAGGTTTTCTGTTTTTTGAGTTTTCCTACCTAGAAGATTACTCAAGGATTCCCTATGTGGGAAACTGGTCGAGGGGAAGTCTACTCTCATTCTTCAAAAGTGGACATCCAACCTTGACCTCAACAATGATTTGTTGACCCAGGCCCCCGTCTAGATAAGACTGTTAGAACTTCCCCTTGAATATTGGCATGAAGATGTGTTTGGTGGCATTGCCAACTCTTTTGGGGAGTTTCTATCTATTGATCCAGTTACAATAGCCAAGAAAATACTCATATATGCCAAAATATGCATTGGAGTGGTTAAGGGTCAGGATATGCCTCAAGTGATTGAGTTTTAATCAAGATTAGAAGGTGAGTGCTGCAGATAGATTATTAAATGTATCTTTCACCTACTTCCATTGCAAATAGGTAGGACACAATGTGCCCTATTTTCATAGAGAAGAAAAAGCCCACAAGGCTCAAAGCATATAAGGGAAAATAAGAGAAACCCAGAATCAACAAAAAGTTTTGAATCAAGTTGAGGCTTCCAGGAAGGTGTGGAAGGAGAAAGCCCTAATGGAAAGACCCCTAAGGGGGAAGTTCTAGGAGAGAGACAAAATGGTAATCCCTCAGGATCACCATAGATTGGAAGAAATAATAGAAAATAAGGAGTTGGAGCGGCAAAAGGCCCAAATGGAAAGAGACAACAATGCAATGGAAGTTTTTGAGACTAACCCTAAAATCATAACCATAGTAGGGGGAGAATGATGATGGTTGTAGGGATAATTTAGAGGAAGACAATATCATAGTGGAGGAAATTAATGGGGATACCACAATGGAGGAAATCAATGAGGCATCCTTCATTCCTGACACCTAGGATTTTGGGGGGGGTCTGTGGAGGTGTAGGGACCTTCTCTAACATAGGAATCAAACTTTAGTAGAAGCAATGGGGTTTCTCCTACAAAAGTTAGCCAATTTATTGATATGGTTTCTACCTCTACTCCAGGCCATTTTTCTAAGATGGAGGCTCTATTTGATAGTTGTAAAAATGCCAATGTGGGACTATGAATAACTATTAAGAATAAGAAAAAGAAAAATAGTAGGGACCCATCGCCAATCTCATCTGCAGCTATGAGGAGTAGAGTAAAATATAACACAGGAAGTAAATCTAGCACTCCAAGTAGGAAGAATAAGCACTAAATCATAAAGAAAGAAGCAAGAAGAAATATTGTGGATGAGACCTAGAGAACCATCAAGGAAACATGCTTCTAAAATAAACTATGAAGGTCATATCCTAGAACATTTGTGGACTCAATGGAATCCACAAACAATAAATTATTAGGAATATGATAAGGGATCATAGGCAAGATTTTTTCTTGATTTAGGAAACTAAAATGAAGAAGGAGAAAGTTGAAAGGATTATTTTCAATAAAGGTATGAATAATGTGGCTATAGATTCTGAGGGGGCTTTTGGAGGTCTGTTAGTGATATGGAAGGATACTTTTAAAGTAGAAATCAATTTTTATGAAGGCAATATTTTTCTCATGCATTTCAAAAGTCCCAAGGACCAGGTCAGCTAGACTATTATGAATATCTATGCCCCTAATTCTAAGAATGGTAGAAGAATTTATTGGAATAAAATCTATGATTTAATGGCCATGGTGGGAGATCCTAAGGAAATTATTATGGGAGATTTCAATACTCCTCTTTTCGCCATGAAGAAATTAGTTGGGCTCCCACCAGACCTGCAAAGCAAGCAACATTTGGCTGATATGATTAGAGACCTGACCCTTTTGGATGTAGAGCTTGGGGGCAGGAAATACACTTGGTCCAATAGGAGAGTTGGTATGGATTACATTCAGGTTAGGCTAGATATGGCCCTAATCACTTTGGATTAGTTGAACTAGTTTCATTGCAAACTTTCCTCTATGGTGAGACTTGGATCAGATCACTCTCCTATTTCTCTCACCTTAGAAACTATCAATAGGAAAAAGGCTTTCCCATTAAGATTTGAGAAGATGTGTTCTGCTCATCCTAGTCTTTTTGACAAAATTAAAGAGTGGTGGAGTATAGAGTTGGAAGGCACCACTATGTATAAGGTGGCTAAAAAACTCAGAAACATTGAAATGGAGATTAGAAAGTGGAACAAAATGGACTTTGGTAATATTTTTCAATCAAAAGATAGGATTTTGGAGGATCTTGCATAGATGCAGGAAGAGATACAGTGTAATGCCCACTCGTAGTTTTCTTTTATGTTCTGATTGTCAAATTCTTTTAGGCCATTTTATGCATTGATTAGTTTTAGAGATACTAGATTTACAATATTATGACATTATTTCATGACTTTGATTACAAACATATCAATTATAATTGCTTAGTTATTTTCATTTCAAATGTTGTTAATGATGTCTTCATGATTCCTAGTTAGTAAATGTGGTTTCTTTCATAACACTGTTAACGTGATGTCTTTAATGATGACTATGTTTGTATTGATAGAGATACATTATTATACTCGAGCATTTTATGTTAGACTTGTGATTTTTATGATACTTACCCCATATTTGCATGTGTATGGTGCACGTGTTTATTTTATCTTTTATTCTGACGTGTTTGATGTGGTTAAGGGAGGGAGTCGTAGTCACTTGCAAGTCAGGATCTACACGATGTACCACTCTCTGTCATTGCCTGTTTAGTTTAGATATATTTATATACATGTACATGCTCATCTTTTATGCAGGATGCAGGTACCAAGCACTGAATTCTCTGAATTGCCAGGATGAGTGTGCCCAATTACAAATACTCAAATGGTGAGAATGGGAAGATAATGATCAGGTCCAATCCTAGCCATAGCCTAAAATACTGGTCTTGCAAGGAGGACTTATAACTGACTGTCTACCCTTTTTAAAACCCGTGAGTCATTTGTGTCTATGTTGTTTTAATGAGTCTTTGATGAATTTTCTATTAATTAAGTCTAATTAAAAGATTAAATTAATGATTTAATTTAATAGAATATGATTATGATATTTTAATATTTAATCATATTTAATTAATGGAGAAATTAATTAAATAAAAAGAACTGAATTCAAAGATAAAAGTTATAAGTTTAAATTTTAGAACATGATAATATTAATTTAATTTAATAATAATATATTTAGAGTTCATTTTTAAATAAATGCTAAATATTATTATTATTTAAGTTGATAAATATTTTATCAATTAAGTTTCAAAAATATATAAAAAGGAGTAAGATATTAAATTATGAAAAAAGTTTTAAGTTCGCATGATGCGTGCATGAGATTAAAAGATAGGAAATTAATTAAAAGATAAAATATGTGAACTTAATAAAGATATTTTAATAAAGTGCACATGAGATTTAAAAGTTAATAAATTAAATAAAAGTGAAGTCAAGTGGAAAATTAAATAAAGTAATTTAATAATTCATTTGACGTGCACGAAAGGAATAATAAAATAATATTTTAATTAAAAAGTAAATTAATTGTGCATAAAAGAATTAATTAAATAAAATAATTGTAATTTAGAGTTGGTGGAGACAGAAACCCTAAAAGGTAATTAGAAGTTATATTAGAGGGTTTTCGGGTCATTATTATACACACAGGTTTCAGGGAACACACTTTTGGAAGGGGAACAAAGAAATCTTTGGAAGCTTTGAAGGGTTTGGATTAGCAAGGGTTTCACCAGATTGTTAGCATTAGATCAAGGTAGGGTTTGTGAACCATTGTAGAAAAACTTTTAGATCTCTGTCTTCTTCATGCTTGTTGAAAATTGTTTTCTCAAATTTCGTTGTATGAATCTTGCTACCCTTCATTCTGAATCTTTTGCTATTTGATTTCATTTGTGAATCCAGATTGAAAAACTATTTAGAAAAACTCATTCTACAATTGAAAGAAATTAGCATTAAATCGAGATTTCGGTTTGAATTAAAATGGAACTGAGGAATTTAAATTTGGAAAGGGTTTGATATTGGAAATAAAAATCCTAGATTGAAAATTTAGATGGTTAATCATATTTTCTCTATCAGAGTAATGTGAAAAAACAAATTAAAAATAAAATAAAATAAAAAATATACATATATTAAAAAGAAAGTTATTTAATAAATTTTATATAATTATAAATTTTATAAAATAAAAAAATATTTTTATAAAAACGTTTAAAAAAATATTATAATAATAAAAAATTTATTGGGGAGGGACATACCCATAACCCCACTCACCTTATTCTCAGCGACGTACGTGCTCTGGTCTGCGTGATCGTAGGGTACCTGTGTGATCGTAGAGTACCTACGATCAGTAGGCCGCACACATATTAGTAGCCAGTAGGTAGCAATATTAATTGCTTGAAAACTTTAAAATGCCTCCTTGTTAATATATGGTAAAGTTTTAAATGTTATTAAATTTTTAATAAAATTTTTTAATTTAAAAAAAAAAAAAAAAAAAATAATATTAATATTAATATTAATATATGTTAAATATTATTTTTTATTTAATAAATATTAATTTTATTATTATATTATTAATGCTAAAAAAAAAAAAAAAAAAAAGTATTAATTAATAATAGTTTGTCAATTATTATTAAAAGAGGAGAGATATTAATATAGTTTTATATTTAGAATTTAATAATCAACTTAATTAAATTTGGTTTAATTAAGGTTAATTATTAGAGTATGTTATAAATTGAAGTTATAAATTATTCAATTATTGTTATCGATAATATTGGGTTCATTATAATTGCAAATTGATTTATTGGAAATCAATGAATAATTTAATTTAATGGAGATTGAATTAAATGCGGAGTGTTTAATGGAAATGAACTCATTTTATAATGATAGTGATTTGTAATAAAAAAAATTAGAATTATTTCATTGAGAGATCATTAATTATAGTAATTCAAACATTTATCCTTAATCAATTTTAGAAAGTTTGATTTCAAGTATTATGGGCGTAAAACCTTAATTTTCATTCAAACAAATATACATGAGTATTATAAGGGTAATACTGAAAGACTTATACACTTTAAAATGTACATTGAACACAAAACTAAAACTTTACTTTTAACCCAATTGTGTACTTTCAAAACAAACCCAAACTATGAAATTGTACTGTTTGCTTGACCTATCTATGCTTTTGGATTTTGGGGTTGATTAGATGTTGACCAGTCTAGGATGTACACCAGAGGCTTTGTGAGATCTCTTTTATACCATTTATGTGGCTGGATGGCATGATGTGTCTTGTGATTCAAATTGAAAATTATATTTATGAGGTTTACTTTGTGGAGCATTTATGTGCACTTGGGTTTGGAGAACCAACTTGTTTTTAGGTTGCCTATTAAGGAATCAAGTTTGATCATTATGGGTGTTGTGGTATGGGAAACAACTATGTTTTATGTTCTTGGGAGAGGTTGTCTAGGTACATGTCTTTGGGAGTGGCTTGCAATAGGGGTCCGGGACTGAAAGTGGTTAGTGCCAGGGTAACCTATTGTAAGTTATGTAATAAGTGATAATCTAGTAATTAATATTTTGGGGAGAACACACTAAAAAGATAAGTTAGAGATATTTTCCCTGCCCATGCCTTGAGTGCTTGTATAGACTAAGGATGGGAATGGGATGACAGTATAATTGGTTGCCTCATCTTCTTAAGAGGGGTTTCTGGTTCCACATGTGTCATGTTGAGGGTCCAGGGTTCAAAGTAACCAGTCCAGGGTAACTCAACACTTGAGGGTCTACGGTCTATTGAGAGACCAATCTAGGGTAACTCAAGTAGTTTGACCATTTGATGACACTCCCTAGTATGTAGCCTGAGTCTCCTCTGTAGATTTTGTGTACCTCTGGTGGTGTACTTATTGTAGATGTGTTTATTGTGGTTATTTACTTTCATTGATGATGTTTGGTGATTCATGGATGATGTACTTTGACATGTGGTTCTTGACTTGAGGTGAACATCTTTCATTGACTTTATCTTATGATCTTGGTATTTGATTTATACTTGGTTCATGTATGATGTTTGGTTGTGTGGTGTTGGTATTGGATTGAGTGTTCTTTCTTTTTGGATTATTTTATCTTCTTGAGTAGCATGTATTACCTTTGAGGTAGTTTTGGCTATTAGGAGTTCCATCCCTAGGAATGTTTTATGTTTGATTAGCCATATGTGGATCATTCATTATCTTCCCTACACGGTGGGAGTGGAAGCCTGATTAGGTAACCACGCGATTGGAAGGTAGTGTCTTCTTACCATTTGGGTTGCCCTCACATTGCCAGTTGTTGGATGTTCTTTGCAGAGGATGTACCTTTATAATTCTTATTTCTTATCTCAAAGCTTTTTAGTTGATGTATATATGTTATCATGTATTCTGATGTATTGTGTCTATTTTCACATACCCTGTGACATGTGTAGTGGATGTTATGTATTGGATGTACTTTCATTGTATTAGTTATACTTATGTATTTGCTTATGCGATTATGTATCTGTTATTTCTTTATGACCATGAGACATTGTACTTGAAACTTAAACTAATTAATTTAAACTTTTTAAATGTGACTCAACATAAAGGAACCCTTGAGCAATTGAAACTGTATCTATAATTGATTACTTGTTCTTGATGTGTATGTATATATTGCTTCCACATTATTGTTACTTTGATGTTGTTTAAACTTTGGAAAAAAAATAGTTTAGTAAACA
Source organism: Cupressus sempervirens (assembly GCA_028749045.1). Taxonomy (NCBI): domain Eukaryota; kingdom Viridiplantae; phylum Streptophyta; class Pinopsida; order Cupressales; family Cupressaceae; genus Cupressus; species Cupressus sempervirens. Next base: position 530,599,857 of record CM053793.1, read on the forward strand.
TTGTAACATGTTAGGTTTATTTCTCTTGGGTTCCCGAGCGGGGCGTTAGATATAGAATATGGGATATGATAAATGTAGGCTAAACTCTAAAAAGGATATTTTGGCTGACCTTCACAACATCGTAGGAAATGTAATGCCCCGCCAAGAGATCCAAAGAATTAATCAAAAATTTCACTAAGTTTGCCAAACAATTTTTTTTTTAATACATGAAAGTTAAACTACCACGTACATAAAGTAACAGAAGCAATAACATTATTCAATTGAAAGTAAACATATCAGGTTACATTCTTTAAAGATCCCTTAATGTTGAATTACATCTAAATCAACTAATACTAATGATTCCATCTAACACTACATCCACATGAAAGAATAATGAAAAGTCCAATGTTCTTAAATTACATTTCCGATTGCTTAATCATCCATTGTACATGTCACAGGGTATGAAAGGCTTAAAAGAATATACATCCGTGTAAATAAAGTACATCATCATTCTAAATCTAATCCGTGATGCAATAACATAAATGAAACCACAAATCATACATGATACAACATCACAAAAGATGTAAACATCCATTATAAAAGATAACCATATATCACAAACATAACTAACTAAGTGCATGGTTCCTCCCAATCGTAAATAACATCATTAGACCATCGTGGATCCTAGCCATCCCTCTGTGTGTAACATTTCAAATCACTGAAGAGATCATCAGTATTATCATAGTAAGAATGTCACACCTAAATCATACTACATCATATGCAGAAAGTAATCTAACATGCAAAGTAAAGCATAAGATAACATCATCTAACATATGCAAATCATCAATATAAGAAACATACTAGTAAATACATCCATCATAGGATATATCATCTATCATAATGATCCAAGAACATAATGAAGATAAATACCAACCAAGAATGCTCCAGCCATGGTGTCTCAGATGGATCTCAAATGATAAGAGTGGAAAAACACTACCACCCGACCGCGTGGAACCTAAGTGGTCCACTCCCACCATGCTGAGGAGATAATGTCAAGTCCCAAACAAGCTATCAAAAATCACATAGCAAATATACTCTCTAAGTCTAGGAATCCTAAAAGTACACTAACTCAAAGGTTCCAATCACAAAACTGACATCTAATCCCAGAGGCACACAATGACATGTAGGAAACCTACTATGCAAGCGGGAGAGTGTCATCGCATATATCATGTAGAAGTTACCCTAGTAGTTAGCTAAACTCCACGGGTCCCTACTGATCCTCATGCGACCACTAGTATCCTCTCATACTGACGAGGCATACTATGGAATGCAAGGTTGCAACCAAGCGTTCTCTCTACTCCCATCCTAGTCTGTACAAGCACTCGAGGCATGGGCGAGAACCAAAAAAATTATCTTTTTAGGTTCATTTAATCCCCATTTAGTGTAAATGTTATCACTTATTAACAAAACTTACAATGAGTTACCTTGGCAACCACTTAGGGCCTCGGCCTCCATTGCAAGCCACTTCCTGACACTACAAGTAGATAACCTACCCTAAACTCATGGAATCATAAATCACCAAAATCACCACAGTCCTATACAAGCGACTGGAAAGAAATACCAAAAGATAATCCACAATAAGAATCATCAAATATCCATAATAAAAGCATCAAATCTCCATGAGCATCTGAAAAGCATCCATAGAAAATCATGACCACAACAGTTCTCTATTGGAAACTGAAGGTATCACTGATAATCAAAAGTATCCATTGGTTCTCAATAACCAAAATATATCTCAAAATCATACTGATCGAAGACTCGAAAATGGTTGAGTCAAAACATGTCACAACATGACATCATCAAGAAATAAATCAACATTTCAGCCCCATCATGATGATTGAAAAATAATCCAAGGATAATTGATCGATGACTAAAAAATGGTCAAGTCAAGTGTCTCATACAAATACGACTCAGCTTCACACATGAAGATTGAAAAGCAATAACAATTAGTAAATACAAACATTTCATAGAGCATACGATCACATTACCATGGTTGGGTTTAGAAAGATCGAGACCAAATAAGATCAACATGCCATCACATCTCATAACCCCCGAGCCTCTGGTAACAACCTAAGACTAGTCAACACTAATCAACCAAAAACTCAAAACAAGAAGCATATAGAATACACAATGCAGACACATGTTTTGGTTTGCTAAAATCACATAGTTGAATAATGTGTGGAGTTTCAGTTTCAGTTTACCAGTATACTTCAAGTGTATAGGATTTATCATTTGACCTACAAGTCAACTCGTTTGTTCCCCGATAGCATTATCCTTCCATTAATTAAAAATAATATTCTAAGAATAACTTAAGGGTAAATACTTACTCATTAAATCATTCGCTTTATTTTGCTAAGATCAATGTTACTAATTGAATAACTCTTCCTTATAAACTTTTCAACATAATCAAAGGATCATTATTTGTTTAAATTATAAGGAAGCCAGTTACTAGTCTTTGAATAAGAAGATTATAACTTTAACATAGGTACACAATCCATGACTCTTTAACATTTTAATAGTTCTTAATTAAAACTCAATTAAATATCACTAAAACTTAGGTCTCTTGATTAAATCATCACTAACAACCATTAAAATATCTAAAGTCATTATTCAAGTCATTAGAATAAGACTTATCAACTTCGATGTAAATACTTCATAACTTTGCTAGAGGAATCGATATTAGCATATCAATTAAAACTTTATTACATATCTTAATTATTAATTAAATCTAATTAACTCTAATTAATTAATTAAATTAATAATTACATAACCATACCAACAACCCAAAGAATATCAGTTGATTAATAACTAACTATAATTTGTAAGTTAAAAGTCAATTATAATCTAAATCTCTAATATTAATAGTTCAATAATGACTTGTTAATAACAAGTTAAATTGTGAATCTTATTAATAAATCTATAATGACCACATTCGTTATTCTTTCAATGAATACTAACATTTTCTTATCAAATTTGTATTATCGATAATCATTTACTAAAATAATAATGATTGGTTACTAAACAAAATTAAACCCAAACTCAAACAATCAAATTTTAAAATGATAAATATAATTTAATAATATTTATCATTGATTTATTTTCATCACCAAACTAAATAATTAATACATTTAAATTATTCTTAAATTAACATATTTAATACCTATATATATATAATATTAAATAATTATATATAATTATTAATAATCTTAATAATATAATAATTATTATAAACACAAAATACTATTAACTAATCATATATCAAAATCGAATTACACAATCAAATATAACATATAATACACTTTTCTTATTCATACAAGTGTAGGTTTTTAAATGCAGAGCCGTGCGGTCTGCGGGTCGTAGGTCCCTTGCAAACTCACAGACCTGTGCAGTACGACGCCGCCGAAAATAAAGGGAATGGGGGTGCGGTGGATATAAACCCCACCCACCCCAAATGTTATATATATATATATATATATATATATATATATATATATATATATATATATATATATATATATATATATATATATATATATATATATATATATTTTATATAACGTTTTTAATAAAACATTTTCTCAGTGCATTGCGATAACATTTTTAAATAACATTTTCGACTGCAGCAATATTAAAACAAAAACAACGTTTCAATAATTATATATATATATGTGTGTGTGTGTGTGTGTGTGTGTGTGTGTGTGTGTGTGTGTATGTATATGTAAATATGTATATATATGTGTATACATATATACATATATATATATATATATATATATATATATATATATATATATATATATATATATATATATATATATGTATGTATATGTATATGTATATATATGTATATATATGCATATATATATATATATATGTATATGTATATGTATATGTATATGTATATATATATATATACATATACATATATACATATATACAATATAGTGCTGATTGACAATCTGCATATATGTATATATGTATATATGTATATGTATATGTATATGTATATGTATATGTATATGCATATATATACATATATGTATATGTATATATATGTATATATATGCATATATATACATATATATACATATACATATACATATACATATATACATATATACATATATGCAGATTGTCAATCAGCACTATATTGTATATATGTATATATGTATATGTATATATATATATACATATACATATATACATATATACATATATGCAGATTGTCAATCAGCACTATACATACATACATACATACATACATACATACATACATACATACATACATACATACATACATACATACATACATACATACATATATATATATATATATATATATATGCAGATTGTCAATCAACACTATTGTTATATATATATGAAATGTATGCATATTTGTACATATATGTATATTTTAAAATGAGACATATACATAATTTAAAAGGGCTACCAATTTTAAGAACTTTCGTATAAAATATTTGTCTCTAAATTTATTCAATAATTCCTCTAATGGATTTGGCTATAAATTTTGAAACCATTTTCAAATCTATTTCTCAATTTGATTCTAATTCGAACCCAAACCCAATTTGGATCTAATTTCTTTTCTAAATTGAAGCTAGGGTTTTCTATTGTTTTCTTTGCAACCAAATAACATACATATCTAGATTCCAATTCAAATTGCAGATTCAATCATAGAGAATATTCAGACACATATAACAGTCACGAAGAAGACAGGAAGAGAAAGAGTGCAAATAGAATATGTGAAAATTATGAGTGCACCTGGACACTGATACTAATTTGCCATGCCTCAGAAGTCCATAGAAAAATCCCTTCTCCAACATTCACAATTCTTCGAAGATCCAAGCCAACTGAAACCCACAAGTGACTAGAAGTGCTTGAAGAAGCATAGGAGCATGTAGAAACATATGAGCATGTAGAAGCATATGAACTTCTCAAATGCATGTAAGCTTTGAAGCTTGTCCAAACACACTAGGAGAGCCTCTATTTAAGGGCTTCTAAGATGCATCTAGAATGTGTTTAGAAAGAACTAGAAGATAAGCCTGACAACTAAGCATGAGTCTTCTCCAACCTTCCAGATGAGTTATAAGGTTGTAGACACCATGTGCTCAAATAAAATGCTAACTCCTAAGTGTAGACAACTTATGCATTCTTAGAGTGCAAACTCCTGTGTTGTCTACATGACAACTCACGAGAATTTGCAAACTCTTATGTGAGAAAACATTAAAATAATGCACATTAATTAATGTAATATTTACTTTATTCATTTATTTATTAAATTTTAAATCTCATGCACTAACTTTAATAACTCCACTTATTTAAAACTAAATATATTTATATTTTAATCACATGTACACATCATGCAATTTAGAATCTTTTAATAATTTAATATCTTTTCCATTTTTAAATTCATTTCCAAAACTTAATTGCTAAAATATTTATTAACTTAAATAAATATTATCACATTTCAACTTTAAAATTATAACTTTTATCTTCAAATTTAATTATTTTATTTAATTAATTTCCCAATTAATTAAATAAAATAAATATTAAAATATCATATTAATTTTCCATTAAATTAAATCATTAATTAAATCTTTTAATTAGGCTTAATTAATAGAAAATACATCAAAAACTCATAAAATAAAATACGAAAACCCATCATAGCAAAACACATAAAAAATCAAACCAAAAGGGTTAATATCACGAATTATGTCATCCAATGCATTTGGAGGGTACTCAACTTAGATACTTGCCCTAATTTTCAATTAGGACAAATGGCTTAAAGGGTTGGGATTTGGACTTGAGAATTTATCTCCCCTCTCTTACCATTGAGATAATGCGATAGGGTACACTCATCTTGGAAATTCAGGGAAGTCGATACCCAGTACTTGCAACCTACATAAAAACCACGCATGTACAAGCACAATATATATATGCTAAGCTAAATAGGCAATGGCAGGAAGTGGTGCATTGTGTAGATCCCGACTAGCAGGTGACTATGACTCCCTTCCTTAACCATATCAGACACTCCATACATAAAGAAAAAAATACGCACACCATACACATGCAAGTATGGGGTAAGTATCCATAAGAAAACACATGTGACAATAAACCATCTAACTAATCATCTTCAATAACTTAAATTACTGAATCATCATGCATACATAAACTATGAAGTACCAAGTAATCTCATCATATATTAACTGAATCCATAGCATAATATCTGATAGTCTCAAAATAATGCTACTAACTATCAACATAACACTAGCCCCAAAAGAGTTTGACAATGTTAGCAAAAATGCGAACTAGGGGCAGGCACTACAGGAAAAGAGGAAATATTTTGGAGGTAGCAGTCTAGATTGGTATGGCTCAATGAATGAGATAAAAACTCTAGATTCTTTCACCTATCTACTATGAAACACAGGGCTACCAATATAATTAGTGGTATTAAAAAGGGGATCGATACTATAGGGGAAGATAAAGAGATAGTGGAGGAAGCAATTAGGTATTTCTCTACCATCCTATCCAAAGATTTAAAGTTAGGTGAAGAGGACCAGAATGAAATTCTCAATACCATTCGTAGTGTTTTAAATGTTACACAAAATAAGGCTCTAGTGGCTATCCCAAATGTTGAGGAAATTAAGAAAGCTGTTCTCACTTTGTCAAATGAGAAAGCCCCAGGCCCTGATGGTTTCCCTACTTTTTTCTTCTAGATGTATTGGAAAGTTATTAAAGATGACCTTGTTAAAGTGGTTCAGGAATTATTTGGAGCCCAAAACTTACTTAAAGAGATCAATGCTACTTTTCGAATTTTGATTCCTAAAGTTATAGGTGCAAACTCTTTTGATAATTTTAGACCTATTAGTCTCTACAACTCTTTTTGAAAGAGTTTTGCAGAAGTTTTAACTAATAGAATTATCAAATTACTATTAGAGATTATTGCCCCTTAGTAATTGAGATTTGTCCCTGGTAGACAAATCCTTGATTCCATCATTGTTGTGCATGAGGTGATCCACTCCTTAGAGGAAGGAAAAAAGGAAGGATTTTTGCTCAAACTTGATCTTTCAAAGGCTTATGATGGGGTGGATTGGGGATTCCTGGATAAAATTTTGGAAGCTTTTGGTTTTAATGATTAAACTAGAAAGATAACATCTCAACTGATTTCCACCCCCTCATTTGTAGTTATGGTTAATGTGACCCCCTCAGATTTCTTTAAATCTTCTAGGGGTCTTAGACAAGGTGACCCTCTTTCACTGGTCCTCTTTATCATTCTGGAAAAAGGCCTAGGATGGCTTATTCATGAAAAAAGGAGAAGAGGGGAAATTGTTGGCTTAAAACCTTCCTCCAGTCTCTTGATCTTCTCCCATCAACAATTCGTGGATGACACCATTTTAGGGGGAAAGGCTTCAGTGAAAGAAGCTAGAAATGTGGAGAGCATCCTCAATACTTATTCCAATGCCATTGAACAACTCATTAACTTGAGCAAGAGTTTGATCTTCTTTATAAACACCCTAATGGACAGACATAGGAAAGTTGCAGGCATTTTGGGTTTTAGTATTGGTTCTCTTCCTTCCACCTATTTGGGGCTTCCTATGGGAAACAAACCTCCTAACCTCTTTTGGAATAATCTCATTGATAGATTCAATAGAAAGCTGGTGGGTTGGAAAGGCATCACCTTGAGTTAGGTAGGCAAAGTTCTTATGATCAAATCTACTTTGCAGAACTCGCTAACTTATGCTTAAAGCTTCTTCTCTATTCCTTCAAAGGTGGTTGATACTTTGGAATCCATTCAAAGGAATTTCATGTGGGTTGGTACTGATGGAAATAAGAAGTACCCGTTGGTAACTTGGGAGACCATTTGTAGACCCAAAAAGCAAGGGGGGCTAGGGATTAAAAATTTGAAATAATTCAACAGAGCCCTCCAAGCTAAACAGATATGGAGGAGTTTCAACACCACAGGGGAATGGAGGGATATTTTGAAGGACAAGTATGACACTGATATCAATTTTAGCTAATTCATTAGTAGGGACCTTGACCCAAGGGGATCTAGCATCTAGAATGGAATTATGAGGATGAAGAATACAACATTTGAGAAAGAAAAATGTAAACTGGGTAATGGTGAAAACATTAATTTTTGGGATGATGAATGGCTAAGACAAGGGCCATTATGGAACATAGAGCCTTTTAATAGATGGGAAAACTCTTGTATGGAATGATTTGGGTGCAAAGTAAGTGACTACAAGGATAATAATGATTGGGTTAATTTGACTGAGATATCCCACTAAACTAAAGCCACTGATGGACATGGTTAGGCATATACCTTTGTCCCACAAGAAGGATGCCATTATATAGGGGGAGACAAAGGATGGCAACTACATCATAACCTCTAGCTATGAGATCATGCAAAATAAAGGAATTATCCCTATTTGGGCTAATGTTTGGTATCCAGGCCTTATCCCCAAAATTAATTATTATTATTGGATAATGCTCCAAAATGGTATCTTGATGGTGGAAAACCTCACCAAGAGGGGGAATATGATGACCAAAAAATGTATTCTATGTAAAAATCACAGTGAGAGTGTGGATCATATCTTTATCCATTGCCACTACACTAGAGACATCTAGTCTTATTTCCTATCTTTTTCCAATATGACCTGGTGTTTTCCTAACAACACTACTAATCTCTTTGAACAATGGCACCATGGGTTGTATGGGGATGGGAAAAAGGGCTTGTCGAAATGGACTTTACCTCATGTTTGTTAAGAAGTGTGGAAAGAGCGAAATAACAAAATTTTTAGTGAGAAAGAAACAAATGCTAAAATTGTCTTCTACAAAAGCCTTAACACTTTGTTAGAAAACTAATCTACTAATAAAGGTCATAACCCTCTTCTCAACACAAAGGATATGGATACTAATAAGAGGGAAGACTGTAGATGGACTCTCCCACCTAAGGGTTAGCACAAAGAAAATTTTGATGGGGTGGCCAAAGGTAACCAGGGAAAGGCTGGGGTGGGAGGTATCATCAGAAATGCACATGGAAAAGGGATTGCTACTATGTCAGCACCTCTGGGTATGCAAACTAACCATTATGTGGAGGCGATTATGGCTCATTAAACAATCAAATTGGCTTGGGAAATGGGAGTCAAAGATCTTTGTCTGGAAGGAGACTCAAAGAATATTATAGAATGTCTTAATGAGAAGAATGAGCCTACATGAATGATTATGAATATCATTGAAGATTTCATTCAAAACCTTAAGACTTTTGATAATACTTATATGGCTCATGAGTATAGGGAAGCCAACCAAGTGGCTGACAATTTGGCCAACTGGGTAGTCCAGAATAATGAAGTGGAAAAGTGGATGAACAAGCATACTTTTTTGCCAAAAATCCTTGAGCTAATAGAAAGGGAAAGTATCCTGGGTAGATTGGGAATCATAAAAGGTATGTTATGAAAGTTTATGAGTTATGGGAAATGTACAGAAATATGATGTGTAAGTATGAAAATAATTGTATGATTCATAGTAATAATATCCATCATCTCACATTAAGGATCAATTTTGGGCATAAAGTACACAAGGTGAAAATGAGTTTTGTGAAAATGATTAGTGTTTACGATAATCTAGCTTTGAATTTTATCAATACCATAAGAAAAGTTTGCAAAGAGGAAGAAATCAAGGTGGGAAAGACATAGGAGGGATCCTGAGGATGAAGCTTAGAAGTGGTGTAGACGCTGTAAGGTGTGGAACATTTTGAAAAAAGGTGACGTTACCACTTTTTATTGAATGACTTCATGCATGGAAACCCTCTATTATGAAAAGTATGATTAAGAGATGGAATAAGGGGATTATAAAGATTGACAGAGTGGTTTTCACGGTGACAAAGGATGTTATCTCTGTGGTGACTGGCATACCCATCATGGGGAAGAAATTCTACAGAGATAAAAGGATTTTTTGGCAGGCTGTGGTTGAATTCACCAAAGATTTGGAGGAAAAGAAGGCCTTAGTGAAGAACAATACCTACTACCTGCTGAGCTCTATCAAACAACTATGCAAGTTTGTGCTGAGGGTTATAATCAAGTACATTTCCCTTAACATGAGATTCGATCGCCTCTACACCCACCATTTCGTGCTTCTTAACCATTTTAGGTATGGGGCGAAGATATCTATTCCTTTTTTCCTTTACTCATCTATTAATGAGAATATTAATGACTATTAGTGACTACAAGGAGAAGCACTTAAGTAATCTAGCCTTCCATGAGGGGCTCTTGCTATTAATCTACGAATTTTTTAAGGCTAGGTCTATGGGGAAAGAAATTAAGAATAGGAAGGTGGGGAAGAAGGGTAAAGATGAATTGGATGAGTTAGGAGAGGACTATACTCCTTCTAATACTAAGGGCAACCAAGTGATGTACTCAAACATGGATGAGGATGCTACCCCATAGTACAAAATTAGAAAAAAGAGTATCAAAATGGAGAGAAAGGAGAACCTAAATAGGGCTTTGAGATTTTGTCTGACAAGGACTACAATGAAAGGGAGGAGGGAATGGATATGGAGGGTGACAACAATGATGGAGAAGAGAAAACCAATCTCAGAGAGGAGAATGATAAGAAGAAGATGGGTGGTAAGAGAAACATTACCATAAAAATGCCTGCCAACAGAGAGGAGGATTTTGAGGGCAAGAATTTCAAGGGTTTGAAAAGAGGGAGAGATTTTGAATCCAATGATGAAAATTAGGAGATGAGGAAGGATAGTGATGATGATGATAAGAAGCATGGGTGTGGGGAAGAGCACGGGCGAGATTATGAGGAATTTGGTTCCAGGAGGAATTTGGTTCCAACCATTACAAATGCATGATTTCGGGCAAAGACAAGAATGTGGTGTGAAGAAATTTTGATACTATTTCTGAAAGGATGGGGATCAATAGAAAAATGATTAGAACAATGGTTAAGGAGAACAAAGAGGGAAAAATTCAAATGGAGGAGTTGATTGACTCAACCCTAGTGATTTTAACTGATATCACAAAGGAAAACCCTCAAATGGATGTGCTTAACAATGCAAAAAATAGTGCTGTGGATAGTTATTGAACCACTAAATGGACATTCCATGAAATTTAGGAGCTCAAATATAGAGTGAGAAAATTGGAGAGGGATAATTTTAATTTCCAAAATAGGAAAAAAAGGGAGGATAAGGACATAGATAACAGAGTGGAGGAAGTGAAGAGTAGGGTTCAAACCATGGGGGGCTCTATGCAAAATATTGCTAAGCAAAGCTACAACATCTTCAAAGAGGCAAATGAGAACATAAAGGTGCTCATCAACAAAATTGAAGAACATAGGGTCAACAAGGAGGATGACCATTTTCCTAATAGCACCAAAGATAGATCTCCTGAGGATGGCTCGAGGAAGAGAACCAGATTCAACACAAAGAAAGGCATCTAGGAACTTGATAAAGATTTGTCTGATATGAAAGAGGCGGCTAGAAGAATGTCTGAGCTGGAAATTTGAGTTGCAAAAATACTCAGAGAAGTTACCTGAGCAACTTTCCTTGCTTTTGGGCCTCTTTTGGTTTTTTGTTCTGCTCCCCTATTTTTGTCTTGTTTCCCTAGGGGGGGCCATTTCAGAATGTTGCGTTTATTTTGTTTGATACTTTAGGCACTTTATCTATGTTTTACTTTTAGATGTGTAAGGGTTTCAAGGCCCCATTAAAACTTGTTTTCCTTAATCATAAACAATTTTCACATTCAATTGTATATCTCTATCACTAAACTACTAACTTCTAGAGAAACCAAAGTATTGATAAAAAAAAATTCTAACATGATCCCTAGAATACATACTTGTCTTCCAATGTTCTATATTACTATAATATCCAATGCACAAGCTCACTTCTTCTAACCCAAACTCCCTCTTCAAACTTATCTAAACCACAATAAATACATGAATATGCTTTTTACATATACCTCCAGACCATGTAGTGTTTGAAAAATTAGAGCAAACATGTTTGGACCACAATGTTTGACATATATGATACATGTATTTACAACATGCATTATGTGTGAGAGAATGAAAGATTAAGAGATTGATTTACGCTTGCTTAAGTGAGGTGTGTATCATTGAAATTAAATGATCCATAGATGTCAAAGATCCACTTGGGGAATCATATCATGTGGAAGAAACTTTAATTTAAATTTTGGAGGGATACAAATGTTTTATCTTATTTTAAGTGGACGAAAGTTAATTTGTTTAATCTATGGGGTGTTAATTCTTTTATTTATTTATTTGTTTTAGGATATTGAGATGAAATGAATTTAGTTTGTTTAACTCAAAAAATAATTATATAAATTTAGTTAGGGGGTGAATAAATATGATTGTAAGTGAAATTAATAATTATGGTTATTATTCTAATATATTTTCTGGACATGCTAAAATTCAGGTGTCTACAAGTTTCATGCTTATTTACTATTTTCCTCGATATCTAATCTTTTCTATTTATATCTTATGTTTTACCATTACTCTATAAGTTAATGGTAGAAAGGATACATTTTTTAATATAGCTCTTGTTATAATTTTTATATTTCTCTAGTCTTAAATGACACAACATTACTTACAACAATAACTACAAGTACTACAAATCTAGAAATACTATTTTTGTGAGAAAATTATAGATATCTAAATATATTGCAGGCTTTAACAAGATTGAGTGTTTACTCCATAGAATAATCCATAGTAATGATAGGAATAATTTTCCCATTTAAGTAAATAGGATTTACTCTATCTACAAAATCAAATCTCTATATAAGGAATGTTCAAGGATAAGTAAATAGCTAAAGTTCACGAGAAGGTGCATACTTTAAATGATTGTACTTTTTAGATAAGACATTTGTACACATACATATTAATCCTTTTCTATTTTTCTCCAATAGTAATTTGTTTAATAGTTTTTGTACCAAAATATTTTTATTAACATTCCTTTCACAAATGCCCTTATGGGCATGTCCAAGGAAGATATAATTATCATTATCATTTGAGCATGGAGAAATAGACCATTATAATCTCTTAAAACATGGAATAATTAAATATTTAATAGCACTCATATGTGTAAAATTCAATGTACTAATTAGGGAGAATGACACTCCATCCAAGTAGATACAATTTTTTTAAAAATGTATTGAATAATAAAGTTTCAATGGACAAGATTGAGTGAAGCCTTCATGAAAATATTATTTTTGAATGTGCATCATGAGAGTTGTATAAATGTGTGAGAGAGGGAGATATGCTCTTTTTTGTGTCTTAAAAAAAAATGCAAGGTTTCTATTGTTTAGAAAATTTCATAAAATTTATACATCTAAAAAAAAATTGCTATTGGAGAATTCGTAGTAGCTTCAAAACTTGTTTATGTGAAGATTATTAGTTGGATAAATAGCCCTTGAATTTAAGTTAGTTTTTAAGTCATACTAATATCATATAAATATTTCTTTTACTAGAATGGTTGAAAAATCCATGAAATATGGTTAGAGAACCCCCTCCTTGATGTTAGATAAAGGCTAGAAAAAAGAACATTCATCAATAATTTCCACAAAAAGGTGTTCTAACAAAGCATTCTTGAGCCAAGATGAGATCTCAACACCTTGCCCATCATATTGACATGTAATAACCATAGTGTAGAACCTCAAGCATCAAAGAGGTTTCCTTCATAATAAAAAAATGTGCCTCCAAGATAGATCCACCTATAGAATAATCTTATAGGAAGGAACTTGAACAAATCTAAATCCAGCAAAATGCCAACATAGTTGAATGAGAGAAATGATAAGACCTCCTTAATAAATTGGCCCATGGAATTATCATTTCCCTTGTGATTAGAATTGGACCAAAAACAAAGATGAAGGATTATGAGATGCATCCATAGTGGCATATACATGAAGAATATGATAAGAGGGTTAAATGTTTGGTACCAAGGTTTGAATTAGAGGGAGTGTTGATCGTAGAACTAGAACACTTTTCCACTACAACATCTCAATCTAAGACCAAATTAAACACCACTACAAAGAAACCCCTTTGCATAGGGAAATGTTAGTTTTCCTTCCATGAGGGGATGTCACAAATCTAAAATCTAATAGTTCAAAGCTATGAATTGAGGCCACGATCTATCAAATCTACAAATCACTATTTTTTCAAACAAATAATTTCATTATCTAAAACATCCTCTCCTACAAAACCCATTCAGAGAGATATAAAATACAAGACTATTAATTCCCCAAACTTTACATGGGCATTTGAAGGAATAACACCCATAATGCCCTTCAAGATAGAGCCCAACAAAAAACTCTTTACAAAGAGTACATGAACTTGGGTTGTTACAACAAGGTTCTTTATTCTCAAATTCTTAGGCAATCTTGTTTGTTTTTCCTTGTCAACCAATGTACAAGTTTTAAGCTTAGTGTTCAATGTACTCACTTTATTATTTATTATTTATGACATTATAATAAACAATGTAATGTCTAACATTATCTAACATGCTTGGTGTTAGATGTTATATAATTATCATTTATCACATGATTATTTTTGGTGTTTAGTATCATGTAGTTGAACCTTGATTGTATTAATTAGCTAATCATTTTAAATAAGTTTTTTCACCATATTATTTTATAGTCCACGATTTGTTTGTAGTTCTAAATGCTTTATCAAAACCTATGGAAAATTTAATATTCAAGTCAACTTTAATACAATGCAATCTTTGAGAATTAATATAAACATTTAATTTGACCTTTAGTTATAAATATGAAAAAAAGTATATTCTAATCTAATCCAAATCTATTATAGGTTTAAAGTTGATAGAAACTCTTTATTTAATCTTTGTGGCTGAAAACAATACCATTTCTGTATTGTAGTGTATGACCATGTACATTGGTGAGGCCCAAGTGCTTCACTTCTTCCTTATTTACATGCACGCCAAAATAAGAAAGTAAAGTTTAGCTAGCCTCACCATCCATGATACAGTCTACAAAGAGAAATGCAAAGACAACTGCAAATGCCCACTACTATGCTAAGATTATTAGTTGGATAAATAGCCCTTGAATTTAAGATAGTTTTTAAGTCATATAAATATCATATAAATATTTCTTTTACGAGAATGGTTGAAAAATCCATGAAATATGGTTAGAGAACCCCCACCTTGATATTAGATAAAGGCTAGAAAAAAGAACATTCATCAATAATGTCCACAAAAAGGTGTTCTAACAAAGCATTCTTAAGCCAAGATGAGATCTCAACACCTTGCACATCATATTGACATGCAATAACCATAGTGTAGAATCTCAAGCACCAAAGAGGTTTCCTTCATAATAAAAAATGTGCCTCCAAGATAGATCCACCTATAGAATAATCTTATAGGAAGGAACTTGAACAAATCTAAATCCAATAAAATGCCAACATAGTTGTATGAGAGAAATGATAAGACCACCTTAATAAATTGGCACAAGGAATTATCATTTTCCTTGTGACTAGAATTGGACCAAAAATAGAGATGAAGGATTATGAGATGCATCCATAGTGGTATATACATGAAGAATATGATAAGGGGGTTAAATGTTTGGTACCAAGGTTTGAATTAGAGGGAGTGTTAGTCATAGAACTAGAACACTTTTCCACTACAACATCTTAATCTGAGACCAAATTAAACACCACTACAAAGAAACCCCTTTTCATAGGGAAATGTTAGTTTTCCTTCCATGGGGGGATGCCACAAATCTAAAATCTAATAGTTCAAAGCTATGAATTGAGGCCACGATCTATCACACATAAAAATCACTATTTTTTCAAACAAATAATTTCATTATCTAGAGCATCCTCTCCTACAAAACCCATTGGGAGAGATACACAATACAAGACTATTAATTCCCCAAACTTTACATGGTTATTTGAAGGAATAACACTCACAATGCCCTTCAAGATAGAGCCCAACAAAAAACTCTTTACAAAGAGTACATGAACCTGGGTTGTTACAACAAGGTTCTTTAGCATATTCTCAAATTCATAGGCAATCTCGTTCATTTGTCCTTGTCAACCAATATACAAGTTTTAAGTTAGTGTTCAATGTACTCACTTTATTAATTATTATTTATGACATTATAATACACAATGTAATGTTTAACATTATCCAACATGCTTGGTGTAGATATTATATAATTATCATTTATGACATGATTGTTTTTGGTGTTTAGTATCATGTAGTTGAACCTTAATTGTATTAATTAACTAATCATTTTAAATAAGTTTATTTGCCATATTATTTTATAGTCCACGATTTGTTTGAAGTTTTAAATGCTTTATCAAAACCTATGGAAAATTTAATATTCAAGTCAACTTTAATACAATGTAATCTTTGACAATTAATATAAACATTTAATTTGACCTTTAGTTATAAATATGAAAAAAAGTATATTCTAATTTAACCTAAATCTATAATAAGTTTAAAGTTGATAGAAACTCTTTATTTAATCTTTGTTTATAGATACATGAAACAAAATACTCTAGACCAACTTCTTCTTAGAATATAATTAATACCATAATTTAATTTTTTATTTATTTTCTATTAACAAACAACTTAAAATAAAAAAATAAAAACAAACAACTCACCAACCTCCCTGTTTTTATTGATTTAATATAAAACTAACAACATAAAATACATATATAAATTATAAATTAATATTAATAAATAATAATTTTTTAAAGATTCATTTAGAAATATAGAAAATTTAATAATGAAGAAAAAAAATATTAAACTAAAAATAAGATTGTGATGTAACCCCCAAAAAAAATTAAGAAAAAAAAACCATATTCTATAAGTCAACTTTAATGCATTATGATTTTTTTATAAAATATATAAGAACCTTTCATTTGATCCCATTTATAAATTGATTCAACGAAAACAAAGGGAGAGATGTAAATATCTAAGATTTAGTAGAATGGAGGAGGCATTAAGATTGGAAAAATTATATGGAAATGACCATTTTGTGCCGCCTCTCAAATACAAGCATATTAAACACCTAGAAATATAGTGGGGAAGAGAGTATGTCACCATCAAATAAATATGATATAATTTGAGCCTCTATAAAAAAAAATGATATTATTTGCTTACATTCAGAAAAAATATAGTGGGCTCTCATTATTGCAAGGGAAAGGCACGTTATTCCTAGCCACTAGTAATTAGAAGCTTCTACGTGGAGTTGTAGCAAGCAACGCGTTGCGCACGGAATTCCTTAGAAGTTCACGGTGTAATTTAAGGAAACTATTATGTACAAATGAATTTTCTTGTAGATAAAAGGTGTAAATGCATAGAGCATGTCTTTTACATTTAATATTGCGAGGAAAAGGTTAAATATGTGTCAATTTTAGAAATTTGAATTTATCTTTGAGATCTTATGTATTAGATTGATATAAAGTAATTTATGTTGTAGGTGTTTTCTATATAAAGTCAAAAAATCAATGGTTAAAATTCATGTAGAGAGTCAGACAACCTTCCAATAAATCTCAATCATTCATCATTATTATATGTATGACTATAATGTGTCTTAATTTTTTGTTGAGCATAAAATATCTCACATGCTAAAGAACATGAGATCCACCGCAACTTGCAAAATTTTGTATTTTGTGAAACACCTCTACAGAAAGAAAGCTTCATTGTGAAACCATCAACATATCCCATATCTATAGATATTTTGTGTCATCGACTTACAAGGTGTGTGGCAAGTGAAATTTTAGGAAGCACCACTAGAAATTTGCACTCCGCCCTATAAATCTTCATTCCAACATACTCTTTTTTGTCAAACTCTTTAACTTGCAAATTTGCGAGTCTTTCTCTCACTTCATACTCTTGCATTAATAAGTTCTTTTTCACCTTCAATATTAATCTAATGACAGAAACAATAGATCATGGGCTTCTAAAAATGCTTGGGAAGAAGGAGGAGGAGAGGACACATCAACAACAACATGAGGGGCATGTAACAACAAAAAAATGAAAGAAAATATTAGAAAGAGAATTGTCTACAGAGATCTATCCAAGAAAGAAAGTTTGCAATAGAAGTAAAAAACCATACCAGAAAAGGAAAATTGCACTAGAATTCAAAAACCATTTCAGAAACAAAAAAATGCAATAGAAGTCAAAAACCATTCCAACTACTAGTCTTATGAGTACACCACACACCGATTGGTGAAAACCATCCGAACACAAAAACTTGTTAAATAGAGGAATGTAATCCATTTGAAAGACATCGATAGATGTTTCTTCACCTCCTTAACCCACTTCCTCCAAAAGAAAAAATTGCAATGATTTATCCCATGCAACTCATACCTCAGCATGTTGTCCTACAAAATTAGTTAAAAGATACAAAACTATAGGCACTCCCTTAGATGAATCCACCATTAGATTATTGCATTAAATTTCAGAATAAAAAAGTCTAAAGAACCTAGGTTTGACATCTATTTTATTTGTCTAATGTGGATTCTATGGTATGTTTGGATCTATATAATGGTGTTGTTTATTTACTTTATCAGATTGGATCCTTCTCGATGAGATTTTTGATGTAAAAATATATACATTATGTATGTTTTTTAGTCCCGTTTAAGGATAGACCTATCTTTTTTTTGGTAAATAGGTGTAAGATGATCCAAAATACTATAATTAGTTAATGATAGAAATGACATTTTTCTCAACCCACTTCCTCAAAAAGAAGAAATCGTAATGATTTATTCCATACAACTCATGCCTCAGTATGCTATCCTACAAAATTAGATAAAAGATACAAAATTGCAGGCACACTCTCAGACCAATCAACATTAGACTGCTGCATTAAATTTTTGAAAAACAAGTCTGGAGAACCTGGGTTTTGCATCTATTTTATTTGTACAGTGTGGATTCTATGGTATGTTTAGATGTATAATGGTGTTGTTTATTTACTTTATCAAATTGGATCCTTCTTGATGAGACTTTTTATGTAAAAGTATATAGATTATGTATGTTTTTTAGTCCCATTCAAGGATAGACCTTTTTTCCCTTTTTCTGGTAAATAGGTGTAAGCTGATTCAAAATACTATAATCATTTAATGATGGAAATGTCAATTTAATGTAAAGCATATGTATCTATAAAATAATCACTAATGTGAATGTTTATGATTTATCTTTGACTATTTTGATTTCAAATATTTATGTTTTTATATGTTTTATTGGATTTGATTTATTACCCCACTGTAAGTTTTGATTCCATTTAGTTTATTAAATGTTTATGTTTTATATCACACTATTTTGATTTAAAAATTTGTATTCATTTATATGTTTTGTTGGATTTAGTTTATTACTCTTCTGTAACTTTTGATTTCATTTAGTTTATTAATGACTAGGAATTAAATAAATAAATCAAACTTTAGTTAATATTGTGTTGTTTAAAGTTGATCATTTTACTAAGATTTGTGCAGTTCCACCTTCATGGTAATATTGTTGAAGAAATATCCAAATCATATTAGTTACTATGAGAGTTTAAAAATTCTAAAATATAAATATATTTTTAATAAAATATTTCACCTACTTTACCCTTCAAAATATGGAAGTGTATATGTTTGATTTGATTTATTTTAATTCACTTTTATTACTTTTTGAGATAGATTAATAGAGAGATAAAATGCAAATGAAATGTATAGGGAGAGGAGGGAAGTAAAGATAAATAGATAGATAGAGAGACATCAAACATAGATAAGTACACATATACAAATAGATATGAAGATGGGGAGAGGTAAAGAGTGAGAGATAGAAATAGGGGAGATAGATGAAGGAAAATAGAAAGAGATAGAGATTTAAGTGAAAGAGAAAGAGAAAGATATATGACCAACAATGAGTCCCATATTTTATTATCTAGTGATTAAAACTCGATTACAAGCTGTAATCCCTTACAACTCAATACTGCCACAAGAAGCAACTATCACGTTGCATCTTATGAAATCCCTAATCCTAAGCCATTTAATATAAGATTTTTGTTGCTTTAGGGTTATAATTAGTTATAACATATTGGCCCAAAAATTGCCAATTAAATAGTGCTGAACCCTATTGAGGAATTGTGCAGAGTGTACAACACTTCCCTAATCAATCACCACAAACTAACAATCTCCCAGTTGGGGATTAATTAGGCTCCACCCTACACAACAATATCCCACTTGGAGACTGGTCCTATAGCAATACCTTTACTCCATGAGGCTCCCACTGGATCGAACCACGTTGAACATTGATGTTCCTTTATTATGTTCAATCTAGAAGACCAACTGAAGCTAAAGAGGACTTTAGCTTCTCCCGTGTTACTACCTTTGTAAACATATCTGTTGGATTATCATCTATATGTATCTTGTCTATCTTTAACTATTTGTCATCTAAAACTGACCAAATGAAATGGTACCACAACTGAATGTGTTTTGTCTTTGAATGTAGAGAAAAATTCTTGACAAGATGAATGACACTCTAACTATCTATAACCAAATAATTATCCTTCTGTGGGTGTCCCAATTATTCTATGAAGAACTGAAGCCATATCATCTCCTTGGCTACCTCTATAGCAACAACATATTCTTCCTCTATAGTGGATAAATCATTTACCTTCTGCAACTAAGAAATCTAACTCATTTTTGCCCCACCAACAAAAAATACATAACCTGTAGTACTCTACTTGGTATTAATATCCCCTGTAAATTTTGAGTCAACATAGCCCTATAAATTAGTAGTAGAGCCCCCAAAATGTAAACACTTACTAGATATTCTTCTAAAATATCCAAGAATCCATTTAACTACATTCCAATGCTCTATTATAGGATGACTCAAATGCTTGCTAAAAACTCCCACATCATGTGCAATATCTAGCCTAGTACATAACATGGCATACATTAAGCTCCCTACAACTGAAGCATAAGGTACCTTGGACATTTTATCCTCCTCTTCTTGTGTCTTTGGACACATCTCCATAGTCAATTTCAAATGACCAGAAAAAGGTGTATTGACACCTTCAACATTCTCCATAGAGAAACGTTGAAACACCTTCTCAATATAATCAACCTAAGATAATGTCAATTTTATGTTCTTCCTATCTTTTCAAATTTTCATAGCAAGGATTTGTTTTCCTTCCCCCAAATCTTTCATAGAAAATGAATGCGCTAACTACTTTTTAACCCCTTAATGTGATCCATGTTAGACCCAACTACAAGCATATCATCAACATATAAATATAAAATAATGTAGCTGTCATCATCTAACCTCTTAAAATAAACACAATGGTCTAAATGACAATGAGTATAACCATGCTCATTCATAAAGCTATCAAATTTAAGATACCATTGTCGAAGTGCATGCTTCAAGCCACATAAATGTTTCTTCAATCTACATGCTAAATTTTTCTTACCTTTGACCTCAAATCCCTGTGGCTGGGCCATATATATCTCTTCATCTAGGTCACCATGAAGAAAGGTGGTTTTAACATCAAGCTTCTCCAAATAAAAATCTTCAATAGCTACAAAACTTAGAATAATGAGAATAGAATTCACTGTAACAGTAGGAGAAAATATCTCATCAAAATCAATGCATTTTTTTCTATGCAAGTCCTTTTGCAACTAACTTGGCTTTAAATATTTGCTTACCTCCATCCTCTTCTATAAACCTGTAAACCCATTTATTATGTAAATTCCATTTATGAGTAGGAAACTTTCATAAATCCCAAGTCTAATTTTTCAAGAAGGATTCCATCTTGTCTTTCATTGCAGGCTCCCACTGAATCTTTGTATCTACCTGCACAACTTCATCATAACATTCAGGTTCACCAACATCTGTTAATAAAATATAATACAAAGAGGGAGAAAATAATTTTGGAGGTCTTCTTAGCCTTATTGACTATCTAACATTCACTAGGGTATATGGTATTTTTTGTTGCAGAGCATGAGGGACTACTGGAACAACACCCTTTTAAGTATCATCCAACACTACATAATTGTTTTCTTTCTTCTCATGCTACTGCAATAGATCTTTGTACAACACTTTCTCATTGAATATGACATTCCTAATTCTTACAACTTTATAATTTTTGAAATCCCAAAGCCTATAATCAAATTCATCAATTCCATATCCAACACATACACATTTCTTCAAGATTTAACTTCCACCTTGGTTCTATTTTAAGAATCTATATGTACAAAAGCTTCACAACCAAAGGTTTTGAGAAAATAACAACTCACCTTCTTACTAGTTCATGCTTCCTCTAGAATACCACAACCCAAAGGAGTAGAGGGACCTCTATTGATCCAATATACAATAGTATTGACAACTTCTACCCATATGTTTAAGGGAAGCCCAACATGCAACTTCATGCTCCTTGCACACTCCATTATTGTCCTGTTCATGTGTTTAGCCACTCCATTTTCTTGTGGAGTCCATGGAATGGTTTTATATATGTGGATATCATTAGTGGAGAAATAATCTTCAAATTTATAACTGTAATACTCACTGCCATTACCAAATCTGAGACATTTTAATCTTTTACCATTCTCATTTTCAACCAAGCATTTCCATTTCTTAAAAGTTTGAAATACATTAGATTTTTGTCTAAGGATATAAACCCATACTTTTCTAGTTTCATCATTCATAAATGTAACATAATAATGAGAGCCTCCAAGGAAAGATACATGACCTGGTCCCCATACATCAATATGCACAAGCTCTAATTCCTCATTTTTCTTTTCTTTCCTACTCTTCACAAAAGTCACTCTCTTTTGTTTTTCATACACACAAATTTCACACAAATCCATATTGACACATTCCAAACCTATTAAAAATTTCTTTGAATGAAATAATTTCATACCTTTCTCACTCATGTGACCAAGTTTATTGTTCCCATAACACTGTATCAAAATCTACAACAATTGTTTGTTCTCCCTGCTCAACTGCAAAAATTGTTCTTGAACATTCATTTTTCTCTAAAATAATTATAGTAGAAGGAACAATATTACTTGTACAAATATATAAGGTGCCTACTTTCACAAATTTTTCTACTATAAGGGAACCTTTTGAAACCTTCCAATTTGTATCATTAAAAGTAACTACACAACCCTCATCACCTAGTTGCCTTGCTGAAATTAAATTCCTACTCACCCTTGGAACATGTCTTACCTCTTGTAGTAGCCAATGATTTGCATTTTTCAACTTAATCTTAATCTTACCCTTTCCCACAATCAGGTAGGGTTCATTATCCCCCAAATAAACAAGCCCAAAATCCCCTTGGACATAATCAAGAAAATAACCTCTATGGGGAGTAGCATGAAATGAAACCCCATAATCTAAAACCTTCATTGTACTTTTGGGTCCGACCATCTTTCTTCTTGTGCCCTGGTTTTCCACAGTACCAACAACCTCTTGGTTCTCTTGATTGAGACCTCTTCCCCTATGATTTTTCTCTTGATTTCCTATGATTTCCAAAATTTTTTCCCCTCTGAGTTGATCTATATCTACTTTGTGCAGTCAAAAAACTTCTTGATGTAGATCCACCTAAGACTTTCCTACATGTTTCCTCACTCAAAATAACACCAATCACATCATCAAATTTTAGTGTATTAGAATACAACTCACTACTAACAATATTAAACTCATCTAAATGATCTACAATAGATCTAATTTCTTCCATCTTCATGTTAAATAAATGCTTCATTAGGAATACTTTTTTTAAAGAAGAGGGATTTTCATACAACCTTGCTAGGGTTGGCATCAACTCTTTTATCATTTTCTCTTTTGTAATATTCAATGCTATTGATTGTGCCAAATCTAAATGAATACTTCCAATTGTCTTTCTATCCAAAATATTCCAGTCCTCATCCATCATAGCAATTGGTTTCTTGGTTTTTCCTTCCAATGGATGCCATAAATCCTTCTGATAAATATAGTCCTCCATTTGCATTTTCTATAACTAAAATTTTTGCCCCTTAAAATTATCAACCTCCAGCTTATCCTCATCAACCATTGCTCCCACTTAATTATGAGACCTTCTTGTAGAGGATAATTGAAACAACTAGGCTCTAATACAACTTATTAGGCTTAATGAGACAAAAATAACAATTACATGTAAATATAACCAATATCAAAAAATAATAATGCATAAAGAAGAGAATACAAGAAACAAAGATTTAATGTGGTTCACCTAATCTTTGGGCTACATCCACCAGCGAGTCCAATATTTTATTATCCAATAGTACAATTTGATTACAATTTGTATTCCCTTATAGCTCAATACCACTGTAAGAAGCAACTATAACATCACACCTTATAAAATCCTTAACCCTAAGCCATTTTATACATGATGGTACATCATTTTGTGGGTACCATCTCCACTAGGTTTTTCCCTCTAATCAAGGGATTCCCTAGTTAACATATTTGGTGTTATTATGTATGTGTATCTTCTTATAGTTTCTTTTTATATTGATCATATGTTTAAGGTTTGATAAGGTTAATAGAGTTGTATTTATTTGATAACTAATTCACACCCCCTGCCCCCCGTGGACTTTTCAAAAAAGAAAGTCCTAAGTTTGATGGAGTTAATTATGACAGTTGGAAAGCGGAGATAAATACTCATTTTCTATGCATGAGTCAAGGATATGGGCTCATCACTAATAATGGGAAGACCATAGTTGAAGAAAAAAAACTTGAAGAGTGTAGTGAAGGTGAAAGAGATTTTTTCATGTGTAATATGCTTGCTAGAGAAGCACTTTTTCCAACTCTTTCTAAAAATGAGTACAATTAGGTAAAATCTTTAGGGTTATATAGTGAGATTTGGAAAGATTTAGAATCTACTTTTGAAGGTGGTAAACAAGCTAAAAGGATTAGATTACAAAAGTGGATATGCATATTTCAAGAAGCTAATGATAAAAGATGAATCTGTAAGAAGTTATATTGGCAAGATATTAGAAATTATTGTAGAAATCAAGGCTCGTGAATGAACTAAAGAAGAAGATGAAATCATATGGAAAATATTGAAAACTTTGAGATCGCCATTCAAGCAAACATCATAGATTATCAAGCAAGTAATACCTTGTACAAATAAGTTCTTTAAAGAGACTCTTCTTGGAAGATTGGAAACAACATAAATACGATTGAAACAAGCTATAGATTTTCCTAGAGTGGAGTCTATCTTTAAATGTTGGACTTGTAATGAATTTGGTCAGTATGCTTCTAAATATCCTAAAAGAGTAAAGAGTACAAAAATAATTTCAAGTCTAGAATGCTTAAAGAATGTTTGTATGAAAATGATGATGATGATGAATCAAATGAAAGAGTTTTGAGGGAAAGCGATGATGAGTTAGGATTTGTTTCTATAAAAGAAGAAAATCCTGAAAAAGAAGTTAGAGAGGAAAAATCCCTAGTGTCACAAGTTGAGAAAAAAGATGATTGGGTTATAGACAGTGGTTGTTCACATCATATGAATAAATTTATTGAGTTCAATAGTTGTAATGGAGAAATTGTTAGAGTTGGGAACAATGTGGCTTGTCATATTAAAGGAATAGGGTCTATTACTCTTGATGGTAAAACTAACAAAAATGATGTTTATTTTGTTGATGGACTAAAACATAATATTCAAGTGTTGAACAATTGGTTAACAAAGGATTTCCTTTGGCAGAAGAAAGAGACATGCTATGCAATTTGAAGAAAGTATTGGACATATTAAAGTAAGCACCTAGAACTTGGTATGTGAGGTTGGACAAGTATTTGGAAAAAAATAAGATTTGATAAAGGTGCCACAAATAGTAACCTGTATCTAAAAGAAATTGAGAATGGTATATTGATTATTGTGATATTTTTAGATGACATAATCTTTGAAGGTGATGATGATGCAAATGATAAATTTGCTGAAGAAATGAAGAAGGAATTTGAAATGAGCATGCTTGGTGAGATGAAATATTTCTTGGGTTTGTAGATTGTGTAGAACAGTGAAGGTATTTTCATTTCTCAAATTAAGTATTTAAAAGACTTATTGAAGAGATTTGGTTTAGAGAGTTGTAAGCATGTTGGTACAACTATGGTAATTGATCATAAGTTATCTAGCAAATATGAGACACCTACTATTAAGTAGAAGAATTATAGATCCAAGATAGGAGGTTTGCAATAGTTGACTCATACAAGATAAGACATAGCTAATGCATTTTGCATTGTTTCAAGATTTCAAGCTCATCCTAAGGAACACAGTATACAACAATAAAGAGGATTTTTAAATATTTGAAGGGTACACCTAATTTTTTGTTGTGATATGACAGATCAAATGACTTTAGTCTATATGCATATATTGATGCAGATTAGGAAAGAAGTATGGATGAGAGAAAGAGTACAAGTGGTGGGGCATTTTTCCTTGGATGAATATTGCTTTCTTGGCTAAACAAGAACAAAGATTTTATTTCATAGAGTACAATTAAAGAATAATATATAGCAGCATCAAACAATTGTAATCAGATCATGTGGATGAATCAAATGTTAAAGGATGTTGGGATAGAGTTTTCAAAGCCTATTATCATACATTTTAATAAAACAAGTACATTAAGTATGTCTAGGAATCCTGTGCTACATTGTAGGACAAAGCACATATCTTTTAAGTTTCATGTTTTGAGAGAGAAGGTTGTAGATAAAGATATCAGACTGGAATGTGTTAGTACCAAAAAGAAAATTGTATATATATTTACAAATCATTTGCCTAAGGATACGTTTGAGTACTTGTGTGGTATGCTTGGGGTTTTGTTGATCTATTGAGGAGTAAACTAGATATTGTTGGGGGGGGGGAGGTTGAATTAGGGTCTATAACTATTTATATATTTTCTCAAATTCATCCAGATTCAATAATAACTTATGCATTTAACACAATAAATGTGAACTTACTATAGCATGCAAATCAAGTCAATCAAATGCATTAAAGTAATAACACATAACACAATATTTTTTACCCAGAAACCCTCCAAGGTGAAGGTAAAATTGGGGTGGGGATGACACCCACAAATCTTCACTTTTGCAGTAATAAAGTTAACCAGTCAAGGTTAAAATGTTTGACTATAATATATGATCTACTCTATGAGGAGTCTGTCCTATTAAAGACTTAAGAAGATATTAGGTTTCACCTGGTTAAAGGATTTGACACTAACAACTAAGTAAGGACTCTATTAGGATATTTACAAGGATGTATTAAGAGATTTTCTCTAATTCAAGTTAGTTAAAAGTGACTTAGTACTTGACTCTCAATTTTCTCTACAAGTCAATTTTTATTCTTCTCCTTACTAACTGATCCTCTCCTCTAATCTAATACTCTTGTCTTTCCCTTCCACTTTCACTACTTATGAATAAGTCATTTGTTTTGTTAGATGATAACATAACCCTTGAATGACTTTTGATCTTCTTCTCTACTCTTCATATGCATGCATACAACCACTTTCTCAGCTCTTACATGATCTTAATCCAAGTTAAGATCATTTCTTTATAAAGAATCCATGAAGAGTCTTCTAGATGTTTCCATGTTTTGCCTCTTCATCTTGATCATTAAACATACATATGGGGATATGTGATCCATGCCATGTAAATATTGTGTAACAACCTCAACAACTATTAAATGATCTATAAAAACCTCTTCAAAACTTAAATACACCTTCCAAGTCAGCCCAATAATAATTTTTCCTAAAACTTTGTTCCATTCCCGACTTTTATATAAACTCTGCATTGCTCAACCTCTACTGTTACTGGTGCTTGACATTATTGTTGCTCAACCTTTATTAACTTCCTGATGCTCACATATACTATGTTTGAAACATAATATATCACTTGGTACTTATATACTTGGAAATATACTTAGTTTCTAATAACTTTCTCGAGATCTCTAAATGAGCCTGGTCCATATACCATACTTTACTCAGCTTCTGTACAATTGCTTGGTACATACTAGCTTATGTACATGACTTGGCCTATGTAGAGTAGCTCAGTCATAGTAATGACCATCTAACTATACCTTGTAAATGAATAAGTGATTGAGACTAATAGACAATAGAGATTAGAGATACCAACAATCTCCCCCTTTGACATTAGTGGAAAAAACACTGTCATTTTTACACTCTGTCATATCAATACAAAAATGAATGAGTTTTTCCAAAATAAGATCTCCCCCTAAGTCTTATGATTTGTGAAAAATGAATAAAAAAATTCATTATAGCCTTTATTAATAACCTGTACATAATGCTTCTTCTATATACTCTTCTCCCCTATATACATTTCCCCCTTGTTTTTGAACACGTGATGTTACTACTACTCGAGTTGAAAGAGTTGAAGTAATCCATATGTTTCAATGAATTACCTGTAAGCTATAGTAATCATGGCTAGTGCATGATTCCATGTGGTCCTTGCTACGTCCAAAATTTGATTCTATAGTTGTAATCTTACAACAAAATCAATCAAACTCTCAACAATTGATAAGTTATGATCTTTTGTAATAAGATCCTAGGTTGTTTTCAGTTTTGTCTACATTACTTCCAAATGAGATATCAACATTGCTTGAATTAAGATCAACTTGGATTTCATGGTGATGTCATCTGCTTGAAGGTCAACCATTGTACCTTGAGCATTCAACAAAACATTGTAGTGATCTATGCTAGATCCTAGTAACTCTAAGAGAACATTGCTGGTTGCCTTCATCTCAACCCATGTCTTATCTACATGTGTCTGAATATCATATGTAAATCTTGGCACATCCGATAAAATTGTGTACACCTATTGTATCCACTATATAATATCCATCATTACCTGTTCTTTTTCCTGTAATAACACCTTCTACTCTGCTATAGTTATGAAAACTTTATCCATAATCTTCTTGTTGACTAATCCATCAACTTATCATCGGATTCAAAATTTTATGCACTAAATTGATCAACAATATTTACAAGTTAATCAATAATATATTTCTCTTCATATACAGTTTGCATGTCAAAAGATTCAACAAAAATATGTTTTACATCTTGCAATGTTTTTTGCCTCTTTAGCTCTCTCTTGAGCTCTTGTTGTCTCTTTCTCTTTTTCAAAATTTCTTGTAGCAACAAGTTTTGTTGCAAGGTGAGATTTTCTAGATCAAATTGTGGCATCTCGATATGTTCATCCAAACAAACTTCAATATCTAGTGACATGTCCTTTATTTCTCTTCTCTTCCTTTTCAGTGGACTGTTGTTTCTTGATAATGCCTTGGGAGTTGGTGAAGGGGTATCACCACTTGGTCTTACTTGTGCATCTTTACTTGAGAAAAAAATAGTAGTACTTGGTTCAAACTTATTTTATTCTATGTTTACTTCAATTTGAGGTGCTGAAACATTATTACCATTTTTATCAGCTTCTTTATCTTCACCAACTTCTTCTTCGTTTGTATGCCTTGATTGCTTGACTTTTGGAGTGTTGGGGGTACCAATATGTAAAGGAGACATGTTGTCTTCTGGACTTAGCACACCTAAGCTTTCTTCACTACTATGTTCATCATCAATATTCATAGTTTTTACCTTCTTTGTTGTAAGCCCAAAAATGCTTTTCCACAACAATTCAATCTGTTGTCATACAACTTCCTCTTTATTTTGTAAAATTAAGAAAAAATTATATTTAAGAACAAATCTTCTCCTATGTTGTTTCATAAATTTATCTTTTTATTCTTGAGATAGATCAGGCATGACTCTGACTAGTGTATTAGTTCTTATCTAATTTTCTATTACTTTAACCTACTACCATTTCCTCTCTAATCTATCAAATAGATCATTGGGTATCTTTTTCTCTATTGCACTAGGAGTTAGCCTTTGATTTGAAATCATTTCTACCATATCTTCCTTTATTTTAATTTTATCATTATCATCTAATGTATCATATTTCACATGTTTGAAACTAGTTAAACCTATAGATATTCAATTATAAGAGGAAAATTAGTTATAGGGGTAAGAGTGTTGCAATCTCCTGATAATGTTCACAACCAAAGTTGAATTTTAGAAATAGATTTGTTAGGAAAGCACTTCCTCCAACATCACACGTTCCATATTTTTTTCTATTATGATTGCAAAATTTAAAGTTACCAAATTGATCCTGCTAGCTGGGAGTAGCTGATTGTGTATTTTATCATACCTAATCTGATGACAGTTCTATAGGAATTTGTAATCAATATAGGCATTAAATTTGTGATTGAAGTCCCTAAGAAAAGAGATTCAGACAATGAATCATTTGAGAGGGTACTAGAAAAAGGGAGAAAAGGAGAAGATATGGTCATGACCATGATAGTGAAGATAAAAAATATGGTCATACTGCAATGAATTTAGAGAAATATAATAGAAAGTATACAAAAGGTTATGATCAGAGGAATGAGATTTATGGAGGTACCAAACATAGTGATATTATATATGATGCAAAGGAAAAATACAAGAACAACGATATGGAAAATATTTTTTCTAATTGTGGAATTGGTAAGCATCATACCTTTGTAAAATGTCAAGATGATATAGAGCCTAGAAGGGTTGAGACAATGAGAGAAACAAGTAATTGGGGTAGAGATGCTGAGGGTGGTAGGTAAAAAGCATGAGGAAGATAGTAATAAATATGACTGTTAAGTCAACAATTATAAAAACATAATAGTTAGAGAATGTTTACACGAGCTTGCAAGCTCCTTGAGATATTATTTTGTACAATTTAGTATGTACATGGTATGTGATTTATTTTCTCTTTCTGCAAACATGTTAAGAAGTAAAAGGTTTTATATTTTAGTTTTCCATTGACTCATAATCTAGTGTGGTGGGTTATATATCAGAATTTGATAATTGCAAGATTTGTTTTTTGCTATATTTCAAAATAGATTTCAAATGCATCATGTAGTGAGAAATTCTATTTGAAAAGTGTACTATTCCTTAAGTTATTCAAAATTAACTTTTTTTGGTTCATGGTGGATAAGAATGTATCTAAAAGGAAACAATAAATTTGTCAAGGTTTTGTGTCAAACTACTTGTTACATATAATTTCTTAAAATAGTTAAGTGCTACCTAACTATGTCCAAGACATCTGCACACTAAAGGCATACTCCACCTACCAGGTTTCCTTGATACCTGCATCTACAGGATCAAGACCATTGAACTACTCACTCTAACAAATATGTAGTTCTAGTTTCTAATTGTTTTGATCTAGTTGTATTCCTATAACCATTGGTGAGCTTTACTCACCTAATACAACTCTTCTCCATCATACACCCACTCGGGAAAATTAGGTAGTTTTCTATAATTACAATGTTGTAATACCCTAGTGCAACCTTGTTATTGTAGTTTATAGTTAATGTAAGGTTAACCTATATATGTCCTAAATCATTCCTTATATAGTTATGTTTAAAAGCTTGTGACAATAATCAATGTGAAAAAAGCTTGTTTAAAAGAACATATTTCTTTTATTAAATATAAGGTTGATTACCTAAACATCCATATGTGTATAAGCATGTCAAGTTACCTGGAATGTCATGAGATCAATATTTATAGTACTTGGAATATCCTCGTCACCTGCTACTACTCTCAGGGGAAGTCCATCTTCATTGCTCATGAGCAATTCATCATATGAGTACATCTAGGAATGTCCTTATCACCTCCTACATAAAACGAATCCAATATTACAAAATGACCCCTAAGAAATAACATTTCAAGTGAAATAAACACATGAAAAATGAAAGAGTAAAAGAGGAATCTATTGACCAATAGGCATTGTCATTGCATCTATGGCCATACTACCTGTTGAGTGAGTTTTATTCTTTTTATGTTCTATCAAGATCTCTCTACTTATATATATACATACATACATATACACATATATATACATATACATATGTATATATACATAAATACATACATGCATACATAATACATACATACATGCATGCATATACATAGATCACAAGGGCACGACAATGAGATGCAGAGATCACAAGGGCATGACAATGAAATCCTAGATCTCCACTAATCTCCAAAAATGTTTAGAGATCTCCACCCTCTTTCATACACAACTCTCCACAATCAATAAAAACAAATGGGGAATGATTAATGTCATGTTTTCTTTTCTTTATTTTATAATACACACACACACACATATACAAATACACATACATACATACATATATACATATATACATATTATATATATACATATATACATAAATATACATACATACATATATAAATAAATACATATATACATACATACATGACAATAACAATGCACTTTCTAAGAGTTTATAATTGTCCAACAAAATTAATGTTTTACAAGAAAATGCACCTAAAGAATTGTTAGCTTAGAAGCAAGAAAATGTTGTTGAAATAGTACATAAATTTCTTGACATGAGAGGTCTACAAGTGAGGGTGTTGATCAATCTTGAAAACTTGAATGCTAAAATGAAAGCTATCAATGATTAAACACCTATGCCAGAGTTGCAACACAATGTGAAGTTGATTTTAGATAAGGTAGAGGTAGATATTCAGAAGTTTGATAATCAAAATTTAAGGCATGAGAGTGAAGGAGAAGGAGCAACTTTAGAAAGAAAAGGAGGAGTGGCTTTAGAAAGAGACTATATGATAAAAAAGCCATCTAGACAACATTGAGGATATTATGGAAGCCTCATGATTATGGTATTTACATAGAAGAAAAACTTGCTTCTTCAACTCCTTACACTCAACTATTCACTGAAGTTATTCTTCTAGCAGTGAGAATAGATGCTATAAATTCATGGGAGTATTCAAAGATGAACCATCTCAAACCATTTTAACCTTGATTTTGGTGCCCCATCCAACAACATGTACT
Source organism: Cupressus sempervirens (assembly GCA_028749045.1). Classification (NCBI taxonomy): domain Eukaryota; kingdom Viridiplantae; phylum Streptophyta; class Pinopsida; order Cupressales; family Cupressaceae; genus Cupressus; species Cupressus sempervirens. The sequence continues at coordinate 530,632,789 of CM053793.1, forward strand.
TCTTAATGATTTGAATTTTCTACACAGTAAGGGATAATGTGTATGGTTCATCTTATTCAATGATCATACACAAATGAAGTTGAAGCTTATTGTTTGGTGAGTTTGAAGTTTTGAGGAATATAAGTGATAATCTAATCCAAGATTCATTATGTGGCCTATTTTATATCACCTCTAAATGACTTAGAAAAATCATATGGGAAGGCATATGGTGTCTTTCTATTCCATACCTACACATGTATAACCATTTGGTGTTGGAGATTTAGAGCCTTAAGAATTATGCCATCATCTATGCCCCATTTCCAACTCACACCACCTAACCTTGCTTTGCATGCCTTATTTACCATATGAGAGAAATCACAGATATACATGATTCTTGATAAGTTAAAATTCAATAAAGAGGGATGCCAAGTGTTTGATTAAATGCATTCAATGGAGATTCATCACAATTTACTTCAAGGCACTCTAGGTCAGAATTGGTTTTAATACATGATATTTGGTGTCACCTTATTCCATATTGTTTTGAAGATGACAAGTCTTTGATATTTGCTATGGTGATGTTCAAGAGAACAAAAAATCATATTACCAACCCGAGAGGACACTACATGATTTTTAGAGATTGGTGCTTCATGCTTGCTGTAAACTTGGTGTTTCAAATATGTAAAGGTTTCTCTGGACAAGAATGTAACAAGAATCACAATGCATATGAACCATTTGAAAAAATAATTCAATTTCTAGCCCATAGTCAAAGAACATTACTATACAATTATTGGATAGCTTTGAAAAATTTTGTGACTTGTCCTCTTCAATGACAACCCATATAGAATATTGCCAAAATATTTAGTGGAGGAGATTTGGAGTCTCTAATTCACCACCTCACAAATTGCGTTTCTAAACTAAAGGTTCATGCCAAGCCATGAAATATTGAGAATTAACAAAATACAAATCAGCTTCAAAATATTCCATATGCAAGGGTGGCTATAGAAACTAGATAGGATCCAATATCCAAAAAATGATATGTGAGGAATGAAAATAAATGTGAAGCTTCTTATCTAACAACACTTCTTAGTGAAAAATCATCAATCAGGCAATATAGACAAGGCGAATGAACTATTTGATAGAATGCTACCATGATATCTATTAAAAAAATTGTCTAAAATTTCATTCAAAAGTCAAACATTGGTAGGCATCACATTGGAACTAGAGGACATCATGCTCATGTGAAATGGAGAAAGCTTGCAGAGGAACCATAGTGAAGGGAGGCATGAATTATTTGTTGCAATGTCTCAATAGAGAGGTCATCCGTAGAGATGGATAAAAAGTGGAGTGATAATTACATAGAATACAATGATCATAGAATATGCACAATATGGAAGCATATTCAAGCACATGAACAATTGGGCAAGAGGCCTCAAGAGACTGAAAATTTTGGAATTGATTGGTTTTATGAGTAATATTCATACAAAATGTGGCTTGTAAAAATACCGTGGAAAACTATATTTGAGCCTACTAGATGGGAACAACTGATTGTTCATTTTATTGTAATATGATGACAGTTCTACATGAATTTGTAATCGATCCAACTAATCAAAAACTATATCCAATTTATTGGGTTATGGATGGTTTCTTTCTAAGAATATATGCTATGATGTGTTTTTGTAAAATTTCTTGTGAACTTTGCCCTTTTTTCTTGGTCTACATTTATTTTGTGGAGGATCTTGAGGTAAGTCACTTAGCATCGGTTGAGTGAGTTTTATTGTTTTATTATTTGGATTCTGGAATATGTATGCAACTAGATCAATTTTTCTATTGTGCTAGGATGTAATAAGCACCTTAAAGAAGATCTCAAAATATACATGTTTAGAAGGAAATATAAAGAGATACCTTTTTAGAAGGAAAATAAACAAAAATTTACATAGCTCTTGAATAAAATGGTAGAACTAGGGCACAACAATGAAATCATAGAGCAAGGGCACCGAGATCACAAGGGCATGACATGGAAACAAAATACCAGAGCAAGAGCATGGCAATGAAATCACAGAGCAAGGACATGACAATGAAATGCAAAGATCACAAGGGAACAACAACCAAATCATAGAGAAAGGACACAACAATGAAATGTAGAGATCACAACAATGAAATCATAGACCAAGGGCATGGTAACAAAATGCAAAGGTCATAGTAATGAAATGTAGAGATCACAACAATGAAGGGCATGCCAATGTTCACAACTCTCCACCCTTGTTCCAAGCTCTCAACCCTCTTTCCTATACAACTCTTCACAATAAAAAAAAATGGGAATGATTGATGTCATATTTTTTTGTTTTTTTTATATTCATAGGGCATCACAATTATGAAATCAATGTTGGTATTGTGTTGACATTGGGGACAATTGCAAAAAAAACATGAAAATCAACACAAATTACATCGCCATCACAATTTTACCCCAAATGTTATAGTGAAAAGAATGTATAGAAAATTAGGGAGCCAAAATTATATAATGAATTCATTTTATTTCTTATTGATGATAGGTTTTCTTCCAATCATATCATTTTGCAACTTACCAAGATCATACTCATGAAATTTCACCACAATCTTCTATGCTTCATCCACAGCCATATTCGACACACTATTTAATTTTCTAGATTGATCGAATTCGTGAGAAATGAATCTCACTAAAAATTCTATAAGTGGATTAGAAATTCTTGTAATGGACAAACCACATCCATTCCACTTAGCTCCTATATTAGCCTCATCTTCTCCTCGGCTCAAGCATCACATGGTTTTCTTCCTATCTAGGGTTGGATAGCCACTAACCCTATGCATCATCATCTTTGTGATTTCTACTAGTCCATATTTTAGTCAATACTTCATATCATGAATTCTTCTTAAGATTAATTTCATCCATTCTATTCTAAAATTTCTTGGAAATTCTAGGGCTTGATTTAACTGTTTCCTTTCAACAATTTTTAACTCATTCTTCAAGGTTCATTCATCACACAACTTCTCATAAGATTCTCTAATTTCATAGTCCCCAACTTCTTTGACTTTACACATGTAGAAACTTCTAACATTATCAATCATGATGAATTTAGGTGGTATTAAGGATAATGCACCCATTGAGTCTCCTTGAACAATAATCTCTGGAATAGCACAAAATTTAGGTGGAGAACAAATGTCACTCATCACCAATTGAATTTTACAAACCTTTTGATTCATTCCAATAATTGATGAAGTTGTCATGATTTTAATTAGGGTTTGATGTATTTTCTTCTCTGGTTTCTTAGAACTCGATCACACTCCCATTCAACCTTTTTGATCAATTCACTTCTTGAGATCTCTGATAGTTGCTTGAATTCAATTTATCACTTGATCTCTTAATCACTCTGAGCTCTTCAAAAATTTGTATGCAAGGTATGAAATAATATATTTAAATTTTTTATATACCTTACCTTTTGGTCGATTAGGTTTTCCATAAATGCTTGTGTACTACATTGAGTGGAAGCCAACTAACATAACAACTTGATCTTTGTTGCAACACTTGGTCAACATAGATAAAATACTGATACTTGACAACCTTTTACATAATTTGTTCTCTTATATTTTATATATGCAAATATGAACTTTTGGTACACATTTATGTAAGGAACTAATGTATGATGTACCATTTAAGTATTCAGTTCCATACATACCTCTTTTGCTCAGTTTGAGATGATATGATCACCTTCTCCATTGGATTGGGTTACCTAAGTTCCATTATCTCTACTATTTCCATCTTCTAGTTTCTTTTTCCATTTTTGGTTTATTTCATTCCTTACTTGCTCAATATCTACTTTTCCTTTTCCTTTATCCTTTGTTTGAATGCACTTGAGTTCTACAATTCTTGCTTTGATGTTCGAACTTTTGACATTTTGAACATGCATTGTTAGGTGCATAATTCTTCTTTCTTTAATTTGGCCAGTAGGGTTTTATCTCTAATCTGCATTCAAATTCTCTATACGAATATTTCTTACAGTTGTAGCAGTACCCTTCAAATGTATGTGTAGTAGTTGCATTCCACAATCTTGACCTACACTTGTGTATTTGATGTCCTTTTTTCTTGCAGTAAAAACAATAACCAATAAACTTAGGTTTAGAGTTTTGCATAATGTCTTCTTCGATAGATATTTCTACCAATTTTTCTATAGTGATAGCAAGTTGGTTTTTCTTTTAATTTTTAATTTTCCATTTCTCCATTCTTGGATGATTTTGCTTTCTTAGTACATGGATATCCCGACCCATTGGAATAACTTGATGACTTCATAAGTTCTTCAAAATATTTCATTGCTTGCTTTGGTTTATTGAATCACTCGATATATTCCTTCTCCTTCTTTAGTATCTCATTGTGAGATTTTAGGTTGGCAATATCCATATCTTTGTGATTCAATATCTAATTTGCATTCATTAGTTGATTCATCATATCCATTTGTTTATTTATGAGCTTCTACACATATGATAACCTTTCTTCTAGTTTGGTGGCCATTACCCTTTTTTCATCTTCTACCATTGTTCTAGCTTCTTCAAATTTCTTTCTTTGTTCAATCACTTCACATAGTCTCATTCATTAGATTTCATGTTCTCTCTTTAGTTCTCTTATCTCTTCATTAAGAAGGTTTTTCTTTTCTAGTAGTTTAGTAGATGTTTTGTCATTAGGATTGATTGGGTCAAATAATACTTTAGTTTTAACTTCTTCATAATAGAATTTCTTTATCTGTATGGCAATTTCCTTTCTCCTTTTAGGGGAATCATTTAGATCTTGTCTTGCCTATTCTAACTTCTATAGTGTGAGTTGGATGTTGATCACCTGATAGTTTATAGTCTTATCCAATTGTAGAGCCTCCATCTTCCAAGACCTAATCTCCAAGCCTTTAAGCTTCCTTTTGAGAACCAATCCTATGATACCAATTATTGATTTAAGGCCGAGTAAACTAGATACTGAGAATGGGGGGGAGGGGGGGGGGGTGTGAATAAAGATCTATAAAAATTTATACATTTTCTCAAATTCCCACATCCAATAAAAACTTATGCATCTAATAAAATAAATGTAAACTTACTATAACATGTAAATCAATTCAATCACATGCATGAAAGTAATAACACATAACACTATATTTGTCACCCAAAAACCCTCAAAGGTGAAGGTAAAACTAGGGTGGGGATGACACCCACAAATATTGACTACTATAGTAATAAAGTTAACTAACTAAGGTTACAATGTTTGACCATAATAAATGATCTACTCTATGAGGAGTCCGTTAGGTTTCTCTTGGTTAGAGGATTTGACACTTACAACTAAGGACTCTGTTATGAGATTTACAAAGATCTGTTAAGACCAATCTACTAAGAGATTTATCTTGATTCAAGTCTATTAAAATTGATTCAGTACTTGAATCTTGGTTTTCTTTACAAGCTGATTTCAAGTCTTCTCCTTACTAACTAATCCTCTCCTCTGATACAAAGTATTGTCTTTCCCTTCTGCTTTCACTGGTTGTGAATAAGTCACTTGTTCTACTAGATGATAATAAAACCATTGAATGACTTCTGATCTCCTTCTCTTCTCTTCAAATGAACACATATGACCACTTTGTTAGCTCTTACATCCTCTTAATGTAGGTTAAGATCAATGCTTTATAAAGATTCCATGAAGAGTCTTCTAGATGTTTCCATATTTTCCCTCTTCATCTTGATCATTAAACATACACATGGGGACATGTGATCCATGCCATGTAAATATTATATAACAACCTCAACAAGTATTAAATATTCTATAACAACCTATTCAGAACTTAAGTATACCTTCTAAGTTGGCCTAATAATCATTTTGCCTAAACTTTGTTCCATTCTTGAATTTTATATAAACTCTGCATTGCTTGGCTTCTATTGTTACTTGCTCAAAATTTTTGTTGCTCGGCCTTTAAAGTTTTGATGCTTGGCATACACTACATTCGACACATACTATATCACTTGGTACTTATATACTTGGAATAATACTCGGTCACTGAATGAGCTCGATCCATATACTATATTTTACTCGACTTCTTTACAATTGCTCAGTACATACTAGCTTATGTACATGACTCAACCTATGCAGAGTAGATCATTCACAGTGATGACCATCTGACTCTTCCTTGTAAATGATTAAGTGATTGAAACTAATAGAGAACAGAGATTAGAGATACCAAAAATCCCCTACCTACTTTAGAGAAGATGATGGAAAGAATGCATCAACCCATTGGTACATAGCACTATTGTTTATCTGGACTGAATGTTGGTGCTTCCTTTATGGGGGAGCATCTGTGATTAGGTAGAGTCATGAAGGACTCTTGCTAGCTGATATTAAATAGTGTCTTTGGATACTTGAGCTGATTGAAGATATTGAGAAGCAAATTGACATAATGATTCATTTGCCATCAATGTTAATGGAGGAGAGATTGCGCGAAAAACATCACATAAGAATGGGGAGACAAGTATCTCTTGAGAATGGAGGAGAGTTTTACAGAGTATTGATGTCAATGGGGGAGAAAAAAACACTAATGAAAAGTTGTTCCTGAGAGATTCTGATTTGATTGATGGAGAGGATATGAAAAGATGAGAGTAATGATAACAAAAAAGTTGTATTTGGTATTCTTGGAACTTAGATGTAATTCATCTATGTTTCCATCAATGCCAAAGAGGAAGATTATTAGGATGAATGCTAATGATATTCATATGAGGGAGTATCCTAGCATTTTTGGAGCATTGGAGAGACCGATAGCATGCCTGCATGTTGCATTGATGATTATGTTTGTCATTGATGTCAACATATTAAAAAGTTTGGTAGTGTAGCAGACAGAGATTGAGATTATAAAAATTGAGGATTAAAGATGAGATCAAGTGAAATTGAGAATATGTTTTAAAAAGTGTCCTAATGACATGGATAAGAGTACAACTAGAAAGTCAAAAAATAGTGACGATTATTTGAGACTTATAGAAGAAAATTTATTGACAAAGTTCTTGAGAATTGGTTTCTAGTAAATGGGTTATATCTCCTAATAGGGATAGAATCTATATGAGTGAAGTTAGATAGAGATAGAAGACATCTTGATGATGATGTCAGTGAGTATACAAAGTTTGAGGTCACACATGCAAGAAGTTATAAATACCATGAGTCGACAATATCATGTAATTATGAAAAGATGTATTGTAGTGTATTATCTTAATGAAGTCCTATTGTATTTGTAATTGTAATTGGGAAAGACTCAAGGTTGACTCAATGAATTATTTTGAGGACTTGGTATAGAGGAAGGATTATTTCCTTGATTATCATGAGAAGAATATGTATTGAGTGGATTAAGTATATGTGGATATGAAGTATAATGCGAGTAAGTGATCAAAGGGATTATTGTGATGTGAGTTTTAAAATCTAGTATTGAGATCTAAGAACTGTTTAGTGTAGAAAAAGCACAACACGAGGACATAGAAAGAGTATGATTTGCTAAGATTATTTGTAAATTCTATTGTTCTAAAAGGAATAATATAGATACCAGTTGGTTAGTGAGTTCAGTGGTCTTTTACCTGAATCTTTTTGGACAATTGGTTCTTCTATCTTCCAAAACTCCTAATAGGGTTGGTGAGACTCCTAATAGAGTTGGAATCTCTTCACATGGATTCAACGTCTCCTAATAGGGATTGATATGTAATGAATTTATTTCATTGGCTCCTAATAGAGTCCATCCTCTTACAATGAACTTATATATTAGTACATGATTTTGTGGGTACCATCCCCACTAGGGTTTTCCCTTTGATCAAGTGGTTCCCTAGTTAACATATCTAGTGTCATTGTGTATGTGTATCATCTTATGGTTTTGATTCATATTGATCACATGTTTGAGATTTAAAAAGGTTAATAAAAGCTGTATTGATATGACAATTGATTCACCCCCCCTTAGTTATCTTGGTGGACTTTACTTTGTAACAAAAACACTTATAATGACACGTGTCATCGACACACCATAAGGCTAATGTTGTGGAAGGAACACTCACTTGAAAAAGGAAGATGGTAAAAATGACCAACATGAAACCCACAAAGGCACTTTATAATGTAGTGCAAGTAGAACAAGACACAAAGATGTGCAAGATCCTGGAATGCAATTAAGTGACACTTTATGTTAGTGCATTTGTAAAAATGCAACAAAAGGATGTGAACAAGAATTAGAAGAAATAATGCTAATAAAATAGGTAGTACAACCCATGATGAATCATCTAAAGCAAAGAAATTGATCTTCAAACCTAAAACAACCAAGATACTCACCAGAATGCAAACATACAAAAAATTAAATATAATGTGCATGGAGCACAATCTGGAAAAATAACCCGCATCACTAAAAAGGGTGTAGAAAGACCTTTCCAATGATATATAAAATTCCCAAATCAAAGAACAAATGCTCAAGATATATCTCTTGGAGTGAAAAAATGAACTCTTGACTTTGAAAGAAAACATGCTATCAAAAAACTACCTGTATCATTAGGACAAATTTGGAACTTGCTTTCTGACAATATCTTATTTGTAGAAAACCAAAATTGTATGCTGGAGATATGTGAAAAAATGCTAAGGTAGGTCCAAATAGAGCCAGAAGGGAAAATAGGCTGTTGATGTAATGTTGACATGTTGCTGATGTAAGAAAATGGTAGGACAAGCAAGAAGGATAAGTGCAGAGCCTGTTAGATTTTTAGGACCTGCATAGTGTAGGTATAGGGTATGGGGTGACCCTTTATAAAATTGACTCCCATAGTAAAATCTGCTCACCCAATTTTTAACAATAGGCATGCACCAAAGTTTTTTGACGTAATTTTAACTTAAAAACATACATTTTTTCCACCAGAAAAAGTATAAAACCTTTTTTAGAAATTTTTTTAAATGTGCCATTTTTTGTTATTTGTCCCCAAGATCATATGACCTTGGTCTAAATTTTTTTTCCACAGATCTCAACAACATCTAAACTGGACAAATTATATGGAAATGGGGTTTTTTGTTTTTTGTTTTAGGAATTTTTTGCCAAACCTGTGGGCCCCTTTAGCATCAATGGGACCACCACAAAACACCCCTCCCTTATTTGCTAGTTTTCTAAATTGACCAATGGTTTTTTCTTTATTTTAGCATTTCTTCTGAGAAATTTCTTTTTGGTGGCCTTTAAAATAAAACACATGCTTTATTTTTGGTGATTAGAATCAATTTTCTTGCACTGGCTCTACTTTTTTTGGCATCTAATATTTTTCTCGGCAATAGAGCATGTTTTTATGGTGACTTGGATTTTTTTTTTCTAGCAAAGGGATTTTCTAGCATTTTTTTGCCTCGATGGTTGAATGGTTGTCAAATTTATGCCCACCATTCATTGACGCCAGTACCATGTTAACATAGAGCTAGGAGGGAAAATAGTCTAGTGATGTACCAAATTTTCTATTTTGATAGATTTTTTTTTCAATGTTTGGAGATCATTTTCGCACTTTGGGAGACATATCTTGAGCATGTGATCTTTGATTTGGGAATTCTTTATATCATTGGAAATTTCATTCTATACCCTTTCTAGTGATGCTACTTGTTTTTCCAAATTATACTCACTACACATTCTTTTTGTTTTTTTGCATTTTTTCATTCTAGTGGATCTATTTGTTGTTTCAAGTCTTACGATTGATTTTGTTACTTCAAATGATTTTCATGGTTTGTATAATATGTTGTATAAGCCCTATGTCTCTTCTGATCCTTGTTGACATCCTTTTGTATCATTTTTGCAAATGCACTGAGATAAAGTGCCACTCTATTGAATTTTGGGATCTTGCACACCTTTTAGTCTTTTTGTACTTGCACTACATTATAAAGTACTTTGGGGGGTTTCATGTTGGCCATTTTTTGCATCTTCCTTTATTAAGTGAGTGTTCCTTCCATGACATTAGCCTCATGATGTGTGAATAAAAAATTTCATTATAAATATTTGTACTTCTTCTACACGTTTGATGTTGTTGAGCCTTCTTTCTATAGGAGATATTACATTTAATATCAGTGTTCCCATCTTACCTCTCATCATCATAGGGGGTTATGTTGGTTTTATTTCTTGCTTGGTTCAATGGAGTGAGCTATGTATTTAGTATTTGATCCTATGTACTAGGCAATTACAATGGTTGGATACCTATGCATTTTAGTGAGATGGAACATTTACTATATTGAGACACTTTCATTCCTATAATTGGAGTCCATGAAGATATCTTCCATCTTTGACTAATCAACTCTTTAGACTTAGTCTTCTCAACCTAGTCATGTTCTATTTAGTGGAGGTTCTTCAAATCTAGAGTTTGATAGTGTTTTGAGCTTCATGCTTTGGTGGTGCTTTTCATGATCATCCTTTTGTTCCTATCTCCTAGAACATTCCTTCCATCTCTTCTTGGAGTATGGTTTTTCCCTTGTGATTTTCTCTATTTCTCCTCTTTACAGATATTTGGTTTTGTTTGGATACTCAATCAAGCCTTATTTGTCAAGATCCATTTTCATTTGCATTTTTCTTTCAACAATAGTTTCTTGTTAATTTATGGAGCAATAAACTAGACACTAAAATAGAGGGGTGAATCATAATCTATAACAATTTATACTTTTCATAGATTCATCCACATCTATCAATAACTTGTGCATGCAAAACTACAAATGTAAACTTGTTGTAACATGTAAATTAGTTCAATCATATACTTGAAAGTAGTAACACATAACATAATATTTGTTACCCAGAAACTCTCCAAAGTGAAGGTAAAACTGGGTTGGAGATGACACACATGAATATTCACTACTGTAGTAACTAGTTAAGGTTATAATGTTTGACCATAATATATGATCTAACCTGTGAGGAGTCTGTCATGTTAAAGACTTAAGAAATTGTTAGGTTTCACCTTGTTAAAGGATTTGACACTTATAATTAAGTAAGGACTCTATTAGGAGATTTACAAAGATTTGCTAAAACCACTCTATTAAGAGATTTATCTTGATTCAATACCCGACTCTTGGTTTTCTCTAAAAGCTAATTTTGAGTCTTCTCCTTACTAACTAATCATTTCCTCTAATCTGATAACACTTGTCTTTCCTTTTCACATTCATTTCTTATGAATAGGTCACTTGCTATGTTAGATGATAATATAACCCTTGAATGTATTCTAATATTCTCAATCCATCATAGTATAATCCTTCATGTTTACACATATACTCTTCTCATTCTTCTCCTTCATTGTGTGTATTATCTATGTTAAGATCATCACTATTTAAAGATTTCCATAAAGAGTTTTCTAGATGGTTCCATGTTTTACCTCTTCATCCTAATCATTGAACATACACATAGGGATATGTGATCCACATCATGTAAATTTTTTGTAACAACATCTTCAAAACTTTAATAAAATTTCCAAGTTGGCCTCATAATCATTTTTTCTCAAACTCTATTCCATTCCTAACTTTTATGTAAACTCTGCATTGCTCAGTTTTTAATGTTTTTGATGCTTGACATTGCTATTACTTAGCCTTTGTTAACTTCTGATTCTCAACATATACTATATCACTTGGTGCTTGTATACTTGGAATTTACTTAGTCACTAATAACTTTCTCAGTCATTGATGAGCTCGGTACATATAGAAAATTTCTTTGTGACTATATACTTACTCAACTTCTATAGAACTTTCTTATTACATACTATCTTATGTATATGACTTAGCCTATGTAGAGTGGCTTGGTCACAGTGATGACCATCTGACTATTTCTTGTAAATGACTAAGTGATTGACACTAATAGACAATAATGGTTAGAGATACCAACAATCTCCTCCTTTGAGATTAGTGGAAAAAACACTTTGTCATATTTACATTGTGTTGTCACATCAATACAATATGATAAAATTAGTTCTCCCCCTAAGCTTTACAACTTATGAACAATGAATCAATTCATTACAACCTATTTACTGTACCTCTATATCCTCTTTTCTTCTTAAATAAATTCTCCCTTGTATACATTTGCCCCTTATTTTTAAACACTTTATGTCATTGTTTTTGGGGTTGAAAGAGTTAAAGTAATCTATATGTTTCAATGAATTCCTTTTGAACTTTGGTAATCATCGCCAGTGCATGATTCCATGTGGTTCTTGGTGCCTTCAAAATTTGATTATGTAGTTGTAGTTTTATAGCTAAATCAATTAAGCTCTTAGTCATTGATAAGTTATGATCTTTTGTAATAAGATCCTGGGCTGCCTTTAGTTCTCTCTACATGATGTCTAGATGAGGTATTGTTGGTCATTTTTCCTTCTCGCCAAAATCACCACATTTGAATTTAAACATAGTAACATCCACATATTTGAATTCAAATAAATAAAGGCATGAAATACTTATATTAAAACCTTATGATATATTGTTTGATTGTGCTTTTCCATCTTGTGGGCCCATATTTTATTTGTCGTTAGATCCTTCATCATCCATGGTGGTCACTTTATTGCTATGCAGAGTTGCACGACCTTTATTTCATGTGACATAGTGACTACTCAAGGTGTTTACTTTAGTGGACCCCCCTTTCTTTTCAGGGCACGTCGATGAGTTTTTGGGTTTCTTATTGGGTAATATTATGATGTAGCATGGTGGGACCTTTCCTTGTGGGCCAATTCCTATAGAGTTCATACATCTTCCCAGTTGTCAATCTTCCTAGGATCTATAGTTGTTAGCTTGTCGCTATGCAAAACTGTGAGCACTTTAATTATGCGACATAGCAACATCAGACCACATGTCTGTATGGGTCCAAGTTCTTTTGTGGGCTATAGGGTGATAGGGTGGTGAGTTCGACTGAGATGGCTTATAGTGGAATCTTCATTGGCTGAGCCTCTAATGTTTTAAAGTCATGGGCCACATGTTCTTAGTTTATACCTTCTACTGTCTGATGCAAACATATCAATAGTGGTCTCTTTGTCACTAAATAAAGTTGCTCGATTATTATTCATAGCAACAAAGTGATGAGTTGATGCATAGTAGGTGGGTCTATTACTTTGTGGGCCATGGTGTGGTGGGTCAGTATCAGACAGGTTGGAAAAGGGTCATGTTTATATTGGTTGGTGCACTAACACGTTGGGTGTACCTTTGAGGCCATTAGATGGAGGAAAATCAATGTGTCTCACTTTGCCACTATGGAAAAATGATCAACCTTTAGCTATAGCAACATAGTGAGGTCTTGCTACCTATCCTGATAGGCCTAGTTGAGGTAGTCATAGTTAAGCTAACCGTCATGTGACATCACGATTAAGTTGAAGGTTGGCGTAGATAATAGGTTTTATGGTCAACCACACAGAGACCTTGTTGGGGTGAAAAAATAAAATAAGACTATTGGCCCATGTGGCCCATCTTGGTTGCAAAATTTAGTTGACTTTTTGACTTTGCTGATTCATTGAGCTAGAATTGAGAAAGAACTATTTTCTTGCATGATTTGATCTCCATTATTGATTCCAACCACTTTCCAATGAATCTTATGCCCAGTAAACAAGGAAAAACACTCCATCACCTCTAGTTTTATCCATCTACTTGGTTAGAGAAATTTAATGGCATCATTCTATTTTCTCAAGGCTCTGTTTGGAAAAATGTTGGATTTCTTTGTATTTGAATCTGTGCCAAGAACATATTTTATCTAGATTTGTAGGATTGTTCTTTGCAATATTAAATGGTAGTGGTTGAGTTTGGTTTAGGGTGAAAAATATCTTAGTTATGCCTAAGCTATAAAGGTAGTTTTTGTAATCTTTGTAAAGGTCGACTCTTCTCTATTTTCTCTGATATTGCTCTATGATTTCACTATAAATTCCCTTTGCCTCTGAACTTATATGACATTCTACTTTATCTCCTCCAGTCATTGATGTGTTGTGCAAGACCTATTTTCTTCCCATTAGTGTATTGTAGATATCCACAATCTTGCAAGACTACATCTCCTTTTGGCCTATGAATGATATATAAGTTAGTTCTCTTCTTCCTTGTGTCATTTATTTGGGTTTTTTGATTTTCATGTGATTGTTAAATTAAAAAAAGTATGGATGTGTGTATTTTTTGGTGTCATGTTGGTTCATAAGTGCATGTACGGGCATAGATTAGTTTGAACACTCTATTTTGGTGCATCATGCCCTTAGGTTAGAAGTAGGTAGAGTTTCTTTTTATGCATTCCTTCTCCCTTTTCCTTTCCAAGAGTAGTTAGCTTGGAGGTTGTTTCCATGTTTCAGAAGGTTGTCCTTAGGTAAAAACTTTGGACAAGGGTGCAAAATTTTGTGACAATAATTTTTGGCATGCCTGATGGGAAAATATTCAAAAAATTCCAAGTCTACTAGTGTCAAAAGGAAGATTTCAAGATTAATGTTGAGAAGATAGTGCTACTCTCAGTGTTGAAAGTGTTCAATAGGCTCATCCCACAAAGAACTTCGCAACTCTAAATCCTTTACATTTGGTTTAGATTGAGTTGCAACAATTCATGCCCAAAGCTAAAACAAGGGCATCTTCTAGAAGTAATTTTTAGTATCAAGAACTCTCATTTTCAAATCCTAGAAGAAGAAAGACTAGAGTATCTTTATCACTAGTTAGGAGTACAACAGTAACAAATACACCTACAAGATCCATCTCTACTCCTCCTATTGTTAGATCTCAGCCTAGGTTGTCATCTTCTCATATAAATAGACCATTATTCCATATGGCATAGACTAGAGCTCATGCTTCTGCCACCTTAATGGTGGAAGTCCTCTTTTATTGGCCCAAAGACATGACATACCAGTAGCTACACTCAAAAGTATACCTAAATTTACTAGTGAAACTTCCATTTCTCCCTTAGAACATATTCAAGAGGTTGCAAATGTTTGTAATATCCATGGTATTATAGAAGATGATATGGCTGTTAGACACCTAGCTTCATCTTTAAAAGGAAAATCCCTACAATGGTATAGGAATTTATCGCATGGTTCTATAACAGATTGGGATGGATTAGGAGCAAGACTATGTAAACACTTTGAGGACAAAAGAGACTATTTGTCACTTTTAGAACAACTAACTACTATAAAAAGAGTCCCCCATGAATGTATGACCGATTTCAATTACAAATTTTAGAAAAAATGGGATAGAATACCTACTTCAATGAAGCCTACCCCTAGTAATGCCTTCTTACATTACCTCAAGGCTTTTAATAGTGACATTGCCACCACAATCCAAACCAGGGGAGGGGACACTTTACCTAATTGTTATGAAATTGGAATAAGGGAAAAAAACATATTGATACAAGGAGGAAAGTTAGCCCCAAGGCCTCATATACCTTTCTTCTCTAATGTCCCAAATCACCAACCAATAATGGCCCCTATTACCATAACTTCCACGTCACAATCCCTTGCTCCAATCACTCAAACTTCAACATCTTCAAATGGAATAGATGAAATCAAGGAGATGGTGTAGTCTATGATGTTGAACATAGATAAAAGATTGAAAGGCCAAGAGAAGAAATTGGAAGATATCTTCTCTATGGTGCAAAAAGTGGGCAACAAAGTGGTGACGTTGGAAAGACAACAAGCTCAAGGTAGTGAGCCTCATTAATTGCAATAGAAAACTCCAAATAATAATAGGCCACCAAATCATAATTATGGAAACAATTCTTTTGATTAGAATAGGGAAAATAGTCATGCCTCTACCTCAAATGTAAACCAAAATAGGGCCATAGTCCCTCAAAACAATATTGCCCAAGATCAAGATTTTTGTGCCTCCTGTAACTACTCTTATGCCTATTGCATGTGTCAGAAGGTTGAATCTTATTTGGCTTTGAGAATTCAAGACCATACAATAGGATGATCATACAAGGAGAACCAATCTAAAGATGCCTCATATATGCAAAGATAGGGTGATTGCTCCTTTATGAATCATCAAGTGGAGGAACATTGTAATGTAAACCTGAATTCCATTGCTTACAACATTAGGAGCAAAAGAAGAGCTATTGGAGATGCTACCCCTCCTCCTCCTAATCAAGCTTCAATATCAAATGTAGTACCTCATATACAAGCAGTAGATGATTGAGACAATGCTCCTCTACAACAAAAATAGAGTAATTATAGAGGAGATGTGGATAGTCCCCATGTTGTTCCATCTCAACCTCCTACACTTGCAATTCCCAAAGCTTCTACTAGAACACACAATGCATCATTCAATGTAGTAGATTAGATGAAGAAGACAAATGTGAATATTTCAATGTGGAATGTTGTTGCTACTATACCCATGCAAAAGAAGCTGCTAAAACAAGAGTTGAAAAGTATTGAACCAAAGGATCAGCCACCTAGCCTGGAAAGTTCCACAAGCCTAGTACAACCATAAAAGGAGGTAGAAAAGAGTAAATAGGCTAAACATCCTCCATTTTATGTTTCTCTAATTATAGGGGATAAACTAGTCCACAATTGCATGATTGATTCAGAGGCTAGTAGTTCAGTGATGCCTAAGTGCATTATTGATGCTTTAGAAATGAAATATGAACCCATTGTTAGGGATGTATTAAAAATGAATGATAGTACTATAAAGATTTTAGGGATCCTTAGGAATGTGGAAATGACCCTACATACATGCCCTAGTTATACCATTACTCAAGATATATTAGTTGCTAAAGTCAACCCACACTTTGCTATCTATCTTTCAAGAGATTTCACTGCACAAATAGGTGGTTACATATCTTCTGATTGGTCA
This sequence comes from Cupressus sempervirens, assembly GCA_028749045.1. Taxonomy (NCBI): domain Eukaryota; kingdom Viridiplantae; phylum Streptophyta; class Pinopsida; order Cupressales; family Cupressaceae; genus Cupressus; species Cupressus sempervirens. The sequence continues at coordinate 530,649,551 of CM053793.1, forward strand.
CATATGATTTTTAGAACAAGATATGGGACCAAGGCTTCAATCATAGAAGAGCCTCTAGCCCTCCATCATATTGAACCCTACACCCCTAATCTCATCAATATGAATTACACTATCTTAGAAATGGATGAGAATGACATAGTGAATGAGCCTACCACTTCTCCATTAGAGATACCTAATTTTCTCTTAGATGAATGGGCTAATGCATGCCAATTCGATCCCATATTAGAAACCCTTGAGATAGTTCTTGGTAGATATAGTGTGTTAGAAAAGGATGCTCTTGTCCCTAACCTTATGAAAACCAAAGAAGATGTGAGTGAGATATGGAATATGTATTTTGATGAATCAAGGAATAAGAATGCATCAGGGGCGGGTGTGATGTTGATTTCTCCTGCACAAGTAAGGTACTACTTCTCCTTTAAGCTCCAATTTAGTTGCACCAATAATGTGGCCAAGTATGAATCCTTGATCCAAGGTCTCCTGCTTGCTCAAAAAAAAAGAATTCAAACTTTGAGTGTATATGGAGAGAGTGAGTTGGTGGTTAATCAAGTGAGAAATCAAAATATCACTAAGAATGGATTGTTCAAGTCTTACAAGCATATAGTGTGGAATTTTCTTGAAAGTTTCAATGCATTTAATATTTAGAGTGTCCCAAGGAACAAAAAAAAACATGTTGATAGGCTTGCAACAATTGGTGCTCATTATGATATACTAGAGCATGTCACTAATGAAAAGAAATAGTAAATCAAAAATTTTGTAAGACCTTCCATTTTAGATAATTGCACAAATTGGCAAGTATTTGATTCTGATTTACATATTGTCAATTTCTTGCAAAATGAAGCAGAGTTCTGCTAGAAATTAGTCCAAGCTGTAAGGTCAGTATGGGGACTAGATTATGAACCTAAACTCCAAAAAATTTCCTAAAGGTCTAGTCACCTTAGAGGGCATTTTCAACTCTCATGATCAAAAAAAAGGCAAAGGTCCAAACTTGATCGCAAAGAGGGATGACTACACACCTATCATTGTTACTGATAGAAGGACTCTTAACTTGGGGAAGGTATGCACTGATGTTGGACAAGAAGTTTTCATTAATTTATGTCAAGAATTCAAAGATGTTATTTCTTGGACATATGAAGACTTAAGGGGTTTTGACTGAAATTTATTTTAGCATACCATAGATTTAAACCATGATGCTAAGCCTATTAGATAAAAAAAGAGGCTAGTGAATCCTAAGATTGAACCTTTAATGAGAAAAGAATTATCCAAACTTATAGAAGCCAATACCATTTTTCATATTAAGCTTCATGGGTAGCCAATCTTGTTCCTGTTAGAAAGAAGAATGGAGAGATTAGATTATGTTTGTATTTTGGGATCTTAATAAGGCTACTCTTAAAGATCACCATCCCCTTCCTTCTATGGAACAAATTCTATCCAAAGTTAGTGGCTTGGAAAGGTTTTCATTCTTACATGGTTTTGCAAGCTATAATCAGGTGCTAGTCCAAGAGTTAGACAGATGTAAAACAACATTCACTACCAAATGGGGTACCTATACTTATTGCAAGATGCCACTTGGAATAACTAATGCAGGTGCCACATTTTAGAAGGCAATGGAGATGGCCTTCAAGGATGTAGTAGAAAATTTTGTATTAGTCTATCTTGATGATATAACTATTTTCTCAAAACTTGCAATTTATCATTTTGATCATTTGAGATATATATTTGAAAGATGTAAAGAGTATGGTGTGTCCTTGAATCCCAAGAAGTGTGTGTTTGCCACTGACCAAGGAAAGCTCCTAGGACATATTGTGTCAAGAGATGGGATAGCAATAGATTTAGAGAGAGTAGAAGCAATTCTCTCTCTCCCACTTCCCAGTCATAAGAAAGGATTATAGAGATTTCTTGGTACCTATGATCAACTTCATAAGAAGGTTCATTCTTGACCTTGCCTCCATGGTAAAGCATCTCATAGCTATGTTGAAGAAGAACACAGTGTTTACTTGGACCAAAGAGGGGGAAGCTAGTTTTGAAGAGATCAAGAAATCAATTACATCAACTCCCACTCTTGTCAATCCCAAATTTGATAAAGACTTCATCCTTTACTCCCTTGGATGAGAATCAAGTATATCAACTATTCTAACACAACTAAATGATGAGAATTTGGAGTATTCCATTACTTTCTTTAGCATGGGGATTAAGGATTATGAAGAAAGATATATCTACATAGAGAAACACATCCTTGCTATTGTAAGGGCTTTCACAAACTTCAAATGTCTTTTGTATCATAACAAGGTTCAACTCTTGGTTCCACATGCAAGTGTAAAGGAGTTCCTACTGAACAAAGATATCAATGAAAAAAGAGCTAGATGGATCAAAAAAGTCATGGAGTATGACATTGATATCATGATCACCAAACTTGTGAGAGGTAGGAGATTGTATGAGCAAATGGTCTCTTCCTTTGAGACACCCAAGGAAGTTGCCCTCTTAATATAGGATGAGAAACTAGCAAGAAATGATAATCCAAAGAGTTGGATAGATGAAATGATGACCTTCTTGATAGGAAGTGGATACCATCAAGGATTGGGTAGAACTAAAAGGAGATAGTATAGGCTTTAGTCAATCCCTTATGTCATAGTTGAGGGTATCCTTTTTAGAATATATTTTAATGGAACCCTATAATTAAGATGCATTGACATAGACCAAGTTGAAAGAATGATCAAAGAGCTTCATGATGGTCCTGATGGTGGCCATTTCTCAGCAAGGACAACTACAATGAAGACCATGATGGATGGTTACTACTGTCCATCCTTTTTCCATGATTTTCTTAAGTATGTAAGGAAGTGTGAAGCATGTGCCTTCTTCTCTAGTAAGAAAAAGCTTGCAACTCTTCCTCTTCATCCCATTCATGTGGACCAACCTTTTTCTCAATGGGGATTGGATTTCATAGATCCTATCAATCCATCTTCCAGTTCTAGTCACAAATGGATTTTAGCTACTATAGATTACTTTACCAGATGGACAAAACTAGTATCTTTAAATGATGCCACAAAATATTCAAATTTTGAATTCCTTGATGGAATTGTGACCAAATTTAGTGCCCCTTCAACCATTATTTCAGATAATGCAAAATATTTTGGAAGAGCTCAAATTTGTGCATGGGTAGTTGATCATATTATCTACTTGAGTACATCCTCAAAGTACTACCCTCAAGGAAATGGATGGGCTAAGTCATCCAACAAAAACCTAATTAAGATTATGAAAAGGACTATTGAGGACAATCAGAGGTGTTGGCATCAAAAGTTGAGGACAACACTATGGGCTGATAAAATAACACCTAAGAGGGCCATAGGAAATTCACCCTTTATGTTGGTATATGGTAGGGAAGCAAGGCTTCAAATTTCATTAGAGTTTCCATCCCTAGAACTAGCTCATTAGCTAGAGCTAATGGAAAATGATGCCATGGTAGTAAGAATAGCAAAAATGATGGAATTGGAAGAGAAAAGGAAATAGGCCATGCAGACCCTAGAAACACATAAGCAACAAGTAAAAAAGAGTTTTGATAGGAAGGCTAGAGTTAGAATCTTTAGAGAAGGTGATCAAGTATTAAAACAAGATGCAAACAAGGAAAAACTAGGGAGACACTCAAAATTTGATACATTATGAGTGGTCCCTATGTGGTTATCAGTTGCAAACAAGCCAATGCTTTCAATTAAGTAGGCTCAATGGTGAAATTTTGCCTATTCCAGTTAATGGGATATATCTTAAGCCCTACTTTTGATAAAGGATGAGTACTTCATGTATATAATCTAGAATAGTTTCTTGTATTTTTTCTTGTTTTCTAAGAAGTGCACGAGCACATGAGTTTTGCAACGGTCACATAATTTTTTTGGTTCCTAGTTCTAGTTGTAGAGAGGTAGGATTTTCAGTGTTTTGTTGTTGCTGACGTAGGGTTAGGGTTTCATAATGCATGGGATCCACATTTTTTGTGACTCTGTAGCCCAATGGATGCTTTAGGTCACTAGTCTTATGCATGAGACCACATTTTAATTTAAACATGGCAATGTCTGCATATTTGAATTCAAGTAAATGGAGGCACAAAATACTTATATTAAAATCTTATGATATATTGTTTGATTGTACTTTTCTATCTTGTGGGCCCATATTTTATCTATCTTCAAATACTTCATCATCCATGGTGGTCACTTTGTCACTATGTAGAGTTGTCACACGACCTTTATTTCATGCAACATAGTGACTACTCAAGGTGTGTACTTTGGTGGACCCCCCTTTCTTGTCAAGGCATGTTGGTAGGTTTTTAGGTTTCTTATTGGCTAATATTATGACGTAGCATGGTGGGACCTTTCCTTGTGGGCCAATTCTTGTAGAGTTCATCATGTATCTTCCTAGTTGTCAATCCTCCTAGGATCTATAGTTGTCACCTTGTCACTATGTGAAACTACAAGAACTTTAATTATGCAACATAGTGACATCATGCTACGTGTCCATGTGGGTCTGAGTCATAGTGATAGGGTGGTGAGTGATGAGAACAATATTTGTCCTAAATTATACCATATTTTATCTTCCGTATAAGCCTTCACACTCGTTTCAATCCCCATCTTCTATTCCATTTTCTATTCCATTTTCTCCTTCTATGTTGTATATGATCGAATATTTATAAGTAATATTTAATATAGTTATTAGATAGAATATGTGAATAAATAGATGAAATTGTATTTATCTAACAAGTTATGGTTCTTCCTGTCGCCCGCTATGCTTCTTCCTATAGCTATTTCAAAAATACAAAGTTCCATCCACTTTGAAATGTATTGCTTGTTATATCTTATTAGCATTCATTATTTCCTCAACAATTTAAAGCATTATTCCTTCCAAGAGTATTTACCAAGGAGTATGTTGAGAAAGAACTTAATAGGAATAATTACCAACTAAAAATAAGGACACTCAGTTTTGCATTTCCTTTTGCGAATAGATACAAATGAATCTGAAAAATCTGAGAGATGGGTATTGCCCAGAACATGCCCAATTACAATCCCTTATGGAAGAATCTTTAGAATGTGCATGATGGAAAAGTTAGGGGCCTCTTTCAAAATGTGATTTTTCTATTATGGGTTTGGATTTCAATTTTCAAAGTCTATTCTATCTTTTGTTGTTGTTATGACCATATTATCAGCTCAACTTCTATAGCTCAACTGAATTCTTATGTGGAAAACAATGAATCGAACCAAGCATAAAAGGTTATTCTTGCCAAGGAGATGAGATAGTATAGTCTCATGTGAAAATCAGGATCACTAAACTCCAAACTATTTTTCCATATTGTTTCAAAACCATATTGGTTGAAGATGATATTGTTATAAATAATAACAAAATGCTACGTACCTACATGAATCATGTGGATAGAATACACACCATTTTCTTTATATTTGTAGTTTTTTTACAGATGAACCTTCTTCAAAACCATAGCTCAAAATGATGGATGGAAATGAGGCTTCAATAATATCAACCGATGCAGTTGCTAGAAGTAATATTAATCCCTTTTTCACAGTTCCATTTCTGCAAGCAAGATTTACAGTGAAGATAATGTTGTTTTGATAGCAATAAGCTGCCCATTATTGGTATGCAAAAAATTTCTATTTTATTTCCACATACTACTTATTGTATTTATTTCCAAAATGTCTAAAAACCTATTATAAGATCTACATATAAAAGTAGTGTAAGCATATAGGAGAGGCAGATTGGTAATATACAACATTCTATAGGAAAAGATTATTGTACGCAGGTCTGAACTGTACTACTTTGCAATAAATAACAACATCCATTTTGGCATGGTTACAGTAATGTAGAGTTTGTCTCTTTATTCATCATGCAAACTAAGGAGTTTGGGCCCGCTCTTTGGTAAAGCACGATGACTATTTTATTTAGTGTAGTTTATTTTTTTTAATATAGTGTTAATAGTTTTATTACATATTCATGTCTTTTAATAAATTAGATTTTCAGGTTTTCATCATTATATTGATTTATAGATTAGTTAATACTTTAAATTATTATTGATATTATCTTATTATAGATTGATGTTTTTGAGTTTGCTTTATTTTTGATGTTCCTGTTGCCAAGAAGTGACAGTTCCTGTGGCTAGGATTTATTTAGTCTTTCATAGATTTGCTTCGTGTCTTGTAGCTGCATTCATAATCCCTCATCTCACAACTATCATCCCTTGATGGCATACTACTCGGACACCTTTCGCAAGCTTACGCTCTCAAATTGACATGTATAGACCACCCAAACTTCATTATAAATCATTAATTCTTTATTATTATTTTCCCTAGTGTTGGCCTATTAGTGAGTTAGATTGAGATGGTGTATGGTGGAATCTTCATTGGCTGAGCCTCTAATGTGTCAAGGACATGGGCCATATGTTGTCAGTTTATACCTTCCACCATCTGATGAAAATAGATCAATGATGGTCACTTTGTCACTAAGGTAAGTTACTTGATAATTATTCATAGCGATAAACTGATGAGTTGATGTCTGGCAAGTGGGTTTGTTCCTTTGTTGGCTATGGTGTGGTGGGTCAATGTCAAACATGTTGGCAAAGGGTCGTGTTTCTATTGTTTGGTGCATTGACGGGTTGGGTGTACCTTTGAGGCCATTAGATGGAGGAAGATTGATGTCTCTCACTTTGTCACAATGGAAAAATGATTGACCTTTAGCTATAGCAACATAGTGAGGTCTTTCCACATGTCCTAGTAGGCTTAGTTGAGGTAGTCACAAATAAGCTAAATGTCATGTGACATCGCAGTTAAGTTGAAGGTTGGCATGGTTAGTAGGTTTTATGGTCAACTGCATGGAGACCTTGCTAGAGTGGAAAAATGAAATAAGATTATTGGTCCATGTGGCCCATCTTGGTTGCAAAATTTAGTTGACTTTTTGACTTACCTATTTTTTTGAGCCAGAAGTGAGAAAGAATTTTTTTCTTACATGATCCAATCTTCATGATCGATTCCAACCACTTTCCAATGAATATTGTGCCCAGTGAATGAGGGAAAACACTCCACCACCTTTAGTTTTATCCATCTACTTGGTCAGAGCAATTTAATGGCATTTTTCTATCTCCTCAATGCTCCATTTGGAAAAATGTTGGATTTCTTTATATTTGAATCCGTGATAAGATCAAAATTTCTCTAGATTTGTACGATTTTTCTCTGCAATCTTAAATGGTACTGGTTTAGGGCAAAAAATATCTTAGTTATGCCTGAGCTACAAAGACAATTTTTGTAACCTTTGTAAGGGTCGACTCTTCTCTATTTTCTCTAATATTGCTCTACAATTTCACTATAAATTCCCTTTGCCTCTAAACTTATATTACATTCTATTTTATTTCCTCTAGCCATTGACGTATTATGGAAGACCTATTTTTTCTCATTAGTGTATTGTGGATATCCACAATCTTGCGTGACTATATATCCTTTTGGCCTATTAATGATATATAAATGAATTCTCTTCTTCCTTGTGTCATTTATTTGGGTTTTTTAATCTGCATGTGATTGTTAGATTAAAACAAGTCTACATGTGTATATCTTTTTGTGTCATGATGGTTCATAAGTGCATGTATGGGTAGAGATTAGTTTGAACACTCTATTTTGGTGCATCAATCCCTTAGGTTAGAAGTAGGTAGAGTTGCTTTCTATGTATTCCTTCTCCTTTTCCTTTCCAAGAGTAGTTAGGTACATCTTGATAGTAAAGGAAGCCAACCTTCTCCAAAGATTCAACCTCATAGTTCATGTCCCACAACTTGGAGGTTGTTTCGATATTTCACAAGGTTATCCTTAGGTAAAAACTTTGGACAAGGGTGAAATTTTTTGTGACAATAGGTAAAAAAATTTCCTAAATTGAGATCAATTTGGATCTCATGGTGCTATCATTTTCTTGAAGCTCGACCAATGTGTCTTGAGCATTCAGTTGAATATTGTAGTGATAAGTGCTAGATCTTGCTGATTCTGAGATAGCACCACTGGATGCTTTCATCTCAGCCTAAGTCTTATCTACCCATGCTTGAATATTGTCTATAAACCTTGTCACATTTGTCAACATCTATTAAAATTGTGTACACACATTGTACCCTCTATATAATATCCATCATTATCTATTCTTTTTCCTACAATAGCACCTTATAATCATCTATAGTTATGAAGACTTTTTCCATAACCTTGGTCTCAACTCTTCTTGTTGATTAACCCATTAACTTTTCATTGCATTCAAAATTCTCAGCACCTACTTGATCAATGATATTTACTATTTGATTAGTGATAGGTGTCTCTTCATCTAAGTTCTGTATCTCAAAAGCTTAAACAAAAATATGCGTGACATCTTATAATCCCTATTTTTGGTTTTGTCCTCTCCTTAGCTCTTATTGTATCTAATTCTTCTTCAAAATTTATTGTAGCAAAAGGTTTTGCTGCAAGGTGAGATTTTCCAAATCAAATTGTGGCATCTCAATGATCTCATCAAGAATAACTTCAATATCTGGTGAAATATCTTTTATTTATTTTCTCTTCTTGTTCAGTAAAGGGGTGTTAGTTCTCGATACTACCTTAGGAGTAGGTGAGGGTGTGTCACCACTTGGTCTCACTTTTGGATTTATTCTCAAGGTAAAAAAAAATCATAATTGGTTCAGTCTTATTTAATTCTTTTGTTTCCTTAATATGAGGTGCTGAAGAAATCTTGTCATTTTCATTAGTTTCTCCATCTTTACCATCTTCTTCTTCATTTGTAAGCCTAACTTCTCAACTTCTAGAGTGTTAGGAGTGTTAGCATGTATAGAAGACATGCTTCCTTGTAGACTCAACACACTAGAGCTTTGTCCACTATTGTGTTCATCATCAATATTCATAGTCTATACCTTCTTTGTAGTTAACCCAAAAATGCTCTTCCAAAGCAATTTGCTCTGCTATCATACAAATTCTTCTTTATTTTGTAGTATCCAAAAAATTATATATCTAGTCCCTTGAATAGATCTATTCCTATGCTATTTCAAAAATGTGTCCTTCTATTCTTGTGATAGATCAGACCTAACTCTGACTAGTGTTTTAGTTCTTATCTGATTTTCTACTTCCTCTGTTTGTTGTCATCTTCTCTCTAATCTCTCATATAGATCCTTGGGTATCTTTTTCTCTATTTTACTAGGGGCTAGTTTTTGATTTGACAACATTTCTACCATAGGCTCTTCAACTTTATTTTTATCTTCATTATCTAGTGTATCATATTTCACATATATGAAACTAGATAAACCTATAGATCTTCTTAAGTTGTCACACACCTCTTCAAAAGTCTTGATCTGCTTGATAGGCAGTCCTTTGACCAATATCCTTCTTCTAGTTTGAGGTACACTTGGTTTAGCATACTCTGCTAATATTTTATTTCCAATCTTCTTGAAAATAATAGCTACTTTGGTCCTTTTCTTATTTGGTGTTGGAGGTGTCACTGCCTTCTTCTCCTTTGTTATTTGATCATTCTTGCTTGGTGGTATGAAAAAAATTAGGGATTTACCCTTGTCAACTTCTTCTACTTTATATTCCTCATCACCACTATCTTGTTTTTCATCTTCACCAAGAACTTGATTAATTTTCATTGGTTCTTTTCTCTTGCCTAGGGTGCCTAGTTTAGCTTCCAAGTCTTCAATCATTGTCTTTCTTTTCTTCTCTTTGGAAGCTATCTTGATGTTAAGTGTTATCCTTTCCTTTTCTTCTTCATATCTTCTAAATGATTCGACCTTGATATCTATTTCTTCTTTAAATAGTGCATCAATGTTTGCACTTACAACATCACTATCTATCTCATATTCAAGTCTTTGTAGTCAGGCCTTCCTTAGCTTCACTGCTTGCACAAATGTGTTGTCCATATCAACAAGAAAAAAATGTCACTGTAATATTTTGTGACCAATTCCTTCGGTATTCTTATTCTCCTTTTTATTCTAAACTTTAATTCATCAAAAAATATTTTTATTGCATTATTGAGATTGTCTCCCAATTGAGTAATAAACTCATTGATTTTCCTTGTCACCAGTTTATCTTGTTCCCATACAACATTGCCTTTACCATAAGAATACTTCTAAATATAAAAGAATGTATAAACAATTAGGGAATCAAACTTACACATTGAATTATTTTCCTTCCTTATGGATGATAGGTTTTCTACTAGTTATAACATTTATAGCTTGACAAGATTATACTCATGATCTTTCATCACAATCTTCCATGCTTGGTCCACAACCAATACACAACACTCTATTCTGATAGAATTTTTGAGCAATAACTCTCACTAAAAACTATATGAGTGGATAAAAAATTCTTGTAATGGATAGACCTCATCCATTCCACTCAACTTCTGTAATAGCCTCAATCTCTCCTCAGCACAAGTATCACATGGTTTTCTTCTTATCTAGAGTTAGATAACATGTAACCTTATGTATCATTTTCTTTGTGATCTGCACTAGTCCATTTTGTAACTAGTACTTCATATTATGAATTCTACTCAAGATGACTTTGATCCATTTGATTATGAAATTTCTCAAAAATTATAGGGCTCAAGTTAACCCTTTCCTCTTGATAATTTGAAACTCATCCTTCAATGTTCCTTCACTACACAACTTCTCATAAACTTTCTTGATCTCAAAATCTCCCACTACTCCAATTTTGTACATATAATTGCTTCTGACATCATGAATCATGATGACTTTAGGTGGTATCAAAGATATCACACCCATTGAATCTCCTTTTATAGCAATCTCTAGAATAACATGAAATTTAGGTGGAGGATAGGCATCACTCTTCACCAATTGAATTTTACTAACCTTTTGACTCATTCCAAGGGTCAATGAAGATGCCACGATCATAATTGGGGTTTGATATTCTTCCTTCTTTGGATACTTGAGACTCATTCACACTGTTTACTAATTTAAACTTCTTGATCAAATTGCTCCTTTAAATCTCTGATAGTTACTTAATATTGCTTAATTTATCTAAGCTCTTTGAAAATCTGGGTGCAAGGTATGAAATAATGTATTTGAATTTTGTTATATACCTTGTCTTTAGATTGATTAGGTTCACCAATAATGTTGTGTATTTCATTGAGTGGAAGCCAGCTAGCACAATGAATCAATCCCTTCTATAACCTTCGGCCTCTATTGGAGTACTCAATCTATTTTGCAATGCTTGGTCAACACAAACAATTTATGTATATTCAACAACCTTCCACAAGCTTTGTTGTCATGCACCTTATATATGAAAATATAAAATTTTGGCATACATTTATGTAAGCAATTGTTTTATGATATATCATTTAGGTACACAGTTTCATACAAACCTCTTTTGCTCAATTAGAGATGACATGATCATCTTCTCCATTGGATTGGGTAACCTAAGCTCCATTAGCTCCACTATTTCCATCTTCCATTTTCCTTGTCCACTTTTGGTTCATTTCATTTCTCACTTTCTCAATGTTCACTTTTCCTTTTCCTTTTTCCTTTATCTAATTTTTTGAATGTACTTGAGTCCTGTGATTATTGCTTTGATTTCCAAACTTGTGACATTTGGAACATGTATTGCTAGATGCATTGCTATTCTTATTTTGGTTTGACCAGTAGGGTTTTATCTTTGATCTACATTCAAATGCTCTATGCCCATATTTCTTATAGTTGTAGCAATATCCTTCAAATCTAGGTGTAATAGGTGCATTCCTTAGTCTTGAGCTACACTCATGTATTTGATGCCCTTGTTTCTTGTAGTAAAAATAGTAACCAATAAAATTAGGTTTATAATTTTTCATACCATATTTTTTTGATAGATATTCATAGTATGACCAATTTTTCTATAGTGATAGCATGTTGCTTTTTCTTTTGACTTTGCATTTCTCATTTATCCATTCTTGGATGATTCTTCTTTCTTAGTGCAAGAATGTCCTGACCCTTTAAAACAATTTGATACTTCATAAGTTATTAAAAATATTTCATTTCTTCCTTTGGTTGACTTTCTCCATATATTCCTTCTCATTATTCAATTCATTTTTTAGTATCTCATTGTCTGAATTGAGATTTGCAATTTCCACATCCTTGTGATTTAGTTTTTGATTTGCAATCATCAGTTGATTCATTAGATCTATTTGTGTATTTGTGAGCTTCTACACATCTGATATCCTTTCTTCAAGTTTGGTAGCCATTACCCTTTTGTCTTCTTCTTCCATAGTCCTTTCTTCTTCAACTTTCTTTCTTTATTTAGCCACTTCACATAGTCTCACTAATTGGATTTCATGTTCTCTTTTTAGTGCCCCTATCTCTTCATTGAGGAGTTTTTTTCTCTTTTAATTAGTTTAGAAGATTCTTTGTCATTAGGATTGATTGGTTCAAATGGTCCTCCTGCCTCAACTTCTTCATAAGATAATCACTTTATCTAGATGGCAATTTCCTTTCTCCTTTTTAGGAAATCCTTTAGATCTTGTCTTGCCTTCTCAAGTTTTTGTAGTGTGAGTTGGATGTCAATCACTTGATTGTCAATAGACTAGTCCAATTTGAAAGCCTCCATCTTCCAAGATCTAATCTTCAATTCTTTAAGCCTCTTTCAGAGAACCAATGCTCTGATACCAATTTTTAATTTATGGAGGAGTAAACTAAATACCGAGAGGTGGGGTGTGAATTAGAAATTATAACAATTTATACTTTTCATAGATTCATCCACATCTATCAATAACTTGTGCATGCAAAACTATAAATGTAAACTTGTTGTAACATGTAAATTAGTTAAATAACATGCATGAAAGTAATAACACATAACACAATATTTTTTACCTAGAAATCCTCCAAGGTGAAGGTAAAAATAGGGTGAGGATGACACCCACAAATCTTCATTACTTTAGTAATAAAGTTAACTAGTTAAGGTTACAATGTTTGATCATAATATATGATCTACCCTATGAGGAGTTTGTCTTGTTCAAGACTTAAGAAACTATTAGGTTTGACACTTATAATTAAGTATGGAATCTGTTAGGATATTTTGAAAGATCTGTTAAGACCAGTCCATTAAGAGATTTACCTTGGTTCAAGTCTATTAAAATTAATTTAGTACCTGACTCTCAGTTTTCTCTACAAGCTAATTTCAAGTCTTTTCCTTTCTAACTGGTCCTTTCCTCTGATATGATAATGCTTGTCTTTCCCTTTCACATTTAGTGCTTATGAATAGGTCACTTGCTCTATTAGATGATACCATAACCCTTGAATGACCATATACTTACTCAACTTCTATAGAACTTGCTTGGTACTTACTATCTTATGTGCATGACTCAGCCTATGTAGAGTAGCTCGATTGTAGTGATGACCATCTGACTTTGCCTTGGAAATGATTAAGTAGAAAAAAATGGTTTGAGATACTAACATTTCTAGGTTTTTAGCTACTCCCTAAGTTTATCTTAAGGGGGATTTTAGAGTAATAATGCATTTTCTTATTAAATCTAATCTACTTAACCTAAACTTTAGGCATATGATAATTAATTCTTTTATTAATTAATATCATGCAACCTAGGATATTTTTCCCTTTATGGTTTCTACCTTTTAGGCTTTACCTTTCTCCTTTTTATATTTATCTCTAACACCATGTTAGATTTGATCAATAAAAATCCTATGAGCCCATGAACACCTTCACAAAAGCTTGGTACAAGACAAGAATGGAGATGAGACAAATTGATCTAAAAGAGTAAAATTAATAATGAGAGAAATTCAAAGATTTACAATTATCATCATTATAAAAGGAGAATGGTAAAACCTGAAAGGTATAAACCTTAAAGGAAAAAATATCTTTAGGTTGTGTGATAATAACTAATAAAATGATTAATTATTATATGCTTAATTTTAGCTTAATTAGAATAGAGTAAATAAGAAAACACCTTATTACTCCAACCATTATTATACTATGGATGACACGTCACTATTGTAATTTTAAAATAGAGAAAAGTGTGGAATATATTTTATTCTTACATATAATAATAATAAATCAACATGTCTTTTTCATATAATCTTTTGTAGATGGGATTATCTAGGTACAATTTTAGATATTTGTGTTTAAAGTTTTAGCATTGAAATTTGTGGTACATGAGATTGATATAAGAAGATTTTAAACATGTAAACTTAATCAAGTGATGAATGGTGAAGATTTTATTTAGTGTCTAAATTCTTATGATGCATAGATAGAATAAAGTTGTGATAAAGTCATTTTTCAACTTTTAGATAAAAATATATTTTCTTCTATTATAGTTATTATATTATGGATAAGACATAATCATACTAAGGAGAAAAGTGTGGGATGTGCATTATTATTTTTACATATAGTAATAATTCATCAAGCATGTCTTTGTTATGCAATATTTTGTAGATAGTGTTATATATGGTCAATCTTAAAAAATTGAATCTAGAAGCTTAGCTTTGAGATTTATGTGTGTTAGATTAATATATTAAGGTAATTTTAAATGTGTGAATTTTTTCAAGTGATAAATGATGAAGATTGTCTTTTATGTCTAAATTCTTGTAATATGTAAATAGAATGAAGTTGAGATAAAGTTATGTTGTCAACTTCTAGATAAAAATATGTTAACTTGTATTGTAGTTATTATAGTATGGACAACACATCATTATGGTAAGTTTGAAATGGAGAAAAGTGTGGAATATGTATTTTGACTCTTACATATAACAATAATACATCCAACATGTCTATTTCATATAATCTATTGTAGATGGGGTTGTTTAAGTACAATTTTAGATATTTGAATTTAAAAGTTTAGTGTTAGAATTTTTGGTACATGATATTGATATGAGGATATTTTAAAAATTCATATTTAAATAAGTGATGAATGGTGAGGATTTTATATTGTGCTTAAATTCTTGTGATGCATAAATAAAATGAAGTTGGGATAAAGTCATTTGTCAACTTCTAGATAGAAACACATTTTCTCTATTATAGTTTCTATATTATGAATGAGACATTATCATAGTAAGCCAAAAATGAAGGAAAAAAGTATGGGATATGCATTTTTAGTTTTACACCTAGTAATGATGCATCAAACATATTTTTTAATACAATATTCTGTAGATAGGGTTATATACGATCAATTTTAAAAATTTGAATCTAAAAGTTTAGCTTTGAGATTTGTGTGTCTCAAATTGATATAATGTAATTTAAACTTGCAAATTTGAACAAGTGATGAATGATGAAGATTGTATTTGTGCCTAAATTCTTGTAGAAGTAATTTGTCCACTTTCTAGATAGAGATATGTTAAGTAGTATTGTAGTTATTATACTATGGATGACACATCAACATAGTAAGTAGAAAATGAATGAAAAAGTGTGGGACGTGCATTTTTTACTTTTAGATCTAGTAATTTCAATAATCACATCTTTTTTATATTATAGTTTGTATATGGGGTTGTCTATGTTGTATCCTAGAAATTTGAACTTCAAAATTTAAGGTTGAAATTTGGCTACATGAGATGATATAAGGTAATTTTTATGAGTAAATTTGAATAAATAATGATGCAATTTTAATTGTATTATAACTATTATAGTATGGATGACACATCATTATGGCAAGTCAAATTTGAAGGAGAAAAGCATGGGATGTTCATTTTTTTCTTTTACAACTAGCAGTAATGCATCAATCATGTATTTTTTATATAATATTATGTGGATGGGGTTATATATGGTCAATTAAAAAAAAATTAATTGAAAATTTTATCTTTTTAGATTTGTGTGCATCTAATTGATATAAGGTGACTTTAAACATTTAAATTTGAGAAAGTAATGAATGATGAAGGTCGTCTATTTTTTTTTCTAAGTTCTTGTGATATGTAGATGAAATTCAGTTAGGATATAGTTATTTGTCAACTTCTAGATAGAAATATATTAACTTGTATTACAATTATAATAGTATGGACAACACATCATTTTCATAAATCCTAAATAAAGGAGAAAATGTGTGGGATATGCATTTCTTTTACTTTTACACCTAG
The DNA here is from genome assembly GCA_028749045.1 of Cupressus sempervirens. Taxonomy (NCBI): domain Eukaryota; kingdom Viridiplantae; phylum Streptophyta; class Pinopsida; order Cupressales; family Cupressaceae; genus Cupressus; species Cupressus sempervirens. The sequence continues at coordinate 530,665,605 of CM053793.1, forward strand.
TAATAATGCATCAAAAATGTATTTTTTATATAATATTTTATAGATGGAATTATCTAGGTTCAATCTTAAAAATTGGAATTTAAAAGTTTGGGGTCAATTTTTATGTGAGATAGAAATAAATGTTGGCATAACTGTCAAAGTCTAAAGAAGTGACTAGTAGAAGCACTAGTGTGACCATTTATGTGATGGTTGTCATTGATGTCAAAGGCTAAGACAAATTATCAACCGGTATAGAGGCATAGACGATGAAGCATGTGAAGCACACACGTGTTACTCTATTTTACAATAATGAATGGAGAAGCGACAAGAATGAGCTGAGTAAGTTAGAAAAAAAGGGTAGTCTCACTTAGACAAAACATGGCTCAGACTATGATGATAGTCATCAAGCAAGAAGACAAGTTGGTATGACTGGGTAGCACAAAGAAGGGATGAAACACAATGGTAGAATGGATGATAAAAGGAAAGATACCTTTGACTTCCACATCATGAACTAGGTGGATCACGCCTAATAGAGAATTTAATAGGAATGGTGCAATTACATCAAGGAAAAATGGAAAAAATTAAATTTGAATTCTTTCTAGTAGATCAAGCCATCGAAATCATAGAACATCTATGACTTCTATTCATGGATGGTACATAACACAAGGCAAGAAGGTAAAATAACACATCATAGATGTTCTTTCTTAGAGCTATACACAGAAGCCACAAAATATAGTAAATCCCAAGAATTTGCAGAGGAGTAAATGCAATAATATTATATTATCTTCATTCAACATACTAAGCATCAGGCCTACTTGGTTGATGCCATATATACCCAAATTACAATTATCAATATTAGGAGCTTCAACTTACAAAGATAATCTTAAATATTCTCCTTCTATCTGACTTAGTTATTCTTTTCCTAATCCTAGATTCCTACTTTAATAGCCAAAAAGGCCACAAGTTGGCCTGACCAGAAGATTAATACAAAATATAGGTCCTGCCCAAAGGAGAATTCACCGACCTTACAAAAAAGAACATCATCTTCCACAGAGACAAGGATAGTTCTACACATGATCAAAAAAAAGATTCCCAAGTGTGCATAATGCCACAAAGCCAATTTTGCATGTTACTCAAGCTACCAAGAGATCAACATGCCTCAAACAAGGAGAAGGATAACTTTTACAAATGATGGAATTAAGTTTTGTGCTCTTAGACTAAGGATCCATGATAGGTCTAGATTAAGAAGTTGAAGAGAAAATCAAAACAAAAATGGCTAATCTCTTAACTAAAAACAAGAACATGGAAAGGAAATCTTTCTGGTGATGCAAAATTGCCAAAGTATCCAAGATTCTCCTACATCAGAAACCTAGGGTAACAAAAGAGCTGATTTCCACATTAGGAAGCCTTGATTCTCTAAGGAGAATCATAAAGATCCAACTAAGCCTCTATGATCCAAGAATTGTCTTCGACAAGTTAATTCTTCCATTGAACCAAACATTCTTTGTAATTTCTTCCTCTTGTGCTCTTACTAATTCTCGTAAACAAAATATTTTTAATCCCTTTTGTCTTCTTCTTATGATAATTACATTTATCAAATACATCTTTATCTATCTCATGACACTCATAGACAAAATTGAAATATCCATATCCTTGGGCAATTCAACTTCAAAGCATTACTATGATAATGTTTCTTCAAGATTTTACAAGGACCAAAATTCTTCATCTTCAACTTACTATAGGTGCCAACTAGAAATCCATTTTTATTCAAGTGTACCATTACCTCATCTCAAACTTCAGAATTCTTATGTCTCCTTTTCTTGTCTACTCTATCTTTATATCCTTGATTATTGTCACATGGATTTATCCTTAACTTTTCAATGCAAATTCTTCATAAAATCCACAAATTTCTTAGCTTCAACACTATTCTTTATCTCATCATCCAATCTTCTTAATTCAGTAGTTCCTCTAGGAATCATGCTATTTACAATTTCAAAGGAGTATTCTTAGTACTTCTATTCACATAATTTTTATATGTGAACTCAACTTGTGCCAAAATTAAATCCCAATTAGTAGGTCTATCTCCATCCAAAAATCGCAAAAGGTTAATTAGACTTCTATTCACAACTTCAGTTTGTCCATTAGTTTGTGGATGAAATGTAGAACTAAAATTAAGATCTATATTTAAATTCCTTTGGAGTTTCCTCCAAACATAACTAGTAAACTTAGTATCTCTCTCTAAAACAATAGTAGTAGGCAATCCATGAAGTCTCACAATCTCTCTAAAAAAGTAGGTCTGTTGTGTATTGCATTTGATGTCTTCTTACAAGGAATAAAATGTGTCATTTTAGAAAATCTATCAACTACTAAAAAAATTGAATCATTACCTCTCCGAGTTTAGGAAGTTTTAAAAAATTCCATCCCAAGGTTTGTTAGGAATAGGGAAGGGCGTGTACAAACCCAAATTTTGACTATTTCCTTTAGCAATTTGACATATTCTACAACTCTTCACCATCTTCTGAATATCCTTATATATATGCAGCCAAAATCATCTCTTAGAAATCATCTTTATAGTCTTATCAATCCCAAAGTGTCCTGCAAGTCCACCATTATATTTATCCTTAGTAATTCTCTCTCTCATAGATCCTCTAGGTATGCATGAATGAACTACCTTAAACAAAATATCTGCTTGAATTAAATAATGAACCTACTTATCTTTTTCATTAGTTATAGGGTTCTTACAAGCTTTCTAATGTTCTACAAAATTAGGGTTAGTTCATACAAATTTTTTAAATCCTCAAAACCAACCACTTCAACTCTCAACTCAGTCAACAAACTACTTCTACTCAAAGTATTTGTTAACTCATTAGATTTTCCCCTCTTGTCTTTCAACACAGAAGAATCTTTTTGCATATGCTCAACCTACTTCATATATCTTGGATTTAGCTTATTCTGACTTCCATAATACTATAAAGCTTTATGATTAGTGTACATTACAAAATATCTAGGCATAAAATAATGTCTCCATTTCTTCAAAGTTTCAATAATTTCATAAAATTCTTGATCATAGACTGATTATTTCCTTTTAGCATCATTAAAATTATCACTATAAAAAGTTGTAGGTTTACCTTCTTGAATCAAAAAAATGGTAATGACATTACCATTAGCATTGCAGTTAACTTGAAAAACTTTATAAAAATTAGGTAAAACAAGAACATGTAATTTTGTGACCTTTTCCTTCAATGTTTTAAATATTTTATTTTCTCCATGTGTCCACTTAAAATCCTTTCTTATCTCCCTCCATAGTCTCTGTCATAGCATTACAAATTGAACTAAAATTTGTGGTGAATATGCTCAAGGTGTTCTTTATTTTTTATTGAAGATAAATATGTCATAGAGATATACAATCATAAATATATGCAAGAATTTCTTCAAAAATTCATTCATCAACCTCATAAATGTACTAGGTTCATTAGTTAAACCAAAAGGCATAACCAATCACTCATACAAACCTTCATTACTCTTAAAAGTAGTCTTCCATTCATTACCTTCTCTAATTGTAATATGATAATAAGCTCTTTTCAAATAAATCTTTGTAAAATATTTTTCTTTATTCAACCTATCCATAATGTCATCCATCCAAGCAAAGGGAACCTATACTTTAGTGTTATCTTATTTATAGATCTAGAATTCATCTCCATTCTCCATTCTCCATTCTTTTTAGGTGCTAATACAACAAGCAGTACAAAATGACTTAAAATTTCTCTAATCAAACATTTCTCAAGTAATTCTTCCACTTATCTATTCAATTCCTAATTTTTAGATGGTGTAATTCTATGTGGTGGTTTATTAGAAAAGCTAGCTCTAGGTATTGTTGAGCTGTCATTTTTCACGATGCTTAACAACATGAATCCTTTCAAACTCCTCTCTTGAAAAGATAATCTAGGATCAACTCCAAGGTTCTGGGCAATCTTGTGACCTACTAAAATCCACTCAATTGAAGATAAATGTATTTTTTCATAGGGAGGAATTTGTTGATTTGAAACAATTTAGATAAGATGTTTGATCTGCTATTTTTAAAAGTAACCACAAAAAAAATATTTTTGTTATTTTCTATTTTATGATGAATGCAATTTATCAATGCAACTATATGAATTCCTAATTTATCAAGTGTTAGAAAAGAAAATAACAAAGATAAGATAACAAGAAGTTAAAGAAAATAACTTGAAAGAGAAATTCCTAACAGTCATAAACCATGGTTACAACATGTCTGTGAGTTAAATCATTGAAAAGATTAGGTAGGAAACTAATGAAAATAGAAGCAATGCTTCCTCAATTATACTAATGCAATCATCGATGGGAAATAAATAATAACTGAAAGATGTTTCACTTCTCATCGAATCACAAGGCCATAGAAAGTGCACTCATGCAAGACAAGAAGCTATGCAAGAACAATAAGGTGGTCTTTTCTCCAACTTGGTACGTTAGCAGAATTTGTTAACACGAGGCAAACACCAAAACTAAAAGATCACACAATAAAATCAACACAAGGAAAACTTTGGATCCATTATTATTATTATTTTTTAAAGAGGGGTAAACTCTTTGACCTCGAGCTACGAACTAGTGAGGCCACAAACGGGGGACCTCATCCCCATTAGATTTGAACCTTGATGGCAAGGATAACAACTCAATAACTTAACCATCACAACATGCCACTATTGGCATAACATTGGATCCATTATTATTCATGAACATGAATTCAAAAAAATAACACACTCCAGCAAGAATAACTACACTCATAATGAGAGCACCAATAACATATATTATTGCATCAAAATAATAGCCTAGAGTACATATTACATCCATGTATTTATAAGAAGTAATATTCTCTTTTTGTATTGAGAGTGAGAGCTCTTAGAATGCAACTTATGCTAAAAAATAATTAAAAAATTGTAGTTATCTACAAACTAACTCTCTAAATTGTGCTACATAGGTCTCCACCCTTGTTTATATCAATTAATGGGTGTATGAGCCTTTACATGACTTAAAGTAAAGAAAGAAAAAGTAGATAAGAAGAAGGAAGCTACAAGAGGATCTAAGAGTCATTGGAAGCTCTAAAAATGGAAGCTTGACCTTCTCTAGGTGTTTCTATGAGTTGAACTATCGTCAAAATGTGTTTTTGGTGCATGCTCTAAATTAGGAATTGGCAATTAATTGTTGGTGTATTATTACTTCTTTAAAATTTCCAGTGCACCTCTATGAATAGTGCACCTACACACCTATGTAATTTGCACACCTATACACTTGTGCACCTTGCACACCTGCACACCTTGATGACAGGTCCAAAAATCCAAAATTTTCCCAAGTTTCAAAAATGAATTTCTAGCTTTTGGGTTTTGTACCCCTTTATACTAGAGTGATGTTTGGATGTTTTCTCTTGAATTTCTCTACAATATTAGGTATTTGGGAAGATTCTTAAAAATCCAAAGTTTTATACTTATCTTTAGCTATCTATTGGTAGTTACTAACCTCCATACAGGTCTCTGTAAAATCCTCTAGTTTAGTGTCAAGTTCCAACAATACCTCTTCAATCTTAAATACTTGTTTGATATTTTCATCAAATAAAGCATCCTTAAAATTTCTTTAAAATTGTTGGAAAATTAATTACACTAACTTGAGCTTTATTTTTGACTCATCTTCAAAAATATCAAGGGCAACAATGTCATAGTACCTTTCTACTTCCAAAATATGCTCTTGAGTCTGGTCTCTTAACCTCTAAATATTTTCATGAAGTCCTTCCATGACCTTATTGCTAGAAGCTATCTTATCAAGCTCTTCCATTGTATATACTTCCATTAGTGTATGATACCTTTGACCTTTTATTAATGCCAAAATTCGTAGGTCTTTTGCCCAAGTATGTACCTCATCCATTAACCCAAAACCCTTTTTCACTATGGACACTGGTTTATCTGTACTTGAATGAATGTAGTGCAACAGGTTCAAATTAAACTATATTATTTATATGATCTTTTTCTTAAAATTATCATGCCATTGCTAACATGCTCCCAAAAATGGATCCATCTGAATCATCCCCCTTTCCTTCCTCTCTAATGCTGCAATAAGAGTGATCTGCAGATGGTCCAAGTCTATTAGGCCCTCTACTCCATGAAGATAGCCTCTCATAATCAAATTTTGTTTTCTCAACATTAGCAACTCCAACTCATTTCTATCCATCTTCTTGAACACTTCTTTTATGCCCATAGTGATCAAAATTTTGGCAATATCTACCATGGGCTTTCCTAACAAGACTTCTTTATTCGAATAGTCTTTAGGAGTCAAATCTTCTGTATCATCATGTGAAGGAGGGATGGCTATGTATGCAAGAAATTCCTAATTTTGGTTCTTCATGATGAAGGCTAGTGGTCATGCATCACCCTTAGGTGGCTTAGGCTTCTTGATGGCTCTTACTAGCTCATCCATTCCCTCCTCTATAGTTACATCATTGCCTCTTGTGTTGAACCATTACCTCCCTCTTTAGCCAAGTAGGTGTAGTGCCCATTGGAAACATATATTTGACTAAAGAGGGGGTTTTCACTGTAGGTCCCTTTCCCTTATCATTCCTCTCTAGAATCTTTTCCCATTGAGAAAGATCATTAGTTTGAATCTATGTGTCTTCTTAGGCTACGGTCCTAGCCTTGGTACTATGAGGAGTTTTTTGGGGTTCTTATTGTATTTCCCCCTTCTCTAATATTTCATTAGCTTGCATTTATTGAGGTTTATCTCCTCTGGTGCTTTTTCTTCTTCTTCAGTAGACAAATGAAGTGGTGTTGTAGATCCTTTGTCCATAAATGACAAATCCTAAGATGGTGTTGAGGATAGGCCCAAAGGTCCTTGAGGCAAAGGTGATATTTGATTCCAGTCCTCGCTTAGGGGTTGAATTATAGGAGTATCCCTAATCTTCTCCCCCACCATCTTATTTCCTACTATCATGAAATAAAAATCTAATAGATCAAAGACACCAGTCTCTTGATGCTCCATATCTGTGATTTACTATTGCTACACATCCTTAAAAGTTGTAACCTAAACAAGTTCTTTTGGATTGGATGGTGGCGTTAGAGAGGAGCTCCTTCTCTCCTCTTCTAAGGCCTTAGCTAAGTGAGTTCTATGACTCAAGGGAAAATTATCAAGTTCTTCCTCCTCATCTTCTTCTTTAGCTTCAGGAATAGTTTTAGGCATCTATGGAGGATGAGTATTCTTTTTCTTCAATTTTCTCCAATGTGATCCTCCCATAGTTAACTAAACCCTGACCTTCTTAGGAGCTAAGGGGGAGGATTCTTCCTCTTCTTTCCCTTCTAGTGGCACCCTCTATTCTTCTTCTCCTAGTCCATCCTATTCTAGGGGAGGTATTTTCCTTGCTTCTTTGGCTTGAGCCACATAATCATCTTGAGGCTATGGTTGTTTAGGATTTTGTTGTGTTTTTTGGGGTACCTAGTCACTTGTTTGTAGGATTTTTCATATCTCTCCTCCTTTGAAGTCCTCTATTTACCTTGAAGTACTCAATTTCTCACTCATCTTGATGAACCATTTCTGGTCTTCCTAGGGATTGGACTGGGAAAGTTGGCACCAAAACTTTTACATCTTTGACTTTCATAGATGTGTTATGGCTTGTAGAGGAATGAACTATAGAATTAGATAAATTTTGAATGGTTTCTTGATCTATTTCGGGTGTCAACTAGACAACATGCTAGGCTTTGTTGTTGATTTTTGCATTCATTATGGGCATGTCATATATCTTATCCCTGTTGTACAATGGGACTAAGTCATCTTCTTTGTCTTTCTTGACAACCTTAAGATGGATCTTCATCTTAAGTGCCTTTTTGGCTAAATATAGAGTCATCCTATAATAGTCTCTAATTTAGACATCATAGTCATCCATGGCATTCATCCAATGATCCTCTAGTGTTTCTTCATGTATGAATTGCTTCCCTACTAGATGCTGTACCATCCCAATATTATGAAAATTTGGGTGAGGGGAATTTTACTCTTCCAAGGTATACTGATCCCATTCTGAATTGAAGGTCATTATATCTTGTTTCTCCTTGACCTCAAATGCATGTATGGTTATTAGCCACACCCATGTCTTCTTGTGCTATTTACTCATGCTATCATATACAGATGCGAGCTTCTTGGAAATCTCCAACAAATGAGTCTATCTCACCGATATCTTGGGATCTTCTTTGGGTTTACTTGTGTGACTCCTACCCTTAGGTATGCGAATAATTTGAATTGAATATATTAGGCACCAATTTCTATGATCCTTCATGTTGCCTCTACTGACATCCTTTTAGCATAATTATCCTCTGTAAATTGGATGCACAAATATGAAATAGTCATTTGCTATCCTATTTTGTTTTCTCTAATATGAGAGCAAATTTTTACTAGTTGAGGATATACCACATAGGGCCAAGCATTAGCACCTTTCATGCTTCCCGTTTTGTACAATCTTGGGTAGTCCATTGTCCTTTCCACCAAGAAGTACACCAAATATGATGTCATATAGAACTTGGGGTTCATCTTGACTACAAGAAACTGCTCATCCAAGTTATCACTAAGCATTATGGTCCAATCAATAGGTATCTTGGTCATCCTAATGGTTTTAATGAAATGGACCATCCATATATTAAGTTTTCTAGCCATTGGTAAGACCATGACTCCGCTCAAGAGTACTATGGCATATCCAATATCATCCTTCATATAACCTTGAATCATATTTTCCTTTTTGACTTTGTGGCTTATTGATGTTCTATCAACAAAAAATGATGATTGGATTATCTCTTTAGCCTTCTCATTCTCGCAGTACCATCTTTCTTCTCCCTCATAAGATATCTATAAATGCTAATCAGCTCTAGGGAGCTAAAACACCTTCTTTATGTTTTGAGGTTGGAGGTTTAGGACTATTTTTCTTATGACACTCTTGACAACCTTTTCTTCAGTAATATAGTTGCTTGCCAATGCCATGATTAGTTTAACAGACTGTACAAATGTAGGATGTGATGCTACATTAACTAACCCTAATCTGATAAGTGTTAATGCCATTGAAGATCTTTCTTTGGGCTTGTTGCAAATAGTAAGGAATGCATTCCAATTGATATGTCCTAACTTAGTATCTCTGATTTTGGAGTGTCCATCTTGAAAATGGGATTTCTTTGGTGTACCTTGATATTTGAACACTACAAGTTTGGGAGCCATCTTTTGTATGAGTAAGGATGATGAAGGCACTATTTTATATGCATACAAGAAAGAAATTAGTTCAAAGAACTAGAAATATCACCCAAAAAAAAAACCCTAATTGTCAAAAAACCTAGCCCAAAACACAAAAATAGTGAAAAACTAGCTCAATCCTCCCCAATAGTCCTAGAATGCAAATAGCCCACCTTGCACACCTTGATAGGTGTACAAGGTACACTTAATGACCCCTAAGTGGTCATTTTATGTGTAGTTGCACACTTGTACACATGTGCACCTTGATGGGGTGTGTACATGTGCACCTTTCTTTAAGTTTTCTTTCTATTTTGTAAAAGTGGTGTGCAAATGTGCACCTTCAATAGGTGCACATGTGTGCACCTTTCTAATTAGCCTTAGGTTTCTTTTTGGTGTCTTTGTTAGGATGTTGTGAATAAAGTTACACATGTGCACACCTTGAATTGGTGCACATATGCACACCTTTGGATCTTAAGGCTTGTGCTTTGTGTTGTGCAGGTAGGGTCAAGTGCACCTTTGGAGGTGCAAAGGTGTAGTTCTGATGAGCACATGAGAACAATTAAAGAAGGGTGGAGGTGTCCTAGGCTTATATAGGTGTGCACACCATTTGGAGGTGCACATGGACAAATCCCCATTTGCATTTACTACACCTGCGCACCTTCGATCCATGCACTTGAAAAACTTAAAACCTATATTTTCTCTTATTCTAATTCCACTGGGTTTTCTCAACTAGAACCAAAGGCTAGACCAAGAATCTAGGGAGAGCTCTAAAATGACCCAGGCCCTAGACTAGGGTTTGGGAGACAAAAAAAATTACTAGGGCATCTCCATTTCTAGGAGAAATGGGGTGTGTGTTGTAAAACCACAACATGTATCAAATCCATACAATGACTTATAACCCTCACAAGAGATAATCCATTAGGAACATTATGAAAAATAATATCTCAAAATTCTTTGAAAAAAGATCTAACCTTAGGTGCATGCTCAAGTTCATCTTGTTTCTTACTCTTTATAGGGATCAAAGCAAAACAAAAATTCTTTTTTTTCATATCTTTCACAAATTTATTAACTTCAACCAAACAAACTCTAACCAAAGTACACTAAATTTCTTTAGATTTTCAACCAAAGGCAACAATAATTATTTCTTCCCATTAGCCCAAATAATATACTAATTCAATCTACCATAATGCAAGGATTTCTTATCATACTGGAAAGGTCTTTTCAAAAGTATATAAAAATGATCCATATGCATAATATCACACAAGACTTCATCAAGGTAATTTCCAATTTTAAATTTCATAAGGCATTGTTCACTTACAAGAGAATTATGTTCAACCTTGATCTAAGCAATGAGATAAGGGTTAGGGTGCTCCAACCTCTACAATTTCAGTTTAATCACCAATTTCTTAAATGTCAAATGCTCAGAGCTATCACTTTCAATAATCACTTTGAAATATTTACCTTCAATCTTACATCCGGTCTTAAAAATAATTTTCCCTAAAACATGTTCATTATCCATCTACTCATTTCATAAAATTTTTTTATAACATAAAATAAATATTTTAAAAAATGAATTGAACAATGTTGTCGGCATTTATTTTTTAAAAATAAAACCCCACCGCCTATGGGCAATGGGCCATGTGACCTTGCCTACCATCGTAGGGCCTGCGACGACTGTCATAGTACCTATGATTGCAGGTACGGTGCCATAGTCTGCAAGACGTGACCATGGGGTATGGGCCTCGCCCTCCCATATGCAATGTAAACTTTGTTATAAACTTTCTTTTAATTTTTAATTTTTTAATAAACGTTTCTCAAATGCGATTCACATTTTTAAGTATATTTTCCACTGCAACAACATACAATGTTTTAATAAATACATTTATATATATGCATATATATATATACACACACACACACAAATTGAGAATCAATATTTCAGCATTTTGAATATATATATATATATATATATATATATATATATATATATATGTATTTATATATATATATATGTATACATATATATATGTATACATATATATATACATATATACATATATATATACACATAGATATATACATATATATACATACATATATATATATATATACATATATACATATATATACATACATATATATATATATACATACATATATATACATATGTATGTATATATATATGTACATATATATATATATATATATATATATATATATATATATATATATGTACATATATGTACATATATGTAGATATATGTACATATATGTACATATATGTATATATATATGTACATATATGTACATATATGTATATATATATGTACATATATGTACATATATGTATATATATATGTACATACATATGTATATATATGTATGTATATATATATATATATGTATACATATATATATATACATATATATATATATATACATACATATATATATATATATATACATACATACATATATATATATATATACATACATATATATATATATATACATACATATATATATATATATATACATATACATTTATATATATACATATACATATATATATATACATATACATATATATATATATATATATATATATATATATATATATATATATATACATGTATATATATATATATATATATATATATATATATATACATGTATATATATATATATATATATATGTATGTATGTATATATATATTAATGTATGCAATTTTTAAACATATATATATATATTTTTTAAAGAGAACATTTACAATATTGCTTGCAATCATAAACATAATTTTCTTTTTAACAAATAGGGCTTTTCAATTTTAAGAACTTTCTTATAAAATATTTGTTCTCTAAATTTACTCAATAATTCTTCTAATAGGTCTGATTATAATTTTTTTAAAACTAGAATTCTTCATTAAAATACAAACCCTTGTCTAATCAAATCCTTGATTCTATTACAATTTGAATCCAAACCCGATTTAAAACTAATTTTTTTTCATGAATGGAAGCTAGGGTTTTGTAATTGAGTTCTTTATTGATTTCTTCACACAAGGAGAGAATCAACATGCAAATCCGAATTAAACATTCATCACAAGAATTATCCAAGCAGTCATCTAGCAGACATGATGAAGACAGGAAGAGGAAGTGTGCAAAAAGGGAATATGCAAAAATCACGAGTGCACTTGGATACTGATGCTAATTCCTTTCTCCTCAGAATCCGCAGAGCAAGCTCCTTCATTCTCCCACGTTCTTGGTCCTCCAACCATGCTCCAAACACTCTCTAAACCACTCTCTATAAGCTTCTAAGAGTGCCTCCTTATAAAGAACTCTCAAGAAGCACCTAGAATGTCTCTAGAAGCAACCATAAGGTGTTGACAACTAAGCATGGGTCTTTTCCAACCTTCTAGATGAGTCATAAGGTTGTAGACACCATGTGCTTAATTTGTGCGCTAACTCCTGTGTTGTCTACATGACAACTCTCGAGAATTCGCAAACTCCTAAATATTAAAATAATGCACATTAATTAATTAATTTAATATTCACTTTACTCTTTCCAATTTAATTTATTAATTTTTAAATCTTATGCACCAACTTTAATAACTCCACTTGTTTTATCTTAATATATTTATATTTTAATCACATGCACACATCATGCAATCTAGAACCTTTTCCACTTTTACATTTATTTTCGAAACTTAATTGCTAAAATATTTATTAACTTAAATAAATATTATCACATTCCAACTTTAAAATTATAACTTTTATCTTCAAATTTAATTATTTTCCTAATTAATTAAATAAAATAAATATTAAAAATCATATTAATTTTCCATTAAATTAAACCATTAATTAAATATTTTAATTAGGCTTAATTAATAGAAAATACACCAAAGACTCATAAAATAAAATACGAAAAACCCACTATAGCAAAACACATACAAAATCAAACCAAAAGGGTTAACATCATGAATTACGTCATCTGACGCATTCAGAGGGTACTCAACTCAGATACTTGTCCTAATTTTCAATTAGGAAAAATGGCTTAAAGGGTTGGGGTTTGGACTTGAGAATTTATCTCCCCTCTCTTACCATTGAGATAATGTGATAGGGTACACTCATCTCGGCAATTCAGGGAAGTCGATAACCAGTACCTGCAACCTGCATAAAAACCATGCATGTACATACTATATATATATATATATATATATATATATATATATATATATATATATATATATATATATATATATATATATATATATGCTAAGCTAAATAGGCAATGGCAGGAAGTGGTACATTGTGTAGATTCCGACTAGCAAGTGACTATGACTCCCTTCCTTAACCACATCAGAAATGCCATCCAAGAACAAACACACACACCATACACATGCAAGTATGGGGTAAGTATCCATAAGAAAACACATTTGATAATAAACCATCTAACTAATCAATAACTAAAAATAATGTAATAATCATCATGCATACATGAAATATAGAGTCTAAGTAATCTCATCACATATCAACTGAATCCATATCACAATATTTGATAGTCTCAAAAAAATACTACTAACCATCAACATAAAACTAGCCCTAAAAGAGTTCGACAATGATAACAAAAATGCGACCTAGGGGTAGGCACTACACAAGCAAAGTAAAATAGCTATTCCAATTAGGTCATTCCTCTTATTCTTTTCTAATCACTACAATACTAAATCCTCTTGGGGGTGGAACTTAAGAAGTTATTTGTATTAAGTTCCCTAATAGGGTGGCACATTTATTTGTATTTAGATTTCTTTTAACCAACCTTCTCTTAACTAGGAAAGACTCTCATAGGTCTTATCAAAATCCCTAAATTTGGTGACACCTAATAGTGTCTTTGTCCTATTCTAACAAGGATGAGATCTTGACTGGGTGCACTTCAAGAGATTACAAGATTTGTGAGGATCATCTCACACATTGTGGTTTTCACCCTAGCTAGGTTTCCATGATATAAATACTTGTATTATGTGATGTTATGTTTGTCTTTATTATAATGTTTTTTTAAACCTAATTGGATAAGTTATAACTATCATAAACAAGTAGATCGGTGAGAGGAAAGACATGTGTTTAAATTTAAATCTATCTATGATATTCTAATTCACTCCCCCTAGTATATTCATCTATGTGTGGACCAAAAATTGGTATAAGAGCCTAGGTCCTCTAAAGAAAGAAGTATAAAAACTCAAGGTAAAAGATCAAGATGTTGAAAAGAGAGGCACCAAAGTTTTCAAAAGAAGACTACAAATCATGGTGTAGAAAAAAGAGGCTATATCTAAGAACTCTCAAAGATGCATACTAGAGTCATGTAGGGACCAAATATGTGGAACTTGTTACTCTACTCAATGTAGAATTGATAAAGGACAAAGAGACTCACACAACCATAATGTATGCATTAGCTAGTACTCTATCTTATGATAAATAGAAGGATGTAGAGGAACTAGAGAAGACTATTGAGATGTGGAAAAATCTTAAGATCATCTATGATGGTGATAATTATGTTCAAAAGGTTAAAGTCAATAGCATTAGAGGAAATTATGATGAAATGAGTATGCAAGAAGGAGAAGACATTGAAACATATGGAAAATGGGTAAAGAACATCATGTTAGCCATCAAATCTTCTAAAAGAATGTTGTATGAAGATGATGTGACAAGAAACCTATTGAGAAATTTTCTACCCAAGTATTTCATAAGGGTTTCAACTATTTAGGAACTATGATCGATAGAGAAAATAGAGGCATCTCTTGAAACCATGATAAGTGATGTAGGAGCATCTAGTGGTGTAAGGGAAATGTTGTATCGCCCAAAAATATTCTTAGAAATAGTTTCTATTTAATGTGTTTTCATTTTTGGATACCCATTTGGGTCAAATAAAGGTTCTAACTCTCACAGTTCCACTATTAGTTTTTTGGGTTAGAGTTTTATTAGTTTTTAAGCACCTTGGGATACCTGTAAATATAGAAAATGAGTTATTTTGTAATTGAGCCAAAATTATGATGACTTAGAGGGTGTAATTTAGAGGGATGATTGTACTTGTAATTTAAAACACTCTAGAGAAAGAATAAGGTCAAAAGGCTTTATGGTTAGAAAGTTATTGTAGGTTTAGTTTTCCTGGAGACCTCCTAAGAATGCTTCAAAGTTAGATATGGGGCACTAAATGGCCTTGTACAAGGCCAAAAAATGGAGGATGAGAAAATCTGGTCCATAGGGTTGTAGAGCGCTTTGAGAGCTTTCTAAAAATGTAAACAGTTTGTCACTGGAGTTACGGTTCAAAAGTTATGCCCCCTGAAAGTTGGACTACCGTTTCTGGATTCTTCTAATTTTACACCAACTTCTAACATGATTTTTGGAACCTTCTATTTTTGTAGCAGATTCCAATTGGCATATTCTAGAGTTTATTCCTAACCCTAAACCATTTGGGGCTTATTTAAGAACATTTCTGGCATTGTAAAGGCAACTCTTAGTGGAGTTAGAGAGAAGGTATTGTGTGGAGGATTTATTTCTCTAGAATCATACTGTTGTAATCCCATAGGGAATTTTTCATTAATAATAATATTTCCCTTTTCTTGTGTGTTTGTTCTGGTCTTTGGTTGTGTCTTCATCAAGTGGTATTAGAGCAGGTTTTCCTGAGTGTGTAGACAAAGCGCCGACTGTGAGGCAGTTTGCACCAGGATTGTGTGGTTGTGGGTTTGAGACAAGAAGATGCCTCCATGAAGGGAACATGGTGGAAGGGTCAAAGTTGTTACTTATGAGGTTAGAACCCTCTAGAGACAAGTTCAATCTCTGCAGGAGGAGATCTGTAGAGGATTAAATGTTGTCGTAGGCAATGAAAGTGAGGAAGAAAATGAAGAAGAAAAAAATATTGGACAGGAAGGGGAAGATGAAGGGGAAGATGAAGGGGAAGTCCTAAATTAGGTAGAGGAGAGGCTTTTTAGGGCCATTTCTAAGCTTGGAAAAATACCTAAAATTGATGTGGATATGTTTTTAGGAAATCTAAACCCAGATGAGTTGATCGACTGGATCAATGAACTAGAGGAGTATTTTGAGTATGA
Source organism: Cupressus sempervirens (assembly GCA_028749045.1). Classification (NCBI taxonomy): domain Eukaryota; kingdom Viridiplantae; phylum Streptophyta; class Pinopsida; order Cupressales; family Cupressaceae; genus Cupressus; species Cupressus sempervirens. Next base: position 530,681,942 of record CM053793.1, read on the forward strand.
GGATATTAGGGATCCTAATAGGGTTAAGTTTGTGAAGGCCAAAATGAAAGGCCATGCCAAAATATGGTGGCAAGAGATTTAGCTAGAAAGAAATAGAAGAGGAAAGGAGAAAATCACAAGATGGGATCGCATGGTGGACAAACTAAAGAAGCAGTTCATTCCTATTGACTACAAGCTTGATTTGTTCAAGAAAATGCAAGGATTAAAGAAAACAGGAAAATTTGTCTAGTAATATACGGAGGAATTTTACCGACTTCTTATTAGGGTAGGGCATGCAGAATAAAATAAGGAGAAGGTTTCTCGTTACCTCAGTGGGTTACGACCTAGCATTCAGGAGGAGTTAAGTCTGGTTAGAATGACTAGCATTGAAGAGGAATACTAGTTTTCCCTATGAGTCAAAGAGAAGATAAATAAAAGGTTTGAAGGAAGGCAAAGAGGGCATGGCCAAGGAGGAATTGGTTATAGTAGGTCATCTAGAGGCCAAAATGAGGCTCAAAAGAAAAATGAAGATGTGGGTACTAGTAGAAACTAGAGAAATGAGGGTTTCAACCGCTCCTATGATCAAAACTTTGGAGATCAGAGAGGAAGAGGTAGAAGACATGGAAAAGGATCAAGAAGAGGAGGCTTTCGTGGTACCTATTTTCATTGCAATGAAGAAGGTCATTGTGCCTTTGAATGTCATCAATGACAAGGAAGAATAGATAGGAGAGCTGATGGTCAAGCAAGGGTTGCTCATGTGGACAAAGATGCACAATCATCACATTCTGAGGATGCAGAAAGAGGAGAGGTTCTCATAAATGAAAGGGTCTTACTAAGTGGTGAGATTGAACTTGGAAAAAGGAGGAGTTTGTTTCATACCAAGTGCAAGTGCGAGGATAAGTGTTGTGATGTGATTATTGATGGTTGCAACATTGACAACTTGGTGTCTGAGGAGATGGCCTCTAAGCTAAAGCTCAAAAGGGAGAAACACCCCCAACCCTATTGGATTGCTTGGGTGAAGGATTATCATAAGGTTCTAGTTAGTGAATAGTGTTTGGTGAAGTTCAAGATTGGGAGTTACCATGATGAAGTTCTTTGTGACATTATTCTAATGGATGTCTGCCATTTATTTTTGGGAAGATCATGGCAATTTGATAGACATGTTATACATGATGGTCATGCAAATACATACTCTCTGAAAAAGGATGCAGTTTGCCATAAGATGAAGCCCATGATAAAAGAAGGTGAAAAGGTATGTAGTAGTGCTAGTATATGTCTTGTTCATGGAAGAAATTTTTTGGATGGTATGAAACATCAACGTATGTGTTATGCTTTGATTCCTAGAAGAGATAAGGAAGGTGGTAGTGAAATTCCACCTAAAGTTTTAGGCCTATTATGTGAGTATGGAGATGTCATCTCTGATAATGTTTTAGAAGGGTTACCACCAATAAGGTAGATTAGTCATTCGATAGATTTAATCCCTAGAGCTAGTTTTCCTAACAAGGCTGCTCATAGGAAGACTCCTATTGAAACTAAGGAGCTAAAGGGACAAGTTTAGGAGCTATTGAGGAATGGTTTGATTCGAGAGAGCCTGAGTCCATGTGTAGTACTTGTAGTACTGGCACCAAAGAAGGATGGAGAGTGGAGATTTTGAACAGACTCCCGTGCTATAAACAGAATAACCATCAAGTGTCGATTTCCTTTACCAAGAATGGATGATCTTATGGACTGCTTAAGTGGAGCTCAATACTTCACAAAGATAGATCTCAAGAGTGGCTATCACTAGATATGGATATAAGAGGGAGATGAGTGGAAGACTACATTCAAGACCAAGGAAGGTCTATATGAGTGGTTAGTCATGCCCTTTGGATTGACCAACACGCCAAGCACCTTTATGCGGCTTATGAATGAGGTACTAAAAAAGTTCTTGGGAAAATTTATTATTGTCTATTTGGATGATATTTTAATTTTTAGTAAGACTTTGGATGAACATTGATTGCATATTCGTAGAGTCCTTGAAAGGTTGAGGGAAGAGAAAATGTTGATTAATTTGAAGAACTGTAGCTTTGTAAAAAGGGAGTTAGTCTACTTGGGGTTTATTATATCATTTGTGGGTCTCAAAATGGATCTAGAGAAGGTAAAAACCATCTTGGAATGGCCTAATCCAAGATTTGCTACTAAGGTGAGATCATTTCATGATTCGATTAGTTTTTATAGGAAGTTCATCAAGAATTTCAGTGGCATATGTGCACCCTTGACTGAAACAATAAGGGGGGATAGGAAAGAGTTCAAGTGGACTACAATAGCTGCAAGGAGTTTTGAATTGTTGAAGAAGAAGGTGACAGAGCAACTTGTGTTGGCACTTCCAAATTTTAGTAAAGTGTTCCAAGTAGATTGTGATGCTAGTGGCAGTGCTATTGGGGTCGTATTGAGCCAAGAAGGTAAGCCTATTGCATATTTTAGTGAAAAATTGAATGATGCAAAGAAGATGTATTCTGTTTATGATTAGGAGTCCTATGCAATTGTTCAGGCCTTAAAGAAATGGAGGAAATATTTATTGCCAAAAGAATTTGTCTTGTATACTGATCACTAGGCATTGCAGTACCTAAATAGCCAAGGTAAATTGAACGAGAGACATATGAAGTGGGTAGAGTTCTTGCAGAGCTATACATTTGTGTTGAAACATAGAAGTGGAAGGCCTAATAGGGTTGTAGATGCATTGAGTAGGAGACAATTTTTGCTTATAGTAATGCAAGTTAAAGTGGTTGGGTTTGATGAACTCAAGAATCTATACCCTAAGGATCTTGATTTTGCTGAAGCATGGAAGGCTTGTAAAGAACCTATTACTATATATAGGGCTAGGTGGCTAGATTATTTGATTTAGGATGGTATTCTATTTAAGGGTAGTTAGTTATGCATTCCAAGGAGTTCCATGAGGGAAAATTTGATCAAGGAGAAGCATAGTGGGGGGATGGCAGGACACTTTGGTTGAGATAAGACCATTTCCATTCTTAGAGAACATTATTTTTGGCCTCAAATGTCGCAATATGTGAAGAAGTTTGTATAGAGTTGTCAAGTATGTCAAGAAGCCAAGGGATTTAGTCACAATACTAGACTCTATTAGCCATTGCCTATTCGATTGAAGCCATGGGATGACATAAGTATGGATTTTGTTCTTGAATTGCTAAGGACAAAAAGGGATAATGACTCAGTATTTGTGGTGGTTGATAGGTTCTCCAAGATGGCACATTTCATCCCATGTCACAAGACTCATGATGCTATACATATTGCAAATTTTTTTTTTTAGAGAGGTGGTGAGACTACATGGTCTCCCAAAGAGTATTGTTTTCGACAAAGATACTAAATTTGTAGGGTATTTTTGGAGGACTTTATGGAAGAAGTTGAGGAAAGACTTGAGGTTTAGTTCTACACGTCATCCACAATCTGACAGATAGATTTAATTGGTAAATAGAAGTTTAGGCAATTTGTTGAGGTGTCTAGTGGGAGATAAGCCCAAGAGATGGGATTTGATTCTGCCACAAGCAAAATTTTCTTACAATAATTCTGTAAATAGAAGTACTGTGTAATGTCCCCTTTTAGGACATTCGATGATTTCTTGTTGAGTTCTATAAATTTGATAATATTTCCTATGATGTATTCCTTAATGTTTGAAAATATATTTATATCTAGTATTTCAAATGGTCGTGACTTTTTATTAATATTAATTATATATGATTATATATTATATATTAATAATATATTAATATTAATTAAATATAATCATATTATATATTGAATAATATATTATTATATATTATATATTATATATTATATTAATTATATATGATTGTATATTATATATGAATCATTTATTTATAATTATTTAGTATAGATATAATTGTCATATACTTTAATACATAAAATAATTGATTTATGTATATATATTATTTATAGCATGACAATTACATATCTAATTATATAGATATAAATAATATTCATATATATGTACAGTTATATAATAATATTTATAATTATATTATTATGATATATAATAATTTATATTTTCATCTTAGTATAATTATAATATTTTATATACATTATTGATTATTTTAATATTACAAACTTTATATATAATGCTTATTTAATATAAAATTATTTGTCAAAATGGGGACATAACATACTGGTAGATCACCATTCGAAATTGTGTATGGAAGTTGTCTATGGATTGCACCAAAATTGAGGAAAATGGATCAAGGGGAGAGGACAAGTGCTGAGGTAGAAGAATTTGCTAAATATATCAAGAGCCTACATGAGGAGGTCCATGCACACATCACCAAGATGAATCAACAGTATAAAGCCAGGGCAGATTGAAGGAGGAGACATAAGGAGTTCGAAGTAGGGGATATGGTTATGATACACTTACAAAAGGAATGGTTTCTAGTGGATACTTACAACAAGCTGAAGATGAAGAAATTTGGCCCCTGTAAAATTTTGAAGAAAAATGACTCAGGAAATGCATATGAGGTGGAGTTGTTAGACAGGATTCACATTTCTCCTATCTTCAACATTGCAGACTTAATAGAATATCATGATGATGGTGCAGATGAGGGGTTGATGCTGGAACCATGTCCAATTCCTACTTCTAAGAAGGAGGAGATAGAAGAGATTTTGGATAGTCGTGTGGGTAGGAGTACCAAAAAAAGGTAGTATGAAGAGTACCTGGTGAAGTGGAAAGGATGATCAATAGAGGACTCAACTTGGATATTAGTAGCAGAGGTTGCCAATTTGGGTTTTCCTCTACCATAAAGTGACAGGGTCACTTTTCAATCTACTCTAGGTGTCTGATGCAGGAGCATCCAGTGGTGTAAGGGTAATCCTGTATCACTCAAAAATATGCTTAGAAATAGTTTCTATTTAATGTGTTTTCATTTTTGGATACCCATTTGGGTCAAATAAAGGTTCCAACTCTCACAGATCCACTATTAGTTTTTTGGGTTAGAGTTTTATTAGTTTTTAAACACCTCGAGATACGTGTAAATGTAGAAAATGAGTTATTTTGTAATTGAGCCAAAATTATGATGACTTAGAGGGTGTAATTTAGAGGGATTATTGTACTTGTAATTTAAAACACTCTAGAGAAAGAATCAGGTCAAAAGGCTTTATGGTTAGAAAGTTATTACAATTTTAATTATCCTAGAGAACTCCTAAGAACACTTCAAAGTCATATATGGGGAACTAAATGGCCTCATATGAGGCTAAAAAATGGGGATGAGTGAAGCTGGTCCATAGGTCTATAGAGCACTTCAAGAGCTTTCTAGAAACGTAAACGGTTCATCAATCAGAGTTACGGTTCAAAAGCTATGCCTCTTGGAAGTTGGACTACCATTTCTGGATTCTTCTAATTTTACACTAACTTCTAATGTGATTTCTGGAACCTTCTGTTTTGGCAGTGGATACCAATTGGCATATTCTAGAATTTATTCCTAACCCTAAATGATTTGGGGCTTATTTGAGAATATTTTTGGCATTGTAAAGGAAGCTCTTAGTGGAGTTAGAGAGAAGGTACTGTGTGGAGGATTTCTTTCTCTAGAATCATACTATTGTAAGCCCATAGGGCATTTTTCATTAATAATAATATTTGCCTTTTCCTGTGTGTTCATTCTAGTCTTTGGTTGTGTCTTCATCAATAAGAAAGTTCACTATGTTTGAACTAAGCAATTTTGACAATAATCAACCTAAGGTCAAAGTTGTATTCAAAGATTTAGTTTCACTTACTACAATGTAAAGAGGAAAAGATGAAGTAAGCACTTCTAGATACAAAAGTGACCTAGAGAGTCACTACACTAAAGAAGCCAAACAAGAAGAGTTGGAGACTCTATTCACAAAGAGAATGATAAGAGTAAAATGGAAGTGTACAAATTTAAGATTCCATTCAACTTTTCAAAATGTAAAATATAGGACACTATGTTGCTAGATGTCTAGAACTAGTTAAGAGGGAAAACAAAAAAAATATGGTTAAGCTTTAATTGAAAGGAGAAGAAGTGATTCTATATTGTTTAGAAAGGTGTGGCTAAAGAAGATTCAATCAGTTTAGATGATGAAGATGTGGATGAAATATCCCTTTTATCTATAACAAAAGAAATGTGGAGAGAGATCCCTAAAATATAACACCAATAGCAACAAGAACTAGATAATAAATAGTGGTTTCTCTCACCACATGTATGGTGATAGGAGCTAATTCCATTAGGTGGAGGCCTACAATGGAGGAATAGTGAAGTTCAACAATAACTCACCATGTATTGTAATAGGTAAGGCTATTTTAACCCTAAACGAACCTACTAACTCCAAAGATGTATATCTAGTTGAAGATCTCAAATATAACCTACTGAATGTAGCTCAATTATTATGTAAAGGTTATAAGTTCAAATTTAATAAAGGGTCTTGCACAATGTTTAACATGAACATAGACTATTGGCTATAGGAGAACAAAGTAGAGGTAAAATATTCTACTTCAATATTTTTTGTGAATAGCTTCTTAGTAGCTTAGAATGATAGTAGTTGGTTATAAAATAGAAGGTTATGTCATGTAAACTTCGAGAGCATTGTTAAGGTAGGAAAGAAGAAATGTGTAATAGGTTTTCCTCCTATACTGAACTTGGCAATGTTATGTACAAAGACTGCCAACTATGAAAGTTGGCCAATTCTAGTTTTTTCTAGAAAATCATTTACTTCTAAACACACATTAGAGTTAGTATGTACTAGCGTGTGTAATCCTATGATGCATAAGAGTGTGTTTGGTGACATATAATTTATGTTGTTCATGAATGATTTTAATAGAATGATGTGGACTGTCTAGTTGAAGGAAAATTTAGAAGTATTTCACATGTTCAAGGCCTACAAGGAAAAGGTAGAAAGAGAGACTAGTAAGGAATCTAAGTTTCTAAGATTAGACCAAGGAGGTGAGTTTAACTTACAAGAATTTGATAGCTACTAAAAAGAACACAAGATCAAGAGGTAAATGTTAGCCCCTAAGACACCACAACATAATGGTGTTGCAGAAAGAAGAAAATGAACAATCACAACTATGTGCACCTTAAATTGGGTACACATAAAGATGGGTACTAAGAAAACTCCCTATAAACTATGGTTAAGACACTCATCCTTGGCGAGTTACTTCAAAGTGTTTAGAAGTAAGTTCTACATCAAATTAGACAAATATCAAGCAAATTTTGAACCAAAGAGTGATGAAGGATGCATCTCTTTGGGGTACTCTACTATGAGAAAGATGTACTAGTATTTGAAGTTGAGAATTTGACTCTGAAAATGCACCAAGATCACCTACAATGCAAATAGCTTGTTGAAGAGAAACCTAGGGAGAAAAGAGCTCGAAGAAAATACCACACAAGAGAATATTTCACAATAGGAAATTAGAATTGCTATGTGAAAATGGAATGAATTTACAATGAGTGAGAGACCAAATAAAAAGGCCTCATGGAAGCTTGGAATTAGGTAGGAGATAATATTGACAACTAAGCACACATCCACATCTACAAGAGGTGGAAAAGATAAGTATGCTAAAGGAAACAAACTCCCGCGTTGTCAACAACTAACCTCAACTACATGCATTAACCTAAGTAAGCTTAAGTAATAGAATAAATAATTAACAATTAATTGATTATTTACTCTAGCATAAACAAATCAAATTGTGTAATCTTCCAATGTAAATGTAGATGATTTTTCCAAGAAGAATGAATAAGAAAGAAAGAGAGAACTAGAAGAGTAAAAATAGTTTGTATATACTCCATTGGTTAAACAATGAGAGAGGTATGGGTAGAGGAAGCAAGAGAAGTATTTCAACCTTAATCTAAATAAGGGAAGAAGCACTTGAAGGAGAACTTATGCTAGTGAAGAATGTAAGAAGAAACCACTTAGCCAATAAAATCATTAGAGACAAGGATGTTGGAGTGATGACAAGGAGAAAACTGAGAGAGACAATATGTCTACTCTCATACATGGTGTCCAAAGCCACAAAGGAAGCACTTAAGGATGAAGACTAGAGAAAGATCATGAAGGAACAAATTGGCTAGATATTAAAAAATGATACACAAAGCTTGGTGACATGGCCAAATGAAAAAAATGTCATTGGCACAAAATGAGTATTTAGAAAGAAGAAAAAATGAATGAGGATTTTGAAGTGACTAGAAAGAAGGCTTGAATTGTCTGCAAGGGATATGCACAAGAAGAAGGCATAGAATATGGAGAGATCTTTGCATCGGTGGCCAAAATGGAGTGAGTTATAATACTCCTAACCTTTGTGTTGTACAAGAAATTTAAGGTATGTAAGATGGATGCGAAATCTGCATTCCTAAATAGAGTCGTGGAGGAAGAAGTGTAAATTGAACAACTAGAAGGGTTTGAGAATGAAGAAGGGTGTTGCACACATTACATAATCTTTCTTAGATTCTATTATTTTATTTTATTAAGTAATGTTGCACCTAGGAGCATCTAGATAGACATGCAACATGTAAATATTTTGATGGTTTATACTTGATGAGTTGTATTGTAACATTATGATAAGATTTATGTAATTATTTAATATTGGGGAAAATAATTAAATGTCCAATATTAAATGTGGGGTCAGATATGGGTTAGGTAGCACATGGTTTATGTAATACCATGTGGTGGTTTTGTGGGACTTGCTACTATTTAAGAAGCCAGAAGGGTAGTTGTTGTATGAGAAGAGAAAAAGGTGAAAAGACAAGAGTTTAGCAGGACAAGGCTTGACATGTTAGCCAAGGAAGCATTTGTGAAGGTTGGAAGCATGGCATGAAATGTGTACATTCATGCTTGTTCACATGGATTGATTAGTTGTGGCTATGGCTTTGAAGGCTTCCATGGTTGTATTGCAATAAGATTTTTTGCTAAATAATGCATGTTGATGGATGTTTTTGGAGGCTGGTTTTTCCCTCAATGAGGGTTTTTTAGGGTATATCTTGTGTCACAAATTTTGTGGGTTATTTTTCTATTCTCTTGCATGTTAATTTTAATTATATATTTATTTCAAATATATTATGGGTTATGTGGAAATGGTTATATTCCTTGTTGCAAGTTCCCTTACAAGTGGTATAAGAGCTATGGTTTTATTATTGTAACCCTAGATTAAATCCATGAGAATGCATGAGAGGATAAAAGAAAGGGAAAGATATATGAGTTTTTATTGTAGGTTTGAGGGTTTTTGGATTTTATATTATGATGGGATTTTGGTAGATTTTGGAAATGTGAAATTATTAGACAAAAGGGTTTTTTGGATGTATCATTTAAATGAGGGTTTTTGGGGGAGCTTGCAGAAATCACCTCCTAGGCAAAAATAGACCTCACCATTGAATTTGGGTTGATGTTTCCATAAATTTTGATATATAATATGCCCTATTTTGGCCATGTTGAGAGGAAATGAAAGTTTTTTTTAGTTTCAGCCTATGATGGCCATTAAATTTAATCCCGTCAGAATTTTTGTGACAAAAATAATAGTTTTAAAATGAAAAATCTTTGTGAAAATGGTAAAAAGACCATCTTAGTAAAATGACCATAACTTTCTCTCAAGCTATTAGATTTCAAACTTCTTATAGTCAATTGAAAGCTAATCTAGAGAACTACATTTTGATATAGGTTTGATTATATGATTTTGACATTTTGTTAGGTTCTAAGAGCCTAGAAGTCAGATGTTTTTTATTTTGAGCACAATTTTGGGTATAATTTGGGAATAAGGAGTCAAATTTTGAACCTTGAGTAGTTAATGAAAAGATCTTGGAGAGCTCTACACATTAGTTTAGATTTGGTGTAGGTTTTGCATGGTTTATTTAGTGATATATTGATCTGAATGGTTTATGATATATATTGACTAGGGTAACATTCTAAATTTATGACATTTTATGTTTTGGAGATTTGGATTTGATGTCATTGTATACTCAGTTCATATTTCAAATTAGTATCATGATGATATGATTATCATTGTTTGGTTTGGATAGGTATGATGACTTTTTGGTTCTACAAGTTGTGTAATATTGTAAGTTGTCTATACTTATAGGTTACATTTATGACTTGGTTATGGGTTGTCTTTTCCCATTGATATTTCATTTTTTATGCATATTTAGATTAGAGGCTTTGATTTGGGTTGTCTATGCCCCGAGTCACATGATTTGTTGATTTTTCTTTATGTAGAAGGGATGAGATGTTGTTACTAGGTACAATCATGGTGGGGGATTATGGTTGACTATTTAATGCTGATAGGTTGGAGACATTGAGAGTTGGTTGCTTGATTTATGGATGTAATCATGGTGCCATGGATTTTGGCATGACATGATTAGATATAAAAGTACATCCTTGATTTTCATTGGTTTGGATTCTTGATATGGTTATGGTGGTATATTATCTTCTTGGTTGGAATCATGGTTATTTGGTTTCTTTTGAGGAGCTCATGATGTGCACTTTGAGTTCTTTGATGGTTTGATGCCTTGGTTGATTCTCATGATTAGAGAAAGGTTTTTCATCATGGTGTCATGGATATCTTGGATACATGGTTTATTGGGAGCTTGTGACAGTGATGAGATGATAGTGTAGGATTAGTTCCTAGTTTTGGTTTATATCTTCTTGGTTTGGAGATCTTGGTTTCACTTGGTGCTGAAACTTTGGTTGTGTGTGTAGACCTATGGGATCTTTATGTAGGAGATGGATTTTATGATTCCATGAGTGACTTGGTACCACACTTGGGTGGGAGTTTTTGGCATTAATATATTTATTGAGTGTTTATAGATGTTAGAGGTTTGTTTTAGATCTTATTGCTGTAGAAGCATCTTTTACATTTGCATGGTGCACTTGGTTCTTCATGGTGTGTGGAGATGGTTGCATCTTGAGGCCTCATGGGGTTCTTGGTAAAGCTACAGTTTATAGTTTCATTTGATATGTTATCCTTGGTGTTAGGATGGCTTCATTATTGTGTCATAGCATATTCTTGATACACGTTTATATTTTTGACATGTTATAGTATGTTCATATAAATAATGTTGTCTCTTTGGTTGAGATGGTTAGATCATGTTGTCATGTTTATGTTTCTGAAGCCATGGTTGGAACTTTGACATTTATCTTGGTTTAGTTTCTTGGTATTGAGTACATTGATTATTTATTGGATACTTCATGGATGCTCTTGGATTAGAGAAGTATTTATTGGGATAGTTAATGGTTTGAGCAAGAAGTGTGAGGGGCATTCACTTGATATGGACTTGAGAAGAGATTGTCCTTAGATGAATCTTGGTTGAAGACTTGGATATCTTGATGAGAATTCTCATTCCCCACTCTTGATCTACTCAGTAGTTTACTACTTGAGAGGTATAGCCCATTGTTTCTCTTGGATGCATTATATTTATGTTTGTCTTTCATGGATATGGATCTTGAGTTGTGATACACAAATTAGTTCTAGAGGGTTCATTTCAGAGATGATTTACTAGTGGTTATCTCCATCTTCATATGTTGTTATGCTAGTTGAGTTTGGAAGATGGTTTTATATTGGGCATATTCCTTGGTTTAGGAATGGTTTATGAGTTTGATCTTCTTGTGAGAGGCTTACATTCATGATTAGTTATATGGTATGGTTTGGGTGTTGTTATGGCTTCTTGGTTGGGGTTTTATAGAGGAGATCTTACTTGGCATAGTTTACATATAGAGTGTGTGTAGAAGGACATGATGTAGGTTATTATTGGCATGGTTTCTCTCTAGTATTGATTATCATCCTAGATGTTCAATTTTTACTTACATTGGATTTGAGATTGGTTGGAGATTGTGATCACTAGTTTTTGTTCATGTATGTCATGTGAGAGATGACATGGTTATTTCTTTATCTATTTCCTTTGTTGGTTGTGGAGAACTTGGAAGAGTGTTAGATACTTGTTAAATGAGAGTTGTTCTTGCAGGTTATTGGTTTATGTATTGTAGATGTTCTTGATACTACATGGATTCACTTATTTGAGATGTTGTGAGTGGATAGGTTATATATTTGATATTTTCTTTTTTAGTGGGAGCTTCTTGGCATATATGTGGCTAGTATTTCTCTTGAGGCTTATGATTTCAAGTTATATATTGGATATGTTAATCTTATGAGATTCACTTGGTATGCCTTTGGAGGTATGGATAGTTGGATGGGTTAGCACTTTTTGTGGGTCCTATTTCAGCTATGGAGTTTTGATAGCTATTGATACATGTGATGACTTTTGGATTAGGTGTTTGTGCTTGAAATTTTAGTTGGTACATGATTTTATGATCCTTATGTGATAGGTTGGGTGGCTTTCTCTTTGAATGGATTCTATGTATGTCTAATGGCAGTGGCTTAATAGGAGGTAGGTTCATTCATGTTTGAGAAGCTAGACACTTTGATTTTTTTGTGGGTGCTAGGATGAAGTACATTGTGTACTTTGATCCACAATGGTGTATGTGCTATGAGGGATTGTTCCCTTGTTCATTTATAAGGCTGCAGATTGACCCTATACAATGTATACAACAAGTGGGGGATTTTTGAGATTATGGGTGTTACAAAAATTGCATACTATTGTTTAGATTCTATTATTTTGTTTTATTATGTAATGTTGCACCTAGGAGCATCTAGATAGACGTGCAACATGTAAATATTCCCGTGGGATATACTTGATGAGTTGTATTGTAACATTGTAATAATATTTGATGTAATTATTTAATATTGGGGAAAAGAATTAAATTTCTAATAATAAATGTGAGGTCAATGGGCTAGGTAGCACAAACTTTTAGCACATGATTTACATAATACCACTTGGTGGTTTTGTGGGACTTGCTACTATATAAAAACCATAAGGGTAGTTGTTGTATGAGAAGAGAAAAATATGAAAAGGCAAGAGTTGAGTAGGACAAGGCTTGAAAAGTTAGCCAAGGGAGCATTTGTGAAGGTTGGAAGTATGACATGGGATGTGTGGATTCATGCTTATTCATTGTTGAGCTATTTTTTTGCTTGATGCTTAATGATAGAAATCCTTTCGAACTCCTTGAAAAGTTGATTTGGGATCAAATCCCAGGTTCTAGGTGATCTTGTGACCTATTGGAATCCGTTCAGTTGAGGATAAATGTTTTTGTTTACAAAGAGGCATTTTTGATTCAAACCAATTTTAGATAAGATGATCAATCTTCTTGTTAATTGACCACAAAAAAAAATGTTTTTGCTATTTTAGTTGTTTTTAAATGAATGCAATCTAACAATGCAACTATATGAATTCCTAATTTAACCAAGGGTTAGCAAAGAAAATAATGAAGATAACGTAACAAGAGATGAAAGAAAATAACATGAAAGGAAAATTCCTAATGGACATAAACCACAATAACAACATGTCTATGAGTTAAATCAATGAAAAGATCAGGTAAGAAACTAATGAAAATAGGAGCAATGCTTCCTCAAATCCACAGATGAAATCATCGATATAAACTTAGTATAGCTAAAAGATGTTTCACTTCTTATCAAATTGCAAGGCTACATAAAGTGTGCTCATGTGAGATGAGAATCTATGTAGGAACAATAGGGTGATCTCTTCTCCAACTCTATATGTTAGCAGAATTTATCAACATGCAAAAAAAACCAAAACCAAAATATTGCATGATCAAAACACTACAACAAAACTATTGGCTCCATTATTATCATGAACAAGAATCCACAAAAATAACATACTCTGGCAAGAATAACTACATTCAGAATGAGAACACCAAAATCATATATTATTGCATCAAAATAATGGCTTGGAATGCATGTTACATTCTTGAATTTATAAGAAATCATCTCCTCAATTTGTGTTGAGAGTGAGAGATCTCTTCATGCAAATATATACTTAAAACTAATAAAACAAATCTATTTATGCACAAACTGACTCTCTAAATGGTGCTAAAATAGGACTCCACCCTTGTTTATATGAATTAATGGGTGCATGAGCCTTTACATGTCTTAAAACAAAGAAAGAAGTAGTAGATAAGAAGAAGGAGGCTCCATGAGGATTTGGGAGTCACTAGAATCTCTAAAAATGGAAGTTTGGACTTCTCTAAATGTTTCTAGGAGTTAAACTGCCATTAGAATGCATTTCTAGTGCATGAAAAACTCTAAATGTAGAACTAGTAGTTAATTATTGGCACACCTCTATCTTCAAAATTTCTAGCTCACCTTTGGAATAACACACCTCTAAAGTAGTGCACCAGTGCACTTTCACACTAGGTTCAAAAAATCTCAAAATTTTCCCAAGTCTCAAAACTAAATTTCTAGCTTCTGAGTTTTCTTCCCCTCTATACCCTAGTGATGTTTGAATGTTTTCTCTTGAATTTCTCTATAATCTCTATCACTTGGGAAGCTTTTAGTAAATATAATGCCCCATATTTATTCCTAACTATTTTCCAATAGTTACTGATATCCATTCGAGTTTCAACAAAATTGTCAAGTCTTCTATCAAGTTTCAATAATACCTCTTCAATCTTGAATGCTTTTCTAATATCTTAATCAAAAGAAGCATCTTCGAAAGATTTTCAGAATTGTTCAATCATTTCTTTTACTTACTTGAGGTTTCTCTTTGAATCATCTTCAAAAATATCTAGAGAAACAACATCATAATACCTATCTGCATCTAAATTTTTCTCTTGAGACTAGCCTTTTAACTTCTAAATATCTTCATGAAGTTCTTCCATGACCTTATTTTCAATAGCTATCTTCTCAATCCAATCCTCAAGTTTATCAATCTCATTTATTGTATACACGTATGTGAGTGTAAGATACCTTTGATCTTTTATTGTTTGGAGTGCTTGAAGGTCTTTTCCCTAGGTATGTACCTCATCTAGAAGATCAAAATCCTGGTCTACTATAGATACTAGTTTCTCCACACTAGAATGAACATTATTTAGCAAGTTCATATTAGCTTGCATTATCTCCACACCTTTCTACTCAAAATTGTCATGTTATTGCTGACATGCTCCTAAAAATGAATAAACTTCAGCACTAACCTTATCTCTCCTTTCTAATGCCACAACGAGAGTAACCTCTAGGTGGTCTTAATCCAATGGAATTACAATTCCATGCAAAATACCCTCTTAGTAGCTCATTTTCTTTGTGCAACTTTATCAATTCACTCTAATTATCCTCAAAATGTCTGAACACCTCCCTAACACCCATAGTGATCATTACTTTTGCTATATCTACTATGGGATTTCTTAATAGGACTTATATAATCAAATAGTCCTTAGGAGTCATATCTTCAATATCAACATGTGGAGGAGGAATAGCTATGTGAGAAAGTAGGCCCTAATCTCTATTGTTCATTATGAAGGTCAATTGTTGCATATCACCTGTAGGTGGCTCAAGCTTCTTGATGGCTTCTACTAGTGCATCCATACTCTCCTCTTCATTTAGGTTTAGTTGTTGCTTTTGTCAAACCATAATTTCTCTCTTCAACCAGGCTACTAAAGTTCCCATAGGAGACAAGTAATTGGTTAAAGAGGAGGTTTTATTAGGAGGCCCCTTTCCCTTATCACTCCTTTCTGGAGTCTTCTCCTTTTGCGAGAGATCTAAATTTGGTGTCCCTACATCTTTTGTATCCAAAGTCCCAAGCTCTTTATCCTAAGAAATTTACTGAGGTTCTTAAGGTATCTATCCTTCCTTAGATACTTCATCAGCTGGTCTTTGTTTAGGCTCTTTTTCACACACCACTCTTTCTTCTTTAGTGATAGTATGGAGGGGAATGGTTGATCCTTTGTTCAAATATGAAAAATCATAAAATGGTAGTATTGAGGTACCCAAAGATCCTTGCGATAGAGGTGACATTTAATTCCAACCCTCCCCCAAAGGTTGATTCATGGGTGTATCTCATATTTTATCACCCACCATTTTAGTCCTTATTGGCATAAAATTAAAATCAGACATGTTGAAAATATATGTTCCTTGCCCTTCTTGTTGATCTATCCACTATTGTTGCTCATCCTCTAATTTTGTAACCTCAATAGATTTCTTGGGAATAGATGGCATTGTGATCGTGGAGCTCCTCCTTTTCTCTTCTTGGGTAGCCCTTGCTAAGTGTGTCCTTTGACTCAGTAGGAGATTGTCTTCTTCATCTTCATCTTCTTCATCCTCTTCAGGGATGGTTTCTAGGACTAGTGGGATAAGTATAACCCTTCTTTGTATTTGCTTCCTCCTAGTCATTCTGATAATAGGTCCAACTCTAGCTTTCTTTGTAGGTGAAGGAGACACTTGTTCCTCTTGTGTAGGTAGTGACACCTCTTGTGCTTCCTATTTTGGCACTTGTTCTTGTTCTAGTTCTAACAAAGGTACTTGTGGAATATCCTAAGTTTGAGCTACCTCTACATTTTGAGGCTCTTGGTTATCATGTGCTTGAGCTACCTCTAGGGCCTAAGTTGCCTCTTCTTGTTAAGGTTCTTCAGCTTTAGGCTCAACTTTCTTGGGAAAATCTTGTTTCCTCTTATTCTTCCCTTTGTCTACCATGAAGTAACCAACTTCCCTATCATGCTTATACATCATTTTTTTCTTGATTGGAGATTATATAGGGAAATTTGGTAATGTTATTTTTGCACCTTTACCCTTAATTGGGCATGTTGTGGCTTGAAAGATTATAGTTTGAGGAACTGGGTCTAGCTTAAAGAGATCCTTGATCCAATCCTTTATTAATTGAATTATATGTCTCACCCTATGATTGATATCTACATTCTCTTCCCTATCAACATCTTCATTCATGATTGGCCTATCAAATATCTTGTCATGGTTTTACAAGGGATCCAAGACTTCTTAAGTTTCTTGTTGGATAGCCTTAAGTGGGATCTTTATCTTCAAGGTGCTACCTACCACATATAGAGTGATTCTATAACAATCCCTAATTTAGATTTCATAGTCATCTATTGCGTTCATCCAATGATCTTTTATAGCACCCTCATGAACAAATTGTTTCCCTACCAAAAGTTGAACTCTACCAATATTGTCAAGAAATAGATGAGGGGAGTTGTAATCTTCTAAGGGATATTGATCTCATTCTACATCAAAGGTCATGATATCCTTTTTCCTTTATACTTAAAATGGACCTATAGTGATGGGCCATACCCAGGTCTTCTTTTGTTGTTTCCTCACTCTATCATATGTAGACATGAATTGTCTTGCAATCTCCAGTAAAATGAGCTTATCAGATGGATATCTCGAGAGTTTCTTTAGATTCATCATTGTGCCTACTACCCTTAGGTAGTTAAATTTCTTGAACTAGATGTGATAGGCATCCATCTCTGCAATCCTTGTTGTTTCCTCTATTGACATCCTCTTGGCATAATCATCCTCAATAAAATAGACAATTGTAAAAATGAAAGCATCATTGACTATTATGTATTCCTTTCTCTAATCCTAGAGCTTCTTATTTACTAGTTGGGGATACACCACATAAGGCTAAACATTATCATCTTGCATTCTTTCCTTCTTATACAACCTTGAATAGCCAGTTGCCCTTGATGCCAGTAAATACACCAAGTTTGATGCCACGTAAAACTTAGGGTCAGCTTTGACTCCTACCAACTGCTCATCTAAGTTTTCACTTAGTATTGTGGCCCAAATAAATTGGCAATTTAGCTATTCTAATGGTCTTGATGAAATTTACCATCCAAATAGTCAAGTGCCTAGCTACTAGTAGACCCATAACCCTACTCAGAAGCATAATGGAGTATCTGATATAATCCTTCATATATCCTCTAGTCATATCTACCTTACTTTCTCTTCTTCCCACCAGTATTCTCTCGATAAAAAATGATGATTGTATGATCTCTTTCACTTCCTTTTCATGTTTCCTACACCATCTTTTGGCTTGGTGATAAGTAATTTTCACATATTGATCTGCTCTCAGAAGATGGAAGACTTTCTCAGTGTTCCTTGGTCTTAAGTCCAGGACTATCTCCCCTGTTATACTCTTCACAACTCTTTCTTCTGATATATAATTCTCTGCTTAGGCCATGACAAGCTCTAAAGATTACATTGATGTGGGATGTGTAGGTGCATTAACCAAGCCTGATCTGATAAGTGCTAAGATCATCAAGGAACTCTCCTTAGGCTTGTTACAAAGTACTAGGAATGCATTCCAGTCTATGTATCCCAACTTCATGCATCTAATCATTGAATGTGCATCCTAAAAACATGAATTCTTAAGTGCCCCTTAAAACTTGTAAACAACTAGGTTTGGAACCATATTCTCTACAAGTGAGGACGATGATGAATCCATTTTATTTGCATAAAATGTAAATATATTAGTCTAAAGAGGTGAAAATAAAACTTACCAAAACCCTAATTACTAAAAAATAATAAAACCAATTAAATTCCCCATTTAGCTCTATTTGTGCAATTTAGTACACCTGTACAGCTTGATAGGTGCACTAAATGACTCAAGAATAGTCATTAAGCGTAGTTGTGCACCTATGTAGCTATGCACCCAGATAGGGTGTGCACATGTGCATGTACACTATTGTGCACATTTCATGTGCAATGGGACTTAGTTGGTTTTGTGAGGTTAAGGGTGTGCACTTGGACACCTTAATGGCATATGCATGTGCACACCCTTACCTATGTTCTAGTTGAAACGTTAAAAAATGGTGTGCATATGCACACCATTGCTTAGGTTCTTTAGTTGTCTTAATGAAAGATGCACACCTATGCACCTTGGATATGTGTGTAGGTGCACACCTTTCCCTTAGGGGAGTTTAGTGTTTTAAGATTTTTTAAAGATGTAAATAAAGGTGCACACCTCTCTTTGGTGAACTTAGTGTATGTAGGATGTTTGGTGCACCTTTATAGGTGTGGAGGTGCACTTTGGGAGACTAAAGGAGAATAATAAAAGAGAGGACAGGTGATCCTAGGCATTTATAGACCCAAGACCATGTACACCTTTGGGATGTGCATAGATGCACACCTCCAAAGGGTGTGCATGCATACTTTTGCATCCAGTGCACCTATGCACCCATGATAGGTGTTCATGTGCACTAGGGCACACCTTATCCTCTATTTCACCTTTCTGGTCCAAATCTCTCAAATTTGAGAAGTAGATTTTTTAGGCAGGGTACCGGGCAAGATATAGACTCTAGGTAGAGTCTAATAAAGACTTAGACCTTGGACTAGGGGTCTGGAAAAGTAAAAAAATTACTAGGGGGTCCCAATTTCTAGACGAAATGGAGCATGCATTGTGACACCACAAAATTCACATGGATTGCTTGGTTGTGGCTATTGCTTTGAAGGCATCCATGGTTGTATTGCAATAGTATTTTTTTACTGAATAATACATGGTGATGGATGCTTTTGGAGGATGGATTTTTCCCTCAATGAGGGTTTCCCAGGGTATATATTGTGTCACAAATTTTGTGGGTATGTTGTTTGTTCTCTTGCATGTGGATTTTAATTACATATTTGTTTCAGATCTATTATGGGTTATGTGGAAACTGTTAGTGTAAATAATTAATTATTATTACACTTTACTTAGTTTACTTAGGTTAATGCATTATTTTATTATTTATTATGTTAGACACCTAGGAATATGCATACTCATATGAGTTGTCTTTTTCAAAACACAAGAGTTAACAACTCTAATTTAGCACATGGTGTCTACAACACAGGAGTTTGCATATTTATCTGAGTTGTCATGTAGACAACACCATTGTTTACACTCTAATTAAGCACATGGTGTCTACAACATCTCTTTACAAGATACACCTATATTGAGCTTATCCTCTCATCATTGCACTAACTTCTATGCTCAATGGAGGATAATCCACTCTTGGTGGACATGTGCTTAGTTGCAAGACTTATCACTTTGCTGAATCCTAGTCATTCTAGAGGCCTTTATATTCAATCACTCCTAGTGTGTATGTACATCAATTCAATTTCATAGTATTATTTTGATCATACTTTATTGGTCCATATTGTGCTACTGCTTGAGCTTCTTGATCTTGGGTGATTTTTCCCCAAGGAAAATTCGCACGTGGTATCAAAGTTGAGGGAGCTTCTCTTCACATAGTCATTGGAGAGCATTTTTGTTTCACCTCTCAGAGGACCTTGATTAAGATCTGGAGTATCTGCAGTCATTGGGAGCATCTAGAGCCAAAGAGGACCTCACCATTGCATTTTAAGTGTGGATTCAGTGAATTTTGACTATAAATTTGCCTATTGTAGGCTATAGTCAAATTTGAGGCAAACTTTTTTTGCAAACTGGCACCCAAAGGCCTGATTTGAAAAAATTGGTATGATCATTTTTAGATCTATATAATTTATTTTTAGATTTGCATTTTATTTCCATCTCTATCTTTGCATTTTTTAGATCTACATTTTATTCAATTTTTTTTAGCCTATTAGGCTCGTAGAGAAGCATTTTGTTTTGCAAGCTAACTAGGTGGTCAAATCCCAGTGCTCGTAACATATTCCAAGGTATATTTCATTAAAATCAATGGCTTACCTAATCTGGCATTTACCATCATTTTTAATGCCCATGGAATATATCAAGAATATTCCATATACCACAATGGATAACATCAAACCATAGCTAGTATTTCCATCTACATTCCAATGACTGACACCATTCTCAGTAGCATCTACAATACAAAAAAATTACAAATACCAGTGGCTCACAACTTGTTTTTATAATTGCAGGCTATGGCTCTTATACACCCAAAAGTTCACATTATGGTGAATGTGGGATAATTATCCACACCACCACCCAAAAAAGGAAGACCTGACTGCCCTTTTCTTCCCACCGATAACTATTGCCAGCACCTCCCACTAGCATCATTTGCTTCCCCATAGGTGACCACTCTACGAGAAATGACTGCTTAAATGAACTCCCACTAGTTGATCTATTTTCTTTGACCTCTGTCTACTTTGCCAATGACTGCATCTACACTTTCTAATGCACGTCCATAGAAACTTCTGCCATGTCTACACCACATGACCATTTTGAAGTTGCCACATGGTGCCATTAAGCCACGTCACAATGGTAGTCGACACAATTAGTGCCACATAAGCCCCCTATATGAACACATTAGCACCCCTTCCACCTAAGCTACCGTGTTAGCTGGACATGATAGTGACATGTCAATGTTTGTACAATCCACATCACCTAATGACATCATTGTATGACCTGCCACATCATCTAGACTGCCCTTTTTTGGTGATGTCAGTGTTTGACTATCTTAAAATTGATGGTTGTTTGACTGTCACCAGTAGGCTAGATTACACTATCATGATGGTTATTTGGACATCAAATTTAACCTCACGGTTTCCTATGCAAACCCCTCACCATATGTAGTTTTGATTTGACAGTCCAACTTTGAGAAGCCATATCTTAGTCATCCAGACTCCAAATTAGGCACTTTTTTTTTTGGCTAGAATTTACTAGACTTTTCAGTGGTGCTATTATTTTTTGGTTTTGGTGCATGGATTTGTTAGAAATTTTAGTTTTTGGTGACTGTATCTATCCAATCCTACATTTTGCAACTTCAAATGCCTCGTACAAGCTCATCTAGACATAGTTTTAGGTTCCATTTTTTTGAAAGTCCATATTTATTTTTGTCTACTTTCCAAATTTGCAATCAGATTATAGGCTTGTGTGGACAAAAATACCTCTTTCATAAATAGGTCATTTTTTGCATTATATTACTTTGATAAAACTTCAAAATGTTTTATATTTGAGCTATATTTCTAAGTACTAGATTTGAACTCCAACAGGAGGTTGTAAATAGTAAAATCAAAAGCCCACTTTTGTCCATTTTGACAAGTGGCCTATTGTAGATGCACTACATATAAAGTTCCAAAAGCATCATTTTGTGGTGGGGGGGGGGGGGGGGGGGGGGGTGGGCGGGTGTCTTGTGTTCTTGTGTTCTCTTTCTCTCTTGTGCTCTTTTAATTCTTTGCATCATGGGTTCACCTAAAATTCCACTTTTAACTTCACAAAATTATATTACATGGAAAGATATTGTATGGAGTAGATTAATAGAAAAATATTTAAATCTATATGTTGATGGTACAACTATAAAACCCATTGATGCTATTACACAAGTTGATTGGCAAGTTAAAGAAAACTAGGCTTTAGGAATTATTAGGAGTTGATTTCATTGAGATCTCTTCTTCCACATTTCTAGCTTTAAGGATGTCAAGGGTGCTTGGGAGAAACTTAAAGGGTTGTATGGTAAGGTGGATGAGGAAAAGGAATTCCAAATTGAGGATGATCTACTTGTATTGGATCCTAAGAATTTTGACACAATTCAAGACTATCTCAACAAAGCCAATGGATTGAGAGCACTACTTAAAGATTGTGGTAATTCCATGAAGGATGATAGATTGATTGATCACATCTTGAAGAGGCTACCTTTAGAGTATGCATCTTTTGTTTTGAGACAACACTCACTGGTTGACCATGGGAAGTGCCTTGACTAAGCCTTCATTTGATGCATTTGCAGAAATGTTGATATTGGAATAATCCAAGTTGATAGATATGGGAATTCTTAAGTCATTCAAGTCTATGACATTGGTGTCTAGTAATGAGAACCAAATAAATCAAGGTGGAAAAGGTTTTTTTGACAGCAAGAAAAAGTAGTGGAAGCCAAAATCACAATTTGAGACCAAAAAATCTTCCTCCTCACAACAAGGCAATTCTTCTTCCAACAAGAAGGATAACAACAACAAGAATAATAAACTATTTTGTGCATATTGCAAGAAACACAATCATGATGAGCATCATTGCAAGACTAAGAGAATAGATGAGTTGGAAAACTTACTTAGGAAGAACAAAATCAATGTGCCAAATGCTTCCAAGGATTCAAATCCATCCACTTCAAATGAAAAAGGGCAAGCATTTATGCAAAGTTCAAGTTCTTTAGGGGAATAGATTCTTGACTCGGGTGCCTCACATCATATGGGTTCTTCAAAAGGACATTTTTCTTCATTGAAGTAGTCTAAGGTACCTCACATATTTGTAGGGAATGGTACACAAGTGGAAGTTGAAGGGAAATGACAAGTTGAGATGGAAAATGGAGAGTTCAAAGATGTTCTCTATGTTCCTAACCTTAGCACTAATCTCCTTTCTATTTACCAAATCACTCACTATGGAGGTGGCAATAAAGTTGAGTTCTTTCTTGATTTAGTAATGGTGTAAAATCTTAAGGATGATTCATTGGTTGCAGTGGGTAAAGTTAATCATGAAACAAGGCTTTATTATTTCTCCCACTTTGTACCTAAGTCTCCTTCACATGCCTTGTTGACACATTCATAATCACAAAGTAAATTATGCTATGCGTGGTATGGACATCTTGCCTTCCACTATCTTTATCAACTTAGCTCAAAAAATATGGTTAAAGGCCTACCTACAATCAACTTTTCTACAAGTGAATGTTCAACTTGTTTGATAGATACGCATCTAGAAGAGAAGTATGTCAAAGGGAAGTCTTGGAGAGCATTAGTTGTTCTTGAGTTGGTTTATATGGTTCTAGCAGCCCTTTTTTGTAGTGACATCAGTTAGAAAGGGTCGCTATGTCCTCACTTTCATTGATGACTTTTCACACTATACATGGGTCTAGTTTCTTAATCACAAGAATGAAGTGTTTGATACATTTCTTGCCTTCAAGAGTTATGTTGAGAAGAAATCAAGTAAAGCCATCAAGGTCCTTTGTATGGAAAATTAAAGTAGATATGTGAACTCAAGACTTAAGGCATTTTGTGAACTTGAGGGTATTGATCTTCAGAATCTAGTAGCATTTAGTCCACAAAAGACAAGTGTTGCAGCAATGAGTATTATAACTCTTAAGTCAATGGCAAGTTGTGTGATTCAAGCTAAGTCTCTTGATCCATCACTTGAAGTCGAAGCTATAAGTAGTGCCAATCACATCCAAAAACTAGTTGTGAAACACTTTAGAGTTTTTGGTTGTCTAGCATGGGCACACATATCTTCAAGGGAATGCAAGGCACCACCACCAAGGCCTTGTACTTTCATTGGATATTAAGAAATTGTTAAGGCATATAGACTTATGGATCTTGAGACTCATGAGATATTCATACAGAGGAATGTTCACTTTGAGGAAAGTTCACCTATCTTATCCTCTAATTCTCTCCATACTTCATAAATTGCAGAAATTGATAGTGAAAATAGTGATAGTGAGTCAACAGGTTCAGATATGGGTGATCCTATTGAAAGATGAAGAACAAGGTCACAAAATCAAAAAATTCCACATGCATACATTTCTATAGTGATAGGTCCATGTAATTTAGTATAGTTGGGTACACCTTGTCTTCTAGTTCTAGCATCAGGGGATGACTACATAAAATATATTTCAAGTTTTTTTATGGAGTCCTACATAGAAGATTTGGGTGGCATTATTGAAGATATACATCTTCTCTTTGATGAAGATTATCACTTTGTTGACTCCTACTCATTCTAGAGGCCTTCATATTCAGGCACTCCTAGGGTGTATTTACATGAATTCAATTTCGTATTGTTATCCTAATCATACTTTATTTGTCCATATTGTGCTAGTGCTTGAGCTTGTTGATCTTGGGATATTTTTCGCTAAGGAAAATTCTTAAAGAAACTATTATATTTTTTATTGAAAGTTTCCTTACACCAAGTGTATAGCCTGCAAAATGCCATTACGATGGATTAAAATAGGTTTTGTGATGTGAAGCCTAATAAAACTTAGAGGTTTATTCAGTGTGGTTTCATCCCAAATTATTTCTATGGGGGTTTTGGTAGCACCCCTAAGATGGTGTCAAGGGGTAGTGCCCCAATTATGCTCCCTATCACAGTACAGGGTGGGGTCAAGGGACAATGCTCCTGAAGCCAAAAATGACCTACTATTTTAAAGGGTGTCAATTGCTATTTTTCTATTGGATGACTTATTCTAGCCTTAATTTTGTAAGCAACAAAAGAATTTATAAAATGGCTTTGGGTTAGGGATTTGATAATGCATGGTGATATCATAGCTTCTTGTGGTGGTATTGAGCTATAAGGGATTGTAGATTGTAATCACTGGATAATACTAATATTGAAATTTTTATTGGTGGATGTAGCCCAAGGATTGGGTGAACCACATTCAATATTTGTGTCTTGTGTTCTCTTCTATGTGATCTATTATTTCTGATATTGGTTATATTTGCATGTAACTATTATTTTTGTTTGTGGCTAATCCTAACAATTAGTATTAGAGCCAGATTGTTGTCATGATTTTTTTAGCCAGGCCATCATCATTTATTTATTTATTTTAGCTATCCTCTGTTGGAAGGTCTCACGATTGAGTGGGAGGACTGGAAGATGAGGGTAAGATGGAGTTTGAGAAGTTTAATGGGCAAAATTTTTAGTTATGGAAAATGAAAAATGGATGACTATCTTTATTAGAAGGATTTATGGAAGTCATTGGAAGGAAAGTCCAAGAAATAAGGAATTATGATAGAAGATGACTCAGAGATTTTAGATAGAAAGGCACTTGGAAGCATTTGATGATGTCTGGCACCATTGGTGACATTTAACATTACAAAAATGAAGAAGATGAAAGAGTTGATACAACCCCTAGCAAAGTTGTATGAAAATCCCTCCACTTCAAATAAGGTATTTCTCATGAAGTGTTTATTTAATGTGAAGATGGAAGAAGGTGGATTTTTTGCAGATCATTTAAATGATTTTCATATTGTTACTAGTCAATTATCTTTTGTGAATGTCAATTTTGATGAAGAAATTAGGGCTCTCTTGATTTTGTGTTCTTTTCTTGAAAGTTAGAATGACTTGGTAATGGCTATCAGTAACTTTTTAGTTATTAGTGGTGGACCCTTTATTCCTTTGCTTGTTTCTTCTCCAACTATTCTATTTGTGCCTACTTTAGAGTTTCTTGTGCTAGCTCTACTTGAGGTTCAGCTTGCTTAGCTTGAAGTTCAACTTGATCCTATTGAGCTAGTATTTTTGGGCCTCAGTCACTTTTTTGTTTACCCTAGGGGCACCCTCTTCCTCTTCTTTCCCTTATCAACCTCAAAGTACTCAATCTCTTGCTCATGTTGATGTACCATTTTTGGCCTCATTGGGAATTGAGAGGGTTAGGTTAGTATGGTGACCTTTACAGCTTTACCTTTGATAGGCCTAGTTGTCACTTGTATTGGTATGGCTTGAGGAACTAGATCTATCTATAATGGCTTCTAGATCCACTCCCTTGTCAGCTCGACCACATGTCTGGCTTGATGATTTATGTCATCACTTTCATCTCTCCCTATCTTAGTATTCATCATTGGCCTATCGTATATTTTCTCTCTATTATATAAAGGATCCATGAATTCTTTGGCATCCTTCCCTATGGTCTTAAGAGGAATCTCCATCTTCAACACATTTTCTACTAGGTATAGAATCATCCTAAAATTTTCCCTTATATGGACATTATAGTAATCTATTCTATTCATCTAGTGATCTTCTCAAGCATCAATTTGTACAAACTATTTCCTGCTAGATGTTGCACCATCCCAATATTGTCAAAGAATGGGCGAGGGGAGTTCTGTTCTTCCAAGGCATATTGATCCCATTTAGAGTCAAAGGTTGTGATGTCTTGTTTCTACTTCACTTCGAATGAACCTATTGTAATGGGTTAGAGCCATGTCTTATTATATCATTTCCTCACTCTATCATAAGTAGAACTAAGTTGGTGAGCTATTTCTAGGAGTATCAACCTATCTGAGGGGTATGTTGGAAGCTTCTTGGGGAAAAATAGAGTGCTGGCTACCTAAAGATACATGGAGGTCTTAAATTAAATGTAGTAGGATTTGATTTCTATGATTCAAGCTATCGCCTCTACTAACATTTTGTTTGCATAATCCCCTTCAGTAAACTGGATGATGGAAAGATGAACCCATCATTAACCACTATTTATTCCACACTATATAGTGGGAGATTTTTTTCACTAGTTGTGGATACACCACAGAGGACCAAGAATTCAAATCTTGCATGCTTCCCTTTCTATAAAGGCCCTGATAGTTCATGGTTCTAGCCATTAGAAAGTACACCATGTATGATGTCATGTAGAAGTGAGGGTCTTCTTTGATGGTGACTAGTTTCTCATCCAAGTTATCACTTAGGATGGTGGCCTAATCAATGGGCATCATTGTAGTCCTAATGGTTTCAATCAAATGAACCATCCATGTCTAAAGGTGACCTACTGCAAGAAGACCCATAACTTTTCTTAGGAGGAAAATTGTTTATCAGATGTCACCTTTCATGTATCCTCTAGTCATATCCACCTTGTCTATGCTATAGCCCAAAGGTGTCCTTTCGATCAAGAATGTAGACTATACTAGTTCTTTTGCCTCTTTCTCATTATCTTTACACCATTGTTCTACTCCATATGAAATCTGTAAGTATTGATCTATCCTTGGAAGGTGAAACACTTTCTTAATGTTTTAGGGTTGGAGGTCTAGGACAATAATTCTAGTTATGCTCTTTATGACTAACCTTTCTTTAGGTTTTTTTGTAGATTGTCAGGAATGCATTCCATTCTATATGGCCCAACTCTGTCTCTCAGATTTTTGTGTGCCCATCCTAGAATCATGACTTCATTGGTGCTCCTTGATACTTGAAAGCAATAGGTTTTGGTGCTATCTTCTCTACCATGGAAGATGATGAGGATGTCATTTTATTTGCACAAAAAAGGAAACCAATAGTATTATGTTATCAAAAGGCAAAAATGAGACTCTACGGAACTCAATGTTATCAAAATAGGTGAAAATGAGTAAAAAATAGATCAAAATGTAGATCCCCCAATAGAATGTCCTGTTGTGCAAGTTAGCACACCTAGCACACCTTTATAGGTGCACTAGGTGTGCTTTAATATCCTTGAAATAGCTATTTTGTATGGTTGCACATGTGCGCATGTGCACACCTAGGAAAGGTATGCACATGCATTGTGCCCTTGGTGCAAAATGGGGGGGGGAGGGGAGACATTTTCCTTTCTCTTTCTTTTCTTTTTATGGACATGAAGGTGAATAGGTACACACCTATTTGAGGATCTAACCTTGTCATTTTTTCTTTCTTTGTGTGTATGGGACTAGAGATGCATGTAGCTAGAGGGTGTAGAGGTGCAACCTTCAACTGGGAGCGAGAGAAAGTTAATGGAAGGGGGAGGGTTGGGGTCTAATATAGACCCTGGGTACCTAGTGCACACCCCCATAGGTGTACACCTACAAATGTGTACACCCTTTTAGGGTGTGTATCCCTGAAGTAGGGTGCAATGTGCATGTGCACAATTGAAGCACTAAAAATCCCTAAACATGATTTTTCTTATTTCTAGGTGCCCAAATCTTCCTAGTCAAAGACTGGGGTATGACCTAGACCTAAGGTAGTTTCCAAAATGACCAAGGCTCTAGACTAGGAGCCTAGTATGTGAAATTAAAATAGGATCCCCCTATTTTCTGAGTGAAAATGGGGCATCTATTGTGAAACCACAACATGTACTTAATGTTTATATTTGCACATATGGTTTTGAAGATGGTAGAATTATTGAACAACATATTTCTTCATTGAATTGCATTAAAATCACCATGTATTTCTTTACAAAACTACATTAAAATATGCCTACAAGATGTAGGGCAGCTAACATATAAATATAGTTTGACCATACAATATCATTTGAGCAATTTTGTTGTAACTATACTTTTTTTTTTGTGAATCCCAATAAGTAAGTTGGAAAACTTGATATAAAGACAAAATATATTTTGCATAAAAACTCTAGTTTAACTATATACATTGTCTGCAATAAACAAATGATAACTACCACTAACAAAACTATAATTTTTCATTTTTCTTCTTCTTAAGCACTCTTTCTTCTTGATCATGAAGTGTGATAAAACACAAAGCATTATCTATTTTATCACTCTTTCTTGTTCACATTTATCACCTAATGGTCCCATCTCACCCCTATAAATATGCTCCATTTATATCTCCATATATCCCATTTCATATTGATTATTTATTTTGACTATCTTTCTCCCATTCATATCCCCTCACAGATTTGATCATTTGTGAAAATAAACTATTTGATTCCTTCTTGTAGTTCGAGGGTCACATGCCAAGTTGTTCAAGGTAAATGATGTACATTTTTAAATTGATGTTTATAGATAACATAGTTCATCCAAAATTACTTGGCATGTACTATATGGACTATGGAAAACTCATCCCTACTAAAGATGGTCATGATTGAGAAACACTGACTAATGTCAAGGGAAGGAATTATAGGGACTTGATAGCAATGCACCATAGAAATTTTTGAGGTTTAAAGGTTGAAGATGATTTTGCAATAGTCATAATCAATGATAATAGTAACAAAAATATGTATAAGCTCCATAGTGCTCAAAGTCAAAACCAGTGATCTAATAATAATGAAGTGATCCTATTAAGAGAAATCATTCATAAAGGAGCAACACATGTGAAAAACATTAGTTACAAGGAGAAACCTATTTAGTTAGGAAACACTAATACAATGAATAGGCACAATTCTGTAAATAGACATAACTATAGAAGAAGACATGTCTTTCTATTTACAAGATGAGGATTATAGGTATACCTAAGACATCAAATGATAGAGGGGTAATTGAATCATAAGAAAGGAAGTAGAACAAGTAGTTCTATCATCCAAACATAAGCAAGGAGATGTCATTGCTTACAAAATGGCTTATTTATAAGGCTTCATGTTCTTGTAGAATGCATTCATTACATCGATTGAAGAGCATTTATACATATAATTGAAGAATAATGATCTAGATTGTGTACAAACTCAATAATGCCCATATATAAAAAAACAATTTAATAGTCATGTAGTGATCCTAATAGGGGGTGAAATATTTTAAAGAAATGATGAAAGGACTATAACTTAATTTTGTGAGATTCAATGAAGTTGTAGTTAATATCAAAACTACAATCCTAATTGAGATTCTTATATGTTGTCAAAAAAGTAATCATATATATAAAAGATAAGCTTTAAGACAAGAAAAAATATATTTTAAGAAAACTTTTAAAGGAGAAAACATTATACTGTTTTTATAGGGTCTCTATAGATTTTTTGAAACATCAAGTTCTTATGATTTGTGTCTATTTTTCCAATTCCGTAAGCACCCATGTCATGCAATATTTACATATGTATTTTATAAGAAAGATCAATTTGATGTCAACTAATGAGACTCAACCACCATCTCATGCAATATTTTACATATGCATTCTACAAGAGAGCTTGATGCTATGTCAACTAATAGGACTCAATCACTAAATATGTAGATTTTCTTTTAAACCTAGATTTTCTTTTAAAAATTACTTTTGGAAAAATGACTCAGTGGTAAGCTAAAAAATGTCTCTCAAAATTATAAATAATTAGAAAAATTGATCCCACTTCTTTCATTTAATACAAAATTTCTTATTTTCTCACATGTACAACCCACACCTAAAATAATTTATAAGGATAGTCTACCATTCAAAGTACTATATTTCTATTCATAATAGGTTACTATGTTATAGAATGAATTCTAGTACAAAGATAAATCTCAATTATATTATCTAAGGCCTTTTAGAACTCAAATATATAAATGTAAGGGGGAGAGGAGAACACCAAAGTTACTGAATTCATAGATCAATCAATTACTAGTAATATTACTCTATTGTCAATCACTTTCTATCCAAAACTAATGATAGGGAAGATTGATCATAAGATAGGAATTTTTATTGGGAAAAATAATGTGAGATCCTAAGAAAAAATGTCCACCAAAAGGTCTAGAAAGAATCATTTACCCTATCATGATGACATAGGTCAAAGGACCAACATACCAAACCCCAAACATGCCACCATATAATGAAGAATCAAGGTTAAGGTTAAGCTTAAGGTTAACATTAAGGTTATAGTTTTTCAAAATATTTTTGACAATTTATGAATATTAATCATTATATAATTTTTAAGAGAGTTAATGTGGGTAGTGGATATAAAATCTGTAGAGGTTGAGTTAATCTTATCCATGAGCATTGTCTTTACTTCAAAATGAGCAATACTCCATGAATGAAGGGCAGAATTAGATAATCTTATCCATATTGAGATATTTGGTAGGAGGATAGTCTACCATTCAAAGTACTATCCTTCTATTCATAATAGGTTAATATGTTGTAAAATAAATTCTAGTACAAAGATAAATCTCAATTATATTATCTCGAGCCTTTAGCATTCTTAAATAAATAAATGTAAGGGGGAGAGGAGAACACCAAAGCTATTGAATTTCTAGATCAATCAATTACTAGCAATATTACTCTATTTTCAATCACTTTCTATCCAAAACTAATGATAGGGAATATTGAGCATAAGATAGGAATTTTTTTAAGGAAAAGGAACATAAGATTCTAAGAAAATGTCCACCAAAAGATATAAAAAGGATCCTTTCCCTTGATAGCCCCTATTTTCGCTGAACTTAAATCTACAAAATATTATGGTCAAATGTTTTATAAAGAGTGTTGTGATGTTAGGGTTTATGTGATATCAGTTTTCATTTTTAGAGGATAGCCCTAACATGGTATTTTTGCCCTAATCCAGTTATTTTTCCTTGCCCTAGTGTGAAAAATGATGCCCTAGGGTTATGTTTTCATCTGATATTACAAGAAATTTCATAAAAATTGGAGTATAGCCCTTACCCTAGATTTTATATCTAAGTGGGAGTTTATTTGTTTTTTCATCATCTCTTACGATGTTACAACATAAGGGTTAGTGGAGGATTGTGGTGTAATGTTTTTAGTTCCCCGATCTTAAGATGTGTAGTGTATTGTAGTATTGTAGATGAGAAAATTAAAGTGATTGATCTTATGATTCCCTTTATATTGTATGGTTGTGTGTCATGTTGAACAAGTTCCAAGTCTAGTGTGTGATGTTATGACAAAGAAGGTGATCGAGACATCTAGAAGGTCTTTGAAAAGTTGTAAGATGTTACAATGAAGCCTTAATTGTAAGATTAGAAAGTGAGATTGAAAATTCTATGATGCTACGGGGTACTTATGAATGAAATATCATAAGGTGACAAGTGACAAGGCTTAGTGGTAGTATAGTGTCAGACAAGTGATGGGTGTTTGATCCTAATTGGTCAATTGTAAAAAGTACATTGTGTGGATGCTTAGTTGGATTGGTGGGGCCAGAAACTTATTTTACATAATTTTTTTAAAAAAATAAATCATTATCAATCTCTAATCTTATGATAAAAAATGTATTGTAAGATCTCATGCCAGTGGATAAAGTGCTATGATACTATGAAGATGACTATGTCCTAAGATTGTAAAAGTAAAAGATTACACCAACAATGCTACGATAAAGAGAGGTAACATTTTATCGTAGTATCATAGGGATCTGAAGGGTAACTTGAGATGTTACAAAGTGATAGATAATCCATGATCTAGTGGATCTTGTTCTTTGATGCTATGACTAATAGTGTCCCATAAGATCTTAAGGGTAGTGAAAGAATACTACGTTGCTATAATAGGAAATACATCAAGGGATTGTAGAAGTGAAAGTTGATGTTGGTTATGTTACAATGAAGGGAAATAATGATTTCTTGTAGCATTGTATGGGTAAAAAGGATGATCTTCGATCTCACAAAGTAGTTAGTTAAGGTGCAATCGTAGGATCATGATTCGAAGAAAAATAAGATAAGATGCTACACGGTGCAATATGTACTACCTATTGTAAGATCACAAGGATTTCAAAGGAAAGCTTAGATGTCATGTTAACCACCTATCATGAGATTGTAGAGACTATTTCTAAGATTTGCGATAGTTTGATAAGGGTTTTAATCTCATAAGATCATAAGATCATAGAGTTTTTGATCCCCACCTAATATATTATGAGGATTTTGACTTTTAAGATTTATCATAATATTGTAAGCCCTAAGTTGACATGAAATGTGATATTCACTTTTCTAAGCTGGAAATGACAAGAACTTCTTGACCAATGAGATTTGAGTATGGTATAAAAAGTGTATTGTTGGATAGTAATGGCAAGGCTCCCCTGAGGTAATATAATAAGTTAATCTTATGGCTCAAGCATGTTGAGAATCAATGCAAAGATGAACATTGATAATATACAGTGAGTTATAAAGGTATTATATCAACCAATTATAGTTTACCATTTACAGAGAAAGATTTTGAGCAGTTGCAAAGTTTTTAGTGCATACAAATAATTGTTTGCAATGCTTGAGAGGAGAGTTCATATAGTATTTTCCAACATACTTTCAAGATGTATAATAAAGAGGTAGAATAAATTCAAGCGTTGGACATGGAGGTTGTAGAAACTTTAACTTCTAAGGGAGGGAAAATGCGACAAAGAAAACCTAATAGGTTTGTTGAAGAGTGGATTAAGCTTTTCCCGAGTTCCTCAAATGTTACTGCTAAAGATGGCCATGCTTTTGTCAACCCATATGCTCTTTGTAGAGCTTTTATATGTCTTGGTGTCATAGGTTCTAATTTGTTCAAATAATTTTACCATAACATAGAAAATAAGATCCCAATATGTAATCCATGGAAGAAGAACCTAGTGAAGTTGATATTTCTAGACATTTTCATAGATGCAAACTTGATGAAGTCCCCAATCATTTATACAATATAACCACCAAATATTTACATAGAAAAGATGGAACTATTCTTTGTACACTTGAGCATTCTTTGTTCATTGAAGCTTTCTGATTGGATGGAGCCATGGGCTAGCCTATAGATTTGGAGGATTTGCAGAAGAAGTTTGAGAGAAATACCAAGGCCTACATTGGAAAGTCTATGCTACAACATATCCCTATGGATTTAAAGATTATGGGTGATTACCCTAAGAAATTGCAAAAATGATGCCTTTGGACAAGTTTAAAAATTACTCTATAAAAATAGTATATGGTGTCCACAAGGTGGTTGGCAAAGATAGAACTGACATGGTGTATGTATCTGAATTTATTATTGCCAAAGATGTACAAGACTCCTACCATGGGGTGACTATGATTATGTTGAATACATTTTGGGGGTGATGAGGGAAAAAATTTCCCTAGATCAGAGTGGAGAGTTAAAAGATTTCAAGTTCCATTATTATTCACAATTGATGCACTTGTTCCTCTATAAGAATGTGAGGTATGTGAGCTTTGATTTCATTGATCATACCACTGATGCAAATAGAGCTCTACTAGTTCAACTATGGACACTAATATGGGATAGTAATTATCATTTTTCTAATTTTATTTCATTCTTTAATAATTTTAGTTCTGTGATAATGAGAATGTGATCAACCTAGGAGGTAGCCAGAGGTGGAAGCAACTATTGCACAAAGGAAGTCAGAAAGAATAGTGAAGGCTAAGAAAGCACCAATGCCATCCACCATAAAAAGGGTCAAGAAGACTACTAATGCACCTAGAAAGAGAAGGAAATCAATGCAAGTTAGTGATTCTAAATAATCTAAGGATGAAACTGAAGATAGACCAGTGGAGCAAGCCACACAAGAAGGGAGGACACCCACAAGAAAGAAATAATGGAAGCCTAAGGTATAAAACCTTAACATACAAATCAATAATGATGACAAATTTGTACAGTTGAATAAGTATTATAGTTTGTATAGTAACATGGATAGAAGGTAGTTATAGAATGCCATAGTAAGAAACATGATGTAAGAGCATCCTGGGTGTAAGAACACCCAAAAATCTTCAAGCTCACCTTTAGAGGCCTTAGAGTGCCCAAATGAGGTCTAAAAACTTGAAAAAGGGCACTTGTGCTATTTCAAGCATGTAGATTAGAAGATGGAATTTTTGAAAAGTGGTTATAATAGCTAATTAGAGCAATGGTTCATGAGTTATGGCCTTTCAAATTTGGGCTAGATGAATTATCTAAAATAATTATCAAAGATGTATTCAGTTGACTCTATATGTATTATTAGGGTCCATCGGCCCTAGGTATTAAGTTTTAATGTCTACAACCTTCTCAGGCGGCATAAAATTGGCTATTTGAGAAAGACCCAAACATTATCTAGGACAACTCTAGGTGGTAGTTCACAACTTAGTCTTGTAGATTACTATAATGAAGACACCCATGTGGGTTAGCATTTTAATATAATTCTACATTTGCTATGCAAAAAAGAAGTCCATATTTTGTTCTCACATTTGTTGTTGTTTCTTTGTTTCCATTATGAGTTAATTATTTTAAGAGGAACACCCTACATTAAGTGGTATCAGAGCTAGAGTTCTTGAGTGTTTGGACAAATCATCGAATGTGAAGCAATTCACACCAGGACTGTGGTTTGTGTTGAGCATGTAGATAGATCACCAATTGTGAGGCAGTTTGCAGTAGGGTTTTATTGAAAGCATGAAAATGCCTCCACAAAGAGAGTGTGGTGGAAGAGATATAAGTGTTATACCTAAGGGTTTCCTAGCCCTCCAAAGACAAATTCAAGTATTGGAAGAACAAATGTGTAGAGGAATAAATCTTCTTGTAAGAGATGAAAGTGAGGATGAGGATCAAGTAGTAGAAAATGCCAAAGCAAAGGCAATTCTAAACCAAAAGGAAGAGAGGTTTTTTAGGGCCATCTCCAAGATTGGAAAAAGACCTAAGTTTGAAGTTTCCACATTTTTAGTAAATCTTAACCTGGAGAAGTTGGTCAATTGGATCAATGAATTGGAATAGTACTTTGAGTATGAAGATATTGAGGATCCTAATAGGGTCAAGTTTGTGAAGGCCAAATTGAAGGGACATGTGAAGGTATGGTGGTAGGAGGTTCAGTTGGAGTGAAATAGAAAGGG
Organism: Cupressus sempervirens; assembly: GCA_028749045.1. Taxonomy (NCBI): domain Eukaryota; kingdom Viridiplantae; phylum Streptophyta; class Pinopsida; order Cupressales; family Cupressaceae; genus Cupressus; species Cupressus sempervirens. Next base: position 530,717,775 of record CM053793.1, read on the forward strand.
AAAGGACAAAATCACCAGATAGGAATGGATGGTAGCTAAAATGAATCAAAAATATATTCCTACGGATTATGAGCTTGATATGTTGAAGAAAATGCAAGGGTTGAAGCAGTGGGAAAATTTGTTCAAGATTATATTGAAGAGTTCTACCGAGTTCTCATTAGAATTGGCCATGCAAAAATTGATAAGGAGAAATTGGCCCAATATCTTTATGGGTTAAGGCCAAGCATTTGACATTAGCTAAGTCTGGTTCGAATGAATAGTATTGAGGAGGCATACTAGTTTGCCCTAAGAGTTGAGGAGAAATAGAGCAAGAAGTTTGACAACAAGAATAGTGGAAGAGATCATGGTGGAAGATCTTGCGGATGATCTTATGGTGGTCATAATGATGATCAAAAGAACAAGGATGAGGCTAGAAGTAGTAGTTAGAACCAAAGGGGAAACAATTCTAATAATTTCCATGATCAAAATAATAGAGATTAGAGAGGAAGAGGTAGAGGAAAAGGATCTATATGAGGAGACTTTTGTGGGAAATGTTTTCATGATGGAGAAGAAGGGCATAGAGCATTTGAATGTTCTTAGCACCAAGGAAGGACTAATTAAAGGAAAGAAGGTGAGGCTAGAGTTGCACATGTTGAAGAAGATGCCAGATCCTCACATTCTAAAGATGTTGAAAGAGGAGAAGTCCTAGTTCACAAAATAGTCTTGCTGAGTAGTGAGAATGAACTTGATCAAAGGATTTTATTTTGTACAAGGTGAAAATGTGAAGATAAGTGTTGTGATGTGATCATTGATGGTGGAGGTATTGATAATTTGGTGTCAAAAATGATGGTCACCAAGTTGAAGTTGAAGAGACAGAAACACCCCCATCCATACCATATTGCTAAGTGCAAGATGATCACAAGGTCATGGTAAAGAGTAGTGCTCAATAAAGTTCAAGATTGGAAGCTACCAGGATGAGGTACTATGTGATATCATAACTATGGACATATGTCATATGTTGTTGGGTAGGCCATGGCAGTTTGAAAAGCATGCTAGACATGATGGGCGAGTAAATACCTACACTCTAACTAAGGATGGAGTAAACAATAAGTTGAAACCATTGAAGGAGAATGAAGAAAAGGTATGTAGTATTGCCAGAATATGTTTTGTTGATGGAAAAGAGTTTCTTATAGGTATGAAGCATGAGCATATATATTTTTCTATAATTCCAAAAGATAGTAAAGAAGAAGTAAAGGAGGTACCTACAGAAGTTATGAATATGTTGGGAGAGTTTTCTAATATTGTATAAGATAATGTACCTAATGGATTGCCCCTAATAACGAAGATTAGTCACTAGATGGATTTGGTTCGAGGATCTAGTTCTCCAAACAAGGCAATGCACAAAATGACACTAGTAGAAAGTGAAGAGTTAAATAGACAAGTTCATGAGTTGTTGTAGAAGGGGTTGATTTGAGAGAGTTTGAGTCCATGTGTTGTACCAACAGTATTAGCACCAAAGAAGAATGAAAAATGGAGGATGTGTACAGATTATCATGCTATCAACAAGATCACAATCAAGTATAGATTTTCATTGCCAACGATGGATGATATTATGGACTATTTGAGTGGAGATGAGCATTTCACAAAAATAGATCTGAAGAGTGGGTGCCATTAGATTCGTATCAGAGAAGTTGATGAGTGGAAGACTACTTTCAAGAGAAAAGAAGGATTGTATGAGTGGTTATTCATATCTTTTGGGCTAACCAATGCACCAAGCACTTTCATGAGACTCATGAATGGGGTCCTAAAGGAGTTTTTGGGTAAGTTTTTCATTATTTACATAGAGGATATATTGATCTTTAGTAAGAAATTGGAGGAGCATTTGATTCATATTCACAAGGTGTTTGATAAGTTGACGGAAGAAAAGTTGTTGATAAACTTGAGGAGGTGTAGTCTTGTAAAGGAGTTGGTGTACCTGGGATTTCTAGTCTTAGTAGAAGGTCTGAAAATGGACCCAAAAAAAGTGATGGATATCCTTGAATGGCCTACTCCAAGAAGTGCAATAAAGGTAAGATCTTTTCATGGACTGGCTAGTTTTTATAGAAAGTTCATAAGAGGTTTTAGTAGTATTTGTGGACCCTTGACTAAAATAATGAGAAGGGATAGAAAAGAATTTAAGTGGACTATAGGGGTAGATAAGAGTTTTAATTTTTTAAAATAGAAAGTTATTGAGCAGCCTATTTTAGCACTTCCTAATTTTAATAAGGTGTTTCAAGTAGACTGTGATGCTAGTGGTACTATATTAGGAGCTATTATGAGCCAAGAAGGTACACCTGTTTCTTACTTTAGTGAGAAATTGAATGATACCAAAAGAAAATATTTTGTTTATGATCAGGAATTTTATGCTATAGTTCAAGAATTAAAGAAGTAGAGACACTATCTTCTTCCTGAGGAATTTTTTTACTATATTAATCATCAAGCTTTGCAATATTTAAATAGTCAAGGAAAATTGAACCAAAGGCATTTGAAGTGGGTTGAGTTTTTGTAGAGTTATACATTTGTTTTGAAACACAAGAGTGGGAAGTCTAACAAAGTTGCAGATGCTCTTAGTAGAAGAAAAATTTTGCTAACAAAAATGCAGATAAAAGTGGTTGGGTTCAAGGAACTCAGTACTTTATATCTAGATGATCCTAATTTTGGTGAATCATAGAAGGCTTGTACAAAACCTATTACACTTGACAAGACAAAGTGGTTGGATTTCATGATCCAAGATAGTATCTTGTTCAAAGGAAGCCAATTATGCATTCCTAGAAGTTCAATGAGAGAGAATCTCATCAAGGAGAAGAATAGTGGAGGATTGGCTAGATGTTTTTGCAAACATAAATCCATTGCTTTGGTTGCTGAGAATTATTATTGGCCATAGTTGTAGCATGATGTGAAGAAGTTTGTATAGAGTTGCAGATTATGTCAAATGGTGAAAGGAGTGAAGCAACATACAGGGTTGTATTAGCCATTACCTGAAGAAGTTTGTACAAAGTTATAGAGTATGTCAGATGATGAAAGGAGTGAAGTAGAATATAGGGTTGTATCAGCCATTACCTATACCAGAGAAGCTGTGAGAGGATGTCAGTATGGATTTTGTTCTTGGATTACTAAGGACACAATGTAGACATGATTTTATTTTTGTGGTGGTTGATAGGTTTTCAAAGATGACACATTTTATTTCTTTCAAGAAGACTAGTGATGTTGTTCATGTGGCATAGTTGTTTTATGGAGAAGTAGTGAGATTACATGGTCTTCCAAAGAGTATAGTTTCAGATTGAGATACCAAGTTTTTTGGGTATTTCTGGCATACATTGTAGAAGAAATTGAAAACATAGTTGAAGTTTAGTTCATCACATCATCCATAGATTAATGGATAGACAGAAGTTGTAAATCATAGTTTGTGAAACTTGTTGCGATGTTTGGTTGGAGACAAGCCAAAAGGATGGGATTTGATTTTACCACAAGTAGAATTTGCATATAATAATTCTTTGAACAAGAGTACTAGTAAATAACCATTCTAGATTGTATATGGGAGTAGTCTCATAAATGCTTCTAAATTGAGGTAGTTGGATAAATGAGAGATAAGTAGTACTGAAGTAGAAGAATTTGCTAAACATTTGAAGAACATCCATGAGGAGGTGAGGAAGCACATCATAAAGATGAATACACAATATAAGGCTAAGGTAGATGTGAAAAGAAGGTATAAGGAATTTTAGATTGGAGATGAAGTCATCATTCATTTGAGAAAGGAGCATTTTCTAGTGGGTACATATAATGAGCTGAAGATGAATAAGTTTGGACCATGGAAGATAGTGAAAAAGCATGATCCTGGAAATTCTTATGAGTGGAGTTGCCAGTTGAATTGAATATTTCACCAGTATTTAATATTTTAGATTTGATATAGTACTATGAAGGAAGTGATGGAGATGAAGTTGTAGAAGCACATTGGGGTATTCTAGCAGCTAGTTTGGCTACAAAGGAGATTGAGGAAATACTGGATAGTCATATTGGAAAAAGTACAAGGAACAAAACTTATAAGGAATACCTGGTCAAATGGAAAGAGAGACCAATAGAGGAGTAATCATGGCTAGCAAGGGAGGAGGTTAACCCTCTTGGTTTTCCTCTAAACACCTGAGATGTGATGGAGTCACTTGTCTGATGTAGGAGCATCCTGGGTGTAACAACAATCTTGCATCCCCCAAATTTTTTTCTTTTTAGTGTTTTCTATTTTAATTAGGACTAGTAGATAGGGTGGTTACTATTTATGGGAACTTTCTATTTTTAGTAAGTTTTTCATACAAGCTCAGAATGTTCTCATTTTCTACATAAAAGTTCATTTTAGAGTTATAAGCCTACCATTAAAATCTCATTGCTCCAACTTAAGTATGGGAGAAGTTATTACAAATTTTTAGTTGAAATATTTGTAGAAAAATCTTTAGGTTCGCTGTTGGAGGCTTTAGAGTGCCTAGATGAGGTTTGAAAACTAGGTAGAAGGGGGCTTGTTCTATTTTGAGCCTGTAGATCAAGAGCTGGCATTTTTGAAAAGTGGCTATAGTGGCCAATTAAAGCAACGGTTGGTGAGTTATGGCCTTTCAAAGTTGGGCTACTCAAAATATTTAAAATAATTGTCAAAGATGTATTTGGCTAACTGTATATTTATTGTTAGGGTCTGTTGGCCCTATGTATCAAGTTTCAATGTCGATAAGCTTCCTAGGCAGCATAAAATTGGCTATTTAAGAAAGGCCTAAACATTGTCTAGGAGAACTTTGGGTGGTAGTTTGCAGCTTAGTTTTGTAGATTAGTATAATGAAGGAGCCCATGTGGGTTAGCATTTTGTACTTGTGAATTCTATAATTCCGCATTTGTAGCACAAATAAGAAATCCATATTTTTTTTATCACATTTGTTGTTGTTTCTTTGTTTCTATTATGAGTTTATGGTTTTAAGGGGAGAACCCTTCATTAAAACATGATACTACAGAATAAAAGATTTGATAGTATACAAAATAAGATTCCAAAAGAGTAAGACCTATTTAATAGGTTGTTGAATAGAAAGAAAAGAGTGTTAGAAGAAGACACAAATATGAGAATAACAATGATAAAAAAGATGTGTGAAACTAACTCCAAGGAGGATTCACATATAATTTTGAAGGGTATTGAGCCCTTGTTGAGGAACAAAATAAGAGAAATTATTTTGATGGGAGATAGTTATGAAGATGTAAAGAAGGAAACAAAAAAGGCCATTATGAAATACATGACTTGAATGCCTACATCAGTAGAGGTGAGTGCGTAGTCCAAGCTTGAGAGCCCAATGTATGTAAAAGTTAGTACACCCTCTTGTGATGAGGAAGAAGCATAAGAGACACAAAACACACTATCACCACCACATATTGTTATGGGTACTAAATCCATGCAAGTGGATAGTACACACATAACTATGGATGCAAAGGATAACCCATTTGTAGCTTTTGGCCAATCTATTGTTGGCAATATCACAACTTATTCAAGATCTAAAGATGACATGGAGAAGAAGAAAAGAGGATAGAAGAGGAAAAGAAGAAGAAATAGGAAGAAGAAATAAAGAAGGAGGAAGATGAAAGGAAGAAAAGAGAAGATGAAGAGAAAAGGAAAAAAGCAATAGAAGCAACTAAAAAATTGGAAGAAGAAAAGAAGAAGGTTGAGGAAGAGAAGATGATTATTGAACACCCATTCTAGTTGTAACTTTAGTAGTAGCAAAAATAGTAGTAATGGCATCAGATGATGATGATCATAAGGGTATAATGAGTTCTATGAGCAAGTTTCTCCAAAAGAACAAATCTATAAAGTCTTTGGAGAAGAACTGAAGTCTTGGATAGATTACAAAAGAAAGCTACTACAACTATAGCCAATCTAGAATTACAGTCAAAAGAAAAAGAATTGGTGAAGGTCTTTAATGAGGATTTCACAATCTTAGTTGATGTAGCTTCAATGCAACTACTTGTCAAGTATGGTACATCATTGTTTGATATAGTATGCACAAATGTTAGAAATGATCTAAAAACTTAAGATGTTTGCATCAAATAATTGAGGAAGAGCACAGATGAAGGTAAGAAGTTGTATGGATAGTGCACAATGTCATACAACTACCTAACAAATTTTTATACTAAGATCAAAGGCCCAATGAATGAGCTCCATATACTCACTACAAGATTGTAGCAACTAGAGGCTAGAATTGAAGATTTTGAAACTGAGATGCAAAAGATCTACGATGCTATTAGAAGCATTGAGTTTAACAAGGAAAATGTATTAAGGAGATTCTCTATCCTTAGAGATAGGCATCACCCAAAGTTGTCATTTTACAGAGGCAATTGGAGGAGAGGAGTGTCTTACAGCTAAGACATTATATGCCAAATTTGTCTATACTGACTTGAGTGTGGTGGAAGTGGCATCCTATGTACTATGTGCACTAATAAATATATATGAGTTAGTAAAGAAGAATTAGAAGAAGGAAATGAAATGTCTACAACTTGTATATTCAGATTGTTTTTCCAGTATATCATGTTGATTAGCAAAAGACTATGAGTTTTTGTTTTTAATTATTTTGGCACCTTTTCCATTGATATCAAAAGGGGAGTAGTATGTAAAGGAAATTTGTATGATTGTATGTGCTAAGGAGGAGACGTGATATAAGTAAGGAAATTGTATATATATATATATATATATATATATATATATATATATATATATACGATAGATCATTACATTCCTCATGACTCCTTACATTGATACATAAGTATACTACCCATACATATACATATATATACATGTGTATATATATCTATGTATATATATGTATATATATATCTATGTATATATATGTATATATATATCTATGTATATATATATGTATATATATATACATATATATATATATATACATATATATATATATGTATATATATACATATATATATATATACATATATATATATATGTATATATATACATATATATATATATATATGTATATATATACATATATATATATATATATATACATAGATATATATATATATATACATATATATACATAGATATATATACACATGTATATGTATGGGGAGTACACTTATGTATTAATGTAAGGAGTCATAAGGAATGTAATGATCTACATACATACATACATATATGTATGGGGAGTACACTTATGTATCAATGTAAGGAGTCATAAGGGATGTAATGATTCATCAAAACATGAATAAAATTGTTATATTCTGAAGGAAATTTTGTGTAGTCACTTTTATTTGTTTTTTATGTATGAAATCATTTTGGGACTTAACCAATTTTCCTAAATGTTTCCATCAATACAAAAGGGGGAGATTTTTGGCAATATGGTCATATAGATATCTTGAGACTTTTCATTTATGGCAACATATATTCAATATTTTATTCATGCATTTAGAGTTAGAAAATTGTCTAAGTGTTAGCTAGTTTGCAGTAGCACAGAGACAAATGAGATGTATACAGATAACACAGTTTGGGTTTAGCTTATGCATAACTGAGGAAGTATTTATGATAATGTCATGATGATGTATGCTAGTGCACAGATGTGTATAGATAGTATGACATGAGTTATAAGTGAAATACCAATATGCATATTTGACAGAGAAAAATAGAATATAGCAGAGAATTGAATTATAGGACTCAAAGAATTATTTTGGTGATACAATAATTACTAAGTCTTGATGAGCTGAATTTTTGGATATTATTCCATAAGTTATTTGATATTATATCAAGCACGTGAACACGTGAAGGCTAACTGAGTAGAGAATTACTAATTTATGAAGTATAAGTAAATATCTTATCTTGCACAGATAAGTGTGGGATATATGTGCTAGATGTGAAAATTGTATGATATGCCAACTATTGTATGGATAGCTTGAAAGTTATATGAGCCTTATGTGATGTGAGATCTGATGTATGATTAGAGAAAGTGTGAATTATAGCAGTGAGAAAGTACTATATGTATATCTATTCTTCAGAGGAACTTTATTGTATAAATGCATGTTATGGAAATGTACTCTTCTTGCATACATTTTATTTGTTCTACCAACTCCTAATATGGTTGAAGCAACTCTTAATAGGGTTGAGGCTTCTAACAAGGACTCGAGATACTCTATGTACTTCATTGACTCCTAATAGGGTCAATATCCCTAATAAGATCCTTTTGTTTAGTGAATCATCTCATGGGTAATATCCCCACCAGGGTTTTCCCTTGGACAGGGTTTCCATAGTTAGAAAATGATAGTGTTATGAATTCTCTATGTGTATGGTTATATTTACTATTTAACATTGTTGATTTACTTTCATATGCAAGATTTAAAGTAATTAACAATATTTAGTTGTGGGAAAAAGTTTGTAGAATAATGATTCACACCCCCCACCTGCCATCCTCATTATTATCTATTTCTAACACTTTGAACTATTCTAATTTGATGAATTCAAAGATTTCCCTACTACATTTGACATGTGGGAAAAGATGAAAAAAGCCTTCTGAGGAAACAAAAATGTACAAAGAGCTAAGGAAATTTTTTTAAGAGGTAAGTTTGATCAATTGAAAATGAAAGAAGGTACTAATAACTCTTCTTCATATCTATCAACAAGGTACTATAAAATCTTCTTCATATATATGAAATTATAGTTTCATCCATTCAATAGATGAGATGCAATCTGGCACATGATTTAATCCTAGATACTCTTACGGGAAGATTCACTACTTTTGAGCTGGATAACTTTGATAACTATGCTCCTTCTAAAAATCTTGAATCAAAATTCAAAGAAAAAATAACCCTTGGTAGAAAAGGAGGGAACTCAAAAAGGAAAAAAGTTGGTAGTGAAGAAGAAGATGAATTAGATGAATATCTTGAAGTCATTGAAGCTCTTCTAGCAAAAAGAGCAATAAAAGGGAAAGGAAAATTCAAAGGCAAAATTTCATTGATTTTTTTATCATGTGAAGAAGTTGGTCACATTGCTACAAGGTGTCTAGACAAAGAAGATAAAGATCAAAAAATGTTCAACAAGTTCAAAGGCAAGAAATACTTCAAAAGATACAAGGACTACAAAGGAAAAGGTAAGAAATCATGTTACATTAACAAAGATTCTGATAGTGATAATGATGAAGATGAAGTAGTTTATATTGCTATTAAAGATGAATCTGATGATGCAAAAAATGAAAATATGACACTTATCTCTTATGTTATAAATAATGATACATGGATCATAGACAATGGTTCTTCTCATCACATGATTGGTGATAAAACTAAATTTGAATATTTGGAACACTATGATAGTGGAAGTGTCAGATGTGGAAACAATGAACAATCAAATGTAAGAATGCCTATTCAATTGAATGATTAAGGCATAATCTACTCAATGTAGCCTAGTTGAACAATATAGGGTAAAAAGTTGAATTCATGAATGGAAAAGCTAAACTATTGGATGGAAAAGGAAAACTAGTTGGAACTGGCAATTAGACAAAAGGAAATTTGTTTAATTGAGATCTCACTAAAAGTTATTGCTTTCAATCTTAGATATAAGAAAGTGAATAATGTGTCATGTTAAGTTTGATAACCTAATTACCATAAGAAATAACATCAAAGTAAGAGGCATACCTTATCTAAAGAAACCTAAGATAGGCATGTGAAAACATTTTCAAATTGGTAAAATTAGTAAAAGAAGTTTCAAAAATAAGTTCTACAATTCTAAAGAAGTTTTGGAACTTGTTCACATAGATCTTTTCTAGCCAATAGATGTGGAAATCTACTATGGAGATATATATTTCATTCTAGTTGTTGATGATTATTCTAGAATGATGATTGTAATATTTTTGAAATATAACTATGATGCTTTTCAAAAATTTATGGTATTTGGCTAGAGTTGAGGAAGAAATAGAGAAGAATATGAAGTGCTCGAGATCAGATAGAGGAGGAGAATTCATCTCTAATGAATTCAATGAGTTCTGCAATGAAAGAGGAATCAAACTTGACATGTATTGACACCTATAACTCTAGAAAAATGGAATAGAAGAAAGAAGGAATAGATCCATCATGGAATGTGCAAGAACACTAATGATAAAGAAGAATGTTGTACCAAAATATTGGAGAGAAGAAATCAATACAACAATTCATACACTAAACCAAGTTTAACTGAATAAAGGTACAGAAAAAATGCCTTATGAATTATGGTATGATTACAAACCCAATATTTGTTATCTTAGACTATTTGGAAGAAAATGTTATATCTTAAAAGATGTAAGGAAAGGAAATCTTGATTCAAAAAGTGATGAAGGGATATTCCTAGGGTACTCCAATAGAAGCAAGGCATACAAATGTCTGAATCTTACTACTCACAAAGTCATAGAAAGTTCCCATGTAAAGATTGATGAGTTTGCACACTAGTACATTTTAACTTATTTTTTGAAGAAAATTGGTCAATTTTTTGACTCATGTTGGCCAAATTTTTGACAAATTTTTTTTTCTCTACTTTTTTTGTCAAAACTTTGACAAATTCTTGTCAATGTCAGAATTTTGATAATGCATTTGGTCAAAAATGACCTCCCTTGTTAATGAGACCATTACTCAAAATTTTGACCAAGTTTCATCAAAAGTTTGACCAAAGCATCAACCAAGATGCCAAACCCACAACACCATCCTGGTTGATGCTTTGGTCAAAATTTTGACCAACGCTAGCCTTTGATCGACTAGGATGCCAAACCTATGATGACATCCTAGTCGATGACTTATAGCGATAAAACATCTCTATCACTCATCACTATATTGATTATATTTGTTTTCCATTTGTCAATGATTGCTATATTTTATAGCGATAATCCTCCTTTATAGCTCATCGCTATATTTTTTTTGTAGTTTCTTCACATACTGATAAAAGGGATCACTATATGTCATAGTGATATAATTTCTTCATTGCTCATTGCTATGTTAAGATTAGACTTTCTCTGTATAGCAATAGAAGAGTTTTCTATATTCTATAGTGATATAATACCCAAAATCTCTTTTGATGATATTGTAATCACTATAGTGTATCCCCACTCATGAAGCCTAATTGCTATAACTATAGTAGCATATGAAATATTGAATGAAGAAACAAAATTTCTATCGATTGAGGTTTATAATGTGCCTATGCAAAATAAATCTCATTAATGATTAAATAAAATGTTAAATGATGGATACTAATGCTTATTCAATGGTTTTACTAAGGTGGGGCATCAAAGAAATATATAGAGAAGTCAAGGTGTGATTTGCATTAAACTGTTATATGTATAAATGTATTAGATTACATAATGAAAATATGGATGAAACTATTATGCACTTTTGATATCTCCTTTTCGATCACTAAAGACACTCATCACCATGACTTATAGTGATACACCATCTCTATTTCTCATCACTGTAATGATTATGTTTTTTTCCATTTCTCGATGATCGCTATATGTTATAGCGATAAGCTTCCTTTATCACTCATCGCTATATTATTCTTATAGTTTCTTTGCATAGTGATAAAAGGGATCCTATATGTGATAGTGTTATACTTTCCACATTGCTCATTGCTATGTCAAGATTAGGCCTTCTTCATACAGTGATAGAATATTTTGCTATATTCTATAGCAATATAGTACCCAAAATCTCTTTTGACCATACTACGATCACTATGGTGCATCTCGACTCATGAAGCCTAATCATTGTATCTAAAGAGATATATGAAACATCAAACAAAGAAACAACATTTCTATCAATTGAGGTTTCCATTGTGACTATGGGAAATAAATCTTATTATCAGTTAAATGAAATGTTGAATGATGGATTCCAATGCTTATTTGATGGTTTCAGTGAGGTAGGTTGTCAAAGAAATATACAGAGAAGTCAATACAGGGTTTGGATGAAACTATTATGTGTATAAATGTATCAAATTACATAATGAAAATACGGATGAAACTATTATGCAATTTTGATATCTCCTCCTTTTCAATCATTGAAAACACTCCTCATTATGACTTATAGTGATACAACATCTCTATTTCTCGTCACTTTAATGATTATATTTATTTTCCATTTGTCAATGATCACTATATGTTATAGTGATAAGCTTCCTTTATCACTCATCACTATATTTCTTTTTTAGTTTCTTTGTATAGCGATAAAAGGGATCACTATATGTCATAGCGATATAGTTTCCTCATTGCTCATCACTATGTCAATATTAGGTCTTCTCCATATAGCAATAGAATATTTCATTGTATTCTATAGTGATATAGTACCCAAAATCTCATTTGACCATACTATGATCACTATAGTGTATCCTTACTCATGAAGCCTAATTGCTATAACTATAGTAGTATATGTAACATATGAATGAAGAAACAACATTTCAATCGATTGAGGTTTCTGGCTCACCTTTGTGAAATAAATCTCATTAACAGTTAAGAAAAATATTGAATGATGGATTCTAATGCTTATTCGATGGTTTGAGTGAGGTGAAGCATTGAAGAAATATATAGAGAAGTCAAGGCATGGTTTGGATGAAACTGTTATGCATATAAATGTATCAGATTATATAATAAAAATATGGATGAAACTATTATACATTTTTGATATTATGACTCATTAACAATATCAATATATGGATGAAACTATAATGAGGTTTGATAATACTCATAATGACCAAAAACACTCATCAAGATACTAACCCTAACCAAACTACCCAATAATAATATCTAATTATGGATGAAATAGTAATACATTTTTGATAAAACTAAAGCTGCACAAAAATATTCAACACATATTGTATAAATGTATTGGATTACATTGTAAAAATATGGATGAAATTGTTATGTATTTTCAATATCTCCTCCTTTTCCATCATTGAAAACACTCATCACTATGAATTATAGCGATACAACATCTCTATTGCTCATCATTGTAATGATTATATTTGTTTTCCATTTTCTGATGATTTCTATATGTAGAGATAAGCCTTCTTTATCGCTCATTGCTGTATTTTTTTTGTAGTTTCTTTGCATAACAATAAAAGGGATCACTATATGTCATAGCGATATAGTTTCCTCATTTTTCATCGCTATGTCAAGATTAGGCCTTCTTTGTATAGCGATAAAAGAGTTTTCTATATTCTATAGCGACATAGTACCCAAAATCTCTTTTGACCATAATGTGATCACTATAGTGTATCTTGATCCATGAAGCCTAATCATTGTAACTATAGTGGTATATGAAACATCAAATGAAGAAAAAAATTTCTATCAATTGAGGTTTCTAACATGCTTATGCAAAATAAATCTCATTAAAGTTTTAATAAAATGTCAAATGATGGATTTGAATGCCTATTTTATCGTTTGAGTGAGGCAAGGTGTTAAAGAAATATACAAAGAAGTCAAGGAAGGGTTTTGCAACATCCAATGAAATTTTGGTGGAATTAGTGTGGCCAATACTTACACAATTTCTAACCACAACATCTAGGTGAGCTCCACCATCCACCCCTAAAGGTATAATAATAAAGCTAAACCTAGGGTTTCGTATAAACCCACCAATGTTTTGTCGAATGAGGGTTACAATGTTTGCGCCTTTGGCACTTCAATTAACATGACCTGTACAAGGTAGAAAAATGTAACTTTTACAAGACAATAATAGTGCAAAACATAGCTACTCATATGTTAACTAATTCACTTAAATTTTAGTTATCAGGTGTTAGAGTTATACGATCCTAACTCTACCACTATAGCATGAGATTTATGATTGGGTGATCGAAAGGATAATTCAAATGATAAAATAATAATTCTACCAATCTAGGCTTATGATGCAACAATAATTTGAATTGGGATATGTGCCTTCACACATGAACAATCAAATAACATGGTGATAACTCACAAATGATACAGTTAAATCACTTGAAATGGTTAACTCTTCAGTGAAGTAATAGTAATGGCTAATGTAATGAAGGTTTTTCTGTTATCAAATTTCATGTAACATCATGTCCATGAAACCATATTGAATGATAATTTTTTTTTGGTAACAATTCATATGAAAAGTGTCCATGGTGACAATTCCACCATTAATCCATTGCTTCGCATTAGTACTACTATCTAATTAATAAAAAACTATCAAATCACCTACAACCATCCCACCTATAACTAATCAATAGTGAGTTAGCATCTATGCTATGGAATATTTTAAATTACCTTATCTTTGCCTTTCACTTAATTTCTTGTAGTGTTGATCAATCTTAGGTGGCAACCCATGCAAGCCTTTTCTTCTATAAAAGCACCTAGTTCCTCCATAAAGAGGGCCTTGGAGTGCATTTGATCCCTTACCAATAGTTTTCATAAACCCAACATCTCTATTGTTACATCTATAATCATGTAACAACTCAGCTAAAAATGGTATAGAGCTCTTGAATAATAAGTTGAGAAAAGATAGTAAATTATTTCTTACTTCTATGAGTATTTTCAACAAGTTTCCAAAGGGATCATCCTTAAGACTTCCATGGGACACTTGAGGAAATTGAATAAAACCACATTCTTTCTCTAATTTACATTCAAGAAAAAAACACATAGCATGTTGTATAGCTCTACAATCACTAACATGTTTATCACTGTCCATATTTACTGTGAAAGGAGCATTTATCATCAACATTGAGACTCTTTCCTAAAAACCCAACACCACATCAGATTAGTAAAAATTATGTTAAGCTATATTCAATACCATAAAAACCTATCATAGTTGATAGTAAAATATCATATATTTCATGTTATTCTTCATAGTTCAAATTACTATGAAATTTTCCAAACAATTATTCAAAAACATTTTCAATCACAAGTTATACAAGAAACTTTGTAAATAAGTTCAGAAAGATAAATAACAAAAATCTACTAACCATGACATTCATGGCACCAACCTTATAATGATGGCTGACCTTGGGGAATTTCTCTTTAGCAACATATATCAAGTGGGGCAAAGCATCAACTTTCTTGTCATGAACCATTTTGTTTTCATGAATAACCTATATGTATAAAGAATTAATATTGTAAGATATTCATCCTCTAGAGAAGTTCTAACTATCTTGATTAAAATTTATATTAAAAAAACATAATAAATAATCAATTTAACTTCATACTCTCCCTATTACATGTACTATACTTGTATGGTTTCTAACATTTGAGCTTCTATATACAAAACCATCAACACTGTGATGAGAAGTAAAATTAGGTGGAACTTGTTTTTCTTCCAATTTTTTGCTTATCCTTTTCTTAAAACCTTCATACTCATCCTATAAAATATCATTTAACAATGTTAAGGAGGCATGGTGATTTAATAATGTAGGAACTATTGATCACATCATCATCACCTTCATATCTTGGCATTCTCGAGAAAAATCAAGATCAGATGACTCATTTTCTTTGGAGAAATACATAAAGGGTGCATCGTTCTTTATTTTGAACTTTTTGTAGAATGGTACCCATTTTTTGGAAAAGCTCAAAGTTTCTACAAGAGACTAGAAAGTGGTGAGAGATGCACCATCATCTAAGAAATACCAAGAAAATTTTTCCACTACATAATCAAGTACAAGAACAAAAAAAACTATATTGACAGTTATCAACATGGGCTCCTTGAGTGGATCTATTGTAGTGATGATAACATCCACAGCATGAAGCTTAGAAATAGATTCTCTACTATATCTACAAGATAAAAACATAACATAACACCCAAATAATTGTAGTGTTTAAAAGAGGAATAAATATATACCCTCATAGAGAAATAAATATATACCCTCATAGAGAAATAAACATATAAGACCTCTACTTTTTATGATAATAAAACAAATGTGTAAATGAACAACATTTATTTCTACTTCTCTGCAAGCCTCTCTGGGTATGTATTATACCCGACAAACTTCCATGCCATGTTGTGATAGAGAATCCATATGAAAGAAAACCAAAGCTCACATGCAAAGCTACCATCCAAAAATTATAAGAAAATGTAGACAAAATTTTGGCCCTCAAAGTTGTGAGGAAAAGGAAGGAGATAATCAATGATCTCATAATTCAATAGAATGAGGAAGATGAAAAATATTTGAAGAATGGAACTCAAGTTTAGAGACAAATCAAGATAATTCCTTGAGGGATGGTGGGATGAATTGATCCTCCCTCATGTAAAGAAGAGGATCAAGGAAGAAAAGGGAGATACTTTGAGACATCAAAAGATAAAAACATGCCTTCAATTTACTGTAAAAAGAAGTTGATCTTGTTGTAGGAGGAATAAAATGATTAAATAGAATGTTTAACTGGCTTAAATATGTCAACTTAGCCTTCATGGGGACACACATCATCAAGGTATTCATTGCCTATATTAAGGACACATGAATTCATTTTAACATAAAAAAAGATATTTTAACTCTATTAATTAGCAATGACTTCTCTTGTTAGTAGTGATTTCTCTTCATCTAAGGAAAAATTTCCTCCCAAAATTGTAGATAACTCATTCTAAAAGAGAAATAATATATCATAAGGTGAAGTGAAATATCTTGGGGTGGGGGGGGAGATGGTTTAGGAAGGGCCAATTTAGATAAAAACAAGAAAGTCTCTTCAAAAATTAGAGACAAGGAGGGCAAAAAAACAAAAATCTAGGTATGTTATATTGTAGAATTCATTGGTTTTCTAGATTTATCAAAGTTTCATTTCAAAATTTGCAAGAGGTAAATATGGGATCACTAGAATAGATTTCATTTTGAGTTCTAGTTTTCTTTTGGAAAATACTTAGACTATCTTAAAGAAGGAAAGCTAGGAAGTTATAGATAGAATTCTAATCCACTTAAGCATTTGGATAGAGAGTAGTAGACCTGTGGTTAAGGAAAAGTTTTGGATGTTGTAGATATAAAGTTAAATGTGGAGTTTGAGAAGGCTGAAATGGAACAATTGGCAGGGATAGGGTTGTGGTGCTCCCATCCAGATCTAGTTTCAAGACCCAAAATGAGGCAAGTGGTAAAGTTGTTGAAGCTAGAAGTTTGAGTACATAATCTTCCTCTAGAGATTCATACCTATAACATAGAGGATCATGCCATCATTCTAGACCTACAATGAATGAAATTGATTAATTAATAAATGTATGTTAGGTTGAGCTTCACTTGGTTTCGAGAGTACTTTAATATTCTCTACTTAACAAGGCCAACCACATGAAGGTGAAAGATCATTTGGCCTCACCTCTCTCCCCCTAACATCAATTTTAATTCCACATTAACATATAATTACATACTTCATTTATTCATTCATCCATTTATGAACTATAACATTCAATCAATACAATCACATAACATTCATTAATATGATATAAAGTTAATTAAAATGCAATACTAATCAAGACTTCATTAACACATAACAATATTAAAATTAACATGAGATAAAAATAAATATTAATATGCAACATTCATAGATAATTAGTTAAAACAACATTTTTCATTATCTAGCAAAGTTTATCAAACAAGGTTTATCACAGAGCATGTTTAAAATATCATTTCTTCTTTTTGTTTTTCTTAGCTTTCTTAAGGTAAAGGCTGATAGGAGCATAAATATCTTCCTCATTCTCATCCTCTTGTGGCACATGTAATGTCAAATTATGATGCATCCTCCTATTTTGAGGAGCACAACGTTGTTGCACTAAAGGGGGCTCTGTTGCAATAAAAAGTAAATGGGTTAAATTGGCATACTCTTTTCTTGTTTTTTTTACTCTTACAAGTATTTCATTAACCAATAGAACATAAAATGCATTTTTATTACCTGATAATGCCACATAATGTACAATAATATTTTGATCCCCTACCATCTCAACATGTTGCACACTTTGAAAGCACTCCACTCTTCACCATGATGTTCAACAAGCTCTAAAATGTTCAAAAAAAGTTTACAAGTCAAATTACAATTGAAGATTTCAAATTTTATTCATAAATACATAATTAATTTTCAATATAAAATTAATACCCCCACCACTATGATGCACATCATGGCCTTCACCATGTGCAGGTTTAGTGATAGGATTTGAAGGTTGTAGTGAAATGTTATTCACATTGTTATGCAATCAATTTATGTTGGAAAGTAACACCAATTTTTTTTCTCAAATATTCAATTTGATTTACTTTTCATTTGACCAATTTATATGTGTCTCATTTGGTTCACAAGATTCTTGGGTATGGCTTTCAAATTATTAGCATAGGCATGCAACCATGACTTTATAGCCTTCCTTCAAGGCAATTATTTTTATCTTCATCTGTGAGATCTACATTGAATTCTATGCCTTTTATTTTTTGCTTAATATCATCAATTTTGCATGTATGACTTGATTAAATAAATTTTTTTGCAACATTATATAAAGAGTAATTAGATGAAATTCCATTGCTGCTACTTACAAGTCGAGAGTGAAGATCCATATAGCCATGAGAGCCAAGTTTGTGTTGGCCAACCTTTTGTAGTCTCACTTCTATAGGTTTTGATGTGTCCTATAGTCTATGAAAATTTTGAAACATGTTAGATTATATATTTACAAAGATAACTAATTAATGCATGATTACATTCTACTTAATGCTATCATGACATACCTTCTTTTTCCCTTTTCTGGTTCAATTCCTTTACAATGTAGCCTTTTCTCTTTTGCACCTTCTATTATTTCATTCCACTCCATTAGTGGAATCATAGGAGGATGCTCATACTTTGGGTTATCCTTTAGACACCTTATATATTTGTCCCTCATCGTCTTTATATATTTGAATGCTTCTTTGAGAAGTAGAGCACTATCAAAATGTTTTTTCCAATCAGGTCCTCAAAAGATATAACAAGTTGATTTATAATTTAGGACTCTATTCATTCCACTTTTTATTAAAAATAAAATTGTTAGATTAATAACTTTAATATAGTACAATAAATAGAAGAAAAGAAATATATTGTAGTAATGATATGAAACTACATACCTTTTTTGTATGGTGGGTCCAAATAGCATCAATGTTATTTCAAAAAGATTATCATAGAAACCATCATTTCCTACAAAAACATCATGGGATTATCAGTCGAAAATGAGTTATGTATAAGTAAACTATAGTTACACTAAAAATAAAATAAAATTTAAAGCACTTGGAATCTTTGGTAATTTGAATGGAAACATAGTTTTCTTGTCCAACAATAATGTCCCTACAAATGAACTAATACCAGTCACAAGGGCTACTCTAGGAAATGGTTCAGCTTCACTAGCAGTGGTCTATGTTGTTCTATCAACTGTAGGTGTATCTATTAGTGCAAAAAATAGGTCATGGAGTATAAAATCCACCCAACAAAAAAAAAAGTATGATTACCACATAAAAATATATAGAAAAACAAGGTTTTACTAGTTGTACTTGGTATAGTCATAGATGTATGCAAGCTCCTTGTTACTAATAATGCAGTCAACAATATCAGAGTGGTGATTGAAGGAGGCATCTACACTTCATCATTAGCTGAAGAACACATTTTTAGCAAAGACATTTGTAATGGATAAAAATCAAATGGGATAATAGCTAGAAGAATTTGAAACGTTAACGATTTAAGGATTATTTACATGAAGGTTGTGTGCTACAACCCTCACCATATTAACCATGCGATCTCATAGGTGTTACAAAATCCCATAAGAAGAACACATAATATTTTAGATCATGATCCATAAGATACTATAAAATATAAATATCTATTGAAATTTTATTATTGTTTAAGATTAATTACTACTTACCTTCAAAAATTTGACTCTAAGTATCAATTCTTCTTTTAGTACCTCTATCTCCCCAATGATGTTTCAATCGAGGACAAGGTTAAGAATTTCATCAATATATTTTTATAAGTTTGCGGGCCATGAAGATAGGGCCAATGCTACATGTGATTTCATCAACAAATGATGCTTGAGTGTCAGATAACATTTGATCTACTATCATTTTCACTTTTCCCTATCAACAAGTATCAATTTGTGACATCAATATTAGTAAAATTCCATCAAAATAACTCCCAATCCATAAATAAATGAGCATAATAATATGACATTTGTTTTTATATAATCTGTATGATTACACTAATTAAGGTTTACCTTCGCTGAAGAAGGTGTGTGAGGTACATCCCCATCAATGCCCTGTGGTGTATCCATGTCACCATCTGAAAAAGATTAGTAATTCTTAGTAATCAAAAATGAAATGAAAGTAATAGAATTACCAAAAAAAATATTAATAAAACAATAGATTGTAAATTGGAGTCAATATTAATTTGAGGCAATTGGTTTAAATTTTATACTTACTAGTCTCATGATATGGAATTTGTTTGTATCTACATGATTCAAATTGTAATCTATCAAAAGCTCTTCCCCTACACTTAATGATTTTATTGTACATACAAAAAGGTGATCTCCCTTGTGTGTCTTGAATATAAAATTTGGCCACTTATTAGTTGACATGGGTCAAGAACTATTTATAAATCCTACAATATTCCCTATTGCTTTTGGCCTTCTATCAATATACATAGAGAGCCTTTTACTTGGATCATTTTCTTTGCATTGTATATAATTTGGGGACAATGCATATCTATGCATACTTTTTTAATATTGCACAATATGAATCCAATTGTTGTAATTGTAAAAACGTCCTACATACTCCATCAATTCAACAACTTTATTGTAAATGACCTTGATGCCATCCACAGAAAATAGGCCCAAACCATGTAATGAAGATGGAGCTATGCGATATATCCTTTTGTTAATAGAAAAATTAGTGTTAACTAAAGGTAGTTCCTTGGGTACCCATTCTTTTTGAAGCTGTGTACCTTAAGGGAACCTTCCTATCAGCTTCACTCTCATTATCATAAGAACATGACCCCCTTCATCAATGAAAAAATTGCATTTATTTATTGAATTTTCTTCTAATATTTTGACCTCTAGTTGATCTCCCTATTTTAGACCTAATAGATGTCTCAATTTTGTCTTATATTCTCTATCACACCTTCCATCCAATATTTTCCATAGTGTCTCTATTACATTCTTTCTAATATGCATAGCATCAAACAAATGCACAATTGAGAGATCTTTGTAGTACTGTAACCTACTAAATTGAGTGGGATAACTTTTTATTCCTTTAGTAATTTGGTCATTGATGCCTTGATGACCTTCATGAGCATCAATTACATCATTCCTAAATAAAAGACAATACCAAAATATAAATTTTAAACTTCAGACCACAAATTAAACATTACCTCAATGATTTAGTTGATCATATGCCAACTTCCATAGATGAGGTTTCATTCTTCATGGCCTTGATATTGTCTTTTCTTTCCCATTAAAAAGATGTTTTTTAGTAATTTGAGACTTATGATTATTGTGGAGAAAGTGCCTAAACTCTCAAATACCTACTTTCCTAAACTTCTTGAATGATGAGATTTCATCTTTGGACCTCAAAATGGACATTCAAAATTTTCCTTTGTCTGAAGACCTAAAAGGTCATGTAGAATTGGATCATGTACAATTATCATGCACAATTTAAACATACAAAAATATACTATAGCAGACCAAAAATATGTGACCTTAACAATATAACATACCACAAAAATGAGTTATCCCAGGGGAATCATGTATTATCCATACAAGAATTGCATGGAATTGAAATTGTCCTTGTCCTATTGGTCTAGAGATGACATACATAGTGACCCCATTCCATAACTTCAACAATTCATCAATAAGGGCTCAATATACATGTTTATATCTTTAATTTGGTACTTAACTAGTAATTGAATGAACTAAAAAATTACATAATTATTATGACCATTTTGATGCACTATTTATAAATTAATTTAGATAACTATTAAATAAATAAAAATTGGTACAATTAGTGACAACATTAGTTGCTCCCTCTTTATGGACATAATGTTATTGTTAATAACAAAAGCATGCCAAACTAAGTAAACACATCTCATATCTCCAAATGGATTGACACTGTTTGCTACCAATGAAAGCTTGAGATTATGAGGTTCTTCTTTAAAGTGTGCTCATGTATTTTCAATGTCTTAAAATGCAAAACCATCCGTAGGCATTCACATAATATCATCTTGACTTCTATTGTGTACATGATAATCCATAAATTGTGCCAAGCTATTGTGCTTGAATAATCATTCAAGATGTGGAATAATAAGAATGTACTGAAGAACCTTGTGAAACACCTTTTTTGTTATTTAATCTGGCCAATATCTACTAATATTAAAATCAGGGTATTTAGTGTTAGAATTCTTTAGAATAACTAAGAGGGGGGTGAATCAGTTATTCACGGTCCAATAATGTCCAATACAACTTTTTCTTCTAATCCTTAATGGCACATAACTAAAATTATCATGCATGCAATTAAACATTAAACAAACATGAAAGATAACATGCATCACACCATAACACTAAGGATTTTGATGGCCAGGAAACCCTCCAAGAATAAGAAGGTAAAACTGGGGTGGAGATGATACCCACAAAATAATTACGCAATTAATTTCAACCACTTCTGATGGTTTTCCCTGTTAAAGGCTACAACACATTGTTAAATGTGACCCTGTTAAAGGATTTCTACACCTTGTTAGGAGTGTGCCCTATTAGAGGACTTAAGAACATTCAACTTGGAATGTCACCCTATTAAAGGATTTACATAGAGCTGTTAGGCTCACCCAAGTCCATGGGATTTACAGTCACCTTCTCAAAAGAATCTTTCATCCCTCTCTAAGGATCTCCTATCCTTCTCCTAAGGATCTCTTTATCCTTCTCTTGGGGATCTCTTTATCCTTTTCTTGAGGCTTATCCACCTAGCTATTAAGCTAACCTAGCAATGTAGGATTTCAATATCTAATACAATGGTAAGAGAGTATTAGAAGGGTTTTGACCTGGTTCAGATTGCAACTCTAACCTTGCAAATTTTAGATCACTCTTTAGTTCTTTTCTTTGCTTGGCTTTCCTCCCTTGCATTGCTGACAACTTGTTCACCCTTCAAGATCTGTCTCCTTGAGTTCTTCCACTTATTATGCCAATGCACTCCATGATCACTTGATCAACTTAGAGTCTTGATGTTCTGTACTTACTCCTCTTGGCATCTTTGCATGACCATACTTATGACCAACTCCCTCTCATACATGTGCACTTGATCTCTGACCTGTAAATCCTTATAAAGAAGTTTTATTCTTCATTTCCCGCTCAAATCTTGATTTGATCTTGAGAAAACAATATTGTTTTCCCTCCAAATTGCTTCTTCTAGAAACTTCATGATAAGTCCACCAGAATTCACCTTGAATTGGTTTGCATGGTTTACATAGAATTTTGTAAAATCTACTCATCATCCTTATCATCCAACTAATTCACAAAATTCGATGTAAAAAACTTAGGGCTGCTGATCAGGCAAATCTTTGACTTAACAAATAAAGTAGCAACTTGACATCATTGGTTTACTGATGCACAACTCCTTCTATGTTACTCAGCTTCTACTACTTTTACTAATGCTTAGCACCTGAAGAAATTTTTTGGGCATCCATTACCTATTTTTGATGCTCGACACCTGACTAATTCTATGTTACTCAACACCTGAATATCACTCAACTCCTATATCATGCTCGGCACCCTAAGTCACTCAGCACTTGATCTTCACTCGGCACTTGAAGGTTGCTTGACACCTGAAGATCACTCAGCACTCGATCTTTACTCAGCACCTGAAGATCACTCAGAACACACTAAAGTTGAACTTGTTTGGCTTCAACTAAGAATCTATTCGACTCTAACTAGCTTGCTCGGCTCTCTCCAATGAACTTAGTTAGGCTTTACAAATGACTTAGTTAAACCTTACATCTTTGATGTGTCTTAAGGTGTCCAACTTCTTAGAGTATGTCATCAATACACTATTTCATCAATGGCTTAGTTGATCCTTATACTTCATTATAACATCATAACTTCAACCTTTCTCTAGGTACTCTAGTTACATCTTATTGATTGCCACCTCCTTGACAATCAACCAATTGATAGTATTTGGATCACTTAAGCAATTGTCATTCCTGCAAGTAGCAAGTTTGACATCAATGACAAAATAATGATTGAAAACATTCTTTACCAGTTCCATTATTCTTCATTCATGATCATTTCAATCATTTCCAACAATTAATTGCAAATTCATGTTGTTTATGATATATAATGTGATCATTGGGACATGCATGTATTGTCTAATACTTCATTTCAATTTGATTCATAATGGTAGCTAATTCTCAATACAAATGAGGGAGAATGTTTGACGGGGGTAACAAAAACTGACCTATCGACCTAAAACAACAAATATGAATTTTTAAGATAATGAATAGTAATGGAATGCTAACATTGAAAATGAAAAAAATGGCATACCTTAGCATACATAAATGTGAGCACACTTCTATGGGTCATTATATTCAAGATTACTCAAAAATGAGGTCTCAAATGGTGACTCATAGCTCTCTATTCATGGAGTGCAAGGGTTTGTAATGGAGTCCCTCAACTTGACCTAGTTTGTGCCCATGCAAGTACACCATGAAACAAGAGATTCAAGGATCCAAAAATATGCATGCAAATAAAAATAAAAACTAATCTAAATGATAACAATGCAAAACAATGCAAGAAAAGAAATCTAATAACAATGCAATACTAATCTATGAAAATAAATGTCTCTAAGATAATATGAAAATGCAAGGGTAAAACCTCATGATGGAAGCCATGGACGCATGAGAGAATATGACAAGAAGATAGAAGTTCTCCACAAAAAGCTTTGATGCTCAAACTCCTTCTTCAAAAATTGCTCTCTAAACCTGTAGCATAGCAATAGCGTAATTGTGGATGAATTGTGAATGAATTGTGGATGAATTGTGGATGAATTGTAGATGATTAAAATGAAGAGAGGGCTCTCCCTTATAAATAAAATTATGGAGGTGATAGGCTTCTCACAACCAATATGGGATAATAGAGTTTGATCCATGTGAGACAAAATTCCACCAATGAGAAAAGAGGAGTGGTTGAGAAGAAAGTGGAAAGAGGATAAAGATAAGTCCCATTTAGAGATATGTGCATTTAAGTGTAGAGAAAATAAATAAAATATTTATTTAATCTTTATTTAATTTATTTATTTTTTTCAAGTGGGTTTAATTTATTTAATTAAAAGGGAGCAAGTTCTTTTAATTAAATAGGAAATATTTAATTAAATTAAAAGCGGGGTTTTTCTCTTAATTAATTAAATGTGGATGAATTTAATTAAAAGAGAGGTTTTCTTTTAATTAAATGGTGAATTATTTTATTTAATTAAAAGAGAGATTTGCTTTTAATTAAATAAGACTTAGGATAAAATGATCAACCTTAGAAATAAAACAAATTGAATTTGATCAAGGAAATTGATTTAAATTGATTTAATAAAATATTGCAAACCATTGATTCAAGAAATTTGATAAATTGATAAATTGAATAATGGGGGCCCATAGTCTAGGTGACCATTTTAGGGTGCATGAATTTGCCCCTCTTTGACTAATGTGTGATCGATTTGGGAACACATGTAGTCAAAGAAAGAAATTGAAGTGTGAGATCGATTTGGGATCATAAAACAACCCAGATGTGTGGTCAAATCGGGAACACATCAGGACAAAGAATACAAATAAATTTTGACTTGAAAAAGTCAAGG
Organism: Cupressus sempervirens; assembly: GCA_028749045.1. Lineage (NCBI taxonomy): Eukaryota > Viridiplantae > Streptophyta > Pinopsida > Cupressales > Cupressaceae > Cupressus > Cupressus sempervirens. Next base: position 530,743,558 of record CM053793.1, read on the forward strand.
ATAAAATTGATAAAATTGAATCAAGGATTGAAGTTGATAATTACTGCCCCCTCGTGATCGAAATCGAAATGAGATAGAGGAGAAACAACAAATTGATAAATTTGATCAAATCGACCAAAAGATAAAGTTCTTGATGTAAGATGAAAGATATAAGAATCATAGAACCAAGGTAGATCATCAAGCATGAAATATTATGCCCCAAAGATGATTTAGAAGAAAAGAAGTGGGGAAAAAGAAAATTGAAGATAGAAGTTTGAAAGATATAGAAAGAAATAGAAAGAAGATAAGAAAATGCCCCAAAATCAATCAACTGTTTAAGATAGAAATTTTGATTGAGATCATGAAAGAAAAAAATGACATGAAGATCAAAACATGACCATAGTTGATTAAAAGTCCACAATAAATTTGAAGGGAAAACTCTCTCAAAATCATAATGCAGCCTAAAAATGCAAACTAACATGAAGCCTAAAAATGCAAGCTACATGAAAATGCAATGGTGTACTTGAAAAAGAGCAACTATAACATAGGATTTTGTGTTCATCATTCATTATAGAATGTAAAAGAACTTATTTTCATCATTGGGCAATTATTAATGGACATCAAAAAATCACACAATCAACACTAGTCACAAGTGCAACTATGAAGATATGAATGTAATTTATATCGGATTGGAATGTGGAAAGATTCTAACATAAGAATCAAAGACATAAAGGTCAAGATGACTTCGATGTTAGCTTACCCAATTTAATGTAGCAAAACCATGCTCGCATCAAGGCATAGATGCTAGGATGACTAGAAGAATGGTTGTGCAAAAACAGTCAAGGATGATGCCTCAAATCTCCTAAGTGTTTCAAGGGGACAACAAGAGACACTCTAGAGTTTCAAGACCACACCCGCAAGCAAAAAATAAATAAAAACATGTCCCATGCCCCAAGTCCTCTAACGATGCATCATGGAGAGACTTATCAAACAAGGACACTCAAACAAAAATTAATAATAGTCAGCACACAAAGAAAAAATCATGACATAAGTCAAGCATTAAGTGTTGCATTTAAAATTTAAGTGTGTTAACTGATACTGAGTTTCGAGGATAAGGATCAAATGCTTGTAGGAAGGGAAGATCACATGATGATACTGGGTAAGACCAAACCAATAAGTGTTGAAAAACACTCGATGTCAACAGTTGTATTGAAAAATACAATTGGGGTGGTGTTGAAAAACACCATTTGTGAGGTATCCTAAAGACTAACACATCCAAGAGACCAAAGCTAACATAGTTATGACCCCTAGACAAAGACCAATTCCAAACCAAGGCAACAAGGACAAGGCATGATGGAGAAAGGCTAAGTGTCAAGGATATGCGCTAAGAAATAGGGGTGCAAAGGCCTCAAGTAGCGCCCGTTTCCAAGTTTTCACCACTTGGATTATTATTATTATTATTTAAAAAAAAAAAAATTTAGGACGTTTTATAATTTTTTTGTATTTTTGCTACTAAGGCACCTGTTTCTAGGTTTTCACCAAGGCACTTTTTTTTTTATTTTTATTTTTTTGATTTTTTTTTTTAATTTTTTTTTGGAATATATAATTTTTTTGGAGATACATCAAAGTGCCTATTGCTAGGTTGTCACTAAGAAGATCATTTTTTCAGGACATTTTTCAATTTTTAGAATTTTCGCAATATATCATTTTTTGGATTTTTGAAATATATCATTTTTTTTTTGAATTTTTAAAATATATCACATTTTTAGATTTTTTTCAAGATCAATAAATATGTACAAAGATGCCCCTAGATAGAACGAGCATCAAACTCTAAAGAAAGATCACATCATGCAGTCCCAATGTCTAACAAGGTGGAGGACATGATGGAGCAATAAGCTAATGGATATGATGGATAAGTAAGGAGTGTATGAAGCAAGTGAAAGTGATCTTCAAGGACCGACTCCTCAAGAGTACCCAAGCTAGGGAAAAATTGTCATGCAAAGCACATTTGGACAAGAAATGAAAGGCCAACATATGATAATTCATGAAAGCATAATGTAAAGGTGGGAAATATGCAATCCAAAGGAGTAGACATGTTAAGAGACTTTATAGCATCATATTTTACTCTATTTTATTAGATCAAGACCAAAGGGGTAAATGGGAAAAGGGTAGCAAAAGACTAGAATGAATGGAGGAAAATAGATATGAAGGCTAAACATGAAAGGAATGAAAACAAGATCATCATAAGATATCTCACAAGATAGCCAAATGTTTGTCTATAGGTCAACATTGTCAAGATCAAAGAGAGAAGATGAAATGAATGAAAGATGTAGAAGAACTACGCATTGTGCCTATTTGTTAGGTTTTCATCATGGTACTTATCCAAGGCACCACAAGGGAGTGGTTTTCACCATAGGATGAATTTATTTCTCTTTACTTTTGGTACCAAGGTGCCTGATTACCAGGTTTTCACCAAGGCACATTTTCAAAATTTTCATTTTTTTCTTTCTTCCTTTTTTCTCAATCTTTTTCATTTTTTTTTTGGAAGAAGTCAAGCTTTTGAGATAATTCTCTTTGAATGTTTAAACCATGATATACAAAGGAATTCAAATGATATGCTCAAAGATGCTAATAGGGAAAGGAAGATGGGAGACAAAAATGGAGGATATGGCTTTATGCGAAGTGAGTGAGATTGAAAAATGGAAATGAAGGCAAGATCAATGTCAACACACACCTTGAAGAGTGGCGAAAGGATGGAGAAAATGTGAATGAAGGAATATGGTGAGTGGATAGAAAAGGTTGTGGTTTAGGCACATGGAATGGAAGAATGCTTTTGGAAGAAGATGAAGCGAAATTCTTTGGAATCTTGAATGTCAAATTTAATTGTTGTTCAACATTAGACTCTCTCAAGAGAGATTTTGGAATCCATATAGCCTTAGGCTTCTTTTCATTTATTTTTGATGATTTAGAGATAATATCTTCAATGATAGATTTTGGAACCAATACTTGTCTTATAATTTTTTTCTTAGATATCTCTTTTGACTTTATGCCTCCATGTCGATTAGAGGAGACATGGTGGTCTTCTTTTTTATATGGATTCTTGAATTGCTTCTTTTTCTTGTATTGAACATTCAAGTTACTTCCAAAAGACTTGGAACTTGTGGAAGAACAAGGATGATATGATTGGTTTAGGTGAGTGGGTGGATGAAAAGGATTCAAGGATATGCATCTATGTTGATCTTGAGGAAAGATAGGAGAGGGAGGGACATAAGGACCCAAGATGGATGATGAATTAGGACAGTTGGGAGGGGAAAGTGAAGGGACATAAGGACCCAAGATGGAAGGAAAATGTGAAGGATTTAGTATTGGTGGTGGTGGTCTAAGGATGGATGTGGAAGATGCAAAAGGGTAATCAATAAGTTCATCAACATCTATATCACAATCAAGAACATCAACATCATTAGAGTGAGCATTAGGATTTTCAACAAGATCATGAATATCTTGAATAGGAGCAACTTCTTTGATAGGATTACTTAAAGCTTGAGAAGACTTAGGAAGAGTAGAAAGTGGAAGGGAACATGGTGTGGTAGAACAAGAAGATGGAAGACTTTGATCTTGACAAGGATCTTTGGATAACATAAGCATAGAATTGTTCTCTTGATTTTCAATAGGCTCAACATTGGAAGTAACATCATTTTTAATAACCTTAATGGAAGTATCATCTTTGGAAGGAGCAAGTGTACCAAGGTCATTTTTATTGTCAATAAGCTCAGTGGTGCAAACAATATCTTGATCTTTCTTAGGAGAAGACTTAAGACATGGTGGACTGAATGAGAAAGGGCATAAGGGATCAAAAGAACCATGAAACATATCAGAGATATCGTGAAAATAATTGGATGACATTGAAGGTTCTTGACCTTGATCTTTCTTTATATTCTTTTCTTTATCATTTTTAGAGTCCTCTTGACATGAAGCCACTCCTAAGGAGAAGTAAGCATGTTGGAATTGTATGGAAGACTTTGGAATAGATGATGAAATACTAGCTGAAGTAGGCATTATAGTGCAGGAAGGCTTAGGATCTTTAGGTTTAGCATTGTCAAAGGTATTTGTAGCCAAGTGAAGGTTAGCTTGAGTTTCTTTAAGAGGTAGACTTTGAGGATAACTATAGGGAACCACATGAAAAGCATTAGAATCTTTGTTGGATGAAGGATTGATAGAAGATTTGAGAGACTTAGAATCTTTAAGGGATGCAAATGTATGGGTAGTGGAGGAAATAGAAGATGAAAGGAGAGCATCAGAAGATAAAGGTTCAACATTAACATGATCTTGCTCAAGAGTGTAATGTTTATTTTAAACATGAGTGTTCTTAGAAGAGGAACTCTTATCCCATTGATGTTGTATTTCAGCACAAAAAAAATCTTTCTCTTCCTCAAAAAATTTAGATTTATCATTTAGCTATTGTTCGAAAAATTTATCAATGTTGTTTTCAAAATTTGATTCATGTGGATTACCATCAGTATCATTCTGTGACTCATCCCCTTTAAGCATCAACATAGGACTGGAAGGACTTTTAGGATGTGTAGGAGCATAATAGTCATCATCATCATAATCATTGTCACTAGAGGAATTATAGATAAGCGTATCACAAGACTTTTCATGTTGTTCATTATGATCTATCTCAATAAGATGAATAAGACTCTTGGTAGAAGTAGAAGAAGAATGATATCATGAAGAAGAAGTAGGTGAAGACCTAGATGGATGATATTTAAAAGATTCATGGTAAGACTTGGAATATGAAGAATGTGAATGATAGTTAGAAGAATCATCATAAGACTTAGAAGATGAAGAATTTGAATGATATTTAGAAGAATCACGATAAGACTTAGAAGATGAAGAATGTGAATTATATTTAGAAGAATCATGATAAGATTTAGAAAATGAAGAATGTGAATTATATTTAGAAGAATCCTGATAAGCCTTAGAAGATGAAGAATTTGAAGGATATTTAGAAGAATCACGAGAAGACTTAGAAGATGAAGAATTTGAATGATATTTAGAAGAATCATGATAAGACTTAGAAGATGGAAAATATTTGGAAGAAGGATATTGTGATTTGATCTTGCACATGCTCCTAGCAAAGGTGTTTGATTTATACATTTTTTAAATCATTTTTTTTGCAACATTAGCATCCATGTATCCATTGGAGCGACAAAACTTTTCAAATTCAAGAAGGAGGTGGATTTCATCTGAGCTCAAATGAGGATCCCTAAAAAGATATCCAAGATCCATGGTTCTCGAAGAAGAAGAATCAAGCATAGAAGAAGAGAAAGGATGAATAGAAGAAGGTAGACTATATGATAATAGGAGGAATAGAATCACGAAGACATGAAGAAGAGGAATAATGGACATGGGAGATTAGAAAGACATGGAAGATGAAGAAGAAAGAAGACCAAGAGTCATTTTGGGAAATTAAATACCATTTTAGATCATTTGAATGTTGAGCAACATGTAATAGCACTTGTAATCAACATGAAAGAAAAGGTACTAGTTGATAGGATAACCCTAAGAAACGTTGGTACCAAACTAGGATAGTAAAAGCTCTCACTTGTCCAAAATAGATGTGATAAGATAGAATTTTGCAATAGGTGTAAACCAACACTACCACAAAGGTGCCCACAACTTTGGGTGAATACCCTAGCACATATGGACCAAGAGGATGATTTACCCAAATTTTAATTAATTAAAATTGAATTTTGATGAAAGTGGATGGACAAGAGATTACCAAGACTCTCCAAGTGTAATATCAAAATATCCAAGTGTATATCTTTCTCAACAAGGACAGTTTCTAAATCACCAACTCCAAACAAGGTCTCTTGTGAAATCAATGACTACTAATTCAAGAGGTCAAAGCACAATAACCTAAGGTGCAAAAAAGGCTTCTAACAATGGGGTAAGTAGCCTAATCCAAATAGGATCAACCTAGGGAGACTATAAATAATGGGATAACAAAGTTATTCGATCGTAAAGTCTTAGCTCAAGAACTCAAATTTTGTTCATTTTAAATACCAACTAGATGTATCAATAGATTTTTTATCATGAACCAAGCACACAAGATAGCAATTAGGGATATCAAGAAAATAGTCTTCAAACAATGAGCAAGGGGCAAAGCAACCTTGTGCATGAACAAGTATAGTGACTTAGTATTTCTACTCCTTAAAGGTTCTACTTGTGTATGTTCTTGACAATGTTTTAGCAGGAACTTAGAACACAACAACACCTTATCAAGTTGTCTACAAGGATATACATGGCTTTCTAAAAGGAGTCCTTGATATATGCAAGGTACGTGAGGCCCAAATTTGTAGATGAGAAGAATCTAAAATCACACAGCTGGGGGGAGATGGTAACCCAAATCTCCTCCTTCACTTCTCAAAGGTATAAATTTCTTTGAGGCTTATCCAAGAGTGATATCAAACTCAATTCCCAAGAGAGGTGTCTTTGGATTCACCTCCCAATATTTATACTCCGTCAAAACATAGGAGTTAAGGTCATCCCTTGAGGTGGTGTATCCCCAAGCAAACCTTCTAGAAATAAAAACTAAGTAATTCACTATCAAAAGTATTTAGAGCACTAAAGGTGGAACACTTAACTCTTCAAGTAAATGTGAAGTGAGTCCAAAAGTGCAACATTTAACCCTTTAAGATAATGTGAAGCGAGTCCAAAAGTGGAACATTTAACCCTTCAAGAGAATGTGAAGTGAGTCCAAAAGTGGAACATCTAACTCCCCACATCAACTCAAAGTGAGTCCAAAAGTGGAAAATTTAACTCCTCACATCAACTCAAAGTGAGTCCACGCCTTAGAAAACAAGTGAGTTCCAAAACGCACAAAAGGGTTGCCTAGTGGAGCAATTAACACTTCTTTCCTGTAGACCCCTCCCCCTTAATGTGGTGCTAGTCTTGCAACCATGGGGTAGAAATGAGGGGTTGGAAGATTAGCGAGTACAATAACCCAAGATAGCAATCTAGATCAGTCACAAGTAATCTAAGACTGGTAATCAATACTACTCACAAATGAAAAAGGGTTGAACAATGGAATATTTAACTTTCCAAGTAAACATAGAGTGAGTCCACAAAGTGGTGCATTTAACTCCCTATATAAAAAATGAATGAATCCATGCCCTCAATCACTTAATAAGGTATTTGATATTGAAACCAAGAATTATTTAAGGTTTAAACACAAGCATTCACTTACACAAACTTGAATGAAAGAAAATTTATGTTCATTCATTTCCCATTAAGAGCATCAATTGAAATGTGTTCTATGAAAGCATGTGAAACACTCAAGCCAAACACATGAGAGGTTTAATTTTAATCCCAAATCTAAATATTTTAGAGTTCAAATAAAATACCTGATAATTCGTGCAACACATCTTTTCTTTGCTGTACCTTTTGTTTATGCTTGATTGCTCGCTCGCAACGAACAAAGCAACAAACAACACAAGCAAACACAAGATATGCAATATATGTCCAACTCATGCAAAAATAGGGTTAGCTCTAAAAATATAAATTTTAAGATTGATAATAATCAGCAAGTAATCCAAATGAAAGCTCACATCATGCATTGATTCATTGTAAAATTGAAATGCAAACTATTCATTAAATACTTTTTTTTTTTTCAATTGATTTTTTTTGACTTAGTCATAAAGATTGGATCTACATGATATGAATTCGGATCAAAAACTCAAAATAAAAAAAAAGTAACCCTTGTAAAAAATTAGAGAGCTTTCCAAAAATGCAATTTTTTTGAAAAGATCTTTTAATTTGTGCCCTAGGGAGTCATTTTATCAAAACAAACCATTTTTTACAAATCGAATTATTGACCCATAATATGACCTCTAAAATTGAAACACAAAGAACCAAATCTATTTAAAATTCTAAGAGCTTTCCAAAACTGTAAATTTTTCCAAAAAAGTGCTGATTTACTCCTGAAAATGATTTTTTATGAAAAATAAAAGAAAAATCATAAAAAATCGAAAATGTTTCAAAAAAACCTAAAATTTTTACCAAAGCTTTTAGGATACATTTCAACCCTGCAAAATTTTTTTTAGATCAAAATACCTAGCCGTTTAAAAGATATGATCAAATCGTTCAAATCTAGGGTTTCTTTGAGTCTACAAACAGATCTACACAAAAACCAGCAAGCAAAGGTGGGTTGCCCCATGGTGGGTGCCAAAAATGTATGCTTAAAATGTGAGCACACTTCTATGGGTCATTATATTCAAGATTACTCAAAAATGAGGTCTCAAATGGCAACTCATAGCTCTCTATTCATGGAGTGCAAGGGTTTGTAATGGAGGCCCTCAACTTGACCTAGTTTGTGCCCATGCAAGTACACCATGAAAAAAGAGATTCAAGGATCCAAAAATATGCATGCAAATGAAAATGAAAACTAATATAAATGATAACAATGCAAAACAATGCAAGAAAAGAAATCTAATAACAATGCAATACTAATCTATGAAAAAAAATATGTCTCTAAGATAATATGAAAATGCAAGGGTAAAACCTCATGATGGAAGCCATGGATGCATGAGAGAATAAGACAAGAAGATAGAAGTTCTCGAAAAAAATCTTTGATGCTCAAACTCCTTCAAAAATTGCTCTCCAAACTTGTAGCATAGCAATAGCGTAATTGTGAATGAATTGTGGATGATTAAAATGAAGAGAGGGCTCTCCCTTATAAAGAAAATTATAGAGGTGACAGGCTTCTCACAACCAATATGGGATAATAGAGTTTGATCCATGTGAGACAAAATTCCACCAATGAGAAAAGAGGAGTGGTTGAGAAGAAAGTGGAAAGAAGAATCCAAAGATTCTTCTTTAAAGAATCCAAAGACTAAAATGTTAGAAGAATCCAAAGATTTATTTTCAAGTATCACCTCCCAAAATCTAATCATAGAAACAAAATGAAAGAATTTGTAGAAATGCAAGATGGAGAAGCAAAAGAGTTGGACAAGGTTCCAATAAACTCAAAATTGTTAAATCTTACAAAAAAATGTTATTCTTATATGTTGGATGTGCAAAAAACCAAAGTGGGACAGCATATACTTGTAGACATTGGAGGTGTGGACCCAAATGAAGAAGGGAAAGAATGTTATATGGTAAAGGAAATATGCAAGGGGATAAAAGAAAACTTTGCAAAAATATCTGCAATGTGAAATATCATAATAGATTCTACAGTTAGAAAGCTAGCAAGGATAAAATGTGGCACAAACTATATCTATGACACATGTAGGAACCAAACTAGTGTATCAACATTTCTTGTAAACTTATATGAAGAACAATAAAATTCCATAATAATTTTGGGTAAAACATGCCTAGAGAATAAATATAATCTAAGAAGAAATATCATGAGAGATTTTAATGACCCCCATTGGTTTGATGCTAGGAAGATGATTATGAGGAGGGTGAATATAAATAATCTTAAGAGGCCAAATTGAAGAAATTCTATGACCTTGAATTTTCTTGTGTGTTAAGTGAAAGTAGTGGGAGTGCCTAGCTACATGACAACTCTTGGAAGATGTAACCAATTTTAAAAGTAGACAAGGGGGAAGAAAAAATGACTTGATGGTAAGAAAACCCCCATGGGAGCATCTTAAGAGAAAAAAGATGCCATTGATAAAATTAATTCTTAAGAAGTATTGAGCTTTGCTTGTTTTCTTACAGAGAGTGAGAAGATCATTTAATTGGGCAATAAAATAAAGTAGGTTATACAAATTCATCTAATGAAGTATGTAAAATGATTGCAGACCTTAACACTATGAAAAATGAACTCCAAATATCTTTTAAACTTAATGATTTTAAAGGTTCTCAATTGAAAACATTACATCACATTAATGAGAAAATGAGGTTTGCTGAATGCTAGAGTTTCATGTCGAAAGAGGAGATATTTGGGCTTTATCTACAAGCATGTAATACCAAAATTATAATTGATCTCTATACAATTTTTTTGAAGTCTTGATTTTTGATAGAGGACTTGAGATGATGATTACATTAAATAAGAGTTTTAAGAATCAATTTGAAACATTGATAAGCATTTTAAAAGATATTCCCTTCATAACTATTTCAGTCTATCATGTTAATGATGTGAGTAAATGTCCAATATGAACTAATGATTTTGTATTGGGAGAGGAGGCAGTTGAGATGCCTTGTCATCCAAGCCATATATTCCATTCTCATTGTATTCAACCATGGCTTTTCCAACAATCCACTTGTTTGACCTAGTGTAAATGAAATATTATAAATTGTATCCCCATATAATTTCCCACCTAGTGTAAATGAAACAATGTAATTATATTCCCATATTATTTCTTTCTTATCTAGGTCCCACTAAAACCACATGTCCTTCCACATCAATTTTTTCTTATTCGTAATATCATATCTCCAAGTAGGATCTTTGTTACAAATTTAGATCCATCTTGGGAAGAGAAGGACAATTGGGGAGGAGACGAGAAACTTAGGGTTTCTCTTTCCCTAAAATTTTCCCCTATTCTCAATGTTAGGTATCAAATCTAAATTGGGCAATGTTTATTTGGTTTTATTAGGGATTATAGGCCTATTTCAGTCTCATTTGAGATTTTCATCCCCATCCCAAAATGACTAGGAGAGGTATATAAACAAGAGTGCCTCCATTATTATGCTAGGTTTCCAATTCACTTCAAGGTAACAAATTTTAATCTAAGATCTCTCAACTATTTTTTATATCAATACTTGTGATCAAAAGAAAAGAGCATCACATCATCCAGGTATAAGGTACTATTTCTCAAATACAACCTCTGTTACATAGCAACATAACCTTTTACCTATTTTTCTGTGCATAGGAATAGGCAGTAGATGTGCAGGAAGAGATACAAATACATGTAGAAAACAACTAAATTTTACAACTGATTTCATCAATTGTAAACAAAAAAAAATTGACCACCATCAAATCATAATCTAGAAAATTAATATATATAAATTATAGAGTTAAAAATTTGACATGTACTTTTATAGAGACATAAAATCTATAGAAAATTATTAAATAAAATGAATTTTAATTTGTAGAGAATAGCTCATTTAATACCATGTTAATACAAATAATGTAAAAAATGTCACAATAATACTTAGCCTACCAAATGAATGCCTTCCATTAAAAAATGGACTTTTTGCCTTAACTTTACATAGTTTATTTGTGACTAAAAGTCATCTATCTCCATTTGAATCCAACTACCTCTCAGAAGCTTTTTAATTTATCAATTTTCAAGCTCTTTAGCATTAGATCACATGATCTTCCCACTTCTATGAAGAAGTTTGAAAGAAGAAGACTGGTCACATAATTCTTAATATCCAAATTAAAAAATAATGTTGATGAAATACTCATAAGCCTATTTTCATATGCAATTTTTAAGTAGAAAGAAAGAAAATGCACAGACCCACCCTAGGTTTTAACTCACATCTTAGTAACAAAAATTTACTGACGTTCTCAAGATAGCTAGCATGAGCAATGCATTTAATCCCACAAATAAAGATCAATTGTAGATATAATGCAATGATCAATATATAAAATTCTGATCTTACAACATAATCTTGTCTATGTACTATTGTCAATATCATAGCTTCCACCAGTGACCAACTAAGCCTACTTGATTTGTTTATATGATACAATACCATCATGATGATAGGTTTTGTTTGTGGCTTATATTCCATCCACACATTTTTTATTTGTCTATCATGCATATTTAGTGATCACTTTAGAATTGGGAATTGGGGGTTAGAAAATTAAATTGAAGTAAATAATGAACTCAGAGTGTTGGGTTTCATTAAGAAAAATCTTCCAAGATCATGGAACGAGTTTTTGGGTTGTAGCTCTAGCTTCAACTAGTTTAGGATTACTTCTCTTAAAGGTTGCAAGAGATATATGGTGGACGCCACTGCAGTTAGAAAAGTATTTTGAAGCCTAAGGGATTAGAGGTCCTTCCTATAAGATACTTAATGGAAATGCCTCTAATATTGTTAGAATGGTTGTAGAGGAGAGTTCTAAGCCATCACTATCAGGACACAATATAAATCCTCAAGTTATTCCCATGTATCATCAATGAGGGAAAAATCAAGGTTGATATATTCTATACTTAAATTTAATGTTGCTGGAATCAATTATGCATGTTTCATTTATGTTTAGATCACACTTAGTGATCATCATGAACATGATATTAACATATTTTTAATAAGGGACAAGTTATTTGAGAAAATAGGGCAAGTCTTTTATGTTCCTTTATTGTTGCATTCACTAATTTGCACATCTTTTTAGATTAGTGGATTTGAATTTAGTTCTCAAGAAAGAACTCTTCAATGAAATGAGGAATTCATATTTTTCTATCCAGGCAGTCATTTTCTAGAAAGATAAGATTCCTTAAAAATGTGGTTGTCCAATGACATTCAATACTATCGAAACAATTAAGAAGCTAGAGATTATGATGATAATGCTGAAAAATATCTATCACTTGTAGGTCAATGTTGGTGTTACTGATGTAAATGGTTGCAAATCTATTCATAAGGTTCATGCAAGAAACAAGAAGTTGGGCAAAGATGTCTTACTTGATGTTGTTTCCATGAGAACACCCAGGTTTAGTGGTGTTGATCTTGGAAATCTCTTTAATGGAGCAACAATTCTTGCTGGAAGACAAGGCAAAAAATACATATCAAGTAAGCAAATAGATGATGTTATAGATAGGATTGTGGTTGGTATGGAGGGTACATTATTGACTGATGAAAATAGCAAGAGTTTGGTGGCTTACCATGAAGTTTGACACAATTTGTGTGTAAGTACAAACAACCAAACATTTATTGGTACTTTATTTTATGCTTTTATGTAAACCCTTCACATATGTGTGGACCACAAGTTGAAAGTTTGATTTTCAATAATATGTGCTATCAATGTGTATTTCAGAGGCAACTAAATCTTGTTTTGGTAAGTGTTACAAGGTTAACACAATTATCCATGGACATGATCTAGTTCAAAAAGTTACTCTTGTACCTCAAGGACAAGCACATTGTATTACATGGTTTTTTCTTAAAGATGACCTGAGTCTTATTACCAAGAAGCAAGTCCTTTCTTAGAGTGTGGAGGCTCTTGGTGGTAGAGCTATAAAAAAAGTCATATTTGATGAACCTAAGGTCACATCAGGTGCAACCAATGACTTGCAATAGGCAACACAAATGGAAAAATAGGTATTTTCTGTAAGTGGAGATTACAAAGTATTCCCAAATGCACATAAAATCTAGAGTTCAAATCAATTAATCATTAATTCTAGAACTAATTTTTTAAATATAAAATTATATCTATATATGTATATGTGTGTACATATATACATAGCTTCTAAATATTTTGTTTCTCAATGCATTGTCATTAAGATTTTGTTTCTCGTTTCTCATTTCTAGTAACATAGGTCAATTCTAATTTTATCCTTGCTATTTGATTTTTTTTATAAATAAGGTTTCAAATGGGAAATTTAGTATTTTTTCTATAACTTGTAGATAGTTACAAGGTTTGGAATGAATGGAATTGGTCCATGGGCTCTATTAGACCCTATAGTCCAAAGTGGTGATATTTTTTTATACACGATGACAAAGAATTCCATGTCAAATAAGCTAGTAGAAGACATTGATAGAGTAGTGAGAGGCATTTTAGATAATGCATATGAGGTGGCTAAGAGTCACATAAAGAGTAATCAAGTAGAAATGGATAATATTGTGGAGATCTTATTAGAAAAAGAGACACTTTCAAGCGATGAGATTAGGGCCATCCTATCTGAGTTTATAGAGATCCTAATTAGCAGCAAGGATGTAGATGATTCTCCTCAACTAGGATCAGCTTGATGGATATGGCTAAGAAGATTTTAAGAATATAGTGTAAAGTTATATAGAAAAATGGGATGCAAGAACCCTTACATTTTTTGGATATGTAGAGAAATTTTGTGTCTCTTGTTAGACATGTGTGCCATTATGTCTAGTATGTATAGAGTTTGTTATAATAAAAATGTAAATATTATTATATGTGATTTACAAAGAGTTGTGGCTCTATAATAAGTAACAAAGTACAAATATAATTCTTGAAACACTCTAACATTCCTTGTAGCTTATTTTGGTTAGATACTTTTCTTCCCAATGCTGGGGTCTTTCCTAGATCACAACACAACTTAGATTTCTTAGAAGCATGAGACTGGGAAACCTTAGGATTAAAGTTGTATTTCCTTGAGTATTATGTGGTCATTTCATTGAATCTTATGACCATTTTTTATCTATTATCCCATTTTTTGTTAGTTATAGATATTGATTATATATAATGATGGGTTGATCATCTTCCTTCTTTTCTTCCCTATGGGTTAATGCATGTTCACTTTTTGTTTTTTGTTTCAAAAATTTAGTTAGAAATAAATAATTGTGTCTTTAAAAAGAATCCCTCTTGTTTATCTAAGAGGTCCATTCATAATCAAATTTTTTTTTATCTCAGATCTGACTCTCATATAAATATATGAGAATTTGGATCATTTAAATAATATTTCTTCATAGGATAACAAGAATAGGAAAAATTAAAATCACTTTCTATTCTTTCAATTTTGAGTTACATACCTCTTACAGAGTTTTTCTTTTGATAAACAACTATTTTGTTGGACAATTAACCAGGTGCTCTTGGACTAATGAATGCCAACTAGAAGAACTCCCCAGTTAGGCCTATCATTCACTAGGAGATCTCTTCTTGTAGCTTTCCATATGGGGATTATCTATTGCTAATGGGGAGAGATATTTTCTTCATTAGGGGTGTATGCTCCTCAATGGAGATCCCAATAAGAATAGCTTTCTTGTGGATCCCTTTGTTTGGTATCCATTGGAACCATGAATCCTATTTAATCGACCACATACCTCCCATGAGATATGCTTGAAATCCTCAGCTCCAAGAGCTCCCACAATTCTCAATTCCAATAGCTCCAATAGTGTCATGGAGATGAAATAACAAAAATAAAAACTTTTTTCTATTTTCTTATTTGAACCCAAGTTTGTCAAAATTTTGACCAAATTGGGAAACCCTAAGTTGGTCAAAACTTTGACCAACTTGGGCATAAAAAAAACACAAAAAAGTATTAAAAAAGTATCTTCATATGTTGGTCAAAATTTAGGTCAAAATTTGACCTATAATGTACTAGTGGTAGAAAGAAGTGAATAAGAGAGAAACAAAGAGCCTAAAAATTACATAAAGTTTGTCTATTATGAAGAGGAACTTGAAATTTACCTCAAAAAAGTTAAAGACAATAAAAACCCAAGTGTACATAATAACTATTTGGTAGTTCAGTCCGAGTGATAGAAAAAGTCAACCAAGTCACAGATAGTTCAACTCGAGTCACAAGGAGGGAAACTTGAGTCATAGACAGAGGCACTTGAGTTACAGTCAGATCAGCCAGAGGAGCCCAAGAAAAAGGATGAAGATCTTGGAGAACCAAGTGAACCAACTGAACCAAGTTTAGAATAAAGAAAGAAAGATCCAAGACTTTCAAAATATGTTAGAAGGTATTATGCACCTAAACAAATGATTGGATGAGAGATAAAAGGGATATTGACAAGGAACAAATTAAAAGGTACATGTTTTCTTAGTGAATTTGAGCCTAGATTTGTAAAAGATGTTTTAGAAAATGAAAATTGAATAGAAATTATGAATGAAGAGATTGAGAAAATAGAAAAGAATAAAACTTGGTCTCTTGTTCCTAGACCTAAGGATAAAAATGTGATTGGTACAAATTGGATATTCAAAAATAATTTGAATGAGAAAGGAGAAGTGTCAAGAAATAAGGTAATACTTATATGCAAAGGTTATGGTCAAGAAGAAGGTATTGATTATGGGGAAAGATTTTCCCTTGTTGCAAGACTTGAAGGAGTCAAAATAATTCTAGCATATGTAGCACAAAGGGGATTTAAAGTGTATCAGATGGATTTTAAATAAGCTTTCTTGAATGGAGTCTTAGAAGAAGAGGTCTACATTAAACAACTTGAAGGTTTCATTGATCCAAGCCAAAGAAACATGTTTTCTAAACTTCATAAAGCTTTGGTGTAGGAGTGCCTAGGTGGATAAGGAAGACCTAGGGTTCCCTTCAAGATTTTGGGTTGTAGTTGTGCTAGCCACACCACTTGATAAACAATAGGGCTACTTTAGTCCTAAGGTCAATGTGTGTAGACTAAGTTGTTCCTAGTTGCTCAAAATTGCTAATTTGGCTTCATAGAGAACTTTTGGGTTTTGGAAGATAAAAAGGTCAAATAAGTGTTTGAAGGACCTTATTATGTGTTTTTTAAGCATGTAAGGTCATTGGCATGGGTTGACATCATTTAGAGAAAGTTTGAGGGTCAGATGCTCAAAATTGTAAATATTGCTCAATTTTTTCAATGTTATTCACAACATTTTGACAACTTTTCACACATTTTGAGAAAATTTTTCAAGAAGGTATTGTCACTTTCCGAAATAGTTAGGAGTGTGAGTGGAAATCCTATATAAGGCCATTCTCAACCTGTTCAAGGGGTTGGAGAAGTGAGCTTTTGCACTGTACGACCTAGATAACAAGATATGAACAAATTTTTTGTGTTTTTGAGTTCTCTTGTCATTTTGATATATTTTAAACAATATATTTTAAACCCCTAGGAAGTCTGTTTTGCACTAGGAAGGTGTAAAAACCAAAAGGGTGTCCAAAACCAACTTTTGAACTTACATCTGACAAGCCTAGATAGCCCCTATTTCACGTGCGAGAAAGAAAATTGGTCTCCAATTTTGTGCGAGATCTTTCACCACTATGTGTGAGAAAGTGCTCAGCTTTGCACGAGGACTTCTGAGCATCATGCGAGGGCTTTCACTCTCGAGCGAGGATTGCCTGTGCACTGCATGAGGATTTACATTCTCATGCAAAGAAGTGTATTCTCTCACATGAGGAAATACATTCTCGCATGAGGAACTACCTTTGCACGCGAGAAAACAAATCAGTGCAACAACAAAAAGCAAATGAAAAGTTTAAAAACAAGGAAAGTCCACATCGGGGAGTACTAGATCCACGTAATTCGAGGAATGAACACTCGAGTGCGCTAACAGCAAGGAAAGAGGAAAATATATCCATCTAAACCATAATAGTAAAGCACATATTGAAATAAACATCTCTATGTACAGAAATACATCTTAGAACTAAATGACCAGATAAGTGCATAACTCCTCCCAACCATCAATAGCATCATAAGACCATCATGGGTCCTAGCCATCCCCCGTGCATAACATCCCAAGTCACTGACCAGATCGTCGGTACTATTGTAATAGGGACATCACTACTAAAACATGCTACAATATAAGCATAAGGAAATCTAACATGCTAGTAGTAAAGCATAAGATAATCCTACAGTAGATAACATCACCTATCACATGCTAAACAACAATAAGCAACAGACATGCTACTACAACAATTCACATAATCTAATCATATGCTAAACATCATAATATGGGAATGCGTGAAGTAAACTAACATCATCTAAACATGATATCCAAGCATTCTAGTGAAAGCATAAATCACAAGAAAGCATACTCCAAAACTCAAAGTACCAAGTGAAAACATCCAGCAATGGTCACACTAGGACAAAAGACTGTCTCTATACACTGGTCCCTAGCAATGGTGAAGGTAGCTATGCCTCCCAACCCCATGGAACCTGTAGGTCCACACCACCATGCTGATGGAGATAATGATCCAACCACAAAACACACCAAACAACATCCATGGTTAACACTCATGCCAGACAGTATGATGGCTGCAACCAAGAACCTAAGACAATGCAAGGAATACAAGTCCTGGTTAGACACTCAAAAGGCTGCTAAGTAGGGACTGACATCATGGAGAGTTGCTTGGCATCGAAAATCTCAAGCTTGGATCGTGCGAATTCAGCATCCCTCAACAAAATGGCTCGGCATAGCATTTTATTATCTTAAGTTTTATTACCATTCACACATTTTATTTAGTTATCACTTATTTAAAACTTCCTATCCTCCACCAACCCTATGGGACTAAGGTCACTAGGTTGTGAGATAGAAGCCCCCTCCATATGCTACCCTACCCTACCCATGCTCATCCTACAACAAATGCCCATGGGCATGCATACTCCCATCCCAACCCCAATGATCAAAAATTCCAGAAAAGACATGGAAGGTCGAGACCCACAAGTCCTCCGAAAAATGTACACATATGTACTCGTGTGTGGCACACCACCATCATGAAGATCATAAGACAAGGAAAAGATGAGAACACAATGCAAAACAAAACAACCAACCGAAAGCAACTCAAGAGGATAGATTCTACACGAATCCCAAAGCTAATAAAACCATACATCATGAAATCACTCAACTGACCTCAATCTGGGAGTATGGATTCTACACGAATCCCAATGATGCAACAAGACCAAAAGTCATGAACTCATTCCACTAGCCTCAATCCGAGAGTGTGGATTCTACACAAATCCAAGTGTCCACGAAACAAAAGAAAAGGTGCAAGAGAACCCATAACAATAGGTAACAAATCACTCAACTGAACACAAAGTCGAGAGTACGAGTGCGATACGCATCCCAATGCAACAAAAAGTGCAATAGTAGTTTGATTGATATCCAAATAGATCATCCAGGTCCATGACCAACATTGTGCCAAGAAAACTCAAAAAAGCTGGGCGGCACGCAAAATGAGGTAAAAACCCCAATTTTTTGGAAAATTTCAAAATTAAAACTCATTTGGCCTTTGGTTTCAAAAACCCCAAAAATCCAAAAATAAATAGAATCGAACACCGTATGCAAAAATGGCCAGCATAACGGTGCAAAATCCCAAATCCTCATCTTGAAAAATAGGGAAATGTTCGTACTCACCCAACCAGGTAGAACTAGCATACAGAAACAAAGGGGAACACTAGTTCTTAGCCTCCAAAAAAATGGCTACCAAAAGTAGAAGTAGAAACAGAGTAGAAACAATAAAATAGGAAAGCCCTACCTCACAACCAAAAGGGCAAAACGAGAATCTGAACCATAAAATAAATATCTCGCAGAAGTAGCTAAAAATCATGGCAATCCAAGGTTTCCCCGAGCTAGATCCAACGAGCTCAACCTTGTGACGATCCCACACCCATAGCTTCCATAATGAACAAAAAAATAAATCCTCATGAAGAGGATTTTGGGTTTTACTCTCCAACTTTCCAATTGAAAAGTGAGAAGTGAGGAATTAAATTCCTTTTTGGATACTTATTCACTCTTCGGGTGAATAATCGATTAGGGCATTTAACCAACCAACCTAGTTAAACTCTGAATCAACCAAAACAAAAATAGGCTATTCCTATAAATAGGAATTCATGTATGGAAAAGCTTCCAAAAATTAAAATAAATTAATTAAAAAACTCAAAAACCCAAAAAAACACATAAATCTCCTTAACCACTTTTGCGACAATGCGAAACTCTAAATGCACAGACACGCTCACTGGTCTAGTCACATAATGCAAATGAGTTCGGATTTAATAATCATCAAAAGGTTTAATTTAAACATTAAAATAAGGATACTTCAACCATACAGGGACAACTTTAGTAAAATATGAAAGGTTGAATCACTAACTCCATGTGCCACTGCCAGGGATATAAATCCTACACACTAAATAACATGATCAAGTGCAATTGCATGTAATAACATAGTCGAAGCAATAAATGCATTAAATCACCTAATTTAATCATTTATTAATTTATATTAAAATAATCTATTTACATCACTCACATTCGCATAAAGCATAACAACACAGGAATGAAGTAAATAACCATAGCATTAAATCCATCACCTAACATAATCAAAGGTATGTCCAAATACCAGATAACCAGATATCATCATAAAACACACTGTCATCTCAAAATGGCATCATCATGCAATATGATTAACTAAACAACATAGTAGTCTAATATCTATGATACTAGAATCAAAGTATAACATCTGACCCTTAGGTCATCTCAAAAGTAAACATAACATGAGTAGCAAATATCTCTCTAATAAGAAATATAACAAGGTAAATGTTTGCAATACATAATCAAAGAATCCAACATGAACAATCCATTTAATTACTTAAGCATTTAATAATGATTGTTTAAACAATATTAAAAAGGCACTTAAAACACATAAGCGAACATAGTCATAAACGTGATTGCCCACTGCTACAAGAATCCTAGTCCAATGTAGCACGGTAATAGTACACAGTGAAATTTTTGCACACATCTCAAGGTAATCACAAAACAACCTCACAATACCACATCGATCTTGGTAACCACTACCACAAACCCCAGTGAACAAAAAATCTCATCACAATCTCATAGATCAGTCAAAAGCATAATGAAAGCAATTGATATAGAAACATAAATCCAAACACCTCGATAGTGTAGACCACTCAGGGTCACAAACATGATCCTATCACAACAAAAGATCAGCAAGGTTGCATCCATCAGGATGACTTACATAAGTCAAATGGGAGAGGCACTACATCATCCCCCCTAAAGACTAGGCTTACTCCTGGAAGCCTACAATCCAAGAATAGAAACCAAAACACACAAGAACTAAAATCCAAAATTGAGCAAAAAGGAATGACTTGTCAAACTCTCCACAAGTCAAACCAGATCACTCCAACATTCTCAAACCATCACGTTAACCCCCAAATAGGTTAACCACAAGAGAATGGGTGTCACACAGACACAAGGTCCTCCAACAAGGAACCTTCTATGCGCTAGGAAAACCCCATCTAGCCATAAAGTCAACAATACAAGGTAAGGAACAAGCCCCTCTACCTCATCTATAGGTGCCCAAAAAAACATGCACCTACCAAGTGACCACAAAATTAGGTCAAAACTATGCACTTCCAACAAAAGTTTGAATCATGGGGAAAACCCATCCCAAAATTCCCAAGAATACTATCATGTCACACATGATCATTCTGGAATCCTCGTAAACTCACCCTTAGAACAAAGAGGATGAAAGTTTACCAACAAAAGGACACACTCAAAAAGACTACTCACCACCAAGTGTAGGAGCACAATGCCTCTCCAAGGCACAAAAGCTCAACTATCACTGGAAACTAGGGTAACATAACCCAACCAAACAAGATATCACCTTCTCACAAGGTTCCAAGACTTTTGTTAGTGGACACAATCATGTAATGTCTACATACCAACTCATAGGAGGGTAACATGTGTCAAACAATACCATGTCTCTCCAGCACCATGCTAGGAAAACTACACCCAAACTACCGCTAAACTCAATCTCTAGCCTCAAGTCAATGGTTTAATGAGAAAACTTGGCTGAGACAATCCACATGAAGATATAAGCTTAGGGAGAAGGATACTATAGAGTATAGGACTAAGAGGGAGTCGCTCTCAACCTCTGCACAAAATCAGCCCAAGATGCATTAGAGAATCTTCACAATTCCACCAATGATCCAACTACTCATCAAAAAACACTAACTGAGCTAGTGGCATAACCACACTAGCCTACTCTCTCAAGAGAGAAAGAATATGGAGATGGGCCAAAGACAACATCCAAAAAGGAGAATCTAGACCCATCAAAGAACTAAATCACTCCCAAATGACAAGACAACATCAACCTTGAGCAAAGAATGCTCACAAACCACACCTCACCTCACAAGGGTGGGTCAATGCAATAGGAAACACAAAAACCCAAGCACGAACCCCAACAAGTACCTAGTAGATTATGAAGACAAGATAAATCTTCCATTATGAATAACATGAAGAGTTAAACTTCTCCAATGGCCATAAATATGACATGTCATGATTGAATTGGCCTCTACTCGAAAAGGTACTCGAAACATCGATCAAAAACTCCAGAAGCCATAGCTTTCACGTCCAGACTCGGATTGAATCCATTTGAAAAGCATCAAAAAGATATCGACAAGGACTACAACATGAAGAAGCTAAGAGAGACCTAAGACCTATGATTTGAGACACCACTCAAGAAAAAACCACAAAGGCAAAAACAACAGTCTTGGCCACCAAGACAAGCAATGGACAAAACGTCCAAAACCACACAAGACTACACATCCCCGAAAAACATAAGACATGGAATGAAAGGTAGTTCACACATTGAAACCATCATTACTTATCTCCCATAATTTCATTAATTAAACATAACATAAGCACTAATGCATAATGAAACTAAAAGATTTTCAAGCAAGGGTCCAAGAGTCACCATAACACAAGTACATACCTTTCAAGAATTAACATTAAGTTTAACCACTATTTAATTACTTTAACAACTTTAAACCTAACAAGGACACACTAGCATTTTCTCCTTGATATTATCCCTTGAATGTACTACCAGAGGTTCGAGATGAACATGATAGAGTCACAACACACAACTAGGGAGTAGTAAAACACATCTAGAATAGTCATCATGAAACATAACCAAAAACCCAAATGGGGAAATTGCCAATTCCAACAGTAAGTACCAAAAAGAGCTCATTTCAACAATAAGTCAAATGTGACAACTATCACAAAGAGAGCGATAGATAAAATTTGATGACTACTCCAAGAGATGAAAATACTAAAAACCAATGCTAGCCCAACAACATGAGGAAAGTACCTCTAGCCAAATAAAATAAGGCATCAAACAAATCACATTACAGGTGATGACTGAGTATAGTCACACAAGAGGGATAAATCACCACACAATGCTATGGAATACATCATCCTAGCAATGTTGGAGAACAAACTCACACACATCAAATAGTATACCATTAGTAATCTCATGCATATGCAGAAAATAATAATTTCCATGCAATGCAACATTTAAATATTCATCAATTTAATACAAATTTCCATAAGCTTAAGAAGTAATTAGATTGGGGACTTAAGTCGTTAATCCAAGGATATAATGCAAACCTACTTCTTTGCAATGATTCACCATAACACTTATTTTCAATGAAAAGAACCATTTCATCATTATAACAACAAAATAAATAATCACAATAAGATTCATTCATTTACTTACAATTAGGAGAAAAAAAAAAGAAATCAATACACCTTTCTCCACAAGGAGAAACAAGGAGGCCCTCAAAGCCAACACATGGACACCAATAAGTGGTTCCATCCAAAAAGGGTCACACAAGCAACCAACCAAACAAGGCACATCGATTCCACTAACCAAACCAGGAAGACTCACATCCTTCTCCACACACTGCTCTAGTTGCCTCTACTAGACAGGCAAGTCCATCACAAGTAGATACCAAAGTAAGAAAGATCACGAGTTCTCACCAAGACACTCACACTCAACCAATGCAACAACAACAACCAAAAGGGTAACATAGACACAGAGATCCCAATGTTTGAACATAGGCTCTAATACCATATGTAATGCCCCACCCAGAGATCCTTGGAAACAAGGATGAAATACAAGCTAAGATTTTTTATTTTATTTTTACAAGTATGAATGCACATGACAACATCATAAAGGGATCACAAAGATCACAATGAAAGACTTCACCACAATCTCAACAACCAACTAATCTCCAAATGCCACTACCAAACTAACACACACAAACAAAGCCAACAACGAAAATGCACATGATGAGGGCTCAAGAAATGACCACTCATCAACAAAAAACCAAATTGTGGTAAAATGCAAAATCTTGAAATTTTTCTAAATTTGAAATCCTGAAGCCCTAAAAATTGGCTAAGTCTGGATTTTTGAAGCCCTGAAATTCCCTAGAATCTATATCTTATCTCAGGGAGGTCTGAAACCTATCTCAAAAGATTCATCACATATATTAAAATATATCTTAAGTATAAGGAATTAAATCTTCTAACAGTTCATGCCTAATAGATTCATTGTACTACACTTATTATTGAAAGCTCATTTTGATATATTTTAAACGATATATTTTAAACCCCTAGGAAATCTGTTTTGAACTAGGAAGGTGTAAAAACCAAAAGGGTGTCCAAAACCAACTTTTGAACTTACATCTAACAAGCCTAGATAGCCCCTGTTTCTCATGTGAGAAAGAAAATTGGTCTCCAGTTTCATGCAAGATCTTTCACCGCTGTGCACAAGAAAGTGTGCAGCTTCACATGAGGACTTTTGAGCATCACACGAGGGCTTTCACTCTTGTGCGAGGATTCCCTACGCACCATGCAAGGATTTACATTCTTGCACAAAGAAGTGTATTCTCTCACATGAGGAAATACATTCTTGCATGAGCAACTACCTTTCCAAGTGAGAAAAAAAATCAGCACGACAACAAAACAAAAACAAAAAGCTTAAAAATAAGGAAACCTCCACACCGGGGGGTATTGGATCCATGTAAATCGAAGAAAGAACACTTGAGTGCACTAATAGCAAGGAAAGAGGAACATGTATCCATCTAAACCATAATAACAAAGAACATACTGAAATAAACATCGCTATGTACAAAAATACATCTCAGAACTAAACAACCAAATAAGTGCATAGTTCCTCCCAACCATTAATAGCATCATAAGACCATCGTGGGTCCTAGCCATCCCTCGTGCGTAACATTCCAAGCCAGTGACCAAATCATCAATACTATTGTAATAGGGACATCACTACTAAAACATACTACAATATAAGCATAAGGAAATCTAACATGCTAGTAGTAAAGCATAAGATAATCTTACAGTAGATAACATCACCTATCACATGCTAAACAACAATAAGAAAGAGATATGCTACTACAAAAATTCACATCATCTAATCATATGCTAAACATCATAATATGGGAATGCATCAAGTAAACTAAAATCATCTAAATGTGATATCCAAGCATTCCAATGAAAGCATAAATCACAAGAAAGCATACTCTGAAACCTGAAGTACCATGTGAAAACATCCAGCAATGGTCACACTGGGACAAAAGACCATCTCTGTACACCAGTCCCTAGTAGTGGTGAAGGTAGCTATGCCTCCCAACCATGTGGAACCCTAGGTCCATATTCGCCATGCTGATGGAGATAATGATCCAACCACAAAACACACCAAACAACATCCATGGCTAACACTCACGCCAGGCAGTATGATGGCTGCAACCAAGAACCTAAGACAATGCAAGGAGTACAGGTCCTGGTCAGACACTCAAAAGGCTGCTAAGTAGGGACTGACATCATGGAGAGTTGCTTGGCATCGAAAAGCCCAAGCTTGGATCATGCGGATTCAGCATCCCTCAACGGAATGGCTCGGCACAAAATTTTATTATCTTAAGTTTTATTACCATTCACGCATTTTATTTAGTTATTACTTATTTAAAAATTCCTATCCTCGACCAACCCTATGGGACTAAGGTCACCGGGCTGCAAGATAGAAGCCCCCTCCATATCCTACCCTACCCTACCCATGCTCATCCTACAACAAGTGCCCGTGGGCATGCATACTCCTATCCCAACCCCAATGATCAAAACTTCTAGAAAAGACATAGAAGGTCGAGACCCGCAAGTCCTCCAACAAACATATGTGCACATACTCATGTTTGGTGCACCACCATCACGAAGATCATAACACAAGGATAAGATGAGAACACAATGCAAAACAAAACACCCAACCACAAGCAACTCAAGAGGATGGATTCTACACAAATCCCAAAGCCAATAAAACCATACATCATGAAATCACTCAACCGACCTCAATCTGGGAGTATGGATTCTAAACAAATCCCAATGATGCAACAAGACCAAAAGTCATAAACTCACTCCACTGGCCTCAATCCAAGAGTGTAGATTCTACACAAATCCAAGTGTCCATGAAACAAAAGCATAGGTGCAAGAGAACCCATAACAACATGTAACAAATCACTAAACTAAACACAAAGTCGAGAGTATGAGTGTGACATGCATCCCAATGAAACAAAAAGTGCAGTAGTGGTCTGACTGATATCCAAACAGATCATCCAGGTCCATGACCTACATTGTGCCAAGAAAACTCAAGAAAATTGGGTAGCACACAAAATGAGGTAAAAACCCCAATTTTTTGGAAAATTTCAAAATTAAAACTTATTTGGCCTTTGGTTTCAAAAACTCCAAACATCCAAAAATAAATGGAATCAGACACCGTATGCAAAAATAGCCAGCATAACGGTGCAAAATCCCAAACCCTTATCCCGAAAAATAGGGAAATGTTCGTAACTACCCAACTAGGTAGAACTAGCATACAAAAACAAAGGGAAACACTAGTTCTTAGCCTCCAAACAAATAGCTACCAAAAATAGAAGCAAAAACAAAGCAAAAATAGTAAAATAGGAAGCCCTACCTCATAGCCAAAAGGGCAAAATGAGAATCTAAACCATAAAATAAATATCCTGTAGAAGTAGCTGAAAATCGTGGCAATCCAAGGTTTCCTCAAGCTAGATCCAATGAGCTCAACCTCACGATGATCTCACGCCCGTAGCTCCCACAATGAACAAAATAGTAAATCCTCATGAAGAGGATTTTGGGTTTTACTCTCCAACTTTCCAATTCGAAAGTGAGAAGTGAGGAATTAAATTCATTTTTGGACACTTATTCACTTTTTGGGTGAATAATCGATTAGGGCATTTAACCAACCAACCTAGTTAAACTCCGAGTCGACCCAAACGAAAATAGGCTATTCCTATAAATAGGAATTCATCTATGGAAAAGCTGCCATAAATTAAAATAAATCAATTAAAAAGCTTGAAAACCCAAAAAACCACATAAATCTCCTTAACCACTTTCGCGACAATGCCAAACTCTAAATGCACAAACACGCTCACTAGTCTAATCACATAATGCAAATGAGTTTGGATTTAATAATCATCGAAAGGTTTAATTTAAACATTAAAATAAGGATACGTCAACCATACATGGATGACATTGGTAAAATATGAAAGGCTGAATCACTAACTCCATGTGCCATTGCCAGGGATATAAATCCTGCACACTAAACAACATGATCAAGTGCAGTTGCATACAATAACATAGTCAAAGCAATAAATGCATTAAACCACCTAATTTAACCATTTATTAATTTATATTAAAATAATCTATTTACATCACTCATGTTCACATAAAGCATAACAATGTAGGAATGAAGTAAATAACGATAGCATTAAATCCATCATCTAACATAATCAGAGGTATGTCCAAATACTAGATAACCAGATATCATCATAAAACACACTGTCATCTCAAAATGGCATCATCATGCAATATGATTAACTGAATAACATAGTAGTCTAATATCTATGATACTGGAATCAAAGTATAACATATGACCCTCAGGTCATCTCAAAAGTAAACATAACATGAGTAACAAATATCTCTCTAATCAGAAATATAACAAGGTAAATGTCTGCAATACATAACCAAAGAATCCAACATGAACAATCCATTTAATTACTTAAGCATTTAATAATGATTGTTTAAACAACATTGAAAAGGAACTTAAAACACATAAGCGAACATAGTCATAAACATGACTACCCACTGCTACAAGAATCCTAGTCCAATGTAGCATAGTAATAGTACACAGTGAAATCTCTACACACATCTCAAGGTAATCACAGAACAACCTCATGATAACACATCGATCTTGGTAACCACTAGCACAAACCCCAGTGAACCAAAAATCACATCATAATCTCATATATCAGTCAAAAGCATAATGAAAGCAATTGATACAGAAACATAAATCCAAACACCTCGACGGTGTAGACCACTCAGGGTCATGAACATGATCCCATCACAATAAAAGATCAGCAAGGTTGCATCCATTAGGATGACTTACATAAGTCAAATGGGAGAGACACTACATCTTCTCACATTTCATAGTTAGGGGGTTTTCCTTTTGCATTGTGATTTTTTGCAGGTAGCTTAGTACCTAATCTGATGGATATTCATGAAACATGAAAAGATCATTTACAAGAGTTATATCTACTTGGGATCCATCATTTTCTCCATGAGAATATAAGTTTGTGGAGATCTGGACTTCGTCTTCTCCTTGGCAAGTTTTCAACCCATGAAGATGATTTCCCACAGAAAGCAGCAAATAATGCATATGGGTCAAAATAAGAAGATAACAAGGTACCCTATGAAAAATTAATCTTCCTCTTACAATTATCTACCTTAAGAAACATTCAAGATTCATCATAATTCTCATAATCACTCCAAGTGGAAAACTAGAAACTGACTTCTCCTTAGCAGGTTTTCAACCCATGAAGTCAGTCTTCCGAAAAAGGTAATTCTAAAGGAAAAGAAACAAAGGTGGGTCCCTAATGAATTTTCACACTACTTTGGATATCTCCAAACCCAAAGGAAACCATAATCTAAAGATAAAGTTAAAAGGCAAGCCTGGGCAAAGAAATGGAAATTGTCTTCTCCTCGGCGAGTTTTCAACCCATGAGGAGAATTTTTTTAATTTTAAAGAAAATCAAGTTGGTGAGTGGGTTAAACCCATATTTCATGTGCAAAACCTCTCAAGATGATAATGGAAATAATCTAACCATTACAAAAAATATCTTTTAAGCATAATTTTCTTTAGCAGATATTTTGTTATGGAGTACTCTATATATAACTTCCCGAAACTTAATGGAAAACAAGAAAGAAAATATGAGAGATAGAAAATTACTGTTGGACCAATGGAACAATGAAAGGACACCTTAATACCTATTAAAACTATGCATTTACTATTCCAATAGATCTCTCCTTCAATTCATTTGTGTGGCACAAATTTTGAAGATTAATGGATGAATTGAAGTCCCTATATGGATGGAAATGTGAACAGTTGCAAAACAACTGCTCATTCTTGAACTGTAATTCTATTAAAATTGCATTACTATTTTAAAAGGCTAGTAAATGCACATTTATTATTCCTTTCATTTTCTAGATTCAAAATTCATTTCCTAATAGAATGGAAACCATATTTGCGAGTTTTGATGGATTGGATGGGATCAAGTCTTCACTACAGAATTTCACAGACACTTCTCTCCATTTCTATGACATGCAAGATTTCTAGAA
Source organism: Cupressus sempervirens (assembly GCA_028749045.1). Taxonomy (NCBI): domain Eukaryota; kingdom Viridiplantae; phylum Streptophyta; class Pinopsida; order Cupressales; family Cupressaceae; genus Cupressus; species Cupressus sempervirens. The sequence goes on from CM053793.1 coordinate 530,772,638, forward strand.
GAGGGTGAGATTAGAGCCTATTCATCCCATTACTAAGAAGCTCTGAGGATGTAGGCTAGTTGAAGCAGCTAGTTTTCCAGTTGCAGTTGAAGCTTTGGAGTTGATATATGAATGTATAAATCATTAAAAATTGAACACTAGATAGATTATATTGTCAAATGACATAGTATTGATCTCTAATGATAGACAAACTATGGTAAATTTTCTTCAAGTTTTGGAGTGGGAAGAGTTTTCAGATTTGACACTTGGTGGAGCCGTCTCTAAGTTTTCTGCAAAGAAAATGGTCTAGAGAAAGGAGATCATGCAATCATGGTTTCAAAAACCATGAAGCACAAGGAGTAAGGTTCCCAAGACTCTTTTTGGTACTAATCTCAAGCCTGAGATTGTCAACATCCTAGTTTTCTTTCACAAATTGAAAGGTGAGGTAAAAGCTTTAAACTTCATTGAGCAATATTTCTTTTTGGTACAAGTTATTTTCTCTGACACCCAATATATTGATTAGGGTCACGAGGTAAGTGAGATTATGTCCAATGCTCTCAGTGTTGCAAAATTCTACAACACCTTCTATATGTCCTCCTTTCTAATTTACATATTAGCTTCTGTACAATTATGGCCAAGCCTCCCAAGGGTAGAAAATTTCCTTGGTGATGTGAAGTCTTATGAGTTCTACCCATATTTACAATTGGAAAATAGTTATGTAGATTATATAAGAGCCAATGATGAATTTACCATGAGAATTTGTAGGGAGCTCCAGGGATGCCCAAAGAGGAGATTTAGTCCTGAAGCTATGTCAACCATTAGTCATTTTGGGAGTTATTTTATCTAGTTCTCATCATTTTCATATTTGTGTCTTGTAGCTTTTGATGGATTCCCCTTGAAGCTACCGAGATACCCAAGCGATATGATCATGTTGATCAAGATCATGAGACAAGCTATTCAAGTGAACATGCTAAGCAAGAGTCTAAAGAAAGGTTACAAATTCCCTATGAAGGTAGGAGCTTTTAGCTGCGAGTCATGTTCTAATGCAAAGAACATATTAAAGGTGTTCAAGATGAAATATAAATTGGAAATATATGAAGTTTTGAGGCCTATCTTTTATCCAAATAGATATGCAAGAGAGGCATTGCAGATTGGAATTGTTATCAAACATATCACCACTATTGAATACTATTGGGTCGATTGTGAGGATGAATTTGAGAGCCTTGATTGTGCTTTTTCCATACTCATAGTAGATCAAGTGAAAATGTATAAGGTTGATATTAATGTGGAGGGAGCAAAAGATGATGGGCAGACTATGTATAGTAATACATATTTAACAAAGCTAAGAAGTATTCCTATCAGCTTAGAGCCTTATCAAGATGGTGCGGATAATTTGGATGTCATGATGGCCTAAATTATTAAAAGGATCAAGAAGTGGGTTGAGTGGACTACAACAAGAAGAAGTCAAAGTAAAAGTACCCTCACTCAAGCTTCTCTAGTAGTTGCCCTTGCTTCTTCCTCACAAGGTGGCACATCAGGTGTAACCCTAGCCATAGGGTAAAAGTACAAAGTTGAGTCACCTTTCAAGCTAACTTATTGAAATGAATGATTTTGAGTAATTCTATCTAATTTTTTTTAAAAAACATATGATCTAGATAAATTCATTCTAGCTAACTTATATATGGTCTCACACATTTCCAATTGGAAATGTTTATTAAATGCATGTTTTATACTAGTTTTTATTCAATTACTAAAGAAACAAAATTATTTCAGAGAAGTGGCATTTCAATAGCTCTTACTATTTCTATGATATTTTTTTAATAACATATAAACACCATTTTATAGATATCAGAATCAAGAATATTCTCATATAGAGTTTATAATGTTTTAATTAGATATAGTATATTGTAATCAAAAAATTCTACAAGCATGTATTTTAACACTCAAAAAGATGTCAATTTTGAGAAAGAAAAAAATATTATATCATATCAAAAATAAAATAAAATTATATGATGTTCTAGAGGAGAGAGTCCCCTTTAAGAATGTATAATTTTTCTCTTGGTTAGAATAAAATTATTCTAAAAAATGTGGTGGGAGATGAAAACTATTGACTTCAGGTGACTTGAAATTTGAATCATTATAAAAGAGAAAATGTAGGTCTAAAGACAATTTTTATTTTTGATTGTTCTATCTATATACGTTATCTATAACTTAGTCCAAGATCAAAGGGAAATAGGTTTATTTCCATATAGTTTTATGGTGGGAACTAGACCCCTAATTTTCTACATTGTTCAATAGCTAAAATTTTATCTATAGAAATTAGGAAAATATATCAATTCTTATTCCAAATAATTTTTAAAAATTATAATCCTAAACTTCATCAATTTCTACACATTTCATTAGTTTACTTCATTTTCAAATTCAAAATAATAATACCAATTTTATGTCATTGAAGGTGAATAGTTATACTTTTGTTAGCATTTTCCTTTACAAAAGGGTGACACAGGTTAGTGCTTTTACCCCATAACTTAAGGACTAGCTCAACCAGTAGGTGGAAGTGATCAAACTCTAGATAAAAATATTCCTTTGGCTAAGACTTGTCAGGATGACTCCCCCCAGTGATTGGTGCCCAACCAGAGGCTGAGAAGAAGGTGGACAAATTGAAAGATAGCATTGTTACTCTGGTTCCCTCACCTCATAGTAGTCTAGTTTCATCTACAAGCATTGCAGTTCTACTCCCAAGAAGCCTTCATGTACAAGTAGTGGACTTAGGAGATGGAGGAAGTAGTGATAGGGAGTCCACTGAGTCAGATGAAGCAGCCACGAAGACTACAGAGATAAAGAAAGACCAAGAGTCCTCAAAGCATGTTTCAAAAGCCCAAAAGAATCCCCTCTCTTCAACCATAAAAGGAATTACTTTGGTCAAAAGGAAAATTTTTACCATAGAGTCTCTTGGGATGGCCTCAAAGGTAATAGGCATAGATTCATGGTTGGAAGATACTATGGATAGGAAGAGAAAGAGGAAAGATGAAGGTGCTCCCAACAAGGATACCTTATCCCTTACTATTTGTTCTAGATCTACATTGATTAAGGTTAAGACACAAAAGACCTTTTCTATCCTTGGACAAGACCTTGAAACAAGGCATTTAACAATGGAGATAGCCAAACCTACTAAAGAAGGAAGGATTGAGGATATGACTATAGATGATTTCACCATTCATTCAGTAGATCTTGGGGAAGCAAGACATGATACCAAAGTCATCTTGTAGAAGTCCACAAATGAGGTGATTTAAGGACAACTAGAAAGCCTTAAGTTGTCAAAGGTTGGATGAAAGTAGAAATACAAGAATTGAATAGTTTCATAAGGCAATTAGTCACCCCTTTGGAAAGCATTTTTAGGATGTCCATTATTAGAGATCCCATTGCCAAAGATGTCCAGGCACTTATCTCCCAACTCCAAGAAGATAAACATTTTGGGAAAATTGACAAAGAATGGAGTGAGAAGATCAAGGTGGAAGGACTCTCCATTATAGAAGAGAGATGTTTGAAGGGTAGAAAGATGGTTAAGATGAGAAGCTCAAAGAAAAAATTAATCTAGCACCCTAGAAAAAAAAAGGTTCCTCAGAAGTACCAAAGAATAGGGTGGGCAAGACCCTATTTTTGATAAGCTCAAAGAACTTGGTTTTCCCATCTGACGTAGGAGCATCCTGGGTTGCACTGCAATCTTGCATGTTTTTAGTTTTTATCTTGCTACTGAAACTGGGTTCTATTGAAGTTGTATTTTCTAGTTTTTGAGTGCCTGTTGTAGACTATGTAACTAATTTTTAATAATGAATAAAGGGGTTTTCACTTCAAATATTGAATAGGGCCTATAATAATATATATGGACCAAGACACAAATTTTAACTCCTTATAGGTTGGGAGTTATGGCAATTCTCTCAGAACATCAATTTTTGGTAGTTTTGCATGATAGTTTTCTGTGCTCAACTTTCAGAATGGATGCATAATTTTCTTTGATGAATCAAACTTTGCACACTTAAGTGGTTTTAGAGGACCTAGATATCTACCCACAATTTGAATCACGAGTTCCAACTCAATCAGAGCTAGGAGATATCACAATTTTTCTCGAACATTGATTTTAGGATAGTTAATTTTTGATACAAACTTACTTGTGTATTTAATGTTAGTTTTATTTTCATTTAATATTTTTTGAGAGCTGACTTGTGGCTTCTCTATGATTCTAGAATGATCTATAAGCCATTTTGGCTAGTATAAGTAGAGTGTTTAGGCTTAGAGCTAGGCAATTTTTAAGTGAAGAGTTTTAGGAGATGATTTGAGAGCAGAACTAGAAAGTGCGAATTTGCTGCTAGATCTTGGATTTGAATGTATTTGTATTTAGAAATAACCCAAAAGGCCTTAAAAATAGGAATTTATGTTGAATATTTTAAGAATTAATAAAATTATTTTACTCTTCTTCCTCCTTTGGTTGCCATTCTTTATGTTTGCTTCTATTGTGTTAACTCTTGCAGGGTGGTTCGGAGAGTTGGGTGTGCCATTGGCTCTAGTTTTCCCTATCCTTCCTTATTTTAGGTGGTATCAAAGCTTGAGGTTTATCCTTGTAGAGATTGGATCATGTAGAATTCTAATTCAAATATTGGTTGTAGGGTTGCAGATCTGCAGATTTGACCTATAACTTGCAGGAACCTAATTTGTAAAGATGGTTCATGGTAGAGGAAATGTTGATAATGTTATATTGGATCAATTGAGACAAATTGTAGCCAGATTAGATGTTTTGGAGATAGCCTAAAGGAGAGGAGCACATTGTGATGATGAAGTATTAGCACTAAACCATAATCTAAAACTTGAAGAAGATCAAGATGAGGAAAGATTGTTGAAAGTGTTGTCTAGGGAAAATTCAAAGCCTATTATAGAAGTTGTTCCTTATGATGAAAAACTAGATACCAATGTTGTGTTGGATTAGATCTCAGATATGGAGAAGTTCTTTGAGTATGAAAACACTCCTAATAATAAGAAGGTGAAGATTGTAGTTACTAGGCTGAAAGGTCATACTTCACTATGGTGGGAGCATTTGCAAACTGATAGACAAAGGAGAGGAAAGGAGAAGATCAGAACTTGGCCAAAGATGGTAAATAAGGTAAAGAATATATTCCTTCCTACTGATTACCAAGTTAGCTTGTTGAGAAAGATACAAAATTGAAACAAAAGGACATGATTATGAAAGAGTATACTAAGGAATTCTATAGATTGGACATAAGATCCAGACATGCGGATGATGATGTTGAGAAAATTGCAAGGTGCATAAATGGATTGAAATCTAGAATTCAAGATGAAATAATTTTTGCAAAGTTAGAAAGTGTGGAAGAAGCATATCAATATGCCATGAAAGCTGAGGAGATCTTGACAAAGAAGCATGAACAAAGACAAAGAGGTAGAGGTGGTAGATTCCAAAGAGGTAGGGGTAGATCTTATGGAGAAGGTGGTAGATCTAATAGTTCCATGCATGATAAAGGAAAATCTGAATGGAAGAATTATGACAAAGACAAGACCGAGTGGAAAGGTGGTAGCTCATATCAAGGAGGTATTGGATCTTACCAAGGAAAAGGTAATTCTTATCCCAGAGGTTGTTTTCGTAGTAATTGTTTTAGATATGGTAAAAAAGGGCATAGATCTTTTGAATGTGAATCTTCCAAAAGTGGAAAAAATAATAGAAATGTTGTAATTCAAGAAGACATTGAGAGTTTACCAAGTGGACTTGAGGCTAGAGAAAATTTGATGGTGAGAAGAACCTTATGTAATAAGGGAAGTGATGAGGAACCTGTCCTTAGAAGAAGTCTTTTCAAGACCAGATGTAAGATAGCTAGAAAATTTTGCAAGGTAATCATTGATAGTGGAAGTTCAACAAATTTGGCATAAGAAGAGCTGGTTACAAAGTTGAAGCTACAGAGGCTGAAACATCCCAAGCCCTGTCATGTTTCATGGATCAAAGATGAGCATAACATATTGGTAAGTGAGCATTGCCTTGTGAAGTTCAAAATTGGAAATTACTTTGATGAAGTCTTCTATGATATTATGCCTATCAATTTTTGTCATATTTTGTTGGGTAGAGCTTGGCAATATGATAGATATACTATGCATGATGGAAAATTAAATCAATATATAATCTTTGGGTAAATTGGAAGAAATAAACATTGCTGCCTTTAATAGAAAGTCTAGATGAGATCAATTGTACTACAATAAAAGTTTGCATGGTTAATAGAAAGCAATTTGAAAAGGAAGTAAAGAAGAATCAAGTTTGTTTTGCTATAGTTCCTAGAGGACCAAGTGTTGGTAGTAATGACCAAGCAGTAGGAGTTGGTAATGAAAAAGTGATAGCAAAGATTGCAGAATTGCTAAATGAATACAAAGATATTATTGCTGATGATATTCCTGATGGTTTACCTCCAGTAAGAAGTATAAGTCATTGTATGGATCTGATTCTTGGAGCTAGTTTTCCAAACAAAGAACCATATAGATTGACACCTATAGAGAATGGAGAACTTAACAAGCAAGTGGATGAGTTTTTGTAGAAAGATTTGATCAGAGAATTGAGTCCATGTGCTATACCTACTATATTAGCACCTACAAAGAATGGAGAATGAAGAATGTGTACTGATTCTAGAGCTATTAGCAAAATCACAATGAAATATAGGTTTCCTATACTAAGGATGGATGACATAATGGATTGTTTGAGTGGAGCAATGTATTTTACTAAGATTGATTTGAAGAGTGGTTATCATCATATTAGAATTAGAGAAGGTGATGAATGGAAGATTACCTTCAAGACAAAAGATGGTTTGTATGAATGGTTGGTAATGCCTTTTGGTTTGACTAATACACCTAGTACTTTCATGAGGTTGATGAATGAAGTTCTAAAAAGATACTTGGGTAAGTTTGTGATTGTTTATTTGGATGATATTCTAACATTCAATAAGACTAAGGAAGCACATCTTGAGCATATTAGACAAGTATTGCAAAGGTTGAAAGAGGAAAAGTTGTTGATTAATCTAAAAAAGCGTTCTTTTATGCAAGAGGAGATTGTGTATTTGGGATTTATGATTTCAGCTGATGGATTTAAGATGGATCCTAAGAAGGTTAAAGAAATTTTGGAGTGGCCTACACCTAAGAATGTGGGTGAGGTAAGATCATTTCATGGTTTGGCTAGTTTTTACATAAATTTTATAAAGAATTTCAGTGCTATTTGTAATGCTATGATCAAGACAATGAGGGGAGATTAAAAAGAATTCAAGTGGACACATGGAGCTAATAAGAGTTTTGAGACTTTGAAACAAAAGGTTGTTGAATTACCTATATTGGCTTTGCTTGATTTCAACAAAGTATTTCAAGTTGAATGTGATGCAAGTGGTAATGCAATAGGAGTTGTATTATGTCAACAAGGTAAGCTTGTTTCTTTCTTTAGTGAAAAGTTGAATGATGCTAAAAGGAAATATTATGTATATGATCAAGACTTCTATTCTATTGTTTAAGCATTGAAGAAGTGGAGACATTATTTGATTTCTAAGGAGTTTGTGTTGTATATTTATCATAAAGCTTTACAATACTTTGGAAGTCAATATAAATTGAATGAAAGACATATGAAGTGGGTTGAGTATTTGTAGAATTGTATATTTGTAATCAAGCACAAGAGTGGAGTTACTAATAGAGTTGTTGATGCATTGAATAGAAGACATTCTTTGTTGATAGAAATGAAGGTTGAAGTTCTTACATTTGATGAAATGAAAGAGTTGTATGATGTTGATCCTAATTTTTTTGAGGTGTGGAGAGAGTGCAAAACACGAAATCTAACAAATCACATTAGTAAGTATGATGAGTATTTCATTCAAGAAGGTATGTTGTTCAAAGGTATTCAATTGTGTATTCCTAGAATTTCTATGAGGTTGAATCTGATTAAGCAAAAACATAATGGTGGATTGGCTGGACATTTTGGAATTGATAAGACATTTAGTTTTTTGAAAGAAAAGTATTATTGGCCACAAATGTATAAGGATGTTTAGAAATTTGTGAAAAGTTTTAGAGTTTGTCAAGTTGCAAAAGGAGTGAGTCAAAATACTAGTTTGTATACACCTATTACTATTCCTGAGAAACCTTGGAGTGACATCAGTATGGGATTTTGTTCTTGGATTACCTAAGATAGTGAAGGGGTATGATTCCATATTTTTTGTTGTGGACATATTTTCTAAGATGGCTCATTTCATACCATGTAAGAAGAAATCAGATGCTAAGCATGTTTTTGAACTTTTCTTTAAAGAGATTGTGAAATTGTATGGATTACCAAGAAGTATTATTTCTAACAGAGACAATAAGTTCATTGGCTTTTTGGAAGACTTTGTGGAAGAAGATGGGTACTGAATTGAAGTTTAGTTCTACATTCCATCCACAAATAGATGGAAAAATAGAGGTTGTGAATAGAAGCTTGGGTAATTTCTTGAGATGTTTAGTTGGGAATAAGCCAAGTAATTGTGAGATGGTATTGGCACAAGTTGAATTTTCAAAGAATAATTCTTTGAATAGGAGTACAAGGAAAACACCTTTTGAGATTGTTACTGGAATTAAGCCTAGAGGAGTATCAGATTTGACAGATATTATTGGTGAAGAAAAGAGAAGTGCTACAGGGGAAGAATTTGCTTATTTTATGAAATCTTTGCATAAGGAAGTGAAGTTGAGGATAGAACAAAGTAATCAGAAGTATAAGGAGAATACTGATCAGTCTAGAAGACATCATGATTTTCAAGTTGGTGATGAGGTGATGGTTAATCTAAAGAAAGGAAGATTTCTAGATGGAATATACAATTAGATGAAGATGAAGAAGTTTGGACCTTGGAAGATGTTGAAGAAGTTTGACAATGGAAATGTTTATGAAGTTGAGTTACCTGATGACATGGATATATCTCCTATATTTAATGTTGCTGATTTATAAAAGTATCATGAGTCAGATGATGAAGTTGTTGTATCAAAGGAATATCCTAAGAAGTAGATTGAAGAAGTTTAACATATATTGGATTAGAGAATTGGCAAGAGCACAAGTGGAAAAGATTATTATGAATATCTGGTGAAGTGGAAGAATAGACCTATGTAAGATGCTTCATGGATATCTTAATTTGAGTTGGATTTAGCTCAAGTTCTGACATCTCAATGATTCAGGAGAAAATTTTCTTCCAACCTTAATTTTCTAATGTATGAGCATCCTGGGTTGCACTGCTATCCTACATGTTTTCATTTTTTATCTTACTATTAAAAATTGGGTTCTGTTGAAGTTGCATTTTCTGGTTTCTGGGTGCCTATTTTAGACCATGTAAAACAATTTCCATAATGAATGAAGGGATGAAAAATTCAAGAATTTAAGAGGGCCTCGATTAATAGCTATGATCCAAGTCACAAGTTTTAACTCATTATAGGTTGGGATTTATGATAATTCTCTCAGAACATCAATTTTTGGCAATTCCACGCAATAATTTTTTGTGCTCAACTTTCAGAATGGATGTGCACTTTTCCTTGATGAATAAGACTTTGTTTACTTAATGGGTTGTAGAGGACCTAGATATCTACCCCTAATTCAAAGCATGAGTTATAACTAAATTAGAGATAGAAGATATCATAATTTTTCTTGGACATCAATTTCAAGACAATTAATTGTTGATGTAGGCCGACTTGTGTATTTAATGTTAGGTTTATTTTTATTTAATATTTTCTAAAAGAAAACTTGTAGCTTCTTTATGGTTCTAGAATTATATCTAAGCCATTTTTACTAGTATAAATATAGTGTTTAGGCTTAGAGCTAGGTAGTTTTTAAGTGAAGAGTTTTAGGAAATGATTTGAGAGCAGAACTGGAAAGTGCGAATTTGCTGTTGGATCTTGGATTTGAATGTATTTGTATTTGGCCATAACCTAGAAGGCCTTATAGTTGGGCATGTATGTTGAATATTTGAAGAATAAATAAAATTATTTTACTCTTCTTTCTCCTTTGGTTTCCATTCTTTGTGTTTTCTTCTGTTGTGTTAACTCTTGTAGGGTGGTTTGGGGAGCTAGGTGTGCCATTGGCCCTAGTTTTCCCTATCCCTCCTTGCATCACTATCCTAGATATTCCTAAGTGAAAAGGTGAAAAGAAATGCTGGAGAAAACCATCTTCACCTGTTAGAAGTCAAAACTCTTCATATACCACCTGCCAAGTATTGGCCTTGCACGGAGACACTGCTCCCCCAATTGTCAATTTTCTACCATACCTTGCTAGAACAATTATGGCTACTCCTTGGGCTATAGCAACAGGTCCATTAGCACTAACAACCTATAACCCACTCCTAGCTGGTTGAAGGAAGAATTTCCCTAAATTTTTAGGTGATGGGAAGGTTACCACAGATGAACACATTAAGGCCTTCTTCACAGCTACTCACATCTTAGGGGTTGCTCATGAAGATGTTGATGTAAGATTATTTTTAGAGACCTTGAAAGCAAGTGTAGGAGACTAGTTTTATCATCTAGATGATGGCCCAATCACTAATTGGGATACAATGAGAATGGTCTTCGAAACTAGATTCAAGACTACAGAAGATGAACATGTCTTGTTAACATAGTTGACATCCATTAAAAAAATCCCACCATGAGTATGAGGGACTTCATTGCAACTTTTAATAAGGTCACTAGTAGGATCCCAATAGCTGATAGACCTACTACTAGCAATTTGAGAACATTCTTTATAAGTGTAATGCTATTGGATATCAATTATGATTTAAGGTCTCATCCCATAGATTTAGCAGATGCACAAAAGAAAGTGGTTGAATTTGAAGATGATCTAATCTTTGCTGAGAAGTGGAAAAGGGAACTCCAAACCAAGGGAAGTTCTGCCCATACCACCTCATCAAATGAATTGATTCAAAAGTTATCAAATTAACTAGTGGCTGTGAAGAGACAATCACCCAGGTTAAGTAACTCTTACCAATGAAACTATCAAAACCCACTGGGAAAAAATAATGATGGAAAGTTTCCACAACTTAGAGGGTCATGACCAAGATTGGCGGCTAAAGCAAAATTGAAGAAAGGAAACATGTGTGTGTTTCATTCAACAACATATCATGATACTGAAAGCTACCCAAAAACTACTCGTATGATGCAGTCGTTATCCACTAATAAGTTAAGCACCACAACCCCTTGCCCTGAGTCAGATTCATACTCAAATGGTGACTCTAGAAACTTATTCTTGGAATATGAATCTAATTCTGAGCCAAAGGGTGAATGCAATGTGACTATTAATGGAACTTCATACACATTACTAACTCGAGATCAAAATCTCAAAAAGTCATACTCCAGTCGCGCTCCTAGAAATGACCCCAACTCTTCATCAAATAATATTCACATTGATCAACGGGCTTCAATGTCTCAAATAGGTAAGGAAAAGACCCCTTTTGATTTCTTCCAATTTTGTGAAGAGTCAAAAATTTAAATCTCCCCTATAGATTATTTGAAATCTCATCCCTCTAAGTTGAAAAGATTGTTAGATTGTTGTAAAGAGAATGTTTTATATTTGAATCATAATGTGACCATTGAGGAAGAGGATGAATCTTTGACATCTAACCTATTTAACAAATAATATTCCACTATCCTAGCAACCTCTCATAGGACCTGACCCATTCTACATTTTACTGTATATCAACATATGCAAATTGAGAAATTACATAATATATTCAGGTGCATTAGACAACGTGATGCCTTATTCCATAGCTAAATCCTTGGGTCTCACTCTTAATAAAGTTCATGTAAGTTGTTATTCTATGGATGCCAAACAAGTCCCCTTGCTTGGACAAATCAAAGGTGCTAAAATAGCCTTATCTTCTCATCTAGAAAAGAAACTATTATTGACTATCCTAGTTGCAAATATTTTGGCAAGCTATGGTCTTCTCTTAAGTAGGAGTTTTGTTGAGATTTAGGAGGAGAAGTAAAACTCGACTGGTCTCAAGTAGTGATCCATATAGGGAGTGAGAAAGTTAAGTTGGAACCTAAGGAAAAGGAAAAATTTACTATATTAAAGTTAGATGACCCTAAAGCACAGGTCCTCTATCAAGAATTAGAGTTTGGAAATTACATGTTGTTCACTGAAGATACCCTGAATGGGCAAGGAATCAAACATCTAGAGCAAAAATTCCTTGATGAAGAAAAAGAGTCTTCGTCGATATGGACATTAGAATTTTATGGAATCTATTCCTCTTCAGGATCAAGTGCAGGTGTAGTGTTAATACCTCTCGAAGGAGAACCTGAACCCATGGCTTTCAAATTGGAATTCATAAACACTAATAAAACTATAGAGTATGAAGCCTCACTCCTTGGAATAATAGCCACAAAGGGAAAGGAAGTAAAGATCCTGAAAGCCCAAGGTGATGCATAACTTATTGTGAGACAAATTAAAGGGCAATACTCTATGAAGAATCACAAGTTGAAAAACTATAGAAATAGAGTTTGGGAAAAAGTAGAAGGACTTGACGCTTTTGCTATTGAAGTAGTACTAAGGGAGATGAACACCAAAGTTGACTCCTTAGTTGTTTTTGCTTCATTGCTACTACCTCATCCTAAATTCAAATATAAGAAGTACCAGGTTGAGATTGTGTATCGAGCCTCTATTCTAGACAATATAGAATCCTGGCAAGTCTTTGAAGATGACAAGAGTTTTCAATTGTTCTTAGAAAATGACCAAGCTACTTGTAAACACTCATCAAAGGAAGACAACCATGGAGACCTCAAACCTGAGCAAAGAGAAGATCAAACTGATGAAGTCCAATTGTGAGGTAATATTATTTCCCCATACTTTGTATCTTTGGAAAGACTATTTAATAGACATGATGCTTGCATCAAGTGAAAGAAAATGGAAAAAGGTCCTACTATAGGTGAGTATGAAGTAGTTAATATAGGAGATAATCATAGTCCCAAAATGATTAACATTGGAAAGTGTTGTTTAGCCAAAGAGAAAGAAGCTGCTAGACAACTTTTCATAGAATACCAAGATGTATTCACCTAGAGCTACAGAGATTTGAAATGTTATAGGGGTGGGAAGGTAAAAAATCAAATTTCCCTAAAGCCTAATGAAGTTCCCTTCGGACAAAAATAGAGGAATCATAATCCTAAAGTAGCTGATGCTATATTCAATGAGGTAGACAAGATGTTAAAAGCAAGGATTATCTATCTTATTCATCATTCCACCTGGGTAGCCAATATAGTGCCAGTTAGAAAGAAGAATGGAGAAATAAGGATCTATGTTGAATTTCAAAATTTGAACTAGGCATCTTTGAAGGACAAGTTTTCTCTTCCCAACATGGATTACCTATTACAAATAGTAACTGGGGCTGAAATGATGTCCACGCTCGATAGTTTCTTAGGGTACAATCAAATAGAAGTAGAAGAGAAGGATCAACACAAAATAGATTTCACTACTCCATGGGGTACGTTTGCATACCATAGAATGCCTTTTGGGATCATTAATGTTGGTGCCACATTTCAAAGATGTATGAGCAAAACATTTTCTCATTTAAAAGACTTTATTATTGTTATATACTTGGATGATCTCACTTTGTTTTCGAAGAAAAGAAAAACTCATATTGAAGATTTGAAGAAGGAATTGCAAAGGTGTCAAGAACATGAAATCTCCCTAAATCCAAAAAAATCTTTTTTTTTTTGTGTTATAGAAGGAAAGCTTCTGGGTCATATAGTTTCCTAGGAGGGTATCAGAATCAACCCAAAGTAGGTGGAGGCCATTTGAAGGTTAAGCCTACCAGTAAATAAAACACTAATTAAGTCATTCTTTGGACAAGTAAATTTCCTTAGAAGATTCGTCCCAAATTTCATAGAAACTACTAAATGTATTGTAGATACGATGAAAAGGAATTCAAATTTTAAATGAAATGAGGCTAGAAAACAAGCTTTCCAAAACATAAAGACTGCCATTACTAACACTTTAGTATTATGTCATCTAGATTATAAATTGGATTTCATCATTTACTATTATGCCTCTGAACATACTTTATCAGCAATCTTGATGCAAGACAACAAAGAAGGAATACAAGCCCCTATGGCTTTCATGATCATACCTTTAAAAAATCATGAGTTGAAATACTCACAAATTGAAAGACATACCTTTTTAGTAGTCAAGGAGTTGAAGAATTTTAGATTCTACATCTTGCACTCACATTCTATGGTTTACATTCTAGACATAGTAGTAAAAAGTGTGTTGATGCAATAAGATTTTGGGTGTAATGCCAAAGGGATGTGGATAGCAAAAATGCAAGAGTATGATATTGAAATCAAGCCTACTAAGCTAGTGAGAGGTAATACCTTCTACAAAGAAATTGCAACAAATAAAATTGTTTAAGAAACAAAGGAACTAGGAGAAAAGAAATTAGTATTAGCAACAGGCATGGAAGATTCTTGGTTCGAGAATATTACTTGCTTACTGACATTATGGAGAATGTCCAAAAGGCATGATAGCAAGATAGAGAAGAGATCTCAAGTTTAAAGCAGCTCAATATGTAATTTGGGATGAAAATTTATTTAAAAGGGCTATATATGGTACTTTTCTTTGATGTGTCAAAAAACAACAATAAGAAAAGTTTTTGAGAACCTTCCATGATGAAGCATGTGGTGGAAATTTCTCATCTTTAGTCACAACATTCAAAATATTGAGACAATGTAACTACTAACCAGGAATGTTTAAGGATGCCTACTTTAGGGTGGCAAAATGCAAGAAATGTAAGATGTTCGTCGAGCTACCTCAATTAGCTACTTTGCCTCTTAGACTTGTCATCATTGAAGGTCTTTTCAAACAATGGGGTCTTGATTTCATTGGACCTATCAACCCAACATCTAGTGCTAGTCACCAATATGTTATAATTATGACTGATTATTTCACTAAGTGGGTGGAGGCCAAAGCAACAAAGAAAACTACTTCTAAAGTAGTATGTGAATTCATTAAAGAAAACATATTAGTTAGATTCAATGTCCCCATCAAATTGGTGATGGATAATATGGCATATTTCTCTTCAGTTGAGATCACAAATTTTTTTTTTGAGCATAGTATCATATTTAGCCATTCATCTAACTATTTTCGACAAGGAAATGGTCAAGTAGAATCCAATATCAAAAATTTGATGAATATTTTCAAGAACTTGGTATCAAATAATCAGAAGACTTGGCATAAGAAAATTCATGAGGCACTATGGGCAAATAAGGTGACACCTAAAAGGTTAATTGGGATATCTCCTTTTGAATTGGTCTATGGGACTGAAGCTAATCTCCCTTTACCCTTGGAATTTAGAAAAACAAACTAAGAATAGTAATTGAAGATGATATCTACAGGGATGGTTTAGAAAAGAGGATTCTATATTTGAGAAAACTCGAAGAGGAAAGGGAAGAAATCATAGATCATATCACACAACATCAGATGCATGTGAAGAACCTATTTAATAAAAGGGTGAAGCCGCAAAAATTCATGATAGGAGATAGTGTGTTATTGTGGGATAAGTGAAGAGATCCAAAAGGTATGCATAAGAAATTTGATACCTTTTGGAAAGGCCCATTCACTATTCATTAGTCGTTCAAGAACAAATCGTTTAAATTGGCATATCTAGATGGTGAGGTGCTACCCCTGAGATATAATGGTCAGGATCTAAAGCTTTATCAAATTTCAAATTGAAAATAGGTAACCCCTATACTGTACTATAGTTACATTTAGTTCCTATTTTATGTTTCCCTAGTAAGGTTTCCCTTGCTTTCTTCTTTTTCTTGTTTTTATTTTCTATAGTTTTCTCACATAGCCACCTTTTATTTTTGCGAAACTAGAGATTTTGGATTCCTTTCTTGGGTATAGCTCTCCCAAATCCCCAGTCAGAGCTAGTTGTTGCCCCACTTTTCATTCTCTAACCAATTTGTAAAGTTGAAATTTTGTATTCTAGTAAGGTCCTGTGTATGTTCAATTCTAAGTCCAAGTCCCCTTAGGTGGAAAGAGTCTTCATCAGATTTTTCATTTTCCCCTTCTCCACATTTCGTAGCTGGGTGGTTTTCCTTTTGAGTTGTGAGTTTTTGCAGGTAACTTAGTACCTAATCTGATGGAGATTCAAAAAAAATGCAAAGAACATTTAAAAGAGTTATATCTACTTGGATCCATCATTTTCTCCATGAGAATAGAAGTTTGTGGAGATCTTTGTCTTCTACTTGGCAAGTTTTCAACCCATGAAGACAATTTCCCACGAAAAGCAACAAATGATGCATATGGGTCAAAATAAGAAGATAAAAAGGTACCCTATGACAAATTAATGTTCCTCTTACAATTATCTACCTTAGGAAACATTCAATATTTTTCACAATTCTCATAATCGTTCCAAGTGGAAAACTAGAAACTAACTTCTCCTCGGTGGTATTTCAACCCATGAAGTCAATCTCCCGAAAAAGGTAATTCTAAAGGAAAAGAAACAAAGGTGGGTCCATAATGACATTTTGCACTACTTTTGGACATCTCTAAACCCAAAGGAAACCATAATAAAAGGGTTGAGTTAAAAGGCAATCTTGGGAAGAGAAATGGAAATTGTCTTCTCCTTGGAGGGATTTCAACCCATGAGGACAATTTTTTGAATTTTAAAGAAAATCAAGTTGGTGAGTAGATTAAACCCATTTTTCATGTGAGAAACCTCTCAAGATGATAATGGAAATAATGTAACCATTATAGGAAAGATCTATTAAGTAGAATTCAATTTAGCAAATATTTTTTTATAGAGTACTCTATTTATAACTTCCCAAAACCTAATGGAGAATGGGAAAGTAAATATGATAGATAGAAAGTTACCATTGGACCAATGAAATAGTGAAAGGACATATTAATACCCATTAAAACTATGCATTTATTATTGCAATGGATCTCTCCTTTAATTCATTCATGTGGTGCAAATTTCAAAGATCGACAAGTGAATTGAAGTCCCTATATAGATGGAAATGTGAACACTTTCTTGAACTGTTATTCTGTTAAAATTGCATTACTTTTTCAAAAGCCTAGTAAACACACATTTGCTATTCCTTTCATTTTCTAGATTCAAAATACATTTCCAAACATAATAGCAACTAGATTTGTAGGTTTCAATGGATTGAATGGGATCAAGTCTTCACTATAGAATTTCATGGACACTTCTCTCCATTTCTATCACATGCAAGATTTCCAAAAGAGGGTAAGATCAAAGCCTATTCATTCTATTACTGAGAAGCTCTAAGGATGTAGGCTAGTTGAAGCAGTGGGTTTTCTAGTTGTAGTCCAAGATTTGGAGTTGATATATGAATGTATAAAATACTAGATATATTGTATTGCCAAATGACATAGTATTGATCTTCATTGATAGACAAACTATGGTAAATTGTCTTCGAGTTCCAAAGTGGGAAAGGTTTTCAAATTTGATAATTAGTAGATCCATCTCTAAGTTTTCTATGAAGAAAATGGTCTAGAGAAAGGAGATCATACAATCATGGTTTCAAAAACCATGAAGTGCAAAGAGTAAGATTCCTAAGACTCTTTTTGGTACTAATCTCAAGCCCAAGATTGTCGACATCCTATTCTCTTGCATAGATTGAAAGGCGAGGTAGAAACTTTAAACTTTGTTGAGCAATATTTCTATTTGGTACAAGTTATCTTCTCTAACACCCAATATATTGATTGGGCTCACAAGGTAAGCAAGATTCTCTCCAATGCTCTCATTGCTACAAAATTCTACAACACCTTCTATATGTCCTCCTTTCTAATTTACATGTTAGCTTCTCTACAATTATGGCTAGGCCTCCCAAGGGTAGAAAATTTCCCTAATGATGTGAAGTCTTATGAGTTCTACCCATGTTTAGAATTGGAAAATAGTAAAACAAAGTATATAAGAATCAATCATGCATTTACCAATGGAGAAATTTCTAGAGATTATAGAAGAGGTATGAGTAACCAAGTATGCTCAAATAGAGGTAGAGGATCAAGTAGGAGTAGCTCCTATTTTCCACTATGGAATGTTATAACTATCGGAAATTAAGCCATCCAACATATATATTCCCTAACAAGCCTTCTTCTTCTAACCCTGACAAGAAGATAGGATATGTTCAAGAGGATAACTACAAAAAGGATTCTAAAGTGGATCATATTGAATTAGTAAAGGGAAAGAATCTGGTGTTTAGAATAGTGTTGATTAAAAAACATACTACTAATGAGCCTAAGCATATAAGAGCCCTATTTAGGATCATATGTAAGATCCTAGGGAAAGTGTGCAAAGTAGTAGTGGATTTTGGATCTACTAATAATATTATATCATAGGAGGTAGTCAATTATCTCAAGTTGACTAAGATACCTCATGTGAATCCTTATAAAGAGGCTCAATAAGGGTCAGAGCATACTAGTGAATGAGAAAACTTGGGTGGATTTCTCTATTTCAGGGTATAAGGATAGATTGTTGTGTGGCATCCTACCCATGGATGCTTGCCATATGCTATTGGGAAGACCTTGGAAATTTGAGAGGGAAGTAGCATATAATGGAAAGGAAAATTCCATCTCATTTAAGAAGGGAGGTTGAACATTCCAAATCCAATCATTATTGGAGGGATAAGAGCCAAAGACCAAGGTATGTAGTGTACTATTTTGTAGTGGTAAATATTTTTTTAAGGACCTTAAGGATGAGGAAAGTTAGAGTTATGCCATAGTACTGAAGTCTAAAGGAGAAGAAAATGCAGTCAAAGAACCAATACCTAAAGAAGTGCAAGATTTTTTTAAGAAATAAAAAGATAGTGATTGATGGGGCTCTTGCTACACTACCTCATCAAATCATTATAAGTCACAAAATTGACTTTGTTCTAGCTGCACCCCTTCCTAACAAAGAAGCACACAAGCTCACTCCATATCATAACTTGGAAGTGGCAAGGAAAGTACAAGGATTCATGGACCAAGGTTTGATACAAAAGAGCATAAGCCCATGTGTAGTTCTTATGGTGTTGGCATCCAAGAAAGAAATAAAATGAAGATTGTGTATAGACTCAAGAGCCATAAATAGGATAGCAATTAGGTATAGGTTTCCCATAACTAGGATTGATGATCTCATAGATTTTCTTGGAGGGGCTATTTACTTCACTAAGTTGGATTTGAAGGGTAGATACCACCAAATAAGGATTTAAGAGGGAGATGAATGGAATACAACATTTAAGACTATAGATGGACTATAAGAGTGGTTAGTGATTTAATTTGGTCTCTCCAATGCTCCTAGCACATTCATGAGGCTCACGAGTGAAGTTATTAAAGAATTCATAGGAAAATTTGTGGTTGTGTACCTAGATGATATACTCATCTTCAGGAAGACTAAGAAGGAGCACATCAAGCATGTGGAAGTAATATTGTAGAGGTTGCATGAAGAGAAGGTTACCATAAATCTTGAGAAGTATGACTACTTCAAGCAAGCATTGGTGTACCTAGGCTTTGTGGTGTCCCAAGGAACATTGAAGATGGATCAAGAGAAGGTTGCTACAACTCTCAATTAACCACCATCTACTACTTCAACTGAGGTAAGGATTTTTCATGGTCTTTCTCAATTCTATAGAAAATTTATTAGAAACTTTAGTGGCATATATGAACCTTTTTTAGAGACCATAAAAGGTGGGGTCAAGTCCAAGTTTAGGTGGACTTTGGAAGCTAAAATATCATTTGAAATTCTTAAGAAGCAAGTAGCTACCCAACCTATTTTGCAATTAACTAGCTTTGAAAAACTCTTCACCCTAGAATGTGAGGCAAGTGGCCTAGTAGTAGGAGGAGTATTGAGTCACGAAGGTAGGCTAGTAGCCTTCTTTAGTGAAAAAACTTAATGAGGCCAAAAAGAAATATTCTTCATATGACCTTGAACTCTATGCCCTATTTTAGTCCCTTAGGAAGTGGAGGCACTATCTTTTTCCCAAAGAATTTTTTGTGTTCACTAATAATAGGTCCTAAGCTACATCAACACTCAAGAAAACTTGAGCAATAGGAACTTGAAGTGGATGAACTACTTGTAGGAATTAACTTTAATAATCAAACACAAGAAATGAGTAATCAATAAAGTAGTAGATGCATTAAGCAAGAGAGTGTTGATAGTACAAGAAGTACAATTGCATAGCATTGGAATAGAGAGTTTTAAGTCTCTACAAGGAAGATGAAGACTTTAGGGAAGCCTACAAGGTATGTTTTGATTTTGAGAATCATTTTCATAGCAAATATTTTGAATTTATCTTGCAGAATAGATTTCTCTTTAAAGGAAACTAGTTGGGTATACTAAGGGGATCCATCAGAGAGAACCTTATATAGGAAAAAGACAATGATAGTCTATGTGGGCACTTTGGAGTTCAAAAGATATTATAACTAGTCCAAAGATTTTATTATTACCCTAAACTGTCAGAGATGCGACTAAGTATGTGGGACACTACATGGTATGCATGAAAGATAAAGGAGGGATGACTAATGTAAGTCTTTATTAGTCATTACTGGTCCCTAATAGGCCATGGGAATGTGTGACCATGGATTTAATAGTAGGATTTACCAAAAAAAAGGTTATGATAGTATCTATGTGATTGCTGATAGGTTCAGTAAAATGGGGCATTTCATCCCATGTAAAACAACTAATGATGCAAACCACATTTTTCATTATTCTTCAAAGAAGTGATAAGGATTCATGACCTTCCACTAAGAATAGTTTCAAATAGGGATGTGAAATTTATGAGTCACTTTTGGAAGACTTTGTGGAGTAAACTAGGAACAAATTTGTCATTTATATTAGCATACCATCTCAAACTAATGGTCAGATTGAGGTGGTCAAGAGAGTGCTAGGTAATTTCTTAAGATTCCTAACTATGGAATATGGGAAAACTTTGGATGTCATGGTGCATTTGAACATGGCCAAGTTGCAAAAGGGTGTCGCTACTAAATTGTAGATGAAGAGAGTAGGACATTGCAAGATCATGGAAAAATATGGGGCAAATGCATACAAAATTGATTTGGAACAAGATTTAGGCATATTCCTAGTATTTAATGTACAATATTTGGTGCAATTTAAAGGGGCGTTGCCTACTAATGCTACCAATAGTCAAGGAATTTAGAATGACCTGGACCCTGCATTAGTTCCTTCCACTACCAAGTTAGACGTTGACAAGGTACTTGACTATAGAGTTAATAAAACTACTAGAAATAGAGTATAAATAGAGAACCTTCTCAAGTGGAAGACCAAACTAGACTCAAAATCCACATGGATTGCTAAGGAAGATTTCAAGAAACTGCATCAAAAAAGATATATTGTCCACATGAGTGCCATGATTATTCTCTCTTGGGGAGTATGGTGCAAGGGCACCTAGGTGGCTAAGGAAGACCTAGGGTTCCTGTTGATATTTTTTCTTATAGTGGTGCTAGACACACCACTAGATAAATAATAGGGCTAGTTTAGTCCTAAGAGGAGTGTGTGTAGGCTAAGTTGTTCTTAGTTGCTCAAAGTTGCTAATTTGGCTTCATAGAGAATTTTTGGGTTTTGGAGGCTAAAAAGGTCAAATAAGTGTTTGAAGGATATTATTATGTCTTTTTTTAACCATTTAATCCCTTTGGAATGATTTTACATCATTTAGAGAAAGTTTGAGGGTCAAATGCTCAAAATTGCAAAAAATGCTCAAAGTTGTCAATGTTGTCATTGGCACCATTTTGACAACTTTTCTTGCATTTTGAGAAACCTTTTCAAGAAGGTATTTTAACTATAGAAATAGTTATGAGCACGGGTGGAAAGCCTATATGAGGCTATTCTTAACTTGATCAAGTGGTTGGAGAAGCGAGCTTTTGAATTGTATGACCTAGACAACAAGATATGAACAATAGTTTTTTGTTTTAAAGTACTCTTGGCATGTAGGCAAATTAGACATAGTATTTTTCATGTTTCAAGTGTTATCTTAGATTTATTTTAGATTATGTAAATAGTTAGTTTCTTATTTTGTAAGGTTTTGTGTGCTTGAATTAAATATTTTGATTTTCACCTATCTATTATCCTGAGACAAACTGTTTTCCCAGATGGAGTCATAGGGTAATTTCCCACCACAGGGTACAATAAATTCTCTTGGAATTTGGAACATGAATCCATGTAAATTTTTTAGAGTGGAAATGGAGCCCTAGAAATCTTAGGATGTTCTATTGTAGTGATGCCCTAGGTAAGTCCTAGCAACTTGGTTAGGGATCACAGAATGTTGCAGACCTAATAGGAGTGGTTGAATGTGTGGATACTTCAACATAATCATGAAATGTGTTGAAGGAAGGAGAGATGTAACCACAATCCAAGTGGAAATCTTTGGTGGGTGCATTAAGGTGTGAAAATCAAGTTTTTCCATCAAACAACATACAAACTCTTGAAACCCTTGATTTTAGGCTAAAATTGTGCCTATATAGTCTAGACAATTTGGAAACCCTTGACCTCAAAAATACATAAGGTCTCTGAAAAGGGTACCTAGAATGGTGGTTTTTTTGACCCTTTGTTAAGGATTTTTACAAGATATTTTAGTTTTAGTGAATTTGGAAGGTCAATTTTAGTAGCTGTTTTACAAGCATTTGAGTGCATTTTCACTTGTGGGTCAAAACTTGATTAGGGTTTTAGTGTTGGTTTTGGTTTTGAATCTAGAAGGGATTCCCTAGACATTCCAAGGTGGCCATCCATCCATTTGGAAGTCAAATGAGCATTTGGGATTATTTGTGTTGATGGGGATTAACAAGCAAGTTGTTATAACTTATTGATGTGTACCAATTGAATGGTTAGGACCTATTGTATAGATTCCTAAGGAGAATAGAGTGAAAGGAAAACCTATTTGGTCAAGTGCAATACCTAAGGAGACCTTGGGAGAGCTTTGGGGAGAAGCAATATTGGTAGTCACATCAAGCTTTCTATGGATTAAAGCAAGCTCCTAGAGCATGATATGAAGGATTACATGGATATCTGGTACAAATTGGTTTTGAAAAGACAAATGATAATAGAAATTTGTATATTAAGGACCATAGGACAAGAGATTGCTTGCAAAAATATTTCTAGATAATATCATATTTGGTGGACATGAAATGTTATGCAACGAATTTTCTAAAGCAATGAGGAAAAAAATTGAAATGCCTATGTTTGGAGACATTAAATTATTTGTGGGTTTACGATTTCATCATATGAAGAATGACATATAAATTACTTAATGAAAGTAGATCATAGAAAAATTGAGATAATGATGATTCAAAGGAGGTAAATTAGACTACTTATAGATTAATGATTGGGAAACTTCAGTATGTGGTTCACACTAGACCTAATATTGAATTGGCAGTTGACACAGTTGCAATATTTTTTGCTAATCCTAAAGAAAATCACATGATGACAATCAAAATAATTTTGAGATATCTAAAAGAAATTGAAGAATATGGGTTATGATATTAGAAAGGAGGAAATCTTGATTTGAGAGCCTTTACTTATGCAGATTGGGGAAGAAGTATTAATGACAATAAAATATACTAGTGGAGGAGTGTTGTGGTTCCACAACACACGCCCCATTCCTAACTCCAAAATGGGGACCCCCTACTTTTTTTGGACTCCTGAACTCACATTTCGAGATTTGAGAAAATGTTAGAGTTAGAAAATCATAAAAGAGCAAAAATTGAAAAGTCAACAAAATTTTTTAAAAAATTGAAAATTCAAAAAAATCAAAAAATTGAAAAGATACTCTATATATATATATATAAAGTGCACCATATTCATGCACACGCAACCCATGGGTTTTGTTGTGGTTCCATAACACATGCCCCATTCCCTACTTTGGAATGGGGACCCCCTACTTTTGTCGAACTCCTGAACTCACAGTTTGAAATTCAAGAAAATGTTAGAGTCAAAAAATCATAAAAGATCAAAAATTGAAAAGTTGAAAAAAATAAAAAAAATAAAAAATTCAAAAAAATTTGAAAAGATACAAAAAATATATTAAAAAAAAAATGCACTGTATTCATATGTGTGTGTGACCCGCGAGGTCCCTGCCATGGACTTGAGCACCTACATAGGGGCATGATGCACATCTGTGGGGGTTATAAAACCCCCCTCCCCCCACAAGACTTCATTATTATTTTTCATTGCATATGAGGAACTTCGACACCACACACGTTACACAAGGTGCATTCAATTTTGGCACTACGCGCCCTTTCAAACTCGGTGTCACGTCCCCTTTCAAACCCAATGTTGTGTGCCTATTATGTTATGCACCACACACCCTTTGCAACCTAGTGTCATGCACCTACTATGTTATGAACCATTCTGACTTGCATGCAATGCCTTCATCATGCACGCACCCCTCAAAACTTGGCATCGCACACCCCAAAGCTCGATGCCACATGCTTAAAACTTGGACCTGCCAAAATTTGGCACTACATGCCCTTTCCAACTCAGCGCTGTGCACCCTTGGTAACATGGTGCACATGCATCCATTGTGACTACACCATGCACCCTTGATAACATAGCACCATGTACATCCAAAGTGGTGCCACTCCCACATTTGCCCGTGCATGTTCCAAAGCAATGCACACGCCTCCAAAGCCATTGTGCACTACACAAACCTTAACCACACGTGCTCTCTTGTGCTGTGAACCCACGTGCATCCAACTTTGTCTCCCCATTTATTTTAATAAACCCTAAAATAAAAAATAATAAATTTTTAAAAAGTAACTAAAAATTAATACAAAGTACAAAAAACCAAAACATAATTTTTTTGAAAAATAAAAGATAAGATAAAAAGGGGACGCTTTTTATTTATTTTTATCAACACTCAATTAGACATGAATTAATTTTTTTCTTTGCAATTATTTTTTATTCTTGAGCTAATAAACATTTTTCCTCATGATGTGCAGAGATTAAAATGGCATCCATATCTGGGGAGAAAATGGCACCCAAGCTCGTTGTATTCAAGTTTTAAGGTGTCCCATCAAAATCAAGGTTCCATGATGATCATGTAGAAATCAGAGATATCAACCTAGGACATACAGACCTAGGTGACTTCCTTAGAATATGCAATAAACCCACTAAGAGATCTATACTGAAATTTTCCTTGTTACATTTTGGGTTGGTGAGTGCAGCTTTGCATCCTGTATCAATATAGTCAGCAGAATTGATCATGGCTTTGGCACAACATTTTGTTTCTAAGGAGAAAGTGGTTAAGAGTTTCATTGGAGAAGTGGTAGTGGACCTATGACCCAAAAACATTGAGAGGATCTTCCATCTCCCAAGGGCAGATCAATTCATTAGACTCTCATACGAAGCAATAGAGAGATGGTACACGAAACACTAGAAAGAGGCAATGGAAATTATCCAATCATCTTACCTCATTGAGACACCTCCTTGGGGTAGGATCATAGGAAAGGTTGACATGACTAGGGGATACATGAAGCATGACATTGGATATTCTATCATCCTTTTGAGTAGAGTCATGGGTTTACTAGCAGCTAGCCACCTCAGTGCCTTCATGGTCAATTTCATTAAGACAAGTATGCCTCTAGATTGGGCTACCACACTAAGTGAGAACTTGTGTGAGCAATTGGGTGCAATTAAGGAGAAGAAGAAGTTCTATATGACTTCTTACATGATATATCACTTGCAGAAAGGGCAAAAAACTACCTTGGTTTGTACAAGAGAGGCAGTATGCATGATCCTAATTCTTGGCCCTATATTATTTACCCTTAGATGGTGAGGAAGAAGCTCTTGACACAAAGCAAGGAATATAAGATTGTTAATGACACATTCATCTTTACAGTCATTCAATTCATTGAAGGTGATTATGCAAAAAGGCTATTCGAAGAAGAAAAAGCATAGATAATAGCTCTCGGTGCCTACTTTATCCAATTCAAGACATTCACATATCTATGGGTAGCTAGTGCCACTATCAACCCTAAGAAGCTCCCAAGATATCCGAGTGACAAATTGGTGTTTTTGGAGATTTCCTAATAGATTGAATCTGCATGGGTGAAGAGACAAAGGAGACCCTATTGGGCATGGCCCCTAGTCACTGGACCATATCAGGTCAAATGGAAGCAAGATATTCTATCTTTCGAGTGGGAATGGGAAAATTATCCTCTCAAAGAACACAACTCACCTAGGCCATACTTTGACAATATTGGGAGAGTGGAGAGTCTGGCAAGAAAGGAGTTCCATCATGAAGATGTTGTTAAAGATCACTAGATGAATGCAACAAATGACTATGATGTTCGCATATGGGAGTATTGTAGAATGACTTTGTATCTAGTAGGGAAGGCTCTCAAGTTGGACATCCCAAAGTAAATAAGGTAACAAGATTCACAGGAGTTATTGGACCCCCTATTCAACTCAAACAAAATAGGAGAAAGACCCATCATGAATGTTAAGGTTTACAGGGAGGAGGCCAGTGATATTAATCATCAGGTGAGCCATGTCATCAGAATGAAGGATTGCATCAAGAAAACTTTTCCACTTGATCCAATAGCTGACATAGTAATCTTTCATGCACATGCCTACCTAGAATGAGGTAGAGGGAAGAAACTAAGAATTCCTACCTTTGTGGCCGAGTCTCCTATTAGGCCAGAAATAGTATACCAGCTTGATCGCCCAGTTGGATACTATCACCCTCTAGAGAGGAAGGCAAAGAAAAAAAGGAAGAGGACATCCTCTCAAAGGATTCAAATAGAACAAGTTGAAGAATAGGAGCCTCCCCAACACCAGGAAGAGAGTGTACAAGGGTCCAAGGATACAGGAGCTATGCAAGTTTAGGAAGACCCTCAATTGCCTCCCATTATGCCCAGCCAATTAGAAGAGGGAGAGATTCCACAGGTTTCCATTCCTCCTTAACAAAAAGAGCCATCTTCTCCTTCTGCCTCCAAGAAATGAGAGAAGATTAAGATCTGGATGAAAAAGAGGCAAAAGATTAAAATAGGATTGGTGCCTTCCCCATCTATTCCTGAAACCATATTAGAGGGAGACAAAGAGGAGGAGGAAGAAGAATCAGAAGAGGAAGAGGATTAATTGCCCCTATAGGGAAGAACTCGGCTAGCTAGAGCCATTGAGCTACAAAGGAGAAAGAGTGCCATGGGTACCTCACCATCCACCCAAGCAGAACCCATTGAAATCTTTTCTTTGGAAGATGAAGTACAACAATGGGTGGATGAGCAAAGAAAAGAGGGTGATGACATTTTCACAATGTTAGATTTTGATTTTATGCCTATAGGAATAGAGTTAATTAGGGATAAGATTAGGGACACCCCTACAGGTGAACATTAATAAGAAGACTGGACATAGATGCCACCAAATGCACAGGGTCCTGATCTTACTCCCCCATCTCCACCAGAAGTCACTATGGTAGATAGTGGCTCAATTACTCCTCCACCTTTGAGTTTAGAAGAAGAGCAGGTTTAGAAAAGAACCATCACAGGAGGAGGAATTGAAAAAAATGGCAATCGATGAAGTGTCAAAGGAGGGACAAATGGTGGAATATTCTCAACCACCTTCCCAAGACACTAAGGAGCAAGATATAGGGTCTACTCAAATGGAGGTTGCAGAAGAAGAACCCTCATAGAGGGAAACAACTCTAAGGAGGAGTGATGAGGGGAAGGAGGGAGTAGAACACATCAATCATCCTCAAGAGCCAGGTCTTCAGTTGAACACATCCCTAGATGGCTCCAAAAAGAAGTAACAAGGAGTACCAGACTTCATTTCTGTGCTACAGAGAAAGATATTTGTGATATTATAGAGATTTTGAATAAACCTGAGTCCTCATCACATGAGGTAACATTGTTGGTGTTCATCACCAGCACATAGAGCTAGGAATTGTTTGCACAAGTGGTTGTTCCTCTTGAGGACATAGATGTGGAAAGCCTTGGTCTTAAAGATTACAAATTGAAAGAGGTTATGTTGGAAAAACCTACATAGGATACATCTCAATTAATGATGACCATGGGAGTCAAAGAGGTCCTTAAGAACATGGAACAAGATGAGGTCCAACTCTAGACACTTCAAAGGTAGGTTGAGATCCTAAAGAGATATTTAGCCAAAGTGGTTGATCCTCTAGATCCTAAGAACCCCAGCTAGACTTTGAATACTATACTCAGAGAAGGGGGAGGTGTAAAACTAGACTCATTTTTTAAAGCCTATCAGCTATGGTAGGAAAATTTTGAGGAGAAAGGTGTTTTGATTATTATGAGAAATTTGAAGTTACTGCATGCTACACAAGAGAATGTAAATAAAATCATAGCAATTTTGAAGTAGGACTTTGATATTATGGATGAAGTATAGGCCTGGAGTAAGGATTTACGAACTCTGCAAGCCCTATAAGGGAAAAGGTACTAGGTTTTGATCAATGCATATACAAGATAAGAATTAGATATGATTGATGATTAGATAGAGAAAATAGTAGATAGAAATAAAGTAATGGAAACATTACATGAGGAGATTCATCAACTCAAGGACCAAGCCCAAGAGAAAATTTTGTAAGAAGAGAAACACTATAGTGGTGCATGCTTGGATATTTTTGAAGATGAGCAATGAGAAAAGTTGTTACCTATAGAGATAGTGGTTGAGAATTTTAGAAAGATTTTTGTGGAAGTTGTTGATGATGACGAAATTCGACAAACCTTTAGGACTAAAGAAGCATTGTTAGAATTGGATGCCAAACTTGGTGATTTTCCTAACACTTGAATTGAGGTAGACAATTATAGAGAAAAGGTCAAGGATAAATATGAGGCTTTGGACTTATTATCCATGGCTAAAATTGTTGAGATTATAGAGAAATTCAAGGGAAAACATTCAAACATAGCTTTGGGATGAAGAAGGACAAAACCCAGATGCCAAAATTTCAATTTTGACACTCAGTAAACTTTTGAGATTTTTGACCATTTTGAGGTACGCAGCTCCGCAAGTCTGCAACTCCATAGATACGCAAGTCTGCAGCTTCACAAGTATGCATTTTCAAAAAAGTTTCACCAATAGTTAATTACCAGTTCAAAAAATAGAGCTTTCCATGCATCAAAAACGTATTATGGCGGTAGTTTAACTCCTACAAATGCCCTGTGA
Organism: Cupressus sempervirens; assembly: GCA_028749045.1. NCBI lineage: Eukaryota > Viridiplantae > Streptophyta > Pinopsida > Cupressales > Cupressaceae > Cupressus > Cupressus sempervirens. The sequence continues at coordinate 530,801,770 of CM053793.1, forward strand.
AGGACCAGCTTCTATTTTTGACACTTCTAGACCTTTCTCTTTCTCTCTTCTCTTATATTTCTTTGTTTTAAATATGTAAAAGGCTCATGCATCCAATTAATGAATATAAAATGGATGGAGTCCTACTAAGCACAAGTTAGATTGTAGTTTGTATATAATTAGTTTATTTTGTTAATTAAAAAGCATTTTATTGCATGAAGAATATCTCTCACTCTCCACACAAATTGAGGAGATGATTTCTTATAAATACCCTATTGTAATATGTAATCAGGTCCACCATTATTTTGCAATAAAATTATGTTTTTGGTGCTCATATTTGGAGTGTAGTGATTCTTGCTTGAATGTGTCATTGTTTTGTGAATTTTGTTCATGGAATTGTGATTGAGCAAAAGGTTAGTTGCATTGTTTCTAGTTGTGCAATTTTTTAGTTCTGGTGTTTGCTACAAATTTATGAATTTCGCTGACATAAAGAGCTTGAGAAGAAATCATCAAATTGTGCCTACATAACTCTCTATCTTGCATGAGTGCACTTTTTGTGGCCTTGCAATTCGATTAAGAGTGAAATATCATACGATCATTAAAGTTTCTCACTGATGATTACATCAGTGAAATTAAGGAAGCACTGCTCCTACTTTCATTGGTTACCTACTGATCTCTTTGAAAGTTTAACTCATAGACATGTTTTTTTCTATAGCTTATGTTCCTTAGGATTTAAATTTTATGTTATTTACTTTAAATTTCATGTTATTTGCTTTAAATTTCTTGTTATTTTCTTTATTAACCCCCTTGTTAGAATAGGATTTCATACTAGCTGCACGGATAGATTGCATTCATAAAAAACATTAAAATACAAAAACATAGTTCTTTTTTAGTGTTATTTTTGAAACAACATGCAGATTCTTCATTCCATCCAAAATCAAAATGAACCAGCAAAGGCCTCCTTGTGAACATTCACATTTATCTTCAGCTAAGCAAATTCTAGTAGGTCACAATATCACCCGAAACGTTGGAGTCGATTCACAAAATCAGCTTTTCAATAGAGGGATTCACAAGAATTCTTGTCATTTAGCATCTGTAAAATGATAGCTCAATAGAAGTGGTGCTAGAAGGAGGGACACACTTTTAGATCTCATAAAAAGTGAAAAATTTGCCAAAGTTTTGAAATTTTGCACTTTTTGCAAAAATATGTGCTTCACACAAGTTTAGAATTTTTTTGAGTTTTTGAGAAATTTAGGTCCACAGTTCTGTAGCTTCATAGGTCCATAGGTCTGTAGGTCCATAAGTATGCAGGTCCCTAGATTTGCAACTTTGCAGGTGCGTAGGAGAACAAAACTTTGTGGTGCACAAAATTCAATGAGGTGAGAAAGTGTACTTTGGTAGAGGTACAAAATTTCCAAAATTGATGCAAATTGGAGGATATTGATCCAAAATCTCCATTTCAGCATGCATTGAGGTCTACACCAAGTGCACACGAGTTTCTTGAGCTTACCCACTTCCGCAAACCACATAGTGACAAGGGAATACCCTGAATTCAACCACTTTCACTCAAACTTTTGACATCTTCTTCAACTCCACCTCTACTCCAATCTCTTGGTGGACCACCACATATTCCAATAGCTACTCCTCAACAGCCACCTTTAGGTCTACCAAGCCCTCTGATGGCCTTTTTCGCAAACACTGTAGACTCACTAATAAACTTGAGAGATGCACTCTATGACCTCCCTAAGAGTTCTAAAAAGTTTTTCCTAAGGTTCATCTACGGTGAGACACGAATTTTTGAAGATGACATCATGGTATTCAAAGAAATTTGCAACCACAAGAAGGTTGCTAACAAGCATGTGGTACTTCATTTATTCCCTCACTCTTTAGGAGAAATTGCCTTTAATTGGTACGCTAATTTTCCACCTAGATGTATTGGAGATTGGAATACTTTCAAAAAATTGTTCCTAGAATAGTTCAAAACATTCATCAACCCAACTACACTAACAATTCATATCAATCAAAAGGGACCCAGTTGAGATGGTTTCTCACTTCAACCATCACTTTCATATGGAATATCACAAGCTAGAGGTACCATACACCATACCAGTTGAAGCTGTTATTTAGATTTATCTGAATGCTATGGATCATCTTACTGCTATTTTCCTAAGAAGACTTTGTGCAATAGATATTGGCACATTGGATAAAGTCTTCATAGAAGCAATTACCTTCACTAAGCAAGCTAATCCTAACAAAGGAGGATTAATGCTTCCAACTCTACCTATCACAACAATGCCAACATACCCTACCAGAGTACCAACAATGCCTAGTTAATTCATACATATGAATCCAATTCCATTACAATAGGCAACCACTTTGCAAAATCCCACTCTAACGTACCCAGGGTTTGAACCTCTGAAAGTTTCCTTCTTAGAGAAAAAGGCAGTAGCACTAGCTAAAGTAGACAATGGTTTCATTTCCAAATTTGGTCAGATGAAAAAGATTATGTCCCAAATGAACAATGAATTGACTCATCTAAGGTTATTGCAAGGACATAAAAACAACTTCCAAAGGAACAATGGTGGTCCTTACAACAATAATTATGGCCAAAATTATAACAGGAACTTTAGTGGAAGTAACAACAATAATGGGGGAACAATTTCAATCCTCTTGATCATAATAGTGGCTTCCAAAGACAAAACTAATAGTGGAACACTTGGCTGAATAATGGATGCTTTCCTGCTAACAAAAACAATAATAATGTTTAGTATGCCGATGTTAATCAGTATGACGATAGTCAGAATGCACCCAACAATGATGGTTCATAATATAATGGGAATCTAGAGATGAATCAAAGCTCACAAGCAACTAACAATGCTCCTCCTATACAATTTAATGGTATTCTACTAGAATCCTATGATTCTACATAGAATGTGCAGGTAGAACAACCAACCAGTGAAGAGTTCTCTTTTCCATTCAATCAAGAACTTGATGTTTAGCATGATGAGGTGTTTTCTTTTTGCAATGACAATCAAAATACATATAATCTGAGAAATAGAAAGGAACCTTTGATGAATGGAATTCCTCCAGCTTTACAACCAACTCCTCTCGATCCAAGAGTGAGTAACAATTTAATGAAAATAAGGCCACCATATTGGGTGACAAAAAAATTAAAATCAAGTGAACATACCAACAATATTGAAAAATCCTACTTGGTCTACTAAAAAGTATAATGCCGTCGAAAACTTGAAATGAACCAAGGGAAATATGTCCACGTTTGAAATGTTTCAAAATTTTCCACAACAATGAGAAGCGCTCATGAAGACTCTAGATCATATGAAGATACCCCACAATACGAATACTATTCCTCAAAAGATAGTGTCTCAACAAGTCAATGCTACAAAAGTGATGCCCACTATGTTTAAAGACAAGGTTGAAATACCCCCTCTTCTTGCTTAGCATTAGGATATATGTAAAGAATCTCTATAGTCACTTGATTGATTTGGGAGCCTCATGTAATGTCATGCCACTATCAATAGCACAAAGGTTAAGGGTAAGTCCTCAACCTTCCAATCAGATAGTGATATAGTTGGACAAAATGGAGGTGAAAGTCATCGACATGTTAAAAGATGTTCAAATATAGTTAACATTCAATCCTTGGATTCAAGATGTCATTGATATACATGTGGTGGACATTCTAGAGACATATGGGTTGTCCTTGAGTAGAGAATGGATGAAATTCCTAAGAGGATGGTTCTCTATGGATTTCACTCAACTATGGTTACCATGGAAAGGATTGAACAATCAAATCAAGATAGATTTAGAACCCAAATTGAAAACAATGATTACAAACTACAATCCCTCGAATGAGATTGTATTCTTCCAATCGGATTTGGGTTCATACAAGGTGATGGAATTCAACACCATCCCAATCAAAGAATCCCAAGATCAAGATAAGGAACTCAAGATATCAATCCCAAAGGATGAGATCATGACCCAATTCATAGAAAGCATGATGGCTAATTTGCAATGCTTGGGAGAAGAAGTTGATCCTAGTATCTTACTCCTCCAAGGATTTTATCAATTACATAAAGTTAGCCACTCTGAATATGAATGTTCATCATGCCAAGAAGCAGTTGCAAAGGTGTTAAAAAATATGATGCAAGGCAAAGACAATCAAATTCCAAAAAAGAGACTTGTGGGAGATAAAGGTCATGGAAACTCAATTTAGTCAGTAGAGCAGATTGAAGACCTAAATTTTTCATATAGTGATACCTCTTTAGATGGTGGAGGTTTGACTTCTCCTCCCTGATGAATTATCAAGATTCATAGAAGAAGATGGTACGTGAAAGGCCAAGGGTGGACTTTGGTTGTCATTCATCTCAAACCCAAAACAAATGAAATTAAAGAATTGATAGAGGAAATTCAAGAAAAATAGGAAGAACATACATTTCCTCTATCAACTTGTTACAATGGGGAATCATCAAGTCCACCCTGTGAGAAGTTGCAATTGGTTCCCAAGAAATAATCTTTTAACTCTTAGGTGAAAGAGAAGTTAAGAATGAATAAACACAAGGTTAGAAAGCCCAAGGAAGATCTGATTTGGACACTTTTCTTCGATGGTTCCAGATGTAAATTAGGTGCTAGAGTAGGTATAGAATTGGTTAATACAAAAGGTAAGTCTTTTTATGCAACATATCAATTACAGTTTAGATGTACTAACAATGCTACAGAAAATGAAGCATTGATTTGAGGACTTCTCTTTGCACTTGAGAAAGGAGTCATGACTCTTATAATCAAAGGAGACTCTTAATTGGTTATTCAGCAAGTAAAATCATTATACTCTTGCAATGACAAAAGGTTACTTTCTTATAGGAAAAGACTATGGGATTTACTAGATGATTTTAAAGATCTTAACATAAGGTCCATTCCAAGGAGGAAGAATATGGTTGTAGATGCTCTTGGTATTTCAGCAAGTGCATTACAACTAGTCAAAAGAAAAAAGTTGAAAAGATTTTCAGTAGAGTTGGTTGTTGCCCCATCTATTCCAGACAATATTACAAACTTTCAAATTTTTCAGGATGATCAACACATACTTGAATTTATCATGTGCAATGGTCACTTTAAAGGGCAAGAAATTGATGACAATCTGGATGACAAGCCTAAGGATGAAAAACTTGAAGATGAAAATGGGATCCTAACTTTAAAGACTAACACCATTCCCAAGGGGATGGTTGAGTTAGAACTCATTTTCAATCATGATGAATCAACACTTAACAAAAGAATGATCCAAGAAAAGGGGATTGAGGAGTGTGATGAATACAACCTAGGAATTGAAGAAGATTTGAGGATGGTTTGAATAGGGAAAACTTGCACTATACAAGAAAGGGAAGAAATGCTTAAGTTACTTACTGAGTATAAAGATGTTATTTCTTGGAGCTATGAAGAGCTAAAGACATGTGACCCCGAAATTATAACTCATGACATCCCATTGAAACTAGATGCCAAGCTATTTCATCAATGACAAAGGCCTGTTAATCCTATCATTTAACCATTGATAATGAAAGAAGTTAAGAAATTGTTGGATGCAAAAATCATTTTCCATGTTTGTCATTCTACATGGGTGGCTAATTTGGTTCTCCTGTGGAAGAAGACTGGAGAGATTCGCCTTTGTGTTGATTTTCGTAACTTAAACCTGGAATCCCAAAAGGACAATTATCCTCTACCCTCACTTGATGAGGTTTTGCAAATGGTGAATGGTTCAAAAATGATGTCTTTCCTAGATGGATATTTAGGATATAATTAGGTGATGGTTGATGAAGGAGATCAACTAAAGACAACTTTCACAACTAAATGGGGAACTTTTACCTACAGGAGAATGCCTTTTGGACTAATTAACGTCGGGGCTACATTCCAATGAGCCATGGATGAAGCTTTTAAGGGATTTCTAAATAAGTGTATAGTCATCTACATGGATGATTTAACCATCTTTTCAAAAGATCAAAGCACTCACATTGCTGATTTAAGGTGAGTATTCAATAGATGTTGTAGGTATGGCATATCTCTCAATCCCAAGAAATGTTCATTTGGGGTCACTAAAGGAAAGCTCCTGGGTCATATCATTTATGAGGCTAGGATCTCCATTGATCCTGATAGAATTGAAGCTATTCTAAAGTTGTCACCTCCCCATAGTAAAAAAGAACTCAAGTATTTCTTTGGGAAGATAAATTTTATGCAAAAATTCATAAGCGGATTTGCAGAAATAGTTTGTCCTCTTAATGATTTACTCAAAAAGGGGGCTAAGATAGAATGGGTTCTAGCGATTAAGAAATCATTCAAAGATATCAAAGTGGTCATTTCCACAGCTCTGGTCTTAGTAAGTCCTGATTATGAGTTACCTTTTAAGATATATTCCTTTGCTTCAGAGCACTCTTGTGCTGGGATCTTGATGTAGAAAAAGGAAAAGCAACATGAAAGACCAATTGCTTTCATGAGTTGCCACTTGAAGAATACTGAGTCAAAGTACTCAAACCTTGATAGATGGTCTTTTGCATTGGTCAAAGTTGTGAAGAAGTTTCATCATTATATATTAAGAAGTAAGGCATATGCAATTGTACTTGATCCAACAATAAAGACACTTTTGATGCAGAATGAATTTGGTGAAAGGAGAGGTAAATGGATGGCCATACTTCAAGAATTCGATCTGGAAATTCAACCTATGAGATTAGTTCGAGGTCAAGGGTTGTCAAGAATGATAGTGGATAACTAGGATATAAATGAAAAGGAGATTAAGTTTGACAGTGAAATAAATGAGAATGATCAAAATAAAAATATTGTATCTCAAGTTGATATTGGTCAAGGTGTGGTGACAGATGTTTGGTATCAAGACATTGTTTATTATTTTCTACAAGACCAATGTCCCAATTGGATGAATACTTGGATGAATAGTTCACAACGTAGGGGACTTAAAATGAAATGTGATTTCTACATGCTATGTGACAACAAGTTGTGTAAGAGAAACTATGAAGGGATTCATCTGAAATGCTTAGGTCATGATGAAGCAAAGGAAGTCTTAGAAAATTTTCATGACAAGTATGTTACAGGACATGGTTTAGTAGAAGCAATGGCTCACATGATTTTGAGATTGGGTTATTTTTGGCCCTCAATTTTCAAAGACACTTTTGAGCATGTATGCTCTTTCCATATCTGTCAAACTAGTGCCAATAGAGAAAGGAATCCAACTATGTCCTTATAGCTTGTGTATGAGTTACACCCCTTCACAAAGTGGGGACTGTATTTCATTGGTCTAGTCAATCCACCATTGTCAACTGGACACACATTTATTCTCATAGCTATAGATTACTGCACACGATGGACAGAAGCAAACACATTCATAAATTGCACTACTAAGGTGGTAACAAACTTTTTGGAAGAACACATTGTTACCAGATTCAGAATGCCTTTTGCCCTTGTGTACGATAATAGGTCTACCTTTGCATCTACATTCTAGACCCAATGGGCATTTGAAAATAAAGTCATTATCAAGTTCTCTTCAAATTATTACCTGCAAGGAAATGGGGTAGCAGAATCTACAAATAAGAACTTGATCACAGTAATAAGACGATTGTTGAAAGAGAACCCTAGGGATTGGTATACGTAACTCAAATATGCCTTATGGATAGATCGAGTGAGAGTTAAAAATACTTTGGGGACTTCTTCATATTTGCTTGTCTATGGACAAGAACCAATGTTCTCACTTAACCTCAGGATTCTTATTTTGAAATTCATGAGTGGGTATGCTGAAGATGCTGACAAAGTACAAATCAGATTGATGAATCTTTTAGAGATGGATGAGAAATAGATAGCTAAATTGAGGCACATGGCTAAACATCAAGCTATTGTGAAAAGATGGTTCAACAAGAGAGCCACGATAAAATCATTTAGAATTTTTGACCTTGTTCTACTCTAGGATAAGGTGAAAGAAAAGATGGGTAGTCATACCAAGTTTCAATGCTTGTGGACGAGTCCTTACTAGATCACATAAATTCTTGGAGAAAATACTTTTAGGCTCAGTTCCTTACAAGGTGAATCTCTTCCCTTGCCTGTAAATGGGAAATTTTTGAAGCATTATTTTGAAGCCTAAAAGACACAATTTTTTTTTTAAATTAAATTTTATTTTTACATTTAGCTTAGATTTTTATTTTTGCAAGTGTGTTTCACTTTCATGTTGTGTGTTTGCTTTCAATTGCGTTTTACTTTTCAAAGTTGTGTCAATCCCTGGAGGGAAGGTGTACTTGAGATTCTATCTTGAGATATTTCATTAACCACTCTTTGGTTCCAATTTTAGGAAGAGCTATTTCTTGGCCAAAATATCTGGATGACTGTGTGCTTTATACAAATTGAACAATGGATGTCACTTGTAGAAATAGGGAGGCTTTCAGTCCTAAGTTCAAGGTTTTGAACCAACGAGCTCTTAGCACTTTGCAAACTTAAGAATTGGCCATCTTAGGTGTTGTCAAATTAAGGTTGAAGGCAACAAGGGATGATTGAAACTTTGATTGATTCAAATAGGAGGGGTCTCCTTGAAGGATTGCTACGATCATTGATGGGAATGAGAGTTTCTAAAAGTTCTAAAAGAGGAATGTAAGGGATGTTCACAAAAGATCAAATCTAAGAAATGACACAGATGTCCTGGCTACACAGTCTAAGCATGGTTAGGATACAGTGAAAAAAAGGAAAGAAAAGAAAAAGGACAGTGCTAAGACTGAAGGATTCTAAAAATTTGAAATGGAAAAAGATATTTTTTCAAAATAAAGTATCTTGTATCCAAAACATTGCTTCATCAAAGAGCAACATTGTGAGCTACATGGAACAATTATTCAAAAATTTTCAAAAAGCGTAAAAGAAGGTGACATCCCACTAAGAGCCCTTGAACTAATTCTCTCATTTGGTCAAGCAGTAATTGATAAGCAACCTTCATGAAGATTCTAAATGGATGGGCTAGGAGGAGTGGAAGATTGTTTCTAAGTTGTCCACAAAATTTGATAGATTACACCCTGAGAAATCAAAGGGAATGAATCCACTAATCACACATTGACCTTGAAGGTTTTTAATTCTAGAATTTTGATTGCAAAGTCATCCAAAATACTCTGGAGACATTCAAAGTTTGATTGGTGTTTGACACACAGTCCAAGGATATTTTCTAATAAAGAAATGTCATCATCATTTCTTCCTTTTTTTGGGGCTATTTTTTGTGGTTCCAAAATGCACGCCCCATTCCCTACTCTAGAATGGGGAGCAACTATTTTTTTCAGATTCTCGAACTCCCAATTTGAGATTTGAGAAAATGTTAGAGTTAGAAAATCATAAAATATCAAAAATTGAAAAGTCAAAAACAATCAACAACAAAAAAAATAAAAAATTCAACAAAATTGGAAAATTGAAAACATAAGAAAAATATTAAAAATAGTAAGTTAAAAAAAAAGCTCTCCATATTCACGTGCCTACATGAATCACGAGGTCCATGTTGTGCACTTGCACACCCACAGGGTTATAAAACCCCCTCCCCCCATAAGACTTCATTATTTCTTTTCATTGCATTTGAGAAACTTTGATGTCATGCACATTACATGAGGTGCGTTCAAGTTTTGGCACTTTGCACCCTTTCAAACTTGGCACCGCACCCTTTCAAATTTGGCATCGTGTGCCTATTATGTTATGTGTCATGCACCCTTTGCAACCTAGCACTGTGTGCCTACTATGTTATGCACCGTGCTGACCTACACGTAGTGCCTCCACCAAGCATGTGCCCCTTAAAACTTGGCACTATGAACCCCAAAACTTAGTGTTGCGTGCTTAAAACTCAGCCCCAACTCGGTGCTACATACCATAAATTTGGTGTTGTGCACTCTTTCCAACTTGGTGTCATGCGCCCTTGGTAACATGGAGTGCATGTGTCCATTACGACCATGCTGCGTTCCCTTGAGAACATAGCGTCATGCACCTCCAAAGAGACGTCACTCCCACATTTGCTCATGTGCCCTATAGTGCCTGCCCCTAGTTCACACTTTTGTTATCATTGTTGAACTCTTTTGGAGCTAGTTTTATGTTGTTGGTTAGCAACATTCTTTTGAGATTATTAGATATTGTGCTATGGATTCAGTTTATTATGTGATGAGATTACTTAGATTTTGCATTTCATGATGATTATTTTCAGTGTTTACAGTTATTAATGATGATTAGTAAGATGATTTATTATCATATGTATTTTCTTATGGATACTTACCCCATACTTGCATGTGTATGGTGTGCGTGTTTGCTTTTGTATGGCATGTCTGATGTGGTTAAGGAAGGGAGTCGTAGTCACCTGCTAGTCAGGATCTACACAATGCACCACTTCCTACCATTGCCTATTTAGTTTAGTATATATTGTGTTTGTACATGCATGGTTTTTATGCAGGTTGCAGGTACTAGGTATCGACTTCCCTGAATTGCTAGGATGAGCGTACCCTATCACATTATCTCAATGATAAGAGAGGGGAGATAAATTTTCAAGTCCAAATCCCAACCCTTTAAGCCATTTGTTTTAATTGGAAATTAAGACAAGTATCTAAGTTGAGTACCCTCCGGGTGCATCATATGATGTAATTCGTGATATAAACCCCTTGGTTTGATTTGTATGTATTTTGGCTATGATGGATTTTCATATTTTTACTTTGCGAATCTTTGGAGTATTTTCTATTAATTAAGCCTAATTAAAAAGATTTAATTAATGGTTTAATTTAATGGAAAATTAATATGATATTTTAATATTTATTTTGTTTAATTAATTGAAAAATTAATTAAATAAAATAGTTAAATTTGAAAATAAAAAGTTATAAGTTTAAATTTGGAATGTGACAATATTTATTTTAATAATAATATATTGGGAGTTCATTTTTAAATAAATGACTAAATAATAATATTATTAAAGATAACAAATATTTTAGCAATTAAGTTTTGGAAAATGAAATTTAAAAGTGGAAAATATATTTAAAATTATTAAAATATTAAAGGTTGTATGATGTGTGCACATGATTAAAATATAAATATATTAAGATAAGAATAAGTGGAATTATTAAAGTTAGTGCATAAGATTTAATAATAAATAAATTAAATTGAAAAGAGTAAAGTAAATATTATATTAATGATTGTGCATTATTTTAATATTTAGGAGTCTGCAAATTCTCGAGAGTTGTCATGTAGACAACACAAGAGTTTGCACTCTAAGTATACACTAGTTGTCTACACTTAGGAGTTAGCATTTTATTTGAGCACATGGTGTCTACAACCTTAAGACTCATCTAGAAGGTTGGAGAAGACTCATGCTTGGTTGTCATGCTTATCTTTTAGTTGTTTCTAGAGACACTCTAGATGCATCTTAGAGGCCTTTAAATAGAGGCTCTCCTAGTGTGTTTGGACAAGCTGAATGGAAGCTACAAGCTTAATGGAAGCTACAAGCTACACGCTTCAAGCTAAAATGGAAGCTTCAAAGCTTACATTCATTGAGAAGATCATATGCTTCTACATGCTCATATATTTTCTACATGCTTCTATGCTTCTTCTAGCACTTCTAGTCACTTGGAGGATTCGGTTGGCTTGGATCTTGGAGGAATTGCGAATGATGGAGAAGGAAGGGATTTTCTATGGACTTCTGAGGCATGGAAAATTTAGCATCACTGTCCAAGTGCACTCGTGATATTCACATATTCTCTTTGCACTATTTTTCTTCCTGTCTTCATCGTGTTTGTTATATGTGTCTGAATCTTCTCTATGATTGAATCTACAATTTGAAATTGGAATCTAGATATTTTATTGAGAAGAAAACAATAGAAAAACCCTAGTTCCAAATGAGAAAGAAATTAGATCTTAATCAGGTTTGGGTTTGAATTTATATTGTGAAATTAGATAGACAAGATTTGAAATTAAAATAGAAATTCTAAGTTAAAAATTTGAATGGTTAGATGTAATCTGTCTATAAAATTATATTTTTAGATGCATATGGACAAACCTATTAGATGGATGAATGGGTAAATTTAGAGAACAATTATCTTTTAGGAGAAATTCTTAAATCATCACAAACTGCCCTGTCGCTGCCCCTTGGATAGACCCGAACTCAGTCATTCATAACTTTTTATCATGATCAAATTTATTCAATTGCTCCAATCAAAATTGGCGCAACTTGGCCCTCTCCAACATATTTCAATTTCAGCCCGATCCAACAGTTCATTAGGGAGATATGGCCCTCGTACTGAGACTATTTTATTCAATGACAGATATTTTTTCCTTTCCCATAACCAAGAGTTCTTTATGCTTAAACTTCACAAAAATAATATATCAAAGCATGGAATGAATTAAAGATATTATTGCAATCTTCCCTTAGTAGAATCTTATTTTTATGCATTATTTTTATATGATTTATTAACTAATCTAATTTAATTAAGATTAGTTAATAGTAGAAAAAGTATAATTAATCTATTTATCAACCAACATAGGAGGTATTTATTTGAGATAATAATATTTGGTATTGAGGATTTATTATAGCTTGTTATTATTAAAATATTAGTATTCATTGAAAATATGATGAATGTGGTCATTATAGATTTATGAATAAGATTCCCAATATAGCTTGTTATTAGCTTTAACAAATTATTTTTATTGAATTATTAATATGATCATTTGAGTATTGAATTACAGTTGACTTTTATCTTACAAAATTTTAGTTAGTTATTAGTCAACTGATATTAATTGAAATGTTGCTATAGTTATGCAATTATTAATTAAATCAATTAATGAGAGTTAATTAGATTTAATTAATAATTAAGTTATGTAATAGAGATTTAATTGGTATAATTCTTTTAATGAGATTGTAGAAATACTGATATCAAAGTTAGGTCTTATTTTGATGACTTGAATAACGACTTTAGATATTTTAATGGTGAATACTTAGTAATATATAATTGAGAATTATTAGAATGATAAAAGGTCAAGGATTGTGAATTGATGCTAATTGATCATTCTAATAAAGTTATGATCTCTTATTCGAAGATTGATAATTGGCTTTCTTATATTATAATGAATAATGAACCTTGATTATGTTGAAAAGTTGAAGTAACATTAAAGAAGAGTTAATCAATTAGAATATAGATCTTGGTCAAATAAAGAGAACAAGCTAATTAAAGGTCAATGATGATCAATTTAGTGAATATTTATCCTTAAGTTATTCTTAGAATATTATTTTAAGGATAATGCTATCGGGAAACAAATGGGTTGACGTGTAGGACAAATGATAAATCCTATACACTTGAAGTATACTTGAAAATGGAAACTGAAACCCCTACACTTGAAAATGGAAAATGAAACTCCACACATTATTCAACTATGATATTTTAGCAAAACTAAAACATGTGATTGTATTGTGTATTCTCTATGCTTTTTGTTTTGGGTTTTTGGGTTAACTAGTGTTGACCAGTCTTAGGTTGTTACTAGAGGCTCAGGGTTACGAGATATGATGAAATGTTGATCTTATTTGGTCTTTATCTTTATAAACCCAACCATGGTAATGTGATCGTATGCTCTATGAAATGTTTGTATTATTGTTCATCAGTCTTCATGTGTGAAGCTGAGATGTATATGTATCTAAGACACCTGAGCTAATCATTTTTGAGTCATCGATCAGTTATCCTTGGATTATTTTCTAGTCGCCATGATGGGATTGAAATGTGGATTTATTCTTGATGATGTCATGTTGTGACATGCTTGACTCAACCATTTTGGAGTCTTCGATCAGTATGATTTTGAGGTATTCTTGGTTGCTTGTTGAGAACCAATGGATATTGTGATTTATTTTGAGATATATTTTGGTTATTGAGAACCAATGGATACTTATGATTATCAGTGATGCCTTCAGTTTCCAATAGAGAACTGTTGTGGTCATGATTTTCTATAGATGCTTTTCAGGTGCTCATGGAGATTTGATGATTCTTATTATGGATATTTGATGCTTATATTGTGGATATTTGATGATTCTTCTTATGGATTATCTTTTGGATTTTCTTTACAATCGCTTGTACAGGACTATGGTGATTTTATGATTCCATGAGCTTAGGGTAGGTAATCTACTTGTAGTGTCAGGAAGTGGCTTGCAATGGGGGCCAGGGCCCTAAGTGGCTGCCAGGGTAACTCATTGTAAGTTTGGTTAATAAGTGATAACATTTACACACTAAATGGGGATTAAATGAACCTAAAAAGATAATTGTTTTGGTTCTCGCCCATGCCTTGAGTGCTTGTACAGGCTAGGATGGGAGTAGTGAGAACACATGGTTGTGACCTTGTATTCCATAGTATGCCTCGTCAGTATGAGAGGATACTAGTGGCCGCATGAGATCAGTATGGACCTGTGGAGTTTAGCTAACTGCCAGGGTAACTTGTACATGATAAATGCGATGACACTTTCCTACTTGCAGAGTAGGTTTCCTACATGTCATTGTTGTGCCTTTGGGAATTAGATGTCAGTTTTGTGTGATGGAACCTTTGAGCTAGTATACTTTTAGGATTCCTGGACTTAGAGAGTATTTTTATGCTTTGTGGTTATGATATCTTGTTTGGGACTTGAGATTATCTCCTCAGCACGGTGGGAGTGGACCACTTAGGTTCCACGCGATTGGGTGGTAGTGTTTTTCCACTCTTATCATTTGGGATCTGTCTGAGACACCATGGCTGATGCTTTCTTGGTTGGTATTTATCTTCATTATGATCTTGGAGCATTATGATAGATGATATACCTTATGATGGATGTATTTATTGGTATGTTTCTTATATTGATGATTTGCATATGTTAGATGATGGTATCCTATGCTTTACTTTGCATGTTAGTAGGATGTTTTAGGAGTGACATTCCTACTATGATAATACCGATGATCTCTTCGGTGCTTTGGAATGTTACACACAGAGGGATGGCTAGGATCCACGATGGTCTAATGATGCTATTTAAGGTTGGGAGGAACCATGCACTTAGTTATTTATGTTTGTTATTTATGGTTATCTCTTATGATGGATGTTTATATCTTTTGTGATGATGTATCATGTATGATATGTGGTTTCATTTACGTTATTGCATCATGGATTAATATTGGATGATAATGTACTTTATCTACATGGATGTTTATTCTTTTAAGCTTTTCATACCTTGTAACATGTATAGTGGATGATTGAGCCAAATTAAAATGTAATTACAGAAGGATACTTGTCTATTGTTTAAGAACATTGGATGTATAATTGTTATTTCATAAGGATGTGATGTTAGATGGTTTATCTTTCATGTTTTTTAAAAAAAATTGTTTAGCAAACTTAGTGAAATTATTTGGATCCCTTGGCGGGGCATTACACGCCCCTCCAAAGCCATTATGCACTATGCAAACCCTAACTGCATGTGTGCTCTCTTACACTACACCCAACTTTGCCTCCTCATTCATTTTAATAAACCCTAAAAAAAAATTTTAAAAAATAATTAATTAATTAATTAAAAAATTAAATTAAAATACTAAAAAAACCAAACATAAAAAAATATATATATATATATATATATAAAATAAATATAAAATAAGATAAAAAAGGGATGCATTTTTTTTTATCAACACTCAATTAGACATGAATTAATTGTTTTCTTTGCAATTAGTTTTTATTTTCAAGCTAATAAATGTTTTTCCTCATGATGTGTAGAGATTAAAATGACATCCACATTCGAGGAGAAAATGGTGCCTAAGCTTGTCGTATTCAAGTTTCAAGGTATACCAACAAAATCAAGGTTCCACAATGATCATGTAGAGATCAAATATACTGATCTAGATCATACAGACCTAGGTGACTTCTTTAGAATATGAAAACAACCCACTAAGACATCTGCACTGATATCTTCCTTGATATGTTCTGGATTAGTGAGCACAACTTTGCATCCTATATCAATACAGTCAACAGAATTGATCAAGGCTCTGCCACAACATTTTGTTTCTGAGGAGAGAGTGGCTAAGAGTGTCATTGGAGAAGTGGTATTGGACCTATGACCTGACAACATTGAGAGGGTATTCCATCTCCCAAGGCTAGATCAATTCATTAGACTCTCATACAAAGCAACGAAAAGATGGTATAGGGAACACTAGAAAGAGGTGATGGAAATTATCCAATCATCTTACCTCATTGAGACACCTCCTTGGGGTAGGATCATAGGAGGGGTCGACATGACTAAGGGATACATGAAGGATGACATTAGATATTCCATCATCCTTTTGAGCAGAGTCATGGGTTTACCAACAGCTAGCCACCTTCATGCCTTCACAGTCAATTTCATTGAGACAATCAAGATGGTAAGGATGCCTCTAGACTAGGCTACTACATTAAGTGAGAACCTTTGTGAGCAATTGGGTGTAGCTAAGGAGAATAAGAAGTTCTATATGAATTCTTACATGATATATCTACTTGTAGAAAGGGCAACAAACTACCCCAGTTTGTATAGGAGAGGCAGTATGTAGGATCCTAACACCTAGCCCTATATTGTTTACCCTCAGTTGGTGAGGAAGAAGCTCTTGACGCAGAGCCAGGAATACAAGATCATTAATGATGCATTCATATTTGTGGTCATTCAATTCAATAAAGATGATTATGCAAAAAGGTTATTTAAATAAGAAAAAGCATAGATAATAGCTCATGGTGCCTACTTCATCCAATTCAAGACATTCACATATCTATAGGTAGTTGGTGCCAATATCAACCCTAAGAAGCTCCCTAGATATTTGAGTGACAAATTAATGTTGTTGGAGATTTCCTAGCAGATTGAATTTGCATATGAAAGGGTGAAGAAACAAAGGAGACCCTATTGGGCATGGCCCCTAGTCATGGGAAAATTATCCCCTCGGAGAATACAACTCCCCTAGGCCATACTTTGACAATAGTGGGAGAGTGGAGAGTCTAGCAGGAAAGGAGTTCCATCATGAAGATGTTATTGAAGATCATTGGATGAATGCAACAAATGACTACAATATCCACATAAGGGACTATTGTAGGATGACTTTGTATCTATTAGAGAAGGCTCTCAAGTTGGACATCCTGGAGGAAATAAGGCAATAGGATTCATGAGAGATACTAGACCCCCTGTTTAACTCAAACAAAATAGAAGAAAGACCCGTCATGAATGATGAGGTTGACAGGGAGGAGGCCAATGATATTAATCATCGAGTGAGGCATGTCATCAGAATGATGAAAGATTGGATCAAGAAACCTTTTCCACTTTATCCAATACCTAACACAATAATCTTTCATGCACATGCCTACCCAAAATAAGGTAGAGGGAAGAAAGTAACAATTCCTACCTTTGCGGCCTAGTCTCCTATCAGGCGAGAGATAGTATACTAGCTTGATCACCTGGTTGGATACTATCACCCTTCAAAGAGGAAAGGAAAGAAAAAAAGGAAGAGGACCTCCCCTCAAAGGATTCAAATAGGACAAGCTAAAGAATAGAAGCCTCCCTAGCAGTAGGAAGAGAGTGTACAAGGGTTTGAGGATACTGGAGGTACGCAAGTTCAAGATGACCCTCAATTGCCTCCCATTTTGCCCAAACAATTAGAAGAGGGAGAGATTCCACAAGTTTCCATTCCTCCTTTGCAAGAAGAGTCAGCTTCTCCTTCTACCTTTAAGAAATGAAAGAAGATTAAGATCCAGATGAAAAAGAGGCAAAGGATCAATAGAAGATTAGTGCCTTCCCCATCTATTCCCAAAACCATTCCAAAGGGAGACGAAGAGGAGGAGGAAGAGGAAAAAATGCCCCTATAGGGAAGAAATCAATGAGCTAGAGCCACTAAGCTACAAAGGAGAAAGAGTGCCATGGGTACCTCACCATCCACCCAAACAGAACCCTTAGAAATCTCTTCTTCAAAAGATAAAGTACAATAGTGGGTGGATGAGAAAAGTGAAGAGGGCGATGAAATTTTCACAATGTCAAATTTTGATTTTATGCCCATAGGAATAGAGTTAATTAGGGATAAGATTAGGGACACCCCTATAGGTGAACCTCAATAAGAAGACTACATACAAATGTCACTAGATGCATAGGGTCTTGATCTTACTGCCCCGTCTCCACCACAAGTCATGGTGGTAGATAATAGCTTGATTACTCCTCCACCGCCGAGTTTGAAAGAAGAACAAGTTCAGAAGGAACCATCATAGGAGGAGGAACCAAAAAAAATGGCAACCGATGAAGTGTCAAAGGAGGGACAAATGGTGGAATATTCTCAACCACCTTCCCAAGACACTGAGGAGCAAGATACATGGTCTACTCAAATGGAGGTTGCAGAAGAAGAACCTTTACAGAGGGAAACAACACCAAGGAGGAGTGAATAAAGGGAAGGAGGTAGTAGAAAACACCCCTTCATCCTTGAGAGCTAGGTCTTCAGCTGAACACATCCCTAGATGGCTCTAGAAAGAACTAATGAGGAGTACCAGACCTTAGTTTTGTGCTTTAGAGCAAGATATTTGTGATATTGAGGGGATTTTGAATAAACCTTAGTCTCCATCACATGAGGCAACACCATTGGCATTCATCACCAACACACAAAGCTAGGAATTGTTTGCACAAGAGGTTGTTCCTCCTGAGGACACAGATGTATAAAGCCTTGGTCCTAAAGATTATGAATTGAAAGAGGTTATGTTGGGAAAACCTACATGGGATATGGCCCAATTGATGATGACCATGGGAGTCAAAGTGGTCATCAAGAACATGGACTAGGATGAGGTCAAACTCTAGAGAATTCAAAGGTAGGTCAAGATCCTAAAGGGATATTTAGCCAAAGTGGTTGGTTCTCTAGATTCTGAGTGCCCTAAGTAGACTTTAAGTACTATACTTAGAGAAGGGGGAGGTGTATAGCTAGACCCATTTTTCAAAGCCTGTTAGCAATGACGAGGAAATTTTGATTAGAAAGGTGTTTTGATTATCACGAGAAATTTGAAGTTACTACATGCTACACAGGTGAACATAAATAAGATCGTAGCAATTTTGAAGTAGGACTTCAATATTATGGATGAAGTATGAGCCTGGAGTAAGGAGTTACAAACTCTGCAAGCCATAAAAGGGCAAAGGTATTGAGTTTTGATCGACGTATATATGAAAGAAGAATTAGATATGATTGATGACTGGATAGAGAAAATAGCAGATAACAATAAAGTAATGGAAACATTACATGAGGAGATTCATCAGCTCAGGGACCAAACCCAAGAGCGAATTTTGGAAGCAGAGAAACACTACAGTGATGCATGCTTGGATATCTTTGAAGATGAGGAACAAGAAAAGTTGTTACCTATAGAGATAGTGGTTGAGAATTTCAGGAAGATTTTTGTGGAAGTCGCTGATGATGAGGACATCCGATAAGCCTTCAGGACTATAGAAGCATTGTTAGAATTGGATACCAAACTTGGGGATTTTGCTAACACTTGAATTAAGGTAGACAATTATAGACAAAAGGTCAAGGGTAAATCTGAGGCTTTGGATTTACCAGATGCAGCTAAAATTGCTGAGATTATAGAGAAATTCAAAATTGCTAAGATTATGGAGAAATTCAAAGAAAAACATCCAAACATAGCTTTGGGATGAAGAAGAACAAAACCCAAATGCTAGAATTTTAATTTTGACACTTAGTAAAATTTTGAGATTTTTAACCATTTTGAGGTGCGCAGGTTCACAGGTCCATAGGTATGCAGGTTTGCAGCTCCATAGGTGCACATTTTCAAAAATGTTTCATTGACAGTTAACTACCAGTTCCAAAAATAGACATTTCCATGCATCCAAAATACATTTTGATGGTAGTTTAACTCCTACAAATGCCCTGTGAAGGATCAACTTCTATTTTTGACACTTCCAGACACTTCCACCTTGACTTGGAGCTTTCTCTTTCTCTCTTCTCTCATATTTCTTTGTTTTAAAGATGTAAAAGGGTCATGCATCTAATTAATGAATATAAAATGGATGGAGTCCTACTAAGCACCAGTTAGATTGTAGTTTGTACATAATTAGTTTATTTTGTTAATTAAAAAGCATTTTATTGCATGAAGAATATCTCTCACTCTCAACACAAATTGAGGAGATGATTTCTTATAAATATCCTATTGTAATATGTAATTAGGGCCACTGTTATTTTGCAATAAAATTATGCTTTTGGTGCTTGTATTTGGAGTGTAGTGATTCTTGCCTAAATGTGTCATTGTTTTGTGAATTTTGTTCATGGAATTGTGATTGAGCCAAAGGTTTATTGCATTGTTTTTGGTCGTGTGATCTTTTAGTTCTAGCATTTGCTACAAATTTATGAATTCTACTAACATAATGAGCTTGAGAAGAAATAATTGAATTGTGCCTACACTAGTGCATTTTACCCTAATTTTTGACCAAAAATTTTGACTAAGTATTTTAAATGGGTTGGTTGGTCGATTTATAAAGAAAATTTTTGTTTTTTTTTTTATAACATGCCCATGTTGGTCACAATTGCGACCAATTATTTTTTTCACAATTGTGACACACACCACATCATAAAACAATAAAAAAAGGGCAAAAATATATCACATTTCATTTGGTGTCGAGGGTTCCAGGGTATTCACGAGAAGTGCAAGTTAATGGTTTCTCCAGAGATTTCATATGGTTCCACCTACATCAATCCAAGGGCACTTCAACTCCTTCACTTCTAGCATTTTTCTCGCATGAGGGCATAGATTTTCAAGGGGGGTTCCAGAAGAGGGGACTCAGCATTGTGTGTGATCATTGTAATAGGTAAAAGTATGTCCTATTTAAAGATTTTCTTTTGGACTGAACATTGGGATATGTCAGTAATCTTATTCAAGTCCTATTTAAAGATTATGAGGATACGTCCAAGGAAACTTGCATTTTATAAATTGTTGGGCATTTGGTTGCTTGCATCAGCTTTGAAAACTCCTGGCCTTCTCCCCACGAGGATAAAATGAGGGTTTTTTGTTGCTTGTACCATTTGAGTAGAATATGATTTATCTCCTCAAGAGGAAACTATGGCTAGTGAGAAGTGAAATGCCCCTAATATACACTTGAGTTATCCCATCCAAATAACCTTTACACACTTCAATTTGTCGCTGATCATCAGCTACACTTTTGGACATTGTAGAGGCACTGCTGTTTATTAGAAGATTTAGATGGCCACAATTTAAATGTTGGGATTATGAATATTGACACTTGGCTAGGGATTCGTTCACTAAAATTCTTAAAACTGCCTATCTATCTTGAGTTCAACCAAGATGCAAACCCTTTCCTAGCCTAGAATCAGGTAGAAACTACCTTCAAAGCATTGCAGGACATAACTGCTACTATCTCTTCCCGTAGCGAATTCATGCTACAGATCAAATTCCATTCATTCCTGCTGCAATTTCTTCTTCATTTTCCAAATTCTTGTTCTATGCCTAGCTATGTGCTTATAGGGATGATATATTAAAATTAATTTAATATATTAAAGATAGTATTTAAATAAAATTTAAATACAAAAGGAAATATATATTTTATTGAGTAAATAGAAGAATATAACAATATTCTTGTGGATGATATCAAACTTTTTCTATAGCTTGAGGATCGCTCGCATCGAAAAGTGATCTTCAACAACCATCGACAAAAAAGTAGACTAAAGACACTGATATTCGTCACTCTATGAAAAAAACATTTTTAATCTCCAAAAACCCTGACACTTCACAAAATTGCAAACAAGAAAATCCATCCTGAATCAAGAATTTTAATAGTTTTGAAGTTTTGGCATCACTCCATGATGACAAATGTAAATTCTTATGATAGAAGTATAACAAAGATTTTAAGAAGCTCTTCCTTAGATCAAACCAAAAATAGTCGAAGGATCAGTCTATTCATCATTCATAGAATTACTGATGGGTAAGAGTTGGAGGAAAAGGCAAAGAGAGATTAAAAAATGATACAACTGACCCAATACTGTAGTTAGTAAAATCACCTAATCCCAAAGGCATATCTTCAAATCCAAACAACACCACAAAGGATTCTCCATAGGAGGAGTGAAATGGAGGAATTCCTATGTTAGAACAAAACCCTAATAATGAAGATGATACATTTACTCAGGTCATCATCAGTGACTGCTTTACCAAATTTAACTCGCATCGATGTCTCATTTTGGGATGGTATGCCTTTTGGTGTGGTCCTTTAATAACTTACTCCAAATTTGCATAGTGGCTCCACAAAGATCTTATTCAACATGTAAGTATCACTATCCTTTCCATAGATTTATGTTATTTAGAATGTCAAGGAGACCAAGGAGGATATTCTAAATACCCCATGGTTCTTTCTTGATGGGTTCTGTGTCAAATTCTTTAAGTGGTCCCCTAACTTTAGTTCTAATATGGTCAAATAGAATTTGATCCCCACTTGGATTTCCAATAAAAAAATGCCTAGTAGAATTAATGCATAGTAGCATCCTTAAGAGAATAGGAGATTCAATAGGCCAAACAAAAGGTTTTGAAGGCAAATTTATTATGACCAATGAAGTTAAAATCCTTGTTAATATTAAGACAAATTCAAGGAATCCTAACCTTATAAAAATTATTACAAATCACTCTATATATAATTTAACTCTAGAAATTTTGTATGGTTACATTCATGAAATTGCAATATTCAACCCAGATCCTAGATGGGAGTATGACTCTGCACCCTACTTCTCAATTTACATGTCATATAATCTAAATATTATCACACCCCAAATCACAGAAATTACTAATTTCAAAAACATGAATAACGTAGAACATCTCCTAAATATTACTTTGGAGATAAAAGGAAGAAAATTTTGTAAAGAAATTAAAGAAAGAATTTTTTTAGAGTTGAGTCATGACATGGTGGAACTCTTTTTCAAAATAGGTTCGTGGGTTTGAGTGTGTATATATGCTTTTGCTATTGTATAGGTCTCAATTTTGTATCTTTGAGTGTTTCTCGAAGTGTTGCACAATAAGATGAAAAATGGATGTCAAGCATAATAAATAAACAATTCTTTTCTACGTGGAGGAATGAATGGACTTGTGTGTGATTTGGGTAGGGCTAGCACGTTGTATCTACTTACTTATCCACATTTTAGATGTTATAAATATGCATATATGTGCCTTAGAAGTTTCATTTATTTATTTTCCTTTGATTGGTCTTTTACAGTACTATGGCCATCCACCTATTCCACTAGCGCATGCACATGGTAGTACAACAAGAAGACTTGGTAATTAGGGTTCGCAAGTGGCAATCAATAAAAGAGTTTTGTGCAAAAATTGAAGTAAAATTAGGAAATTGAAATGTAAAAGCCTTTTAAATTAGATTTCACAGACTTGTGGGTGTGTGGAGAGGATTTCAAATTGCTACGACACTCCATTATTTATCAATGCTAGTTTTTTTAAATTTTGTTACAATTTCTTTTTACATAGAAAAAAATGATTCTAAACTGGTCTTTTTTTTATTAAAAAAGTTGACATCAGAAACATAAAATGGGTTTAAATTAATCTAAACTAAATTTATTTTGAGATTGGAACAATTTGACATCAAAAGTATGAAATGTGTTTAAATTGATGTGAACTGAGCTTTTTTCTTTAGATTGGTGCATGCCAACATCAAAAGTAAGCATGGACAAGAAAAATTTATAGGCACAATAATCTATATGGGAGGAAAACATCATGACTTTCTACAAAGGCCCTACTTTTGAAGAGACACATTGTGCATTCAAATTTTTTGGCAGTGTTGTTGCAAGGCCGTGATGTCTACATCAAATGGAAATTGATCAATGTTCCTGAAACATGTCCCAATTTTGAAGAAGTATCTAGCTGAAAAATCATTGACAGTAATGATGCTACTCTTAGAGGCTATCAAGAGTACCTATAATTGTCTTGATTTTTGAGACTGATGCCTCTGTATGGAAGCTAAAGTGGGATATGGAGCTTCCCAAATTTGTATATTCAGTCGGTATCTTCTGCAATGTTCCATGGAGGCATGTTCTTGGTAGGGATGTTTCCAAGACTTGGAGGTCCTTATGGGGCTGTTAAGCTTAATTTGGTTAGCAGTCATTGCTCCACATTTTAAGGAATATTCCATGGAGCAGGTATCCCCATGAAATTATTAATTCTGGTTATTTTGCTACTTATAATTTTCAGACATGTTTTCTTTTTATATAATTTAGTATATGAACATAAGTTTAGAGGGAAAAAATTGGAGAGAAATATATCTTAATAGCGGGAAGAAAACTTGGCCTTTTATTTAGTTTGTAGCAGGTGCTTCACTTCAGGCCTCCATTTTTTCAATAGTCTATTTTCAGTTGTTAAGTAGCTATTGCACCCCAACAATAGGAGAATATTCTTAAATTTCCTTTTGAGATAATTAAAAAATTCCATAGGGACAGTTTTATACTTATTTTTAAGCACAAAATAAAGTTAAGTAGTTGCATGAAGACATGGGGTCAGGGATATGAAAATGGATCCAAAGGCATTAGTGATAATTTTTCAGTTGATATTAATCAACCTCTCTTGGAATAAAGGAATAGGGGCTCTAAATGAAAGCTATCAAATATCAAAGATCAACTAACCAAAAGAATTCCAGCTCACCTTTATCATCCTTTAACTCTCTTATTCTCTATCTTATGATCAAGAATGCAATGGAAGGGGTACAAGAAAAGGCTAAAATTATTTTAGATCAAAGCGGCCATTAATGGTTGTGCTGGTGTTTTTCATTTGCTAATGTCTAATACTATTGAGGTCCTGTAGGATCCAAAAGCTGTACAAAAATTGAGTACAATCAGTAGATTCTAATTGTGTATATTTAGATAGGTTTTAAGAACAAATTACAGATTATCAATTAGTTTATTACAATTCAACTATCTATTTTTGTACTAATTTGATCTCCTTTGATCTTCTTAGAAATTGATTAGTAACAACTATCCTATTTCCTAAAATTGTCCTACCATCTTTTGGCAAGAACTATGTTGCCTTGCTGCCCTTATTTATGTATCCTATATCATTAGTAACAACTATCCTATTTCCTAAAACAAATAACTAATGATCATGAATATTTTCTTATAAATATTATATAAACATCATAGGCCAAGGAAGAAATTAAGCTTAGAAAAATAGGTTTAAATTTGACTATTTAACACTTTTAGTCTAGGAAAAGTAGTCTTGACTATAAAGACAATAGTAAAAAAATATTAAAAATAACTACATGACATCAACACTACCAAATCACAAGATGAGTGAGACACCCTAATTGGACATATAGATATTATTTTCATCTACATTTGATTTCTTATTGTGAATAGTAGAATCCATACTATTTGTGAAGATTAAACCATTATTTTCATTATTATTTTTCACCTTTTGAACAAATCATAAATTTTCAGCCACTACATAGATTTGAGCTTGCTTCTTATTACTTCTGATTGAGTTTTATATTGAGAGATGAAGATGGATGGATTAGAAACCTCATTTTAACATTTCTCTTGTGTTCAAGTCAATCATTTCAACACTAGTGCTATAATTTGAAATTTTGTATGGTGTCATAACCCACATTTTTAAATTCTGAATATATAAATTATTCTCTTGCCACGTGTATTATATTGCTTGTAAATAAAAACATTCTTTTAATGAAAATGGACAAACACTAACAATAAAAACTGTTGGCATGAAAAAAAGAAGGGATCTATTATACATTTAGGGAGCATTGACAGGGACGATAATTGTGGGGAGAGGATTTGAGAATGAGGATGACCTCTATCCTCCTTTTAACACATCTTTCTCTTCCCCTCTAGTTAGCATATTCTTTGATCTTAGCATATTCTTGGATCTTAGCATATTCTCTGCTCTTCACATATTGTCACTCTCAGATCTCTCCTTTGTTTTCTTTCACTCCGTCCTTTCTTCAATATTTTTTTTGGCAATGTTGAATGTCATGGTGGAATTTGTCAAGGAGGATGAGGGCAGTGCTCACTGCATTCTTCCTAAGCATCTTTCTTGTGTTTTATTACCAATTAATTTGGTAGATTGCAAGAGTTTGTTAATTTGGGTGTTGTGTAGTTATAATTCATCTTCAGCAAGCTGCTTCATCTTCACCATCATCATGATCATGGCTAACCATGTTTCTGCATCAGCTTCAATGGTATGTGGGTTCATTTTACTTTGATTTTGATCTCTATTTAGATGAGAAAATGCTTGTTTAGGTGTGGAGAATGTTATTGATGTGTTTTTGGAACTATTTTGGGTAGTTTCTCCATGAAATACAACTTCTCTTTGAGAAAATGCTTGATCTTACATTTGGGAATTCAGATCTTGTAGTACCAGACATTAAAGTGGTGATGCTAGGTGGTTTACTATTGAATTTTTGAGTAGCTTTTGTGTAGTTTTTAAAATGTCCATCAAAGAAGATAAGATATAGAAATCACAGAGCTATGAACTTGTTTAAAGCATTAGAGAGACATTCATTATGGTGAAGAAATGAATAATAAATGAGATTATTATCAACTATAGATAGTGATGATAAATTAAGGTGGAAATATTGTAACTTCAAGCCTCGCTAAGCATATCTATAATGATTGTTTTTTTATCAACGATAAGTCTTGCTCACTTGAATGTATTCAGCAAAGTGAGTTTCATGAGTTTTCCTTGTTCATGTTGCTGTTTGTCTCAGCTAGTCTTGGGTTGTAGTATATGTTGTCATGATTTTTGTTATTATGAACAACCTTTTCTTAGGTGTCCATTATATATAAGATGCATTCTTTAATATAAATTTATAAAAATGGAGGTAATAGATTGATGATAGTATATTTAAAAATAACTAATCACAAAAGTTTAGAAAAAACTCACGACCAAAGTAAAAAATTAAAAGGTAAAAAACTATTATTTCATAAAAGAACATTTAACAATATAATTAGGTCATTAAGGGTTAGTAACAATTTAAGTAAATAAATATGAGCGTCTAAGGAATAAAATTGTACCGAATTGGGAATGAGATGGGTGGACAGAATGCTGCCTATTTTTCTTACTATTTATCTATGCGGCTTCAAATTGAAGCTCGAACACTCTTTTCCCCTTTAGGGTCCTTCAAAAATTTGAAGAGAGATTAAGATTTGTATGGATACCTAGCATGACTAATTAAATTTATGGCAGTTATGTGCCTACAAATTTGACATAGACAACGTATACTCTATTGGCAAGCATCCATCTATCCAGCTTAACTACATAGGCAACGTTTTCAAAGCAATGTTTGTAACTGCCAATTTTCAAAAAGGTGAAAAATATTAACGCCCAATATTGGGAGGATCTAAAGAATTCCCATTTATTTTCCTCATTTCCCCCTTCATCACAAATTACTTTTCTTCATATCACTGCTCATCCATCTTAATAAGAAGAGGGAGTTTCAAAAAATAGTGAAACTTTCATAAGAGACCAAGAAAAAAGAGAACAAAATGGAAAATCAGGGAAAAGAGGTGGGTTATTTAAGCCCCACGGAATATAAATGCCTAATGGTGTTTCTTTTCCACAACTTTTCTAATTTGTAGGCCTTTGATGGTACACAGAATGTATCAAATTCACAAAAGGATGAAGCCTGGAAGGTGAATGTATGTCTTCAGGGCTATGATCTTGAACATGGATATCTATGCAGTAGCATGGAAGCTTTGAATGTGCCCTCAGTAGAGACACCTAAAAGACAATGGATTGCCATTCAATATTGTTTTGAAGATTGGCTTTTCAAATACTGAATCTATTCCCTTAGAACTTATCTTCATATAATATAATAATTCCAAAGATAAAGCACATGTAGCAATTAGGTAGAAAGTTTTAGCCTTTATTGTACTATTATGCTATTAATGTCAACATGTTAAGATAGATATAGTCTTTCTTGTAAATTTCCAGCCTTTCTTGAGTAATGGGAACATTTTTGGAGCTGAAATGTGTAAATTCTAGAATTGATTCCATACGTTTCAACATTACGAATTATAGAAACCATATGTCTATAATTTTTGGAGCTTGAAGATGGGGACAAAAAATTCTCGCTCCACCCATCAAAAAGGCAGAAAATAGGACATGCGCATAATTCAAGAATGTTTCTGTGGAGACCTCTCCATTATGGAATGCCAAAGGGTGCCTTAGCATTCTGACCCTCGCTCGACCGCACTGGGGTTGCCCTAGTATCCTAATGGTATTTCTACTACTCTACGAATGGGATAGCCAGATGTCTAGAAAAAGAAAAAATTGTTGTCACTTAGATTGATGACCTTTAGCAGGGTTCCCCTTCTTATGGACATGGATAAATTTTGCTTATTTTTCGCTCAAAAAAGTTGCAGTGAATGGAGTGGCAATCTTAAAAAGTTAATAAACATGTGCATTGGTGAGTGTCTTGAGCTTGAAGAGCTGCCAATTCTCATAGGACTGGGCTACTTGAAAATTATTAATATTAAGCTACTTGGATTTGCAAGACCATAATCGTCTTAATTGAAATCTTAACTTCTACACATAACTTGTCCTTGATTCTTGTTGCCACAGAGATATCTAAGATCTCTAGACATGAACAACCTCTAAATATCATCTCCTTTGCTTACAAGAAATCGATCACAAGACATTATGAAATTTCACACATCAGAATCCTTTAATACTCATCTAAGATAGTGTCATTTAAATCTACAACCTTTTATAAGACAAATCTGTCCTAAAATTTGCACCAATCTCTTCCTCCCTCCCAAGCTCCTTGATTCAAATTATCTCTTTGATGATTGTATTTCAAATAAACTAGGCTTGTTGCTCACTCATCCTTTGAGATCTTCAAATTGATGTTACATTTGTATTTTCCAAATCTACCATCATGACCTAAGCAAGCTAGGTTGATACAAATCTTTATGCTCCTTCCACCCAAGCAAGTAGGCAGAGTACTTTCTTCACATGTTCAAGAGAGATATTTAGAAATCTCCTTAGATAAACATTTTCCTAATATTACCAATGAACAGATTGAATTTAGAAGATGATTAAGAACTATAATAATCCTTGTTCTATTAAAAAATTAAGCCAACATGAAGTCCACTCTAATTAGATAAAATATTGTACTTCTTAGTATATCACAAAGTCTAGATACAACTCTCGCCAATACTTCACCCTTCACAATATAAGAATAATGATTAAAACTTACTTAAGAGTAATAATAAGATTCTATTGAAGAGTAGTGATCATTTAATTAAAAAATCTCTTCAAAATGTATATGTACATGGACAACTATTTGTATGGAAAATTACTATAGTTTTGGGATGTGTTTCAACTTTCTTCCCCAAGCTAAGAGAGTTGATCAATAGGGAAAGGAAGCTTATGATGATATGGCGATAGAAAAAAAATCATAAAATTGAGTTCTAGGTCCATCATTTGCATTTTGTATTTGCTTCTTCTGGTTTATGTGCATTTTGTTTGTGCTGGTAATTCAATTAGTTGCATTCAATTAGAGGCTTCATGGGTACATGTTGAGAGATATTTTTAGAAGATCAAACTGAGCTCAAGTTGGAGACCAATTTTTGTTGTGTTGCAATCCATTTTCTTCTATTTTTTGATAGTTTTTTGAGTTGTAATGCCTAGATGCACTTTGTAAATGGATAAAAATATGTGCATAGTAGTTATAAACTCATACAGGAGTAGTTATGCATATAATTTCATACATCTGCACTATAATTTTATTTTTATGCATGGTTAGAACACTAGCTATAGTTTCTTAGTTTAGGAATTGAAGCATTATATAAACAAGTATGTACAATGTAAATAGTATTGACAATTTTTTTGCAATAAAGCTTTATGCAATTAGTACTTCACTCATGGTGTGAGAATGCTTATATCCATGTCATTTCATTTTTTTCCACATCTTGTTCAAACCATATAATATAATCTCATCTATGAAGCATATTAAAAGCTAAGGATTTGGAGTGACTCGTATACAATTCATTTTTTGTCATTCATTATATGGTTTGAACAAGTGTGGAAAAAAATCAGATTTTTATTATGAATTTTCTATTCACCAATCTATGTTAAACTAATTAGCAAAGATTTGGTCCTTTGAGTTGCAGTGATTTTGAGAAAAAAACCTAACTTTTAATCACCATATCTTAAATGAATTTTCATGTTGAGGTGATATGAGTTTGATCAACTATTCTTGATACAAGTTGGTTTTGAGTTGATGGTGTAAGTGAAGGACAATTTTACCAAGTTCTACTTTATGAACTATAGTACTTGCTATTCAATTGAGATATACATGGATCATTAGTTTGTTTATATTCTCTTTGGATTTTGTTAAAGAAGACAACTGAATGCTATATGAACTAAAAGTTCTATGGTGTCAATAGGCTTGTGCATCTCTTGAGCCAAATTACCAGCCCCAGTGACATTTGTTATTGTTCAAAAGTGACACCATACTAGACTATTTGCAAACAACCGTGCAAATAGTCATTCTATAGATAGATGTGGGAACATCTTGCCAAGTCTTTAGTACATAATAAAGCAACTGAATTTCATAAAAAAAAATTTTGATAGTCGATTTGTTTAAATATTGCCCATCAAAAATTACTTAGTACATCTCATCTTTTTTCTACATAGGAGCTTACAGTTCTAAAGAATCTGATAGTGAAGATTCTGAAGAAGATATTGTAGCAAAGGTATATTTGGTGTTCTTTTTAAAGTGAAAATGTGACTATAAATTTTGTATATTGTCATATTTCACATGCAGAAAGGTCAAATTGTAAATAGAGGTGAAGCTGTATGGATTTAAGTTTCTTCTTCATTATATATAATTCTCTCGATTCCTCCTTTGTAGCTATAAAAATACTTGTTTATTTTCACCTTTCTAGATACCCTTTACCAGGTTCCTCAAGATTCCAAAATATCTTGGGCTGACCCCACTCCAAAATGTCCTAACTCCTACTTGGTTCACAGACCTAACTCCTTTCTATACGTGTCTTCCTCTTACTACTCCATCTGCAGGTTGCAAACAAATCATCCTTCTTCCACCAACAAGTCATTCCATTCAAGAAAGACCATGTCTAACGATATCAACACACAAAAAAATAGGGAGACAATTTCTAGAATTTGGTCTAACTTAAAAAGAAAACGTGATGGAAAATGTTATTGTGCTTGCAAAATGTGTAAGGGCTTAAAGACTCGAAGATATCTAATCACAACAGCTGAGCAACATTGTAGGCAACATGGTCACATTGAAGGGGGAAACAAATATCGCCCATTGGTATGTATTTTAATAGTTTATAAATTACATAAGACATGATTTGATGATGACATCATGGTCATGGTTAATATAAGGTCATCATTTTCATATAGGTCAACATCCTTGAGTTTCATGTTATGGACCATGACAATTTGAAGAATGAGGATTTCCAAACAAGGGAACATGGAGGTGTGAATATTGAAGTAGAAGGTAATGATACCATGGAAGAAGACCAAGATGATGAAGATCATGATGATCAAAATGATCAAGATGATCACGATGATGATGATGATGATGATGATGATGTTGACGCAGAGCTTGATGTACCTTTACTTGAGAAGGCACACCAATCCCTATATGAAGGCTCCAAAACAACTCTTCTTGCTGTTGTATTGTTGTTGGTGAACTTGAAGGTTATGAATGGTTTATCCAATGTAGCAATGACACTTATGTTAATATATGCCATCTTCTTTCATTATTTTAGTCATAGTTCCCTTACAATTAACATTGGATTCATCTAGCAATTAATATTCTTTAAATTAACAAATTATATTTTTGTTAGTATGTTGATAGGTGAGTATTTGTTACCACCATCAAACATTCTACCTCGCTCGTATTGAGAATTATCTACCATCACGAAAGATATTGGAATGGAGTATCAAAAAATATATGTATGTCCAAATGATCATATTATATATCATAAACATCATGAATTTGAAACACAATGCCCTACTTTTCATATTAGTAGATATCAATCAGATCGATTAACAAAAAAGGTGCCTCGCAAGGTTCTTCAGCATATTCCCATTATTCCACGTCTGCAATGATTATTCAAGTGCAATAGGTTGGCACAATTTATGGATTACCATGCACACAATAGAAGTCAAGATGACATTATGCAAATGCTTGCAAATGGTTCATCATTTAAGGAAATAGAGGTAAAATGGCCACACTTTAAAGAAGAACCTCGTAATCTCAAGCTTTCATTAGTAGCAGATGGTGTCAATCCTTTTGGAGAGATGAGGTTTACTTACTTGGTGTGGCCTGTTTTTGTTATCAACAATAACATACCTCTTTGGTTGTCCATAAAGAGAGAGCACATAATGTTGACACTGATTGTTCTAGGTATTTTTTGATTTAGTGGTCATCTAAATTAATTTATTATTACTAATCCATCAAATGGTCATAATAATTATGCAATATTTTTTTTCATTCAACTAGGTAAGTACCAAGTTAAAGATATCAACATATATATTGAACCCCTTATCGACGAGTTGGTGGTGTTATGGAATGGGGTTACTATGTATGACATTTGTAGATCAATAGGACAAAGAAAATTTCAATTTCATGCAATTCTTGTATGGACAATGCCCTGGGCTAACACATTTTTGTGGTATGTTCTCTTCTTGACACCTCTTTTTGGTATGTCAAAGTTAACACATTTAATCCAATTATACATGATCTTGTAGGTCTTCAAACAAAGGGAAAATTTGCATGTCTAGTTTGTGGTCCAAAGATGAAATCTCATTATTCAAAAATTTTAAGAAAGCAAGTGTTCGATGAGAATAGACACTTTTTGTACAGAAATCATAAGTACTGAATTACTGAAAAAACATCTTTTCAATGGTCTAGAAGAGACTACATCAAAGCCATAGAGAATGAAACCTCGCCTGTGGAAGTTGGCATACAATAAAATAAATCATTGAGGTAATGTCATTCCATTTGATGGTTTTTGTTTCAAATTTATATTTCAATATTATGTTTTGTTTACTAATGATGTGATTGATGCTTGTGAAGGTCATCAAGGCATCAATGACCAACTTCCAAAAGGACTAAAAAATTATCCTACGCAATTTACTAGGTTGCCATACTATGAGCAACTCCCAATTGTGCATTTGTTTGATCCCATGCATATTGGAAAGAATGTAACAGAGACATTATGGAAAATCTTGGATGGAAGGCATGACAAAGATCAAATTGTCAAAACTTGTAGTGACATTGAAGAATCCAACCATGCAATGAAAAATGGCATTCGATCAAATAACAAGGAGACTAGATTAATACAAGTGCCCTTAGTTGGTTATTTTCAGAGCAACAAAGCAATGCTATAAAAGAAGTCATAAAAAAATAGGATTTCCCATAGGATTTGCTACGAACATAAATAATCTCATATCAAATAAAAGTGAATTTGGGCTAGGGTTGAAAACACACGATTGGCATACATTTATTAAGGTAATTCAAGTTATTTTGTATTCACTATATATTTATATATTGCATGTAGTTTCAATTGCATTCTTTTATAAAATATTGACAAGATCATTTTACAAATATTGCAGTACGTTCTACCTCTATCTCTCCCACACCACTTTTCCAACAATGTCAAACAAGTTATATATGATCTTGGAAAATACATGAGGTGGTTGTCATCTAAAGAAATCAATAAAGAAGATATAAAATATTGGAAGAGAAAAATTCCTCTTCTGATGTGTGGAATGCAAAAGTGTCCACCTCCAAGTTTTTTCAATGCACAAGCACACTACCTCATACATCAAGTTGAGGAGATTGAATTGTGTGGACCTGTACCAACTAGGTCAATGTGGATGGTTGAGAGGCACTTGAAATTTTTGAAAGGCTTGGTTTGAAAGAGAGCACATCCTGAGGGTTCTATGGTGGAGGGATATATGGTATACCAGACCATAGTGGACATTAGTGAATATCTTACTAAGTTTGCAACAAAGATCCATGTAGATTTTAGTTGGGATCTCAACTCAATTAACAAATTCAAAGGGGAGTACTTGATGGGCAAAGGTAGATCAAGGAAAGTGACAGGTAAATCTAGGATGTTATTGTAATTAATTAATTCTTATAAATCTTCAATATACGTTATTTTTAATTGGTGTGTTTTTTTGAAACAGGTGGTTGAGAGTGGGATGCAATACATTTGTATATTGCAAACAATTTTGATTGGATGATGGAATCGATTGAATGATGTCAAAAAAATGGTTGCTCATTAACATGGGAAGGTGTTGCTTCATTGGTTATAGAAGCTCATCATAATGGTGATTCCAATGTTATGCCAATGGTAGTTGATCTAGTAAAGGGTTTAAGAGGTGGAGAGGTACGTAGAAAATTATTAATGATCATAAATCGACATATGTTTTGTATCAACTCATGATGCAAATAATTTACACACACTTCAAAAATTGTAGGTCAAGCATCACAAAGTTATGTACTATCATGGCCACAATTTTTTCATAAAAAGGTTGGATGAAACAAAGAAAATTTATGATTCTGGGATAAGTGCAGTTTTCGAGGTCACCAATATATCATCTAGAAACAACATACATCCTCAACAACCTCAAAATCAATACTATGGAATCTTGGATGATATAATTGAGTGTGAATTTAACACCTTAAAATTAGTTCTATTTGTCTTCAAATGGTACAGGTTACGACTAAATCAAAATGATCCAGATAGAATGGTTATTCAACATGATAATGGATTTACAATGATCAATGCAAGGTCATTTGAGCTAGTTAGTAATGAGCCCTATGTTCTTCCAAGCCAATGTGAGAAAGTGTTTCACTCAGAGGTTCCACATAAATAGGGTTTGTCATTTGTTGTTAGACATGATCCAAGAGGAAGGTTGATAAAGTATAATTTTATGGAAGAAGAAGTTATTGAAGATGATGAAGAAGTAGATGATGGTGATGACGATGATGATGATGACGATGATAGTGATGGTGATGATGATGATGATGGTGATGGTGATGATGGTGATGATGATGGTGATGATGGCGATGATGATGGCGATGATGATGGTGATGATGGCGATGGTGATGATGATGATGATGATGATGATGAAGAAGATAATCAATGACTACAAACTTTGTCACCCCTTCTGTTGACAATCTTGCATTCCACATATAAGGTAAATTTTTTCATGTTTACAATGTTGCATATTGTTCATGTTGTCTTCTAAGTTATTTGTAGCGTACACGTATCATGTAATTTTTAGCTAACTTAAGATAAATGAGGAAATGGCTAAAATAGGGAGATCAACTAGAGGTCAAAAGAATAGAATTTTTTTTGATAAACGCATGCAATTTTTCCTTGCTAATGGGGGGTCATTTTCTTATGATGATGAGACCAAAGGTGACATCAAGGTGCCCTTTCGGTACACACACATTGAGAAAGAATGGGTACCCAATGAGCTACCTCCAATTAACAGAGATGTTAATGAGAGGATATATCGCATTGCTCCATCCTCATTACATGGTTTGGGCCTATTTTCCATGGATGGGATAAAGGTATGTTTCAAAAAAGTTGTCAAATTGTTCAAGTATGTTAGTCCATGTTACAATTATAATGATTGGATGCAGATTGTTCAATATAAAAAAAGTATGCATAGGTATGGGGTATCAACTAATTATATACAACGAAAAGAAAATGATCAAAGTAAAAGATTTTCTATGTACATTGATGTGAGACCAAAAGCAATAGGTAATATTGTAGGTTTTATAAATAGTATGCGACCTTCTTCAACTAGTAAGCAACCCAATTGCATATTTGAGGAGCATGAGGGGAATGAAGTTTTTGTTTGTGCAATAAAATCAATAAGTGCAAGGGAAGAACTGCTAATCGATTACCATTGAAATTGCATAGATACAAAAAAAGTTACTATCATGAGGGTTGTAAGTACTATTTACCATTTTTTTAATAAGTTTTTTTTTTGTTGTCTATTGCTTTTAGTTAGCTGAATTTTTTATGTTTAATCTTTGTGACAGGATGATATGGATCCGATAGATGATAGAGGTCACCAGGATGCTACTCCCACCCCTTCTTCAGTGAGGGTAAACCTTTTTGAAATTGTACAAATTAGATAGTTGAAAAATGTTATATTATTATGTTATTTTATTTATGGTTTTTGAGTTTTTATGATAGTTTTACTGATATTCCTCTCACAATTTGATGTTCAAGATAAGGGTAAAGTACTAGTAGTAAGTACCGAGCCACTAGCTATGCCTTCTGATGAGGATATTGGTGAAACTCCCAATGTAATAACAATGTTGAAGAAAAAAATTTAAAAAATTAATTTAGAAATAATGAAAATTTTGGATGAGGCAAATATGGAATCTGAGGAGATGATGAAGAGGCTATTAGATTTGAGAGCACAAGCTCGTCGTTATGAAGTAAGCAGTAATGAATCTTTAGTTATAACAAAAGTTCAATAAAGATTTATATTTTATAATCTTATAAGTTGTGAAGTAAAATACTTAATATGTGCAAAATACTTTATTGATGCAATTTTTTTAAAGAGTTGTAAGAAACTTTAACTACTAAATTCTTGTTATAGAAGATTTTTTGGCAAATGATCCACAACTTGGTCAAGGACAACATGGTGAGGCTGGTAGTAGCAGACCTCTGACTGCCACTGGTAAAATAATCTTTTACTTCAAAAGTTAGAAGGAATTTTTTATTTTGAACATTCAAAACTTCTTAACTCTTACTTTTATTATTTCAGAATGTCTTTTCTAACAATGTATTGTTCAAGTCATGTAGTGTAAGGGACTCCTACGAGGTTGACGGATGCCCGTATGAGATTGTCGACTACAATGTTGGCAACAAGGGGATGTCTAGCTAGTAAATACTTGTTTTGCTATATTTGGTTTTGTATGAGTTGATAATATGTACTTTAATCTTGGTTGCATCAGATAGTGTATTATTTTTTTTTGGTAAGAGATGCACTGTTTGGTACATCACCAAATGTGGATCATAGTGCATGTATTGGTGATAATTCACCATTATTTCCTAGAGCTACCTATGTTTCTAGCATAGGAGCTATGTAAACATCATTTTTGATTGACGATGATGAATCAATGCCTTTGAAACGTCCTAAGATTCCAATTACTTTAAATAATTATTTTTATATTGTAATAAGGATTTTCTTGCAAGATGTAAATATGATAGGAAGTGGTGAATGCAAGGGCTTTTGATGTGGAGTGATGCCTCATGACCTTCTTTAGTATGTCGTATTGTGCAAGTTGTTGAATTATTCTAGAATTCCTTTTTATTAGGGGTTTGGTAGGATCATCTAAATTATCAATTACCTTTTGTCTATACCAGTAATTCTCTAGTTTAGTAATTCGGTACATTGCAATTTCATGTTTTCAGTAGAAGATACTAACCATTTTTTCTAGAGAGAAAAAAAAATGGGAGTCTTCTTTCATATTCAATGTTTAGTTTTCAATAATTTCCCACATCATTGCTATTGCCTGTTAGAGTTTTAGAGTGCTCACTTTTAGCTTCACCCTTCTATTTTAGCAATATTTGTTTTCCATAATATCCCAAGTATGATCAGTGACAACATGAATTAAGAATGACAAAAAATGAAGGTCATGGCAAGTTATATGTATTATGAACTATATTTTTTTTCAAGGTATACTGATTAATATAGTCATAGTACATTTTTTAGTTTCAAAACATCAACAACAAAACCCTAGTAGAGTTTGACTAGTTTTAGACATTTTAAATTTTTTTCCAAACTTCTTTTTTGGTCAATTTTGGTCAAGTTGATCCTCCAACCCTAAAATAGATTACTAAAAAGATGAAATGTATCTCATTTTATGTATTTTTTATTCACTATGAAAAGTATTCTTTGCATGATTCATTTTAATGGTTCTTACTATTAATTATCGCATGACAATTTTTGCAAGAAATGATACATTTTATAGGAGGCTTTATGACCTCACGCTATGAAGATTTGGGCCCACCATACGTAAAAGGTGGAACATCATAACTAAACTAATTTTATCCCACTTTTCTTTCATATCATTAATTGGTGCAACACTTTTCCTTTCATTCAGTTCTTTTCTTATAGTAGCTATATCTAACAATTTTGTGTTTTTTCTTAAAAGGTGGAACTACCAAGATAAAAAATTAAAGGATGAGCTCATCAAAGATATAGAGCATGAGTTTGGTAGTAATATTTTTTATCATAATAAATTGTTACAAGAAGCTTCCAGAAATCTTAAGGTTGTGAGGGACACATATAGAAAGAGTCTTGTCCTAAACCTGAAGTACGAGCGTCCTCACTTTGTTTTAGTGAGGGACTAGAATGAGTTCATTTTGGATACAAAGGAGAAAGGGGAATGTC
Organism: Cupressus sempervirens; assembly: GCA_028749045.1. Taxonomy (NCBI): domain Eukaryota; kingdom Viridiplantae; phylum Streptophyta; class Pinopsida; order Cupressales; family Cupressaceae; genus Cupressus; species Cupressus sempervirens. The sequence continues at coordinate 530,840,215 of CM053793.1, forward strand.
CAAAAGAAAGTACATTAGAAAATTTGAAAAGGTATGCAATAGTATTAACTACTAGTACATTAATGAGAAAATTTAGGGTTCAACTTCAGTATCAACAATTTCAACTAGCTCAATTTAATCTATCTATTGATCTCAAAGGTATGTAATTCATATGCTGACACAATTTCTTTCACCCTATTATGAATTCTCTCTAAAATTTGGGCATCTAATAAAATGTGGTGGTTGATTGCACATAGAATGCTCGTATACAACTGTATATATCTCAATCTGGGCATAAATCCTACATAAGATATAAATAGTGCACTTATAACTTCACATATAGCTATATTATATCTTGAAAATATAGTAATGCTCAACTACATGTACCATAGTGTAATGTGTTAGAAATATAGATGATAAATGATATTTAGTTAGTGTAATGACAAGTACATGAGCCATCTTGAACAAACCTACAATGAGAGTAGTGAAGATTTATCATCACTTGCCATCCCTTTTGAGTAGGATGGTACCAATCAAAAAAGAAAAATTCTTCTTGAGACTTGCACAAATGAAAAAGAGCTCTTCCTTGTTCATCATAATCAACACACCCAACAATGGAGCTGCTCATGTTTCCATCTCTAGAACAACATGATCTACTCATCTCATGGATTACTACTCAATACACAATACATAAATAAGTCAATCACTATCCTCATGTATTTATGTAATCCTATAATTATGGCTCTTAAATAGATACACTATTTAGAAGGAAAACCTGAAAAAGATAATCTTGAAATTCTCAACTACACTATAATCAATGTCTTTACCATATGCAAATGGGTTGAAGATAATATGAGAGAAGGCTGCAAAGAAATCAAGGATGAGGAAGTTGGCATCTTCAAGCTCCCTAAGCTCTAAAATGGATTGTGATAGATATTTGTTGTGGGTGGAAACTAAGTCCATTGTTGTGTTCAAACATACTGCTCCAAACTATAAGTAACCTAGTTGGCAGTCAAATGATATGTTATTTGATACCAAAAAATTGCTTAGCCCAAGATTATATAGCTTTGTGAGTTGCAGTTTTATCTCTGCTACAACACTCTTCACAAACTTCTCTGTTCCCTGTAAACATAACCCTGAGTGACATAATTTTTTTAAATCACATTTGAATCATTCTAGTACAACATGACAATTAATAATATTAGATTTTCTCAATCTATTTCAAAAAAAACTTTTTTGTTTCTGGATTTGATTGTGTAAGTTTTTTAGTATCAATGGATCGCACTGTGTGATCCATCATCAAAATGAGAGAAGGATGTAAGATATGATCCATCATCAGAATGAGAGAAGGATGTAAGATAATTCTTTCATCCTGATGATAGATCACAGAGTGGATCTGAAATGTTGATACTCAAAAAACTTCCACAATTAAATCTAGAAACAAAAAAAATCATTAGAACATAGCAAGTTTGGTGATATTTATTCTTACCACTATGGTAACATTTGTAGTAGCATAATCATTTCCATTCAAAGTGAGAAGTGCTATTGAGTGCTTTAGATGATGAGAACCATATTTTTGAGATATAATAGAATCCTTGAAATTCCCAACTTGGACACTCAGCTTTGGAACTTCAAAAGTATCAAATACTCCATTGTATGCTACTAAAAATTTTATGCCTTTCCTTGCTTGTATATGATGGCATGAACTTTTCAAAACCCTGTAGGTCACTGGAGATGGAAGACCTAAGATTTGGGTTGCATAAATTTAAGAAAAAACACAAACTCTGGTAAATGCATTCAGTTGTATATTTAAAACCATGGCAATATAATCATAAAGAAAAGAAGTATTTTAATCAATGAGAATATATTTTTACAATCTATGACAATTATTTGTAAGAGCTTCTGGATTTGATTTTGTATACTTTTTTTAGCATCGACATTTTGAACCATCATCAGGATGAAATCAAGCATAAGAGAGATGAAACCAAGCATAAGAGGCCACAAGAAAAAAGATACACAATCATAGAGCACAGAGTTTGATTTGAAACATCCATGCTTAAAAAACTATACACAATCAAATCTAGAAGCTCTTGTAGATAAGCATTTTAATGTTAATAGATTAAGGAAATAGGATTGTTCTGGTCCATGGCTTAGAGTATACAAGAGAAGCACTACTAGAGAGAACTTGTCATAGTTATCAAGACTTTAAAATTGAAAATTGCTTGTTCAATTTTAATATAATTGTATCTTGAAGAGGGAATCAATTATGAGGAGTTCTATGGATGGATTGAAAAAGGATTTTCAAAGGATCCTGTAGTGCAGTCCTAAAGGGTCACGATTTTTCTGTTTCATATGATTTCTTGGAAAAGTTTTGGCTTGCCTTCCAAATGCAATTTCAATAAGATTTTTTTGATAGGATTTTTATATCTTATAAAATTTGGGGGAATTTATAGGTTCACAGTGCAAAATATAAATATACAAAATTGTAGACGAGACCCTTAAGCATTATTATACTTAGAAAATTAGAAGTCAATACCATGATCTATAATCATTATATAATTAGAGATAATTCAAACATATACCTATATTAGCTGATGGTGTAAAGCACTTGGAAACCCCAATACATAGCAATGGAAAATTTTAAGGAAAATTGACTTCTATTTATATTGCCTATCCAAATATTTTGGGCTAAAATATGCAACAACAGTTCCTGATATGAACAATAGTTTCTGATATGGACCTTTGAGATCATTAGAAATTGAGTTTGAGAAAGATTACCTAAATAATAAATAAGAATTCTGCCAGATGATACCCTGCTTGATGGGTGCCCAAGCCAAGTGATATCATATGGATATTTCCATGCTGAAACTATGCTATTTTTCATACCAGGATAGTAATTTCCAGTGTTTGCATATGAATCTCCAAAAAAAAAAAGAGCTTTTGTTTCATCTCCACTACATATACTTACAAAAACAATGCTTCAATCAACGACCACACTAAAATTATATACAAATTTTGCAATAAGAAAAGAAATTATCAATCATTACCCATTAAAACTGGTAGAAACACCAACAGGACTGATGACATTTTGGCAGTCATTTTTCACGACCTCTACATCTACGGTCAGCAAAGTTGATTGTTTGGTTTATATGGAAAAATCATCTGACTTGTTTGGTCAAGACCAATGTCTACAAAGTTTTCAAAGACCTTCTAGAGGAGTTCAAAATTAGAAGCTTGAAGACTGAGTTTACATTAAAAGCTCAAGAAAAGTAGAGATATGTTGTGCTGAGTAAAACAAAACTTCTTCCAATCAATAACCACACTAAAATTACATCCAAAAATCTTAATATGATAACCAATTCTTAGTCATTACCAATTACCAATTACAAAGAGTACCAAGAATATTGATGACATGTGGGCAACCATATTTAATGACATTCTAGATATATCATGGATAAATATCACGATTGCACATGTCAATTAAAGGTATGATGCTTTAATTTCTTCCCTTTTTTCATATTTTTGGTGGAACATGCTACTTTATGCTAAAACCTTCATACCAATATATAATAATCGACTAATTAGTACTGATCTTTATATCTATATCATCTAACATATTTCAAACTTTTCATAGGTTGTAGGACACATCAAAGGAAACAAAGGCAAGGCTGGAAAAGGTCGGGCAGCATAGACTTGGCTCTGGGGGATATTCAAAAATCAAAGCATGCGTTGTAAGTAGCAATAAATGAATTGCAAAGAAAAATTATTTATAAAATGCAAATTATTTTGTTAATTAATAAAAAAATGCAAGGCGCTGATTTTAATCTGGAGGCCACAAAAGAACACAAAAATATTGCCTTCAAGCAAGGCTATGCAGTGGTGGCTAAATGCCTACAGCAAGCTTCCATTGCCCCAACCAAATAGTCTCCTACATCATGTGCACAGGTAAATATGCCAAAAAATATATTAGAAATTGAATACTTGAGCAAAAACTTATTTGATAATAATGTGCATGACATTGCAATGCAGCCTGTTAATCATGACACAGATCATACGTAGCATCGTGAAGCCCCTAATGTGCATCATACTATCGATGGAGGTGCTCATTTTTTATTTAAAAGTAATTATGTAATTATTAATAAAATTTAACATCTTTAATTGAACTTGGTGTAACCTTTTTGTGTTGAGGATATAGAATCATGTCGTGCTAAATGAGTGCCAGAGGATGTTCAGACTGATCAACAGGTAGATCATGTCACACATTTAGGTAAATAAAATCTATGTTTTGTTCTTCTAAATTAATTTTTTGATTTATAGTTCTTTTACTTAAATAAAAACTCATGATTCACTAATATAAAATGGTGCGAATTTAACTCATGAATTACTTGCTATTGCAGCAGACCCCCCTTTGGTGCAATGGCCTCATGATGTTCCTGAACGGATGAGGAGACATGTGTGAGAACCAGTAGAGGAGGGGGATGATGAGGACATTGATATTCCTCATAGAAATTTTATGAAAAAATAAATGGCAGGAAAGAAAAAAAGATTTGATTATTCATGAATGACTTACTCTTGAATATTGTTAATGAATATTATTCATTAATGTTGGGTGCTAATGAATATTGTGTTAATGAATTATTCATGAATGACTTACTCTTTAATGTTGTGTGTTAATGAATTTTGTGTTAATAATTATTCATGAATGTTGTGTGTTTATGAATTTTATGTGTTAATGAATGTTATCATGTGATTATAATGATTGAATGTTATATTTCAAAAATGGATGAATTGAATGTTATTAAATGTTAATGAGGAATTTAGAGTGATGTTATGGGAATGGGGGAGGGGCCAAATGAGCTTTCACCTTCACGTGGTTGGCCCTGTTAAGTAGAGAATATTTAACTACTCTTGAAACCAAGTGAAGCTCAAACTTTAAAGATAAGCTTATAGTTAATAGTGACAACCAAATAGCAAGTCAAAATGAAGTTCTTCGTTACAGTTTTTAGTTTTTAAAGCACGATGTCATGTTTTAATATTGTATAGTTTTTTTTCTTATGTTAAAGTATTATTTTACTATAACAACATAATTTATGACCATTTTAGTAACTATTCTAACATCAATTTATGAAAAATCCTGTTTTGGCAAAGGTGGCGATAAGTGGTGTTGTCTATGCCTTGGGAGATTGGATTGCACAGGTCTATATCTCAACATCATTTACATGTGGTAGAAATGCATACTTGTAACCATTTCATTCTAAATTTAAAACCATTGATGATAATATTGCTTGTTTTAATTTATATTTTTTTCTATAGTCATTATAAACGTTGCAACCTTAGTCAGCTTTTATAGGCTATAAAGAACATAGCTAAATACTAAAATAATTTTGTGGTTAGGTAGCGATAGCAATTCTTCTAAGCCAAAAGATGAGACAACTATGTTTCATCTTAAGATGGAAGCATTGTTATTCATGTATGATTCCTTTCTTTAATGGTGATTTGGATGTTTGACTAGTTCTAAATATGTTACTATAGTGCCTATTCAACCTTGTTTGTGTATACTAATTTTTTGTAGTGTAAAGTATATAATCAACATCTTTTTGCAACTTAAATGTTTAGACAGGTTGGGAAATACTCTATCCACATGCATATTCCATAGTAGACTACCTTTTCTTGTCTTCGATAACCTTGGTTTCTTAGGCTTTTTTCTCTGGTCATGATCCTTCAAACTGTTTGGTTATAAAAATATCTTGTGCAAGATAAGTATTGCAAATCTGAAGGTAGTTTAACAATAACTCATAGCCAATTTTTTTTTATAGGATTAGTTGATTTCAATTTTAACTAAATAAATAACCATCTCTAGCAGTTTTGGTCTGAAGCATGCTAACGGTTGTTTCTTTTCTATCCTATATTTTTAGTTTAGAAATGCTTGTTGGTCCTAATGGTGAGCTTCATGATAAGTTGCATAACTTGGAACCACGTCTGATAGAGCATGTTAGCAATGAGATAATGGACTAGGATCCCAATGTTCGGTGGGATGATATTGGTAAATTTAATATGGCTGAATGAATTGATGATAATATTATTCATGTTTATTTCTATGTACCCATTAACATTAATATTTATTTTTCCAAAATTATACTGAAGCTAGGCTAGACAATGCCAAAAAGTGTGTGATGGAAATGGTCATATGGCCTCTATTGTGACCTAACATCTTTCAAGGTTGGTACTCTCCAGGAAAATGGCTCCTCTTATTTGGCCCTCTTGTAAGTCAATTTGATTTATTCTCTATTCTTTATATGTTGGAAATTCATTTTTGTTTACAATAAAGTACATTTAATTTTTTGTTAGGGTACTGGGAAAATGATGATTGGATAAGCTATGGCAGGAGAAGCCAAAACTACTTTCTTTTATATTTCTGCCACTTCATTGATGAGTAAGTGGCTAAGTTCCTAATAAAATCATGCTTTCAAGTTCTTTTATTGTTTTGATTCTTGAATGCAGAAAGCCTTGTATAATTGTTTTTCCAAGGAAGCACTTGTGCTTAACAAAAGTCTTACATAATAAAGATAACATCAAAAAATATAACAAATGGTTTTTGTTTGTGAGAAATTAGACACATATAAGGATTGCATGTGCAGGTGCAATTTCTAAAGCATATACCATGGTAGGAGTTAATGACCAACAAATTTCAATAGCAAAAAAAACATTTTCCTATGATTGATTGCAGGAATTAAATATTGATTTAAGGGAAGAGTGAAAATTGAAAGAGGGTATTGGGCATCTGTTATCATCATATTAGAACATGGAAAATGGTGTGAAATTTCACTTTCCTTAGTTGTGCTTGCATACCTACTGCACTCTTTCGTTTGAAAAATGAATAGAAATACCATATCTAGTAGCTTCTCTATGTTGTGTTCATTTATTGGTAATGATTCAATGTCATGCCATTTGATGGTAGCTTCTAGAGTTTGATTTAGTTGTAAGGTGTGTCTTATCTTTTCAAGTTTGTATACTCCATTTGGTAGTTTCATATTAATTTATGATGTCTGGGATCTTCTACCTTCATTGTAGTCTTCATCATCATCCAACTTGTTGTTTGGTATTTTCCATGTTATCCTCTATTTCCATGGTCTTCAGCATGGTTTTGTATTTTATCTATCTAGTTCAAAGACTCTATGCGCCTAAGGTGGAAGCCATTTAGAACTAACAATTGGAGAGATCGTGTTCCCCCCATCAAACTAGAAAATGTCATGAGTTTAAGGTCAAGAAGGAAGAAGTCGTAACATTTTGAGTAAAAAAATATGCTTAAAGATACATATTTAGTTTATTCTTTGGTGAAGTTTCGTATTTCAATTCAATTGATTTTGGTTGTTAACCAAATATCTAACTCCAATGTATATTGTGTTTCAGTGCTACATTTTCATAGGGATCTAAGTAAAATGATAGTTGACTACTTTAGTTTTATTGATGCAGCTAAACTACGAGTGCCTTTCATGTTCTTGACAAATCGAAAGCTTTCAACTTTTGTGAAGCCATTACGGATGCAAATGAACAACTGGTGAGGTGTCAATTTTAAGGCAATTTTTTGTTTCTATAACATATAGTTCAATTGCTAGAAATGTTTCATCTAGATTGTTAATTGATAGATTGTTAAGTTTTCATGTCATTTACTACTTTGGTTGGGTAGTTCCCCTTGCATTTGTAAATTGTAAATCTTGTTGCAGTCTTTAGCTTAATGACAGTTTGGTATTACATCTAGGGTGATAACATAGTTGACTTAAAACTTTGCATTAAAGAAAACATCAAGGGATAATATTTGAATTGTGGATATTTGTAAATTATGTTGGTTTTAGACATAGTTATAGTTATAGTTATATATGTGCTCTTATGATGATGTGATTGAGACTATAAGTTTTTTTGTCACATTTATCTGTTTGAAAAATAGATGAAATTATTGGCTTTCATTCCTGATAAATAATTCTTTCCTAATTTTATTCTTCCCTGCAGGAACCAAAATTTAGACATGTTGTACCAATTATTGCAAAGGCTTTGCTCTCAAAGGAGCCTTTTAAACTGCACAAAATTTGAGTTGTAAAGCATAATTGCTCGATGGAGACTCAGGATATCGTGCACATTTCTTCCTCCTTCCCATTGTTTTGTATGAAATAAATCATGGGATGAATGAAACAATGGTGTGGAGGTAGAAATGTGCACGATACCTTGACTCTCATGCACTGAGCAATTACGCTTTAGAATCAAGTTTTGTGCAGTTTAGAAGGCTCTTATGAGAGCAAAGATTTTATAAATACATATCTTGGTCTCAAATAACAATTGGTGTTTTGGTCACAATTTTGACACCAAATTGGTCGCCTTTGATGTCACTTGTATGGAACTAACATAGAAAAGTAAGGGGTTTTCATTACAATTTAGATGCCAAATTGGTGTAGGTTTACGTCAAAATTTTGACTAGCAGCAACCACAAATGAGGAAATAACAGTTCAGGTTGGACTAAAGAAATTGATGAAATTTGCGTTAGCAAGTCCACCTTTATGAAGTCAAAATTTTGACGTAGAATGTCTGTGACAAAAAATTGACCAAAAAAGACCAACAGTAAGCTTGGTCACCTTATCGACCTACTCTTGTCAAAATTTTGACCTTTTCGCATCAAAATTTAGGCCTAAATTTACTAGTGCTACATAACTCTCTATCTCGCATAAGCACACTTTCCATGGCCTTGAAATTTGATGAAGAGTGAAATATCATACAATCATTAAAGTTTCTCACTGACGATTGCATTAGTGAAATTGAGGAAGCATTGCTCCTACTTTCGTTGGTTACCAACCAATCTCTTCAAAAGTTTAACTTGCAGACATGTTGTTTTCTGTAGCTTATGTCCGTTAGGATTTCAATTTCACATTATTTGTTTTGAATTTCATGTTATTTTCTTTAAAGTTCTTATTATTTTCTTTATTAACCCCATTGTTAGAATAGGATTTTAATACTAACTGCACGGTTAGATTGCATTCATAAAAAACATAAAAATACAAAAACATAGTTCTTTTTTAGTGTTATTTTTGAAACAGCGTGCAGAATATTTATTCCATTTGAAATGAAAATGAACCAACAAAGGCCTCCTCATGAAAATTCACATTTATATTCAATTGAGTGGATTCCAATAGGTTGCAAGATCCCCTGAAACCTTGGAGTCAATTCACAAAATCAGCTTTTCAAAAGAGGGATTCGTAAGAATTCCTGCCATTAGCATCGTGTAAAATGATAGCTCACAAGGAGCATTCTTTTTTGGAAAGAGGCTAGTGCCTTGGACAAGTAAGAAGTAGAATTACAATTCTCAATCCACAGTAGAGACAAAGTGTGTTGTTGTAGCTATTAATTATTCTAACATAATGTGGATCAAGCAATTGATGTTAGAAATAAAGGAAGAAATCAAGGAACCAATGGTTATGTATTTTGATAACACAAGTGCAATTAATATATCTAAAAATCCAGTAATGCACACAAAGAAAAAATACATTACAACCAATTATCACTTCCTAAGGGATTTGGTTCAAGAAAAAGAGGTGAGGTTAGTGTAGTGCCTACCCTCATTCACATTTTTCTGGACACATTGTTGTTATCATGGTCAAACTCTAGTAGACTAGTTTTATGTTGATGGTTAGTAGCATTGTTTTGAGATTATCAGACATGATGTTATGGATTCAATTGATGTATGATGAGATTATTTAGACTCTACATTTCATGTATGCATGATGATTATTACATTGCTTTCAGATATTGATGATGATTAGTTGGATGGTTTATTATCACGTGTTTTATTATGGATACTTACCCCATACTTGCATGTGTATGGTGTGCGTGTTTGGTCTTATTTATGGTGTTACTAATGTGGTTAAGGAAGGGAGTCATAGTCACCTACTAGTTGGGATCTACACGATGTACCACTTCCTACCATTTCCTATTTAGCTTAGCATATATGTATATTATATGTACATGAATGGTTTTTATGCAGGTTGCAGGTATCAGGTATCGACTTCCCTGAATTGCTAGGATGAGTGTACCCTATCACACTGTCTCAATGGTAAGAGAAGGGAGATAAATTCTCAAGTCCAAATCCTAAACCCTTAAACCTTTTTTCCTAGAGAGGTAGGACAAGTATCCGAGATATTCTACCTTCCGAATGTGTCAGATGACATAATTCATAATTTTTAACGCTTTAGATTGATTTTGTATGAATTGTTCTATGATGGATTTTCATATTTTATCTTCAAGGTCTATGGTGAATTTTCTATTAATTAATTCTTAATAAATAGATTTAATTAATAAATTAATTATTTGGGAAAAATTAATATAATATCACGATCTTTTGATATTTTGATTATAATTAATTAAATGAGAATTAATTGAGAAAAGAATTAAATAAAACAAATTAGAAATTAAAATTAATAATAATAATAATAATAATAAAAGTAATAAAAGAATTAAAATAAAAGTTATAAGCTTGCCTAGGAGTAAACACACCTCTTGATTTCACATATGTCAGCAACACAGGAGTTAGCGCACAAATTAAGCACATGGTATCTACAACCTTATGACTCATCTAGAAGGTTGGAAAAAGCTCGTGCTTAGTTGTCAACACCTTCTGGTTGTTTCTAGATACATTCTAGGTGCTTCCTGAGAATTCTTTATATTCAAGCACTCCTAGAAGCTTAGGGAGAGCATTTGGAGAGTGTGTTTGGAGGACCCGAGAACATGGGAGAAGGAAGGAGCTTGCTCTGCAATTTTTGAGGAGAAGCAAATTAGCATCAGTGTCCGGGTAGACACTTGTGATTTTGCCTATGTTATTTTCGCTTCTTGCACTTCCTGTCTTCTTTGTGTCTTCTAAATGCTTTCTGAGGATTTTCATATGTTGGTTATATGCATTTTGTCATTTTATATGAAAAATTTTCATATGCGTAGATCCTATGAAATTATGGGGGCTAGGGTTAAAATTTATAATCAAACCTATTAGAAGAATTATTGGGTAAATTTAGAGAATAAATATTTTATAGGAAAATTCTTAAAATTGGAAGCCCTTTTTAAAATTGTGTATATGTTCTCTGTAGAAACAAACATGTTTATATATATATTTTAGATCTGCATACATATATATATATACACACACACACACATTTATATATACATATATATACATGTTTATGCTATAATCCTTAATAAAAATCTGCATGTGTATATATATATATTCACATACATACATACATACATACATACATACATACATACATATATATATAGTTGTTGAAAAACCAAATTTTAAATCGTTGTGGAAGTATACATATTAAATCCGAATCGCAATGGTTTAACAAAATTTTTTTGTAAGAACGTTATAATTGTTTTAAAAAATAATATTGCATATGGGAGGGAGAACCTCATACCCTCGCCGGCAATTAGAGCTAAGTACCTACGTCGCAGGTACTATGATGACATGCAGTACTCTGTACCGCTATCGCCGCAAGCCCTGCGACCGCAGGGTATTGCATGCTAACGACATAACTTTATATATGTGTGTTGTGTTATGTGATTCGATGGGTGCGAAATCAAATTTCCCCATTTTGATTTTTTTATAACATTTTAAAATATTATTATTATCATTAAATATCAATAATTATATATGTATATATGTAAGTGTGTGTATATATATATATATATATGTTATTAATAATTAATAATTATTATATTTGTTAAAAGTTTTGTATTAATAAATCTTTTCTTTTAATGATAAATTAATTTGTAATATTATAGTCTTAACAATATAGGTTTATTATTTAATTGATTTAAATTGTGAAGGGAAGATGTAATGAAAAGAATTGGTAATTTCTTATGTTGAAAAGTTACAATGTAATTTTCAAATAATGTTGTATAACAATATAACATTTAGAAAATTGAATTCTAAGAGTTAGAGGGAAAAGCTTTAATCCATCAAAACAATACATGGGTTAAGAAAACATACAAAAAGTTCCTCCACTCAATATCTAAATTTGAAAATGAAAACTGAGACCTCCACACATTATTCAACTATGTAATTTTAATAAACCTAAACATGTGTTGCATTGTGTTTTCTCTATGCTTCTGTTTTGGAGTTTTTGGGATGACTAGTTGTTGACTAGTTATAGAACATCTACCAAAGGCTCAGGGGTTATGATTGTGATGTCATGATGATGTCTTGATCTTGATCTTTATAAACCCAACCATGGTTATGTGATGGTATGCTCTATAAGATGTTTGTATTTATTGATTGTTATTGCTTTCCAGTCTTCTTATGTATGAGACACTTGACTTAACCATTTTGAGTCATTGATCAATTATACTTGGGTTACTTTCCAGTCTTTTGATGGAATTGAAATTGTTTATCTAATCTTGATGATGTCATGTTTTGACATGTTTTGACTCAAACATTTTGGAGTCTTCGATCAATATTAAATTGAGATGTTTCTTGGTTGTTTGTTAAGAACCAATGATTATTGTGATTATCAGGGATACCTTCAGTTGCCAATAGAGAACTGTTGTGGTCATGATTATCTATGGATGCTTTTCTTTTTCTCATGGAGATTTGATGATTATATTGTGGATTATCTTTTTGTATTTTGTGATTTATGATTCCATGAGCTTAGGGTAGGTTATCTACTTGTAGTGTCAAGAAGTGGCTTGCAATGGGGGTCGGGGCTCTAAGAGGTTTCCAGGGTAACTCATTGTAAGTTTTCTTAATAAGTGAAAACACTCACACCTAATATTGACTTAATGAACCTAAAAAGATAATTTTTTTGTTCTCACCCATGCCTCAAGAGCTAGTACAGACTAGGATGGGAGTAGAGAGAATGCTTGGTTGTGACCTTGCATTCCGTAGTATGCCTCATCTATATGAGAGGATACTAGTGGCCGCATAGGGATCACTAGGGGGCTAGGGTCTATTGGGAGACTACCAGGGTAACTCTAGCGTGATTCATGTGATGACACTTTCCCACTTGCATAGTAGGTTTCCTACATGTCTCTGTTGTGCCTTTGGGATTAGATGTCAATTTATGTATTGGAACCTTTGAGTTAGTATACTTTTAGGATTCCTAGAATTAGAGAGCATTTGTTCTATATGATTTGAAAACCTATTTGGGACTTGAGATTATCTCCTTAGCACGGTGGGAGTGGACCATTTAGGTACCACACGGTCAGGTGGTAGTGCTTTTTCACTCTTATCATTTGAGATTCGTTTGAGACACTGTGGCTGATGCATTCCTTTGTTGGCATCTATCTTCATTCTGATCATGGATTATGATGGTGGACATGTATCCTTACATTGATGATTTGCATATGTTATATGATGTTATCTTATGCTTTACTTTGCATGTTAGATTTGTTTTCTACATATGATGTAGTATGATTTAGGAGTGACATTCCTACTATGTTAAACTGATGATCTCTTCGATGATTTGGAATGTTATGCATGGAGGAATGGCTAGGACCCACAATGGTCTAATGATGCTATTTACGGTTGGGAGGAACCATGCACTTAGTTAATTATGTTTGATGATTTATGGTTATCTCTTGTGAGGATGTATCATGTATGATATATGGTTTCATTTATGTTTTTGCACCATGGATTAGATTTAGAATGATGATATACTTTATTTCACATATGTATATTCTTTTAAGCCTTTCATACCCTATGGCATGTATAGTGGATGATTGAGCATTCGAAAATGTAATTAATGAACATTGGACTTTTCATTATTATATCATGTGGATGTTGTATTAGAAGGATTCATTAATAGTTAATTTAGATGTGATTCAATGTAAAGGGATCCATAAAGAATGTAACCTATTATGTAAGTATGTTTACTTTCATTTGGATTTTTGCTATTGCTTCCGTTATTGTGTATAAGTTGTAAATGGTTTTTACTTTCATGATTTTAAAATAAAAATAAAAATTCTACCAAACTTAGTGAAATTTTAAGTGAATTCTTTGGATCCCTTGGCGGGGCATTATAGTTAGAATATGTAAACACCAAAGAGAAGATGATACACACACACACACACACACACACACACAAAATCCTTACCTAAGTAAGAATTTATGTATCAAATAGGTAAAATAGGGGTTATTCTCCTATTTGATGTTCACTAAAGCCAAAAATAGTGAGGCATAAACCAAGCTCCATTAAAGATCAATCAAGTTCATGCAGTAATGCAAAGCACATTGCATATGAATCAATACAAAAGGTACATTGTAATTTTAGAGTTTGTATCCTTTGGAAATTGATGTCAAAAAGGGAGAATTTAGTGTCAACATAGAAGATTGAAGGAAGTTTAGATGAGTACGAGGGAGAGTCTTGATATTTAGATAATGGAATGCATAGCTAAGAGGGAGAAACATTCAATAGAATAACTAATAGACAAGCAGCTGAGATTAATCCAAGAAAAATCTTAGGAGTCGGTATGGATGAGAATTAGAATGAAACTAAGGATATTATCTTATTGCTCATGCTTTATCAATCTATGTTGCCATCATGCCAAAGAGGAATTTTGGTGGAATCAATTATTCACTTGTATATTATCATTGATATTTATATAAATGTCAATACTAACCGAGAAATGTAGTGTTTGCAGTGTGAACCTTGTATATCTTAGTATTAACCAAGTAGTTAGGTAAATAAGAGACTCTAGTATTAACTAAGAAGTTAGTTAATAAAAGGATTCCTCCTTGTAGTATTGATCAACTGGCTAGGCATTAAATGGCTTGTAGTAATGACCAAGTGGTCAGGCAACAAAAGGAGTGCAATATTGACTAAGTGTTTGGGCAATGAAGAAGTCACAATGTCAATTGAGTGTTCAATCCTTGTCTTGACTGAGTGACAATAGAAAGTAATTGTCAAATATTTAATTAATTAGGATAACTATTTGGATGTTAAATGATGTTTTAAAAGGGTATTCAAGCCAACTTTTCCTATCTTATGATATATAAGAAAGGTCAAGTTGTGAAGATAAAATGTAAGAAGTAAAATATGAATTAAGATGGATATGCGAGAAAAGGAAAGGTAGAGAAAGAAAGTGTGGAAGATAAATTGCAAAGAACATCTGACTAGGAAGGATCTAAAGGTCAAGCTAGAATAGAGATCTAAAACTACAAAGAAAGTTTCTTCATATATTAGGTCAAATTGATGTTGCTTTCTAACCATTTTAGTAGTAAAGAAATATATTAATAGAGTTGACTTAATAGTCATTTTGTAAATCCTCTAATAGGGTGACATTTCAAGATTGAAGTGTTTGTAGTCCTCTAACAAGGCCACTCCTAACAAGGTGATCTAAATCCCCTAACAAAATAATACTTAAGAGTATGTTTTGTAACATTTAATAGGGTTGGCCCCTAATAGGGCTCACTTCAGAAGAGTGAAAATTATTATGACTAGTTATAAGGTGGTTTTTCCCAAATTAAGTTTCCATGTTAAATCTTGGTTTCATCTATGTTCATGATTATTTTATTATGCTTTATGGTTCTACAACTAAGTTACTAAAGGATAAAATAGATGAATAAATCTTAAGATTTCTTTGTTAACCAAGTGACAATAAAATTCTAATGTTAACTAAGCTAGAGAGTATCGCATGATCATTGGATGTTTGTATTGAGATCTAAGGGACAAAGATTTGTTTTTATGGTACCTCCCTTCTCAATTACTCTCTTAAATTTTCAACACTCCAAACTGTAGAACCAGAATCAGTATGCAAAGAACATTAACAAATAAAGTAAACATTCACAAACCAAAAACTAAATTCACATATATGCTTAGACTAAGAAAGAAAATAAGAAGTGCAAACCTCACGAGAGAAAACACTCCATGCTTTCTTGATTCTGTAGATGTGTCCTTTTGCTGTGGATGTATGCTCAAGATGCTCAAAAGTTGCTTCAATGGAGATGGGTAATGGCAAATTGGTAGCTTTGTGAGCTCTCAATTTGGCATTATAAGGGTATGGTTGATGGCTTTGGTTCTCAAAATAGCATGGTAACTTTAGCTCAAAGATTGTTGATGAAATGGCTTGGGATGGGATTCAATTTATAGGCTAAGGGGTAGAGGGATGGAGGGCTTAGATGCAAGGATGGATGAAGGCTTAAGGAGGGCTAAGATGCACTCAAAGGGGAGCACATGGATTGTGCTTGTTTAGCACCAATGGGAAGGTGACACTTGTCACAAGGAGGATGAGTGTGAGAGGGTAGGGTTAAGGGTTGGTTAAGGGCATGATGAGTGGGGTTGAGTATGTAAGAGGGATGTAAGAGGAATGAGTGTGGAAGAGGGAAGAGTGTGGAAGATGGGTGTAAGAGTCACGAGTGGGCTTGTAAGAGTCTTTATGTTTTGTAAGAGCACTCATGACTTAGTGGTTGGGTTTTTTTGAGGGGAGACTTTGGTTTGGATTAGGAAAGTCTTAAACTTGTTTAAGGAATGTGACAACATTAGGGGGTGGATTAGGCTTGGGTTTAGGATTAGATTAGGGATGTTAGAGATGTGCAAGTGGATGGCATTAATGAGGGTGGGTGAGTTAGTGGCTAAGCTTGGTTAGTATGGGTGGATGGGGTGGATTAGGCTAAATGGAAGATTAGAGATAGGTTAGGGTTTTTTTTGAATTTGAGGATTTCATTTATCAAATAGATTTATTTAATAAATGGGGATTTTTGGAATTAGATAGGAGAAAAGGATTTAATTGATAAATAATAGATTATTTGATTTATCAATTAGGACTATAGATGATTAATTAAATTAATCAACTAGGGGATGACAAAGGATTAATTAAATAAGAATTTAATTAATGATGCCATTAGAGATGGCTAAATTAGATTACCAAAGTAGTGTAATCAAATTTAGGTGTCTACATTTTGCCCCTCTTTGACATAGTGTCGAGACAACACTATTTCAAAGAAGTTTGTATGAAGACAACATGAGGAAGATGTTTTAGCAACAATGTTGCCCCAGTCTCGGATAAGAAGAGGAGAGACTAGACTTAGATGATGCCCCCTCAAGAAGGCGGCGGGGAGAGAAATGAGGCTTGACGACTTCTTGAAAAGTACAAGAAATTGAGATGAGCTGAGACGCTGGTTGGCAAAGAGAAGGGGCTGAATTAGCTCAAACTCTCACTACGGGAGAATGATAAAGGGAAATTAGAGGCACAATAGTAAAGCAAGCTTAAGACTTTCCAAGATTGGGGGGGGGGAGATGGAGGAGCGGAGCGCTATAAAAGGAATCCATTGAAGCTTTTTGAGCGGGGGGATACTTCAAAGAGAAGTACCACCATGTAGTTGAGCACTAGATTTGCTATAGGACTGTTGGTTAATTGCCAAGGTTACCAAGAACATCAAGGCCTTTTCACCAACCGTCCAGAGGACTGACGAACTGACTCAAAACAAACACACAAGGATTGCCCCAGTATCACACATGAATCCCAGAGGAGGCAACGTGGAAATGACACTAGGTAACCCACAAGAAGAAAAAGAAAACAAGCAAAAGACCTGATCAAGACCTTACGCTCTAATTGTCCCATTCGCAGCATACCATGATATGGAAGATCATGGCAACCTTGAGGAGGGAACAAGGAGATTGCTTGGAAAAGATATTTCAAGACCCAAAAGGGAAGATCCCAAATCAAAAGAAAGTGAAAATCCAAAAGAGAACTATTTGCCAATGAGATGGGTAAGACGAGGTACTAACGGACCAAGATCAGACATGAGGAAAGCTATATCCTGCAAAAATCTATCAGAGAGCACCTAAGCTGATGGATCTGGATGAGTGATGTGTTTGGCAAGCTGAACTAAGAAGGATAACACTTTGGTGATAGGAGATCTAGCTAAAGGATGCATTGGAATATCTAACCAAGGTGTGCAATGTGTGCAAGATGTTGACCAAGGATGAACTAACATGAAAGCCGGATAGATACAATGATACTAAGCTAAAGAGGATGTATAAGCTGACAGACCAAGATATGTTACAAATGTACAAGTTTGTTCATGTTTTGGTTTTTTGTGAGATGGAAATTTTTGTGAAGGATGGGATGTCTATAATAGTTGATAGGTGGACAGGTAGATGGTTTGTGAAAAGCTTAAGGAAAATGGGATTCTGTGTGTGCATGTGATAGGATACGGGCTAGGGTACAAGATTATTTACAAGCTGGAATATGGTACAAGATTTGGACAAGATTTGGATATATACAAGGTATGGTACAAGATTTACAAGGTATAATACAAGCTTTGGTACAAGATTTACAAGTTGTACAGGAGGTATTGACAAGCTCCATCAGATTTTGGATATTTGATTGGAACACCAAGGGAACAAGTAGGTGTTTTATGGGATGGTGGGTGGATGGATGAGGGATAGGATAGTGATAGATAATGGATTAGTCTTTAGCACACAAGGCGCCTGAATTACCAGGTTTTTACCAAGGTACCTATCCAAGGCGCTTGAATTGCCAAGTTTTCACCATTGGACGCTTATTTCTCTTTACTATTTTTTTTTGTATTTTTTCAAAAGCTGGGTATACCAAGGATCTTCAAGCATAAAACTTCTTGAGGTGAATGATGTTAGTGGGATCATTCAAGAGTTCTCCTTCTGGTGTAGATAATTGATAGGCTCCGGAGCCAAAGGAGGCAGTAACCACATAGGGACCAAGCCATGTAGGTTCAAACTTGCCTTTCTTTTCTCGATATGCTTGGACTTTCATATTTTCTTTGAGGACCATGTCACCTGGCTGAAAGTGTCATGGGAGCACCTTCTTGTTGAAATTCCTTTTGAGACGAGTTTGATAGACTATGAGATGGTCATAGGCTTGTTGTCTCTTCTCGTCTAAGAGATCTAGCTGGGTGAGTCGAGCTACTCTGTATTCTTCATCTGAGATTTTCCCTCACAAAGATATGCGTAGTGAGGGAAGTTAAACTTCTATAGGTAATACCGCTTCGGCACCATAGACTAGGGAGTATGGAGTTGTGCCTGTGGATGTACGGAAGGAAGTTCGATAGGCCCATAGAGCCGGATTTATTTGAAGGTGCCAATCACGGCCGGAATCATTGACAACTTTCTTTAGGATTTTGAGGAGGGTTTTATTAGTTGCCTCTGCCTGGCCGTTACCTTGTGGGAAATATGGGCTAGAAAAGCGATGATGGATGCGGAGGGAAGTGCATAATTCTTCCATGTTGAGATTTTCAAAATTACCTCCATGGTCAGTGAAGATGGTGGATGGGATGCCGAAGCGGCAAACAATGTGGTACAAGATGAACTTGGAGACTTGAACTCCTGTAGCTGAGACTAGGGGGACTGCTTCCACCCACTTAGTGAAATAATTTATAGCTGTTATTATCCATTTATGTCCATCAGATGAGAGAGGGGTGATAGTTCCAACTAGATCAAGGCCCCAACAAGCGAAAGGCCAAGGTGGTGCAATAGGCTGTAGATCCTGTGCTGGAGCGTGCACAAGATTTGCATGCTGCTGACATGGGAGACACTTTCTGACAAAGTCACAAGAGTCTTCTTCAATGGTAGGCCAATAGTAGCCTGCTCTAAGGATTTTTCATGCTAGGAGAATACCACTCGTGTGGGCACCGCAAAGTCTGAAATGTACTTCTTTAATGCCATCGCGGCCTCATTTTCATCTAAACATCGAGAGAGAGTATCGTGATAACCCCAACGATATAGGGTATTGGCTATGATAACATAGCGGGATGATTTTCGGATGAGGTTCTGGCGTTGGGTACATGTGAGGTGAGGGGATATGATACCATCGTTAAGGTAAGCGTGAATTTCATGGTACCAAGGGGATTGGGGACCAACCAAGATACAAACACGGTTTGAATCCTCATTCGCATAGGCAGGTGTGAGGAGCTGCTCAACTAAAAACTCATACTGTGTAGCTTCTTGGGGAATTTCCAAGAGCGAGCCGATAGTGGCCATGGCATCTGCTGCCTTGTTCTGCATTCGAGGCACTTGTGTAAACTGAAGCTTTGTAAAATGTTGGGTCAGCTGATCAACTAGCTCTTTGTAGGGTAATAGCTTTTCATCTTTGGTTTGATATTCATTTAAGACTTGTTTGATGATGAGTTGGGAATCACCAAAGACTTGTAACTCGGTGATATTCCATTCTGCAGCTATCTTTAATCCTACTACAAGAGCTTCATATTCTGCTATATTTTTGGTGCTAGGGAATTGTAGCTTGAAGGCTTTTGGAATGTAATCTCCTTGAGGTGTAACTAATAATATTCCTACCCCTGATCCATGAGAGGTGTATGAGCCATCAAAATAAAGCTTCCATGGGGGCTGTTCTTCAATTAGGCAAATATGCTCATCTAGAAATTCTGTGAGCAAAGGATATGCATCTACTAGAGGTGCATCAGCTAGGTGATCTGCTATAGCTTGCCCTTTGATTGCCTTTCTGTCCACATACTGGATGTCAAACTCACTTAGTAGCATAACCCATTTGGCCAAACGGCCTGTAAGTGTTGTTCTGGAGAGCATATACTTCAGAGGGTCAATCTTGGAGACTAGTTGGATGGTATGACTTAGCATGTAGTGGCAAAGCTTTTGAGTTGAGAAAACAACTGCCAAACAAGCTTTTTCCATAGGAGTGTAATTGATTTCATAACCAACTAGGGTTCTACTGATATAGTAGATGGCTCTCTCTCTGCTATAATCATCATGTTGTGCTAGAAGTGCCCCTAGAGCAGTAGGTGTTGCTGATATATACAAGATCAAGGGCCGACCAGGAACTGGTGGAACCAAGATAGGGGGATTGGTGAGATACTGCTTGAGCTGATCGAAGCTGCGCTGACATAAAAGATCCCACTTGAAGTTCTCATTCTTCTTTAGCAAGTGTGAAAACGGTGTACACTTATCTGCAAGTTGGGAGATGAAGCGCCGGATAGATTGAAGTTTTCCCTGAAGAGAGCAAAGCTTTCGCAGTGTCTGGGGAGGAGGCATGTTTAAGATAGCCTTGACCTTTTTGGGGTCGATCTCTATACCTCGTTTAGAAACTATGAAGCCTAGAAGCTTGCCAGATGTGACCCCAAAGACACACTTCTTGGGATTTAGCATGAGATGATATTGGGCCAACCTATCAAAGACTTTCTCCAGGTCAGCAAGATGATCCATGAAGGTGTGAGATTTGACTAGGATATCGTCCACATAATCCTCCAAAATGCTATGGATAAGATCATGGAAAATGGCTGTCATAGCTCTTTGATAGGTAGCCCCAGCATTCTTTAGGCCAAAAGGCATCATGGTGTAGCAAAAGGTTCCCCAAGGGGTAGTGAATGTTGTCTTATGCTGGTCCTCTTCTGCAATCTTGATCTAATTATACCCAAAAAATCCATCCATAAGGGACAGGATTTCATGTCCAGCTGTAAGATCTACAATCATATCTATGTTGGGCAAGGGAAAATCATCCTTTGGACAAGATTTGTTAAGATCTCTAAAATCAGTACAGATTCTGATGTCACCGGAAGGCTTAGTGACAGGGACCATGTTGGAGATCCATTCTGAGTAGTCGATAGGTCGGATAACCTTAGCAGCTAACATTCTTTCTAGTTCAGCTTTGACTAGTAATGCCACCTTGGGGTGCATTTTCCTAAGCTTTTGTCTGACGGGCTTGATCTTTGGATCGACTACAAGATGATGAACTACAAGCTTTGGATCGAGTCCTGGCATGTCCTGATATGACCATGCAAATCGGCCAATGTTCTCTCGTAAAACCTCAAAGAGGAGGTCAGCTTGGTCTTGTGATAGGGATGCAGCAATGTGAACAATTCTAGGGATCTCTGAAGAACCAATGTTGACTTCTCTAGTATCCTCTATTAGAATAGAAGACACCTCTGGTCGATTATCTTGAGGAGGCAATACTAAATCCTCATGTTCTGCTTGTGGCTCTGGATTTTCTTGCTGAGGGGTTCTCTTCGCTGCCTTAGCTAGTCCTAGATTTACCTTAGTTCCAGTTTTGGGTGTATCAAAACTAGGTTGGGGATTTTCTCCAAAATACCCCTTGGGATCTAGCTTGTAGATGTAGGCAGAATCTGGCTTTGTCTTCTTATGAGGAGTTTCAGCTCCCATGAATCTTAGAAGTGCTTCCTTTGATGCGAACTCATCAATATGTATGACACTTGGTTGGTCCCAATCTATGAGTTGTGGATGAGCAAGTGGTAGGTCAATGAGATGGATGGATAGTTCTCGGAGAACAGAGTCTCCTAGGAAGATTTGGTCTGGGATATCGTCGTAGGCTCTCTTTTCAACTTCCTCAGGAATGTCTTCGATTTCAACAAGGTCGCGATGGATGTTCGAAAAAGCGTGACCATTCTCGTTGGTGCCCCCAGTTGTGGGTATGCCAAAGCCAAGACCTGACTTTATTTCCCAATCATGTGCTTTGATGGGACATTGCATGCCCCTTTCTTCTGGTCCTAGTCCACCTCCTTGATAGTTCCATTTTTTAGTGACGAGCTTATGTTGTTGGGGATACTTTTGGCTAAATTGATCAAGGCGTGCTTGATTTCTTGGAGGTGCATCCTTATGTAGCCAATTGTTGATATCTGGAGTGAGCTCCTCATGAAGAGGGGTTTTTGAGGACACAAAGGTGGTTGGGCCGAACTGTTTGTATCGAGGAGGTGGAATCTCCTTAGCTTTGTGATATGTTGGCCATCCATGGGTATATGGATCAAGTGGGATTGCTCCGACAGCAAATGCATCTGATAGACTATATTCTCCACATCCTTTGTTGTTGATCTTTACAGTAGATAGGGTAGAGGCAAGGATGGTTTCTACATCATTACAAGTGTGGGATGAGCTGGCGATGGCTGTGCCGATGTCTATTCCAGGGCAATGGTTTGTATATGAAGCTTCAACTGCATTGCAGTAAGCAAAGGGTTCTGGATCGGCATGGATGGTTACCTCAGTGCCTTGATGCAAAAATTTGATGCACTGATGGTAGGTGGATGGAACGGCCTTCATAGCATGAATCCATGGGCGACCAAGGAGGATGTTAAATGGTAGGTTTAGATCAACAACATGGAAAACTATCTCTTGAATGACTGGCCCAACCTTGATTGGTAGCAAAATAGTCCCTTCTGTGGTCCTTTCCAAGTTGTCATAAGCTTTGATGGTGATAACCTCACTGATCATATCTGCCTCAGTATACCCAGCTTGTTTTATGAATTTTAGGGTGCAAATGTTCAAGGCTGATCCATTATCTATCATTACTCTTTTCACGGCAAAATTGGATACCATGATGGCTATGCGAAGTGGAAGGGTGTGATCTGGCTCAACCGTGGGTATGTCGGTGGGTTTGAAAGATAGGGCACATGAGGATGAAAGGTGTCCAACAAGATTACGAAAATCAGTAGCATTGATATCAGAAGGGACACGGGATTCTATGAGAGCACTGTCAAGGATGTCTTTGTACACAGGACTAGTGCGGAGAAGCTCTAAAATGGATATTTGGGCTGGCATGTTCCCAAGGTGTTCCAAGATATTGTACCAGCTTTTTGATGGAGCTGATGGTGTTGATGAAACTGGTGGGCCTGCGATGTTAAATTGCGCTCTTCGAGTGGTGACCGCACACTCATTGTCTAGTCCTCGAATATTGATAACATTGACTGAAGGCTCTTTCTCAGATATACAACCTATAAGGCTACCATAGTCTATATAGGATGAAGTGTGGTCATTGTTCTTCCCATGCTGTTGGTTTGGCTGGCGGTTGTTGGTGTTGTTTTGGATAGGTGCTTTTCCAAGATTTTGGTTGTTGTGTGGAGGAAAAGCATTTTGATAAATTTGTAAGCCTGCATTGGGAGAGTTTTGGGCACCAACAATGATTTCCTTCTGATCAATGAGGTCTTGCACATAGTCTTTCAGTTTCATGCATCTGAGGGTGGTGTGACCATTTACCCTATGGAACTTGCAATACTCATTGTCCTTGTACCATGCAACTTTGGATTGGCTTGGATCAATTTGCTGGGTAGGAGGAAATTTGATAAGGTTTTCCTTAGCCAATTTCTCAAAAATAACATCCAATGGCTCACCAAGGGGTGTATAGTTTCTAGGTGCAGGTTGGAATCTGGGCTTTTGCCCTGCAGCTACATTGATGGCATTAGCTTGATTGTTAGACCCTTGAAAGTTGGGTCTTGTATTGTGGTTTTGATAGCTTTGGTTATTTCATTGTTGGTAATTGGTAGCTTGTTGGTTGTTTGTTTGATATGGTGGGTTAGACTGGTTTCGAGAAGGACCAATGATGTTCACATGTCTGGTGTCAGTAACCCCATCTGTTGCAACATGCTTGTTTTTGTTCCAATACCTAGACTTGTCATTGGAATGTGATTGATTTTGGTTGGCCTCTTTGTAAATCTTTACCACACCATCTTTGATGAGTCCTTGCTCAAGGATCATTCCTTTCTCTTTGATATCCTTATAGGTCTGCAAACAGTTCATGGTCATGTGGTGAGCCAAGCTGGGATGTGCATTATCAATAAAAATTTTCACCACATGGCGTTCTGGCAAGGTGCAGGATATGCGGGTGGTAAGGGTTTGCCATCTTTGCAGGTATTCGGCAAGGCTTTCTCCACCTTTTTGCTTGGTGTGGACAAGATCAACTATTGATAGCTCCGTTTCAACAAGATGGGCATATTGGGCTACAAATGCCTCAGATAATTCAGCAAAGTTCTTAATTGTGCCATAGGGGATTCTATAAAACCATTCAAGAGCTGGTCCAACCAAGCTTTTGGGAAAAAGGCACAAGAGGAAGACATCATTGTATGCCACGTCCTGGCAATGCATGTAAAATTCTTTGATATGTGTGACAGGGTCTCCTTTTCCTCTGAATTTGTCAAATTTAGGTACCTCAAAGTGTTTGGGAAATGGTGTTGTGGTAATGGCTCTGTCAAATGGGTAAGGACACACATTCTCAAACTTGAATGTCTTTGGATCATTCCCTTCTTGGATGGCTTTCAGGGCTGTCTTCATTTGCTCCCACTCTGAATTGATAGGTGATGGTTGGGGTGCCCCCAATGTAGGAGTGCCTTGAGGTAAGTATGTGCTGGATGGGGCCATTGAATATGGATGGTTATGAGGGATTTGCTAATAGGGATTGTACATTGTTTGGGCAGCTGCATGGTGGATGACGGGTTGTTGAGGGGGAGGTGGCGCATATTGCTGCATGTGCTGCGAGGCTTGCTATTGATATGGGATTTGAGGTTGGGATTGAGGAACATAAGCTGGCTGTGGGTTAAATGGATTTCTTTGTGGAGGTAAGGTATAAGATGGTTGTGAGGCTTGGGGAAAGGATCAGAGGGCTTGTGGGGTTTGACCAATATATGTGGGTTGTGCCCCCATTTGGGATGGCATCTGCAAATAATTGGTGGTTGGCTGGGGTGGTGGATTACCTCCTAGAAGTGGCATTGAAAAGTAGTTGGTAAGTGGAGGTAATGGATTAGTTGGTGGTGCAGGTGGTGGGAATTGAAAGCTTGGGAATGGAACTGATGGGGTTTGATAGCTTTGTGGCTGGATTTGGAAGCTTGGTAGAGTGGTGGTGGGAGCTAGGGTCACTTGGGAGCTTGGTAGAAGATTGGCAGTAGCTTGTGGGATTTGACAGCTTTGTGGAGTGAAGGTAGTAGCTTGTGGATTTGTGGCTGGTGGTATTGAGCTCCCGAGACCTAATGGAAATGATGGGATTGTGCTTTGGGCTGTGGTGAACAAGCTGGGGGCGATAAAAGGTTGATTACTTGGCCCCATGGGTGGCATCCCTATTGTATATTGTTGAGGTTGGCCAAAGATGCTAGCACTGATTTGGGAGATGGGTGGATTTGGAAGGCTAGGTGTGGGAGAATTAGCAATAGTGAAGGGGGTGAACGGTGAGAATTTTTGGGTAAAGGGGGTTTGGAGTGGAGAGGTATGAACCAAGGATGGAGTGGTGGTTGCTGGGTTGGCTTGCGGCATGGAGATTTCAACTTGGGTGGATGATGGTATGTTTGGGTCTGTTGGGTCATATGGATTGGCTGGAGGCTCTTCTTTTGGAATATATTGAGGATAATTTGGATCATAAGAGCCTATGGGTGGTGGTAGCTGCCCAAACAATGGGTGAGATGGATCTGATAATGGAGGGGGTCTTCCAAAGTCAAAGGTTCCTACATTGTCCCTTCGAAAATTAGCCATGATTGTCTCTTTGTTTTTGTCTATAATGGCGTTTACCAATACTGCATTTCCTGGTTGGTTCATGAAAGCTTCAATGTCAGTAGGTGATGGCATAGCTGGCTCTGGGCTGAAGGATGGCTGAGTGCTCAAGGGGGGTGAGGCTGTTCGATCTAAATGATAGGGCTCCATTGTTTCTTTCTTCTTGGCTAAGCGAGTGACGGATGGCATGAAAAAATGCTCCTAGGGATGAGATGCAATAATGCTGATGGATGCAAAAGGGGGAAGGATTTTCTATGCAAATGATTTCCTAGGTTGAGGCAAAGCTATATGACAAAACCTAAGGAGGATTGGGTTGGGGATTCTAATTTCAAAGATATGTTGTCAAAGTACAAAAGGTCTGCTTTCCTATGTGGAAGCTTGGTGGTGATTGTGTCAACTTAAGGATAGACTGATGATCCTTTAGGAAGAACACGAGATTGACCACTTGTGAATCCCAACCTTTAGCTCAAGGTGATGAGGGATAACAAGTGACAAAGCTAGATTACCCTAGACAAAGCTATGTCAAAGGGATAACCTTGGTGAGATTGGTGGATTTGGAAGATTTTAGGAATGGCAAACTTTTAGCAAGGTGACAACAATTTTGAAAGCTTAGATATGCAGAATTTTGATTACTAGCTAGATGGTATGATTCTAAATGAGATGGATGAGCTAATAATGCTTAAGGGGATAACCTAAGATGGCTGGCTTTTCTACAAAGATGACTCTAGAGTGAAGCTTATCCAAGAAGATGTGGAGAAACAAGGGTGTCTAATCATAGAAATCATGCCTAGTTGGTAAGGCATAAGCAGGATTAACTCCTGGATGTTGGCTAAATTTGATGGTGCGCTCTAACCAGGCCTCTTGAAGTGCTTCGTCGGTAGCTTTGTCCTCTGCTTTGTGGAGTTTGGAAATTCGTGGGCTTGGTTTTATTGCTTTTCTCTTGGCTGAAAGTTCTTGGTATGCTAGAGATGGCTTGAGTTTGACCTTGCGAAACTTCTGTTTGGGTTTGGGTTGTTCTGACATAAATTCCTGAATCTGCTTGGCTTTGGGAAAAATCTCAGTTGTTTTGCTTCAACTTGTTCAACTTCCAAAATAGGCAGTGACTATGCTAAGTGTGCCCTAAGCTAGGATTGACCAAGTTTGGCAAACATTCATTCAACAAGTAAAATAAAAACAAGCAATAGATAGGAACACCCAGATAGAAGTTTGTGGTTCTCAGAATGTGGTACTTGCGCCAA
The DNA here is from genome assembly GCA_028749045.1 of Cupressus sempervirens. Classification (NCBI taxonomy): domain Eukaryota; kingdom Viridiplantae; phylum Streptophyta; class Pinopsida; order Cupressales; family Cupressaceae; genus Cupressus; species Cupressus sempervirens. The sequence goes on from CM053793.1 coordinate 530,867,669, forward strand.
GGAGTGTGTATGTTCTACAAATGTTTCGATCAGTCACTCCAAACACATTAACATCCTAGATGGTTTTCTGCAAGGCAGACAATTGGTTTAGCTAGGGAGTCCTCGATATATGCAAGGTACGTGAGGCCCAAATCCGTAGATGAGACCAAAAGGATGTCACACAGCCGAGAGGAGCGGTAACCCACTTCTCCTCTTTCACTTCTCAAGGGTATAAAGTTCCTTGAGGCTTAGCCCGAATGACAAAATCTTGATCCCAAGAGAGGTGTCTTTCGATTCACCTCCCGATTCTTATACTCCGCCGGAACGCTGGAGTTGAGGTCGTCCAAGGGGTGATGAAATCCCCAAGCAGGCCTCCTAAAAAAGAAACAAGGTTTTGGATCCTAATCTTATGCACCCAAGATGGCCTCGAAAGACGACAAGGGGAGAGAAGACTCGGATGACCTTGGGCTAAAAAACACGCTTGTTCTTTTACCAACTGACTCTTATGTGTGCTAATCTAGACTTTGCAAGCACTCATGTTTAAGAGACAATGTTCAATTCCAACTTGAAGCGCCAACAAAAGTAAATCGATCGAAGAATGCACACAATAAGAAGAGTTAGGGTCAACAAAAGAAAACTCGCGCGCCCGGAGGCCCTCCACGTCAAGTATCGATTAATTTTCTTTAAGGCATTCAAGATTGAGTGTGAGTTTGTTTTAAGCCCAAAACAAAAGTGTGTGAGATTCGATTTCAAGCGCGTGCCCGGAGGCTCTCCATGTCAGTTGTTGTTCAATTTTAGTGCCCAAACTTGAAGTGTGATCGATTTAATCTAGAGTTTTGACCATTTAAGAATTTTGATAAAGTTAAAGCAAACATTCAAAGACCAAGTGAGTGAGTTAGATTGTGGAACATTTAACACCTTTTTCAAGTAGACCCATCCCCATAAATGGCGCTGAGATTGCAACCAATGGTTAATATTTGATGGGTGATTAGAAAAGAGGTGAGTCCAAGGAACTACTCAAATTGATTTTTGTAAATTTGTATTTTAACTTAACAAAGTTTCTTAAATGTCCAAAAATCCAACTTTACCTAGATTGCATGTGAAAAAGAGATTTGTAATGGTTAATTGATCCTTGGCATTCAAGATTGAATTTTTTTGTTTTAAGCATGCATTCCAAAGAAAGTTGATTTTAATCCATGACATTTAAAAGTGTGTTTTTGAGCAACATTCATTCAATGAAAAATGTGTTTAACCATTCAAGTTCATTTTTTTTTTTAGCAACATGCATTCAAAGACAAATGGTTAAACATTCAAGTTCATTTTTTTAGCAACATGAAAACCTGCAAGAAGCATGGTTAGTGGTTCCATATGTGCTCCAACCTGCAATGAGACAAAAAAAAAAGCAATTTAGTTAGTTAGCCAAAATCTTCAAAAATGAGAGCTTAACTATGGGAAAATTTTTTTTAACTTTTTTTGTTGTTTTTTCTACGCGTAAAAATGCTTAAAACAGTCTAAATCCTACATAAGCAAGCAGAGAACACAGTCTGCCAAAATACGAAGATGCTGAACTACAGATGCGCCAAAATATGAAGAGGACAAAATAGATTTGCAGCACAGAACCCAGGTGACAAGCAGAGATGTCAATTTTCGCAGACGCAGATTTTTGCAGACGTCGATTTTCGCAGACGCGGATTTTCGCAGATGTTGATTTGCGCAGACGCGGATTTTCGCAGAAGTCAATTTTCGCAGACAGTTGATTTGCGCAGACGCGGATTTTCGCAGAAGCGGATTTTTGCAGAAGTCGATTTTCGCAGACGCCAAAACCGCGCCAAAAAAAGCTGAAAAATGCGAATTTTTTTTATTTTTATTTTTTAGATGGTATTTCTTCTTCCTAAGTGCGTTCTTTAACCTGCAAAAACAAGCAAAACACCCTCACAACACACTCAAACAACAGCAAACATTAGATGGTTAGAAAAATGACATATAGATGAAAATAGATGATTAAATGACCCATAGTGGGGTCCCACTGGGCGTGCCAAAATGTAGAACCAGAATCAGTATGCAAAGAACATTAACAAATAAAGTAAACATTCACAAACCAAAAACTAAATTCACATATATGCTTAGACTAAGAAAGAAAATAAGAAGTGCAAACCTCACGAGAGAAAACACTCCATGCTTTCTTGATTCTGTAGATGTGTCCTTTTGCTGTGGATGTATGCTCAAGATGCTCAAAAGTTGCTTCAATGGAGATGGGTAATGGCAAATTGGTAGCTTTGTGAGCTCTCAATTTGGCATTATAAGGGTATGGTTGATGGCTTTGGTTCTCAAAATAGCATGGTAACTTTAGCTCAAAGATTGTTGATGAAATGGTTTGGGATGGGATTCAATTTATAGGCTAAGGGGTAGAGGGATGGAGGGCTTAGATGCAAGGATGGATGAAGGCTTAAGGAGGGCTAAGATGCACTCAAAGGGGAGCACATGGATTGTTCTTGTTTAGCACCAATGGAAAGGTGACACTTGTCACAAGGAGGATGAGTGTGAGAGGGTAGGGTTAAGGGTTGGTTAAGGGCATGATGAGTGGGGTTGAGTATGTAAGAGGGATGTAAGAGGAATGAGTGTGGAAGAGGGAAGAGTGTGGAAGATGGGTGTAAGAGTCATGAGTGGGCTTGTAAGAGTCTTTATGTTTTGTAAGAGCACTCATGACTTAGTGGTTGGGTTTTTCTGAGGGGAGACTTTGGTTTGGATTAGGAAAGTCTTAAACTTGTTTAAGGAATGTGACAACATTAGGGGGTGGATTAGGCTTGGGTTTAGGATTAGATTAGGGATGTTAGAGATGTGCAAGTGGATGGCATTAATGAGGGTGGGTGAGTTAGTGGCTAAGCTTGGTTAGTATGGGTGGATGGGGTGGATTAGGCTAAATGGAGGATTAGAGATAGGTTAGGGTTTTTTTTGAATTTGAGGATTTCATTTATCAAATAGATTTATTTAATAAATGGGGATTTTTGGAATTAGATAGGAGAAAAGGATTTAATTGATAAATAATAGATTATTTGATTTATCAATTAGGACTATAGATGATTAATTAAATTAATCAACTAGGGGATGACAAAGGATTAATTAAATAAGAATTTAATTAATGATGCCATTAGAGATGGCTAAATTAGATTACCAAAGTAGTGTAATCAAATTTAGGTGTCTACACAAACTTCTACTTAAATCATTGCATAGAAATGTTTAAACATGATTTCCATTATATTAAATGCTCCATGTCATCCATCCTTATCTTCAACACACTTTATATATTCCAAGAAATCGCCTATATTGGCTAGAAATTAGGATTCCCTCATTATTTGTCAAATTTTTTCCCTTGGCCAACACTTGATCATTACTAGATTACTTGATTGCTACTAACTATTTTATTCAGCACATGTTCTGATGCTCAATCAATAGTGATACTTGGTTGACACTATATATTTTAGTCAGCTTATACTATCACTTGGTCAACTCTAGCATCACTCAGCATAAACTTCAAGTTCCTTAATCTTCTAGTATTTTTCTTGGTCAAGCCTATACTTTTGGTCATTCTTTGGTCACTTTTTCTAGGCTTTAGTACAACTTTCTTCTTCTCTTGTATTATGATTAAACAATCACTTTATCTTTTCAAATTCCAATTGATCAAGTACCCATTGTAATTCTTCATAACTAAACCTTTCTTCTAGGTCCTTATTCTATGTCCTTCTTCTCAAACCCTATTCATCAATCATCTTGATATGGAACTCCACTCAGATAAAAAATTGTCTTACCAATAAGGTTTGACATCAATGACAACATAAAAGTTATTCCAATTGTAGTTTCCAACAAGTACTTCTCATTGTTCATTCATCTTGTTCTTTAATACCCATTTATTGCCAATAATATTATAATCTTTAGGTCTAGGGACAAGTTCCCATGTCTTATTCTTCTTTATTTGATCAAGCTCCTCTCTCATAACTTTTATCTAATACTTATGTTTACATGCTTCATTTGTAAGCTTAGGTTCTACTTGTGATATCAAACAAATCTCATATCTTAGTTGATTCCTTGTCAATACTTTATTGTTTATGATTCCTAATATATGTTGCTTAGGGTGATTCTTTGCCACATATCTTGGTGTTCTCTAATCTAACATTCCTTTTTTCTTTTCTAATTTCAAGCCTTGGTTCCTCTCTTTTTTCCTTAATCTACAAATCATTATAATTTTCAAAGAATAATTCTTATTTATTATTTTGATTATTGGGATTTTGACTAGTGCCTATTTCATTATCAAAATAAAAATCAAGTATCCTCTCTTGTATTATAAATTTCTCATAAACTTTTACATTTGCACTGTTAACTATTATTGTTAAAATTCTGATTAAAACATCTATATGACTTTTGTTTAGTGAATATCCAAGAAATATGCTTTCATCACTTCTAGGATCAATTTCCTATATCATCCCCTCTCTTGATGTAAAATTTGATCCAAAAATTAGAAGCTATTTCATAGTAGGTGTATGCCCAAACCAAATTTCATAAGGTGTCTTTCTAGTACATTGTTTGATATGTACTCTATTCATAGTGTATATCATGGTGTTAAATTCTTCTCTCCAATAGGTATGCGATACATTTCCTTTAAGAATCATAACTATAGCTACTTCATTTACTAACCTATTCCTTCTTTTTTCTATCCCATTCTATTGTGGTTTTTTAGGATCTGAGTGTTCTCATTTAATCCCATTGTGATCACAAAATTTTTTTGAATTTATTTGATGTAAATTAGCCTCCTCTATCCAATCTTAAACATTTTATCCTCAATCCTAATTCATTCTCTACTCTAGGCTTGAATAACATGAATTTATCAAAATCTTCTGATTTCTCTCTGAGAAATGCTACCCATGACATCCTTGTAAAATCATTAATGAAAAGAATAAAGTACATTTCACCACAAAATGCTCTTTTTCTTGTAGGACCACATAAATATGTAGTACAATCTTCAATTGTCTTGATGTAGTGAATAATTTGACTAGACAAGAATTCTTCTTCTATTTAGCCATCACAATATTATTAGATCTCTTACTACATTTTTAGTATGAATCTTCACAAATTATCAAAATTTATATGATGAAATCTCTTATTCCACAACTAATTGTCATCCACTTTAGAATCCAAATAAGCCATCTCAATAGAATTCAATTGAAAAACATTACCTTTTTTTATTTTACCTATTCTAATAATTTTACCATCCTTATCCTTGATTATGCATGTCTTCTCAGTGAATTGCAAAAGATATTCCTTATCATCAAGTTGTCTAATACTCAAATTTTTATATTTCAATCCATCAACAAAGTAAAAAATTTTAAGTGTTAGTTTTGTCATCAAGTGTAATATATCATTTTTCTTAATAGGAATGATGCAATACTACCAATTCTAACTACTCCACCATCATAACTGTTAAATTCAACTAATTTATTTCTATCACTAATCATATTATGTCAACATCGATTGTCTATGATCCAATCTATTTTTTTTATTTTCTACATGTGAAACTAATGCTTCTTATTCTTTTTTTGGATTTTCTTCTTATTAGAAAAAAATCCTATTTCATCAACAGTTTCTAGGATATTTATCTCTTTGAAATAAAATTCATCATTGTCATCAACAAAGAAGTAATCCTTTGTAATCTTTGACTTATAGGGCTTCCTAGGTTTTGCCTTATTTTCTCTCTTAGGAGATAGATATGAAAAATGACCAAATTATTTACAAGTCCAATAGGAAAATTCTTTTTTACCTCTAGGTTCTCTTTTCATGAGTAGTGCAATCCCTTCATATATTTCCCATTCTCCCTCTTGCATAGCTTCCCATTCTCTATCATAATCTCCAATTGTTCTTTCACTTCTAGTCAATGGTATCTTGTCCTTTTGTACACTATTTCTAAAATGTTTTTCTATTATGGTATAATTTTGTTTTAGTTTATGTTTGAATGCTTTTATCTTCTCAAACAATGTTTCCTTTTTAAAATTGGGTGTGACAATAATGACTCTAGAATTTTCCAGATCAATTCATCTTCTGATATAGTTCCATCACAACTCTCTTTTTCGATAGGTTAAATTTGTATTATATTGATAAAAAGAGAGATACATTGTTTTGGTATGGCTAGATGCCTTTCTTCCTATACTACCCATACCCTAACCATACACGTCATTAGACATAAATTCACAGTATGAACACTCTAAAGAAGACAAATCCACCCAACCAAACTAAACACTAAACCAATAAAAAAAAACACAATAGAGCCATCATGATCTCCAATATTTGTAATCTATTACTCCTTGAATCATCATGAAGCTTCCTCCCAAGTGAATTTTGGAGTTGAGTGGTCATCAATCACTGAATTCCCCTATCTCCCCCTCTTTGACTAGAAACACTGCATCAACCTAAACTCCTTTTGATGTGGATGCACCCTCCTTCTTTGCAATTTGGTGGAAATTTTTTTGTCTAGGAGTAAGCATGCTCTTTCTTGGCATGACCTTCATTAAACCTCATTCATGCTCCTTCAAGACCTAAATGTGCTCAATGAAAAACTCCACTATATTATTCCACCCCTATTATGCTTTGGGGATATGAGTGCCTTGTAGATTTGCAGATAGCCGCACAACTAGTGGCTCAATCAAAGAGTCCCCTCTGCCAACTATCCTCCAAGACTAAGTTCCCATCTCAATAACCACACCCAAAACAACTCTCTCAATTATGTCATCCATCCTTAGAAGCCACTACCTTTCCACACATGCAATAACAACCCAATGGACCTCTTCTTTCATTTCCCCTACCATCAATGTGAGCACAACAAACAATGATGCCACATCTCGATTTAATCTCCTCTTCCAAAATGTGTTCAGATATTATGGACCTAGCATCTATTGTATGCCCTCCAGAAAGGCCAAGTCATCAAAGAAAAAAATGTGTTTGAGTCATGGCATGGTAATCTGGCCTTTATAGGTTTTCATCTGAGAATCCAAGTCTAGAGTCAAGTTTGCCTCCATTTGTGTCACAATGGAAAACAAATGAACTTGACCTGCCTTCAAACTGAATATATCTACCTTGGAACTCCCTAGAATGAAGTACCAAGGCAAACCGAACCACTCCATTTGACACGTATGAGGGATACATCAATAGATTAGAAATCTTTGATTACCTTGGAATGATTTAATGTCATTGGAATTCAGACTCATGATGTGTTTCCCTTAAACCATCTAGTTTTTAAATTTTCCTATGTGAAAATTAATATTTCTAATGGCCGAACAATAGTGCTCTCTTTATTCTAATCCAAGGCAATAAAAGTTCTCAAAAATTTCATTTTGTAGACCCAATACTACATTGACACCTATATTGGCTAGCATGTCCACCACCCTATTTGCTTCCCAAAATGAATGTAAAACCTTAAAATCCTCAAAATCTAGACGTGATTCTTTGATTTGTTGTATACATTGATCCAGGTGCCATGCCTCCATGTTTCCTCTCTTAATTCCATTTATGATGATCTCTAAATCACCTTCTAGATGAATTCATTTATAGCCAATTCTTGCTCCTAATCTTAGAGCTTCCTTGGCTACAAAATATTTTGTAGTATTATTTGCTCCATTTTGCAAATGTTTGGCTACAAAAGTGAGAATGTTGCTCTTTTGGTCTCTTGCCACCCACCCTCACCCTAAAACACCTAGGTTTCTCCTATCCACCCCGTCAAAGTTAATCTTAATCGAATCATCCTCTCGAGGTGTCGAAAACATTGTTTCCCTCTTCAAAGTAGGATTAACCCCAACAAGCCCATGATCAAGACATTCTATCACAACTCTTGATTCCTAAAACAATCTATAATATTCTTTGAAAATATTAGCTTAATGATTAATCTTCCTACATTCTAGCACTTTCAAGCATATAGTTCCAATTTTGTAATTTAGGTTTATTTTGATACTAGTCACCTTCATAAAGAGCTTCTAATCTAGTCCAAATATCATAAACAAGTTGCAAATTCTTTACCTCAAATTTTTTTGACTTCAGAATCATAGAGCTCAATGCTTCTCTAGCATACATATTGTACATAATTATTTCCTTCTATCCTGCGTTACAAGTTCCTAGATCATTTTGTACTACCACAATCTTTCTATCTCTTGTGATCATCGAGTAATCCATTCCCGTACATAGAAAATGAGTCTTCATTTTCTCCTTTCTATTGTCATTGTTCTTTGCATTAAATTTCAGACTTTCCTTTCTAAATTCCATGCATCTCCTTTTTTTGTTAAGCATACTAATCAAGGACCTAAAGCTCTGATACTGATTGTTAGAAAGTAAATTCCTCCAACACAACTTGTGGGGGTGGGGGATGAATTAGTTGTGTTCCCAATATAACTTAAATTAATATTATTAAGTCAAATTTCAATAACCAATGTATGCAACAACCATAAGATAAGAAATATACATAATAAAACACAATTTTTTAACTAGGGAAACCCTCCAAAGGGAAAAACCCAATAGAATGATTCCCATAAGATGATGTACTTATAAAAGTTCCTTGTAAGAGGATATGACCATGTTAGGAGAAAAGTGCATATAATTAGAACATGTGAGTCCCTATTAGGAGACATTAAATCCCTATTAGAAGATTCCAACTCTATTAAGAGATGTTCCAATCCTATTAGGAGTTGACAAGAAGACAAATGAACCCACTATCCGAATTGTTTCAAAACTATTATGGGAAATAGAGCTCTAGGATAACATATCCAAGTGTGAAATCACCACTACAACAACTTCTTTGCCAATAAAGTTCTGTTGAAGTTCTCAACACAATCTTATCATCATCTAATACTCTTCTCTAATCAAATTTACATCCTTAGCATCAATATAATCAATTACACAATTTCACATAATAACAATGACATGTATAACCAAGAAAAAAAACTTTCCTCAGAACTAATTAAGTCAACCTTATGGCTTTCCCAATGTATAATAAATGGTATAGGACCTCATTAAGATATTACAATACAAATTACATTACATTTAGGCATCCCAAATGATATCACCCAAAAGGTCAGTGGATAATTAATATAACACATGTTCCCCTTCAATGACCTTCATAGAATCAACTCTATAATCTAGTACCTTGAACATATCATCATGAACATGTCTTCAACCATGATCCAAGCTTTATCAGCTAAATTCTTTCTTGCTTAACATATACATTATTTTACCAGTAAATTATTTCCTATGTACTATCCTATAATTAGTCTTCACTTATCCAATTGTAATTCATCCAATCCATTATACCAACTCATCATAATTCATTTTTCAATGAACCCTAATTTCTTGAAGTGAAATGTCTGGAGCCTATGTAGTTGAAAAATATATCCACTCCATTAATGAAAAGAGCCATGAGCTACTTGCAGAGAGGAAAAGAGCAAGGGAACACCAAAAATACTAAAACTACCAGCACCACAAAAGCGAACAAAACAAACCACACCTATCCACAACAAAAACTTTATGTACAAAGAGTACTCAGAAGAAAGTACCTAGCTACTCACGGAAAACCATTAATTGGTTGAGAGAAGTATGTGCCAGTGTGAAACAATGGTTGGTGTGCAAGTGAGCCCATTCCTGAAAATTGGAGAACAACCATTGAAAAGAAAAAATCCATAGCTATAAGCTTTTCAAACAGCAGATTAAAACCAAGAAGCCAGCCAACATTATAGCTCATCAATTGTGGCACTTCCATGTCTTCTTGCGTAGGTTGTTTCTTATCAGCACTCTTGACATCTTTCATGAGATTCTTGGTAAATAAAATTGAGTCTCTATGGTGATAGTCTTTCCTGAAACTATTGAAGTGATAACCCACATAGTTCTCATTTAAATCTGCAACTTCCTCCTTCAAAGATTCAGATTCCAAGAATTTGTCTATGAAGTCTATCTGAAAACAAAAAGATTCTATCATAGGACCAAAATCCATTAGCCTGTCTTCACAATCAAACCTAAACACTTCTAATTCAGGTTGTGTGCATGGAATTGGTCTAGGGCTAAAAGTATTTCCTTTAACTTCCATCTCATCTTTCTCAATATCATTGAATGCCTTGGCCTGAAAAGACTCTTCATTCATTTCAATGTGATCAAACAAAAATAATTCATAATCAGCTTCAATCTTTTCTTGTGTATGTTGATCTTTCATACCCTCCTGAATAACATCATTTGATGAAATATCAATAACAGTCCCAAATATAAAAGAATCAAACTCTGCATTTGAAACATCCTCTGACAGGTTTTCATTTGATCTTCCACCTTGCAACCCCTGTTCATTACGAGGTACATCTAGGCTAATCATTGAGTCAAATTATTGGGAGACATGTTCATCCTCAGACTCAACATGTAGATGGTAGGCTCCAACTACACTACAGGAAGTACTTTCACCCACCAGAGGGATTTGAAGATCTTTATCATTGAAAACTGTTAGACTTTGACAAATAGGGGGTGCTGATTTAATTGCTTTGAGAATGAATCTTTTTTGTTTAGGCTTTACCTCTAGACAATTTTGTTTTTCACAGAGGTAAACTCCTTCATGTGCAATGTATTTACACTTCATTCCACTTAGAATCATATCATCATCTAAACTAATAGCCTCCCTTTGTGCATCTTGCAATGTTTGCACTTTTAAATGAAGAAGAAATAATTTAATTTCTATTTGCATGGCAGCAATGAAAACACCCAACTAATTATTTTCAGTTGGTTGGCTGGTTAGGGGTATCTTACCAATAGTTCTATTGAATCTATCAATAAAATCTCTCATGTTTTCCCCTTCTTTGATCTTGATTTGAAAGAAATTAAATAGCATCTTAGTAACATCAACCACAGGCATAAACCTTTGTAGAAATTTTACCTCAAGATCATTCCAGCAAGTGATGCAACTATCAAGTAAATTCTGGAACCAATCTATTGCACTTCCAATGAGGCTTCCAACAAATAATCTAACAAAGACATTCTCCTCCTATACACCAAGAATCCCATAGGAAACTATAATGTCTTTAATGTGATCATCAGGGTCTTGATTTGCACCACCATAAAACTTTGGGAGACATTCTAATGAATTCTTAGGTAAGGCTAAGTATTGAGATAAAGAAAATGGCCCAATTTGAGCCCCCCATGGTTGGGCTGCAACCAAAGCCATAACACCAAAATTCTTTCACCACAATCAATTAGAGTCACCAACGTCCATCCTCGGGGAGGTAACCTTCAGATTTCCAAGAAAAGAAAAGCACTGGAACTTTCTTTCTTTCCCTAGTTGAGTCACCAAAAACTGTTAGTAAACAGTTTTGTCCTTCAAATAGAAATGCAAACAATGACTCAATAGGTTTCAAAAGAAGAACAAAATGAACTAAAAAATGGATATATTATCATTCTATTGATATTCTTCCTCTGAATTGAGAGGTACAGCTCCCTCATAAAAGATATACAATGAATGTAATAAATTGATTATGTCTTTAACCTGAAGACACAAAGGGTTTTCTGACATTCATCCATCAATATGGAATAAATGTGATTATCAAATTAATAAGCTGATTATGAGAGAAAAACCAGCAAACAACCATAGGACTATTCACCAAGTCTTTCACAATACTAGAAGAGAGTAGAGAGAATCAAACATATTATTTTTTGCGAAAGATAGCAACATAGGACTGTATTTCAAACAGGATAGAAAAGACCACGGGATCTTTCTCCATCAGAAAATAAATATTCAGACCTTAAGATCTGACATACAAACATTCCTTTCCATTTCTAACACATAATAAAATAACAATAGTATTTTTTCATCCCTTCTATTACCATCAAATATAGAGAACAAAAGAAATCAACTCTCTACATTTCCCTCCACAAAATAGAAAATATTCTTCTCCCTGTAGCAGTAGTTGTAGAACTCCAACCCTCAAAAAAGAAGAAGCTGTTACAATTGCTTCTCAATCTTTAAATAATTTTTGCCAAGAAGTTTGGCAACTACCCTAACTTCTTCTTGCCAAACTTCTACTACCTTCTCCCACACTTTACTATGATAATTAATTCTTATAAAAAGAATTAATCATTTTTGCATCCCTTTCTCCACTTTAATCAATCTCTTAAGAGCTTTTATAACTTCATTTCACAAAGATAATTAATCCTTTTTAAAGAATTAATTATTTCAGATTCTTTTTAATATTTTCTTTATCCTCCACTTATTTTTCTATGATCAAGTGCAATATTTAATTTGCACTTAAAAATACTATTAATTATTAAAGAATTAATTTATTTTATATCTATCAACTTGCCCACCTCCTTTTTTATATTTTCCTTATGGGCACGTACGTTGAAAGAATAATTAATTCTTTCTAGATTGAATTAGGTGAGAAATTAATTTTATATAATAATTTAATACCTAATTACTTTGCACTTTAATATTTAATTCCTTTGAAGAATTGAATATTATAAGAATGCAAAATAATTTGAAATTTGAAATTTCTTTTTAATTTCTCACATAATTGAGTGGGAGGGAAAAACTTAGGGTTCCAAAACCCTAGGTAACAGATACCTATGGATATATAATGTCATGTAATGGGATGAGAGGGATCATAGATTGTTCTATGACCCCTTTCAACCCATTGGAACACACAATGTATGTTCAGAATATATGTTGTCATGTAATGGGTTGAAAGAGGTCATAGGATATTCTATGACCCCTTTTGACCCATTGTAATACATGATGTATGTCCCTAGGGGTCCTAGGACAGGACACCTAGGGACATATATTGTTATGTAATGGGCCTAAAGGGGTCAAAGGATATCCTATGACCACTTTTGACCTATTGGAACAAATAATGAATGTCCGTAGGTGTCCTAGGACCCCTACAAACATATTTTCCCATGTAATGGGTCGAAAGGTGTCAAAGGATATCCTCTAACCCTTTTTACCCATTGAAACACATGATGTATGTTCCTAGGGGAACATATATTATCATGTTATGGGTTGAAAGGGTCCTTTTGACACATAACATGACAACATATGTTCCTAGGGGTCCTCAGAACCCTAGGGCATACATCATATTTCAAAATGGGTTGAACCATTATACATCATGTATATCAATGGGTCCAAAGGGATCATAGGATATCCTATGACCCATTAGAACACATGATGCATTTTCCTAAGGGACCTAAGACCCCTAGGAACATATGTTATCATGTAATGAGTTCAAAGGGGTAAATGATATCATGTGACTGCTTTTAGCCCATTTGAACACATGATATATCTCCCTAGGCTTCTTAGGACTCCTAAGAATGGATTTTATCCTATAATTGGTTGAATACCCTATGACCCCTTTCAACCCATTAGAACACATGATGTATATTCCTAGGCAGCTAAGGACCCCGAGTAACATATGTTTTCATGTAGTCAATCAAAAGGGGTCATAGGATATTGTACGACCCCTTTCAACCCATTACGACACATTATGTATGTCCCTAGAGGTCCTAGGAAACCCAAATATGTATGTTGTCATGTAATATGTCAAAAGGGATAATAGGATATCCTATGTCCCCTTTCAATCCATTGGGACACAGAAAGAATGTCCCTAGGGGTCTTAAGACCCTAAGGGATATATGTTATTTTCTAATGGGTCAAAAGGGGTCATAGGACCTATATGAACATATATTTCCATGATATGGATTGAATGGGGTCATAGAATATCCCATGACTCCTTTCATCCTATTGGAAGATATGGTGTGTGTCCTTAGGGGTCTAAGCACCCCTAGCGATATGTGTTACAATGTAATGAGTCAAAAGAGGTAATAGGGTATCTTATTGTTGAAAAAAATTATTGAATTATATATTGTCTTTGATGTTACACAAAATGTCAAGTATTTACAAGTCAATATCTTGGTCGATGAAGACAGTTTCCAATATCTGTTGAGCATTCAAGAGTAAACATAGTTTAGAGACAATGTCTATCGAGTTCACTTGGGCACCAAAGAGAAGTTGGCATAGAAGAAATGATAACCAAGCTCATATGGTTAACAAAGGAAGTCTAAAGAAAATATTTTCTAAGTTAGTATTGACCGAATTGGGTCAGCTAATGAAGGAATTTCTTGAATCAACATATGTAGTTTAACTAATTTATTTGTTAAGTCTAGCCAACTTAAGGGATGAATATTGAATATTTGTAAGTGTATTAAAGCCTACTTAACAAGGGAAAAGATATAAGTATAAGGTCAAGTTTTGGATTGGATATGAGAAACATGGGATTAAAAAGAGAAACCAAAGAAGCAAATTGGAAAGATAGGAAAGTATCCTAAGTTGATTGAGCTACAAAGTTTTATCTGATTAAGTATTCAAGCTAGAATAGAGATCTAAAATTAGTAATATAGTTGCATCATAAATCAAGCCATATCATTATTACTCTCTAATAATTGTATCAGTGTATCAAATCTCTTAACAAAGTTAGCTTAACAACTATTTGTTAAATCCTCTAACAAGGTGGCATTTCTAGATTGAAGTGTCTAAAGGCCTCTAATAAGGCCACTCCTAACAGGTTGATTAATCCTCTAATAGGGTCATACCTAAAAAATTTTTTTGTAACCTTTAATAGGGTTGGCTCCTAACAGGGCTCACTTCAGAAGAGTGAGAAACAATAACTAGTTGCAATTAGTGATTTTTCCAAATTGAGTTTTCATGTTAAATCTTGGTGTCACTTGTGTTCATGCTAGTTATTTTATGTGTATGCAACTAGGTTAATTAAGGTTAATCACACTTAACATCTTAAGATCTGCATGTTCAGTATTTACTAAGTTATAGTTGATATTTTAGTACTTCTTGAGTGCTTGTAAATTATTAGTGTTAACAGAGTGCCTCTATGTTAATCGAGTTTCAGAAGTTATATTTTTATTTTTATTGGTATCTAAGAGATCTACAATTTATTTTTGTGGTAACTAATTCACCCCTCCCCTCTCAGTTACTCTTTTTATATTTCTAACAATTGTTATCAAATCTTTTGGTGCATGATGCAGTGCAAGGTAGGAGAATCCCCAAAGGAGATTTCCTAGCCCTCAACAATATAACCACACAGTGAAAATACAACAAAAAAGAAGTAACAATGCAAGATCTAATACCAAATTATAATAACTTGTTCATAAAATATAACTAATTACATGCAATATGCCTAGCTATAAGTCCTTCTAGGTTAGGGCCAAATACAAATAGCACTTGCAAGATTAGTTCTAAAAGATCCCTCAAGATCCAACACAAACACTATCCCAGCTAGCCCAAATCTATAACATAATAGAAATCTAGAAGAAACCACCAAAGAAATCTCAATTTGTGCTCGCAAGCCCACCAAGAAATCTCCTTGCTTTCCAATTACAGCCCTAGCTTTGCTCCAACTTATCCAATATCCAAGTGTAAACTACCTCACATCCGGCTCTCTATCCACACAATCACAACTTCATCACAATCCTATTGTAGACTACCTCACATGCGGCGCTCTATCCATAGACTCAGGAAAACTCACCTTTTAGCTACTTCCATGAATCATTCCATGAATGAATGACTAAGAGACTCCAAAAGACCCCTAATTATACCAATCTAAGCAACAAGTCAGCCTAGAACACAAATAAAAAACCCATACATAAATTGAATTCTACAAGTTGGCTTGCAACAAAAAATAAATGTTCAAAAATTGATATCTGAGAAAAATCACAATATCTCCTAGCTCTGATTGAATTAGAGCTTGTGTTTCAAAGTTTAGGTATTAATTTAGGTTCTCTACAATTCCTTAAAGGAAAAAAAGCTGATTCCCCAATGAAAACTGTGCATCCATCCTGAAAGTAAGTCACATACAACAACCTATTGCACAAACTGCTAGAAATTGATATTGTAGGAGAATTGCCATATCTCCCATCTTATGATGAATTAGAACTTGCACCTTGGATCATAGATATTTCTCTAATTTCTCTTCAATTGATAAAGTGAAAAACCTCTAACTCATTAAGAATAATTAGTTATACATCTTGCAACAAGCACCTGGAAACCAAAAAAAACACAATTCTAGCAACAAGGTAAAAGCTGCTCAAACTTCAACTCAATCCATACAATCTCTATGAAATCATGAGGAAAGGCTCCCCAGTGTGTCTCCAACACATCCCTAACCATGAAAAGTGTAGATGCACAAAAATCCAAGCTTGATGCTCCTACATCAGTGCTTGTATAGAAGGTTTCAATGGCTTAAGCTAAATATCAGGATTTCTTACAGAAGGGAGATCCCTAAGCTAAACAAAAATAACTTCAAGGCATGGTAGGAACTCTTGAGATTGTATTTGGAAACCATTGGTGACTTAGGCCTAAAGTATCTAGATGCCAATTATATGGCACCTATTGGAACCATCGATGTTTAAGAATTATAGAATAGAAGAATCATAACATTATGATGATTGATATTGCTTCAACTATCAGCTATGCTAAATTTTATGAAGTTAAAGTCTATGATATCACTCATGAGATGTGGATTAATTAGAAGGAAATCTATGGAGGATATGATAATGTACAAAGAGCCAAGGCAAAAAGTCTCAAAGGTTAATTTTATTAGTTGAAGATGAGGATATTGCAAAATACAGTGAAATAATAAAGGCAAATGTGTGAGTAATCAGAGCTTAAGGAGGAAAGATAGAAGATGTGATATAGTAAGTAAATTTATCAGAAAACTTCTTCCTATATATGCAATTAGAGTGTAAACAATTCAAGAGATGAAATGCAATCCGAAGAATGATATAACATTGGATGCAGTATTAGGAAGATTGATAGCATTTGAGCTAAATAACAATGACAATTATGTTCCTAACACTAGAAACCTTGAGCCTACATTTCAAGCCAAGCTATCACTCAAGAAGAAAGTTCCAAAATATAAAATACAATCTAATAGTGAGGATGAAGATGGTTTTGATAAAGATCTTGAAGTCATAGAAGCATTACTTGCAAGAATATTTCCCAAGGGCAAAGGGAAGTACAAAGGAAAAATTCCTTTGATCTTCTTTTATTGTGAAGAGGTTGGTCACATTGCTATAAGGTGTCTAAATAGAGAAGGAAAAGAAGAAAAGAATGACAAGTAAAAGGGAAATAAAGACTTCAAAAGCTACAAGGACTACAAAGAGAAAGGTAATAAATCTTGTTAGATTGCTAAAGATTCTAAAATTAGTGAAGAAGAAGATGAAATGATTTGCATTATTGTTAAGGATGAATCAAATTATGAGAATGATAAAATGACACTTATCTCACATATTAGTAAGAATGATAAATGGATTATTGATAATAGTTGTTCTCACCATATGAATGGTACCAAATCTAAATTTGAGAACTTTGTACACTATGATGGTGGAAGTGTTAGATTTGGCAATGATGAACCATGTTATGTGAAAGGTAAAGGTTGTATTTTACTAACTAATGATCTTAGATGTGATAATTAGTATTGGGTTGAAGGACTAGAGCATAATATACTTAGTGTGGCTCAATTGAATAACAATGGATTCTAGGTAGAATTCATGAATAGAGTCAATCTGGTGGATGGGAAAGTGGTGCAAGAGTACCTACATAAAGAATTTTTTTTTTTTAATTTTTAATTTCATTTCCACATGTAAATATGTCCATCATGCATTAGGATAGATTTGTTGGATACAATTTTCCAATTGTGTGTTGTCTTTGATGTCACACAAATGTCATATCAGTTAGCAGATAGTATCTACCAAGATCAGTTGGTTAGCAAAGAAAATTTTAGAGTCTACTAAGCATTCCTAGAATTACTCTGTGAAAATAGTTTCTACCAAGCTCACTTGGGCATCAAAGGATTTTGTGGTAGAAGTCAGTGGTAGCCAAGCTCACAAAGTTAACAAAGGAAAGTTAGTGTTTACAGAGTTCACTTGGTCTCTAAAGGATTTTGTAGGGTTTGTAGTATTAACCAAGCTTCAATTGGTTAACACTAGAAATCATTTCTGGAGCAATGTTTACTGAGTAGGATCGACCAATGAAGGATTTTATTATTTTGGGAAATAAATTTTAATTGGTTTAAGTAATGATTGTAGCTGATTGATGTAATGATTATTGGTAATTGTAAGTTGTAAATGAGCTGACTTGATAATTTGAAAGGTATATATGAAAGGTCAAGTTGAGAATTCTAAAATGTAATGAGTGAGCATGTAAGTGTATTGATTGTGTGAAGAAGAAAGAGTGAGAAAACGTTGAAGGAGGATCAGATATCCTTGAGGAGTAGGAAAGATTTATTTGATCAGAGAGGATCTAGTGGAGCAGAATAGAGATATGTATTAGCAATTTAGTTGCATCTCATTCGGGTCTATTCATTGTTACTTTCTGAACATTGTAGCAGTGATTTCTAAATCTCTTAACAGAGTTGGTTTACCAGCCATTTGTAAATCCTCTAAAAAGGTGACAGTTCTTTTGAATTGTTCTAAAGACCTCTAGCAAGGCTACTCCTAACAAGGTGATTAAATCCTTTAACAAGGTCACACCTAACATTGTGTTTTGTAACCTTTAATAGGGTTGGCTCCTAATAGGGCCAACTTCACAAGAGTGAAAATTAGTAGCTAGTTACTTGGTGGTTTTTCCCATATTAGATTTCCACATTAAATCTGGTGTCTCATGTGTTCATGTTATTTCCTTTATGGTTGCATGTTAATCATTGTGAATGTTTAAATATCAGTAATAAGTTAACATACATTGCATCTACCGAGTTATAGCATTTTTTTGTATTCTTACCGAATGACAATAGTAACTAGTTTTATCTGACATCTAAGGGATCTATGGATTTTTTTTTATCATAGCTGATTCACCCCACCCCCCAGTTACTCCGTCTATATTTCTAACAATTGGTATCAGAGCTTTTGGTACTTAAAAGAAGGGTTTCAAGGACCTAAGCTAAAGATCAACATGTCTTACAAGAGGGAAATTCCAAGGCTTAATAGGGATAACCTTTTAGCATGGCAAGGACCGATGAAACTCTATTTGGCTTCCATTGGAGATACATGATTGAAATACCTTGATGAAGAATACACAACTCCTTCTAGTACACTATCTATTAATGACATTGCTAAGAAGAAAACTCATAACTCTATGATGATAGACATTGCATCTACCCTAAGCTATGAAGAGTTTGATGATATCAAGGACTAAAAAACTACCTTTGAAATGTGGAACAAGCTAAAAGATATCTATGGAGGTGATGACAATGTGAGAAGACCTAAAGTAGAGAGTCTAAGAGGATAATTTGATCAAATGAAAATGAGAGAGTTTGAAAACATTGCCAAATATGTTGAAAGAGTCAAAGCAAGTGTTAGCACAATCAAGGCTTCTAGAGGAAAGTTCAAGGAGGAACAATTATAAGTAAAGTTCTTAGAACTTTGCTTCCCATCTCTGCAATCAGAGTATCTGCAATTCAAGAAAGAAGATGTGAAGCAAATCATAAGATAAATTTGGAGGCCATAGTAGGAAGATTGACTACATTTGAGCTAGATAACTATGACAATTATGTTCTAGCATCCAAGAACATTGAATCAACATTTGAAGCCAAGCTTTCACTCAAAAAAAAGGGAAAGAAGACAAAGGACTCTTAGTTAGAAAGTGAAGAAGAATCAGAAGAAAGTTTTGACAGTGATCTTGAAGTAGTTGAAGTTGTACCTGCAAGGATATATTCTAGAGGCAAAGGAAAATACAAAGGTAAAGTTCCTCTAATTTGTTTTTCATGTGAGGAAATTGATCATATTGTTGCTAGGTGCCCAGACAAGAAAAACAAGGATGAGAAGAAAGTTCACAAATGCAATAGCAAGAAAGACTTCAAATCATTCAAGGACAAAGGTAAGAAAACATGTTTCATGGCTAAATATTTTAAAGATTCTAATAATAGTGAAGATGAAATTGTTTACATTGCTGTGAAAGATGAATCTAATAATGATGAGGAAGATAAGATGAAACTTCTCTCTCATGTAATAAAAAATGATACATGGATCATAGACAGTGGTTGTTCACATCATATGATTGGTGACAAAATAAAGTTTGAACATTTTGAAGACTATGATAGTGGTAGTGTAAGGTTTGGTAATAATGAACCTTGTTGCATAAAAGGAAGAGGAAGAATCTCACTAACCAAAGAGCTTGTACGTAATAATGCCTATTGGGTTGAAGGACTAAAATATAATCTATTGAGTGTGTCATAGATAATCAATATTGGATTCAAGGTGGAATTCATGCATGGGAAGGCAAGACTACTGGATGACAAAGGAAAGCTGATTGGATCAGACATACAGACAAAAGGTAACTTGTTTTATCTTGAACTTGGTGAATGCTCATGTTTTATTGCTCAAGTTGAAGAAATTTGGCTATGGCATAGAAAGTTATGTCATGTGAATTTTGATAACCTAGCGAAGATAAGAAAATTTAGGAAAGAAAGAGGCATTCCTAGTATAAAGAAACTTGATGTTGGTCTATGCAAGAATTTACATAGAATGACTCCATCAATAGTAGTATAGAAAAGTCACCATTTCAACTCATGTATGGAATTCATCCTAGAGGGATCTTGGAGTTACAAGATATGAGTTCACAACAACAAGTTAGTGCACAAGGAGAGGAGTTTGCTATAACCATAAAAAAGATCCATGATGAAGCCAAAGCACAACTCCAAAAAACCTTTGAAAAGTATAAGAAGCATGCAGATTAGAAAAAGAGACACATAGAATTTGAATTTGGGGACTTAGTGTGGGCTAATCTCAAGAAGGAGAGGCTACCACAAGGTAGACATACCAAGCTCATGTTGAGAAACCTAGGTCCTTGCCAAATAGTGAAGAAGTTTGGAACCAATGCTTATGAGATTCAACTGCCACCTAAGATTGGAATCCCTCTCATCTTCAATATAGTAGACCTCACACCATTCAAAGAAACCAACGAAGGATTTGATATAGGGAAGATTGTTGGTATAGAATAAAGATCTACCATTGAAGTAGGCACCAAAGCTAGATAAGATACTTGACACCAAAGTAGTGAAGAAGACAAGAGGAAAGGAGTGCAAGAAATACTTGGTAAAAATTAGAGGATATTCTAATGTAGATGATATGTGGATGATAGAGGATAATATAAAGAAGAAGGGTACCAATCTACAAGAGCTCATCTCAAGTGGGCTTGAGACGAATTTTCCCAAGGTGTATGGTGTAGGAGCACCTATATAAAGATTTTTTTTAAAAAAAATTAATTTCATTTCCACATGTACATATGTCCATAATGCATTAGGATAGATCATGTTATTCATTTTTGATAGGTTGTGTTCATGTCATCTAGTCTTTCAATTGCATTTAGTTTTGTAAGGCACTTATATGATTTGGCACACCTATAAGCCATCATGTTCAAGTTATCAACTAGTCTATAAGCATGTAATTAGTTTATTTAATTCAATATCAGGATCATCTATGTGTTTCATATGGGTCACACAAATAGAAATGCATGGTAGTTTAATAGTGCTTGCATAATAAAGTGTTGGACTTTTAAAACTAGGAAATTCTAGAAAATTCTAGAAGTATAAGAGTCTTTTAAATAAAAAAGAACTCAAAAGGACAAGAGATGCATTTTATATATGCTTTTTTGGTCAAATTATATCAAAGGGAAAATATATGAATAGCAAAAAGGGTTTTTTTTGACAAGTTTGGCTATAGAAACAAGAGAGATTTTCTGATTTTTGAAAGAACATTAATTGATTTCTGGTTCCCATTTCTAAATGAGACCTGGTTGAGGTCTAAAACTTATATGTTTGGATAGATATTCAAATTATCTTTCCAAAAAATTTATTTGGAGGTTCTAACTCTTTTGTATGAGGGATAAAATTGAAATTTACTAAACAATGGTCAAAATTCTGGGTATTGTTCTTCACATTTTTTTCTTGTTTCTGGCTTTGTCACATGTTTTTGTGAAAGTATAAGAGTATTAATCCTTCATAAATTCTTATAGGGTTGGAATATCTTACAAATGAATTATGTCTGAAGTCTTGAGGTGATAGTATATATGAGATATGATAAAATCTTTGACAGTAGGTCTAAATTGGCTTGAAAACCAAGGGTTTTACAAAGAAATTTGTTGTTTTTGATATCTTTGCATCAGAAAGGAAATATAGTTGGGATTGGAAAGAAAACAAAAGGTAACCTATTCTACCTAAATCTTAATGGAAGTTCATGTTTCATTTCTCAAGTAGAAGAAAGTTGGTTATGGCATAAGAGTTTATGTCATGTGAATTTTGATAACCTGATAAGCATAAGCAAGGAAAAAAGGGTTAGAGGAATTCAAAGCTTGAAGAAACCTAACATGTGCATGCTCAAGAATTTTAAAATTAGAAAGATGGGAAAAATAATTTTTAAAAGAAAAAACTACCATTCTGAAGAATTGCTAAAACTGGACCATACAGACCTTTGTGGACCTATTGGCATTGAAATCTACACATGAGATAAGTACTTTATTTTACTTGTTGATGATTATTCAAGAATGATGAATTTTATGTATTTGAAGGATAAATCAGAAGCTTTTCAAAAGTTCAAATGGTATTTGACTAGAGTTGAGAAGGTAACAAAAAAGAAATTGAAATGTTTGAGATTAGATAGAGGAGGATAATATATTTCTAATAAATTCAATGAATTATGCAATGAGAGAGGAATCAAAAGACAAGTTTCTATACACTTCAATAGAATGGTATTGTTGAAACAAGGAATGGATCAATCATGGATTGTGTAAGGACCCTTATGATAGAAAATAATGTTGCTATCAAATACTGGAAGGAAGCAATCAACACTATAGTTCATACCTTGAACCAAGTTCTGTTGATGAAGGATTCAAATCAAATGCCTTTTGAATTATGGTATAGCTAGAAACCTAATGTATGGTACTTCAAAGTATTTGGAAAAAAAAAAATATATTCTAAAGGATTCTAGGAAAGGAAAATTTGATGTCAAAAGTGATGAAGGAATATTTTTGGGATATTCCAATAATAGCAAAACATATAAATGTATGAATCTATCTACTCTTAAGTTATAGAAAGTGCACATGTGAATATTGATGAGTTTTTAGAAAGGAGAAAAAAACAAAGTAGTAAGGAACCTAAAGACTATATAAACATTGTTTACTATGAGCTGATACTATTCCTAATGTTCAAGCAAGTGGCAATTACTAGCCTTAACCAACTGAGTCCCCAAAATTTCTAGTTCAACCCGTAGTAAGTGCAACCCAAGTCATCAAAAGGACCTAAGTCTCAGATAGTGTGACTTGAGCATGAAATAGAAGATCATTGTGAACCTAGTAATTTTAGAAAGAAGGATCCCAAACTTGTTGGATATGTCAAAAGGCATCATGCACCTGAGTGAATCATTAGAGATCAATCAATTGGTACAATGACAAGAAACAAATTAAAAGGTACATGTTTTCTTACTAAATTTGAACCTAGATCTAAAAGATGCATTAGAGAATGAAAGTTGGATTGAAGCTATAAATGAACAAATTGATCAAATTGAAAGGAATGAGACTTGGACTCTTGTTCCTAGACCCAAGGATAAGGGTGTAATTGACAAAAAATGGGTATTCATAAATAAGTTGAATGAGAATGGAGAAGTTTCAAGAAACAAGGCAAGGCTAGTTTACAAGGGTTATGCTCAAGATGAAGGTATTGACTATGGAGAAACTTTTTATCCTATTGCTAGAATTGAAGGTGTTTAAAAACTCCTTGCATATCTAGCACACAAAGGGTTCAAAGTGTATCAGATGGATGTGAAATAAACATTCCTGAATGGAATCTTAGAAGAGGAATTCTACATAGAACAACCTGAAGGTTTCCCTGATCCTAGCCAAAGGGACATGGTTTGTAGACAGCACAAATCTTTCTATGGTCTCAATCAAGCCCCAAATCCTAGTATGAGAGATTACACAAGTATCTCATAAAGATTTGTTTTCAAAGAACTAATGATAACATCAACCTATACATCAAAGAAGGACTAGATAAGAAGATTGGGTTGGCAAAAATCTTTGTGTATGATACATTATTTATTGAAAATGATGATTTGTGTAAATCTTTTTCTAAGGAAATGAGTAAGGAATTTGAGATGTCAATATTTGGAGAGATCAAATTATTTTTTGGTTTGCAGATTCTTTAGAAGAAGGATGGTATCTATATTACTCAAACAATATTACTCAAACAAAATACATCAAGAAGATACTGAAGAAGTTTGGAACAGAGGATTCTAGACTAGTTGGAATACCTATGTCTATTGGACATAAGATTTCCAAATATGATGATTCAAAAGAAGTAGATGAAATGCATACAGATCAATGATTGGAAAACTTCAGTATGTGGTGCATACAAGACCCAATATAGAATTATAAATTAGAATGGTGGCAAGATTCTTTGCTAATCTAAAAGAAAATCATATGATGGCAATCAAAAGAATCATGAAATATCTAAAGGGTACTGAATATTATGGTTTGTGGTATAAGAAAGGAGGAAACTTTGAATTGAAATCATTCGCTAATGTTGACCGGGTAGGAAACATTGATGATAGGAAGAGCACTAGTGACAGAGAATTATTTCTTGGAAAAAGGTTAGTATCTTGGAAAAGAAAGAAGCAAAACTATATCTCTCAGTCAACAAAAAAACTAGAGTATATTGCCACTATAGTCAATTATTCAAATATTATTTGGTTTAAACAAAATTTGATAGGTATGAAGGAAGAGATTAAGGATCTAGTTGTTATTTTCTATGATAACACTAGTGCAATTAACATGTCCAAGAATCTTGTGATGCATACCAAAACCAAGAACATTACAATTAAGTATCATTTCTTAAGAGAATTAGTTCAAGATAAGGAAGTAAGATCAGAATATGTGAATACAAAATAACATATTGCAAACATATTCACAAGCCATTACCTAAGGATGAATTTTTGTATCTAAGAGGTAAGTTAGGGGTGATTCCCCTATTTGATGCCCACTAATCATATTTTAGTAATGCATCAGCCAAGCACATTTAATATTAGTCAAGTTGATGTAGTATTGTAAAGGACATATTACATATAAATCAGTACATCAAGTACATGGAAGTTCACTAAGTACTATCTTTGTCATAAGATGTCAAAGAGGGAGAGTTCTATCATACATCAGAGAAATTTTATGTCTAAAAGAGGAAGATTTTATTGTCATATATTAGAGATATTATTATATATGTCAGAGATTTCAAAGAGGGAGAATTTAAACTTGAGTTGATATCAAAGAGGTGGGGTTGATATTGTAGTCATTGTAATAAGATTAATCAAAAAAGCATTCCATAAGGAGAGATTAATGTTATAGGGAGTTCACACTAATAGAGGGAGTTCTCGTGGATGAGAATTAGAATGAAACTAAGGATATTATCCTTACTTTTATTTTGTTCTAAATTTTCATTCTATTATTAAATGTTGTGTTTCCACCAATGCCAAATAGGGAGATTGTTGAAAACAATTGTTCAATTGTATATTGTATATCATGTTACACAAAATGTCAAGTCTTTACCAGTCAATGTTTTCTAAGCTCACTCAAGTTATGAAGATAGTTTCTAGCGTCTTCCAAGCATTCTAGAGTAAACCAAGTACAAAGCCAGTGTCTACGGAGTTCACTCAAGCACCAAAGAGAATTTGGCATGGAACTAGTGTTAACTGAGCTCACTCAGTTACCAAAGGAATTCAATTTAGGATGTTGTGTTAACTGAGTTCATGTGGTTAACAAATAAAGTCTAAAGAAAGTCTTTTTCAAGTTAGTATTGACCAACTTGGGTTGGCTAATGAAGTATTTTCTTAAATCAACATATTTAGTTTGATAAATTTATTTGAAAAGTCTAGTTGATTTAAGGGAATAATATTGATGATTTGTAAGTGTATTCAAGTTGACTTGACAACAAAAAAGATATAAGAATAAGGTCAAGTTGTGGATTGAATATGAGAAGCATGGAATTAAAATGATAAAGAAAGGAAGTAAATTGGAAGGATAAAAGAGTATCCTAAGTTGACCAAGCTGCAAAGTTTTATCTGATTATGGAGAATCAAGTATCCAAGCCATAATAGAGTGTTGGAATGTTCAAAATGGGAAGAGTACTTTTGAGAAGGGAGGGTGAATCAGAAGTACCAACTTTTATCTTTTTAGGTCCTTACTAACACATGACTGAAAGTAATGTACATGCATGTAAACATATAAACAAACATGAAATGAAAGCATGCATCAACACATAACACAAAGATTTGGTAACCCAAAAACCCTCTAGGAATAAGAAGGTAAAACTGGGGTGGGGATGACACCCACAAAAATAATTACAACAATCAATGTTCAACCACTTCTGATGGTCTGCCCTGTTAAAGGCTTTACACTGTGTCAATAGTGACCTGGTTAGAGGATTTACAACCACTTACATGAAATGCCACCCTATTAAAGGATTTACAATAGGTTGTTAAACCCACATAATACATAGGATTTTCAATCACCTTCTCCAAAGGTTCTCCTACCTAGCTGCTAAGCTAACCTATCAATATAGGATTTCAGCATCTAATACAATTGTGAGAAAGTATTAGAACATTTGACCTGATTGAATGCAATCTCAGATTGCTAGGTTTAGCTACTAGATCTTCTCTTCTCATTTTGATCCTTGTTTGATCTGATCTATGTATGTGCTCCTTATCCCTTGTACTATTTTGATCAACTAGATATGAAATTGTTGCTCTGTTCCTCTAAGTCTCTCCTTCTTCACACTGAAATTTTGCTATAATCTCCCCATACACTATTCTCATCCACACATGCAATGGTTTTTTGACCTCCTTTTAAGCAATGCAAAGACTTAGGGTTAGGTATGGATCTATGATCCATATTGAATCTCAAATTCTTGCTCATACCTTGGATTTTTCTCATTGGTTGCATGCCTTCTCCATTTTTCTAATTGGCTGCATTTTAATTTCATAGGGAATGTAAATGATTCATCCTTATCCTTTTTCTCATTTGAAATCTCTCTAATTCAGATCCAAAAATGGTTTGCATCTTAGTTTGTGAAATCACAAACTCTTATGTTGATCCTAAGTTGCTTGGCACTCATTACATTATTGATGCTTGACATGAACTGATTCCTAAATTTCTTGACATCTATTACTTTCCTGGTTTTCTTAGCACCTGTTAAACACTGTATTTCTCGACACATGTATGTTCTATATTTCTCATCATCTAAATTTTTTTGGATTACTCGACACATGAGCTTTTGTGGATCACTCGACACATACTATGTTCTGACTTTCTTGGCACCAACTGTGGCTCGACACCTATTGAAATTCTGGCTTGACATACATTGTGTACTTGGCTTATATAGTGAAAATGGTTAAGTGTTTTGACACTCAACTTTCAAGACTATTCCTTTGACCAACATAGAGATCTAAAATCAGCAATACAGTTGCATCAATATTCAAGTCATATCATTGTTACTCTCTAATAATTGTAGTAGTGTATCAAATCTCTTAATAGATTTAGCTTAACAACTTTTTACGATATCCTCTATCAAGGTGGTATTTCTACATTTATGTGTCTAAATATCTCTAACAAGGCCACTCCTAATAGGTTGATTAAATCCTCTGATAGGGTCACACCTAATAGTGTGTTTTGTAACCTTTAACAAGGTTGGTTCCTAATAGAGCTCACTTCAGAGGAGTGAAAAATAGTAACTAGTTTCAATTGGTGGATCTTTCCAAATTGAGTTTCCATAATAAATCTTGGTTTCACTTGTATTTATACTATTTCTTTTATGTGTATGCAACTAATTTATTAAGGTTAATCACACAATATTTGAAGATCTACATATTCAGTTTTTATCGAGTTACAGTTGATATTTCAGTACTTGTTGAGTGATAGTAAATCATTAATGTTAACTGAGTGCCACTATGTTAATTGATTTTTAATAGCAATTTAGTTTCAATAGAAATTATATTTTCATTTGTATTGACATCTAAGGGATCTGGGATTTATTTTTGTGGTAATTGATTCACCCCTCGCCTCTTAGTTACTCCTTTTATATTTCCAATAATGACCCCTTTCAATCCATTAGAACACATATTTTATGTTCCTAGGGTCCTATGACCCATAAGAACATGTGTTGTCATGTAATGAGTTGAATAGGGTCATAAGATGTATCTAGTAATGTATTAGGTAAAAAGGGGTTATAGTATATCTTATTGATGTAGGAGCATCTTGGGTGTAAGATCAATCTTGCATCACCCCAAAAAAAAATTTCCTTTCTATTATTTCAATAAGGGTTTTCTTAATGAAGAGTTTTTTTTTGTGGAGGCTTTCTACTTAGTAAGTCAATCATGCAAGTTTGGAATGTTCTAGTTTCAATGATGAAGGTTCATTTTATTTTATCAAATTTTTAGTGGAGTTTTATGGCTAGATTATATGTATTTTTATATTTATTAAAGATTTTTGGTGTGTAGTTTTGGTATAAAAACTTTAGGATTAGATTTGAAGGCATTAGAGGCCCCAAATGAGGCCTAAAAACTTGATGAATAAGTGCTTGCACAAATTTAGGCATGTAGATTAGGATAGGAGGTTTTTGAAAACCAGTTATAATAGCCAATCTAAGCAATAGTTCAAGAGTAATGGTCTTCTGAAATTGGGCTAACCAAAATTTCTAAAATAAATCTCAAAAATGTATTTGGCTAAGTCTATATGTAATATTAGGGTCTTTTGGCCCTAGGTATTATATTTGAGTATCTATAACCTTCCCAAGTGGCATAAATTTTCCTATTTAAGAAAGGCCCAAACATTATCTAGGATAGATCTAGGTGATAGTTTACAACTTTATCTTGCATAATATTGTAATGAAGGCACCCATTTGGGTTAGCATATTGTAACTCTAAATTCTCTAATTCCACATTTGTGGTGATAATAAGAAGCCCATATTTTGTTCTCACAAAGTTTTGTTTTTCCTTTGCTTCTATTATGTGTTTATGGTATTAAGGGGAGCACCCTTTATCAAGTGGTATTAGAGATGGAGTTCTTGAGTGTGTAGACAGATCACCAATTGTGAGTAAGTTCACACTAGGACCATAGTTTGGGCTAAGCATGTAGATAGATCACAAATTATGAGGTAGTTTGCACTAATGTTTCAACAAAAGCGTGAAAATGCCTCCACAAAGAGAGCATGGTGGAAGAGTTGAAGGTTTTACACTAGAGAATTTTGGAACCCTCTAGAGGCAAATGCAATCTCTACAAGAACAAATACATAGAGGAATGAATCTTTTCATAGGAGATGATGAAAGTGAGGATGAAAGAGAAGGAGAAGGAAATGTGGACCAAGAAACAGTAGAGGAAGTTCTTAGCCCAAAGAAGGAAAAGCTTTTTAAGGCCATTTTTAGTATTGGAAAAAGACCTAAGTTTGATGCTCCTACATTTTTGGGAAATCTCAACCTAGAGGAATTGATTAACTAGATCAATAAATTAGAAGAGTACTTTAAATATGAAGATATTGAATATTTGGATAGGGTCAAGTTTGTAAAGGCCAAATAGAAGGATCGTGCAAAGATCTAGTGTAGGAGATCCAGTTGGATCAAAATAAGAGGGAAAAGGAAAAAATCACCAGATGAGATTGGATGGTAATTAAAGTAAAGTAATAGTTCATTTCCATAGATTATGAGCTTGATCTATTGAAGAAAATGCAAGGGTTGAAGAAAGTAGAAAAATTTGTTCAAGAGTATACTAAAGAGTTCTACCGAGTTCCCATTAGAACTAGCCATGTAGAAGATGATAAGGAGAAAGTGGCTTGTTATCTTAATGGGCTAAGGCCAAGCAATCGAGAAGAGATGATTCTTCTTCAAGTGATCTAAATTGAGGAGGCGTATTAATTTTCCCTAAGAGTTAAGGACAAGCTAAGAAAAATGTTAGATAATAAAAATAGTGGTAGAGGTCACAGTGAAAGATCTAGTGGACAGTCTTATGGAGACCAAAATGATGATCGAAAGAACAAGTATGAGGCTAGAATTAGTAGTTAGAACTAGAGGGAACATAATTCTACTCATTTACATGATCAAAACAATAGAGATAAGAGAGGAAGAGGTAGAGGACAAGGATCTGGAAGAGGAGGCTTTTGTGCAAAATGTTTTCACTACGGAGAAGAAGGGCATAGAGCATTTGAATGTTCCCAATGCCAAGGAAGGACTATTGAAGGATAGAAGGCCAGGCAAAGTTGCACATGGTGATGAAGATGTTAGATCATCACATTCTAAATATATTGAAAGAGGATAAGTCCTAGCTAATAGAAGAGTCCTGTTGAGTGGTGAGAATGAACCTGATCAAAGAAGGATCTTGTTTTGCACAAGGTTCAGATTTGAAGATAAGTGTTGTGATGTGATTATTAATGGAGCAACTACTAAAAATATGGTGTCAAAAATGATGGTCACAAAGTTGAATATGAAGAGATAGAAACACCCACATCCATACCATATTGCTTGGGTGCAAGATGACCACAGGGTCATAGTCAGTGAGCAATTCTTAGTGAAGTTCAAGATTGGTAGCTACTAGGATGAAGTGCTTTGTGATATCATACCTATGGACATATGTCATATGTTGGTGGGTATCATGTAATTTTGATAGGCATGTTGTACATGATGGGTGAGAAAATACTTACACTCTAACCAAGGATGGAGTGAAGCATAAGGTTAATTCATTGAAGGAGAAAGAAGAAAAGGTATGTAGTATTGCCAAAATATGTTTCATTGATGTAAAGGAGTTTCTCCAAGGTATGAAGCATGATCATATTTATTTTTATATAATTCCAAAAGATGGTAAAGAAGAAGTAGAGGAGATACCTATAGAAGTTGCAGACATGTTGGGAGAGCTTTCTGATATTGTGTTAGATAATGCACCTGATGGATTATCCCCAATGAGGAAGATCAGTCACCAAATGGATTTGTTTCTAGGAGTTAGTTTGCCAAAAAAGGAAACACACAAAATGACACCATAAAAAAGTGAAGAGTTGAATAGACAAGTTCATGAGTTTTTATTGAAGGGTTTGATTTGAGAGAGTTTGAGTCCTCGTGATGTGCCAGTAGTATTAGCACCAAAGAAGAATGAAGAATGGAGGACATGCAAAGATTCTTGTTCTTTTAAAATGATCACAATTAAATATAGATTTTTATTGCCAAAGATGGATGATATTATGGACTATTTGAGTCTAGCTAAGTATTTCACAAAGATAGATCTGAAGTATGGATATAATAAGATTCACGTTGGAGAAGGGAATGATTAGAAGACTACCTTCAAGACAAGGAAAGGATTATGAATGCTTAGTCATGCCTTTTGGGATAACCAATGCACCAAGTACTTTCATGCAACTCATGAATGAAGTATTGAAGGAGTTTCTAGGTAAGTTTGTTTCTATTTACCTATATGATATTTTGATCTTTACTAAGGCATTGGAGAATCATTTGATGCATATCCAAAAGGTGTTTGATAAGTTGAGGGAAGAAAGTTGCTAATAAACTTGAAGAAGTGCAATTTTGTGAAGGAGTTGGTCTACATAGGATTTGTAGTATGAGAAAAAGGTTTGAAAATGGACCCAAAGATAGTGAAGGCTATCCTTGAATGACCTACTCTAAAGAGTGTTATAGAGGTAAGATATTTTCATGGACTGGCTAGTTTTTATAGAAATTTCATAAGAGGTTTTAGTAGTATTTGTGGACCCTTGACTAAAATAATAAGATAGGATAGGAAAGAATTTAATTGGATTCTAGGAGTAGATAAGAGCTTTAACTTGTTGAAACAAAAATTTATAGAGAGGCCTATTTTAGCACTTCCAAATTTTGACAAGGTGTTTCAAGTAGATTGTGATGCTAGTGGTACTACAATAGGAGTTATTCTAAGCCAAGAAAGTAGACCTAATGCTTATTTTAGTGAGAAATGTAATGATTCCAAAATAAAATTTTATGTTTATGATCAAGAATTTTATGCTATAGTTCAGGCATTGAAGAAGTGGAGACACTATCTTCTTCCGAAGGAGTTTGTTTTGTATACTAATCATCAAAATTTGAAATATTTTAATAGTCAAGGAAAATTGAACCCAAGGCATTTGAAGTGGGTTGAGTTTTTGTAGAGTTATACACTTGTTTTGAAACAAAGGAGTGGGAAGTCTAATAGAGTGGCAAATGCTCTTAATAAAAGATAGATTTTTCTAGAAGGGGTGCAAATTGAGGTGGTTGAATTCATGTAACCCAGTAATTTATATCCAGAGGATCCTAATTTTGATGAACCATAGAAGGCTTGTACCAAACATGTTTCTCTTAGTAGGATGAAGTAGTTGTATTTCATAATCCAAGATGGTGAGTTGTTCAAAGGAAGCCAGTTGTGCATTCCAAGAAGTTTAATGAGAGAGAATCTCATCAAGGAGAAGCATAGTGGAGGATTGGTTGCACACTTTGGTAGAGATAAAACCATTGAATTAGTTTCTAAGAACTATTATTAGTCACAACTCCAGCAAGATGTGAAGAATATTTTATAGAGTTAAAGAGTATGTCAGGTGTAAAAAGGAGTGAAGCAAAATACTAGATTGTACCAGCCATTATCTTGTTGGAAGCATGAATGTTGATGATGCTTTTATGGAGGAGTATATTAGAATCATGATTAGATCATTATCATGATGATATGTTAAATTCATGAATATTTTTGTTATTGATGTCAACATAGTAGTTTCTTGTTGTATCTCATAGAAGAAAAATGGTAAAGATCAAGTTCGTACAAATAGATCATTGAGTACTTTCACTAAGTGAGGTTAACGGGAGATACTAATAAGTGTCTATTATATGTAGCTAACTTTGGAAGCATAAGATATTAAGTCTAGAAAAAGTTATGCAAGTTTTGGTGAAGATTGTTCTGACATAGAGTTTACAGAAGCATGTTCTGGTAAACTTGTTATATATCTTAGCAGATTTGCTATTATGAGAACCAAGGTTAAAGGCATGTAGAAGACATGTTGGAGATGGCATGGCTAAGCTTGTCCACCATGATGTTACACATACAGGAATTTATCCAAGTTAAAAGGTAGAATATTAATGTTATTGCTAGGAATAACATGTTCTTAATGAGGTCCTATAATAATTAATTGAGAAGGTGTAATAGCTAAATCAAGGAATTGTCTTATGGATTTGATAAAGGAAGGGAATTTTACTTTGTTATGGAGGAATGTATGAATGATTTCAAGAAGCATGAGGATAAAAATGAAAGAGAAACAAGTTGATATGCGAGGATAAGTAGAATAGGGCAACGTTGGAGAGAATTTTGTTGTTTGTGAGATCTGAGGTTGGATATTTGGATCCAAGGTTTGTAACCTGGTCTACAAGGTCTAACAATGATTGATCAAGTTGACAGGATAGAGGAAAGAGGTTAAAGCATATTACAAACAAGTATTCTACAAGGAATAGTTGAGAGATTAGTTGAACAATGAGTTTAGTCATCTTTCCCCAAATGTTATTTGGATAGTGAGTCTTTCTATCTTCTACAACTCATAATAGGGTTAGCACAACTCCTAGTAGAGTTGGAATCTCCTAATAGAGATTTAAACTAATAGGGAATCTTATGTACTGAATGTGTTTATAGACTCCTAACAAGGAATATATATATATATATATATATATATATATATATATATATATATATATATATATATATATATATATAAGTATATCTTTTTGGGCATTATTCTCACTAGGGTTTTCCCTCTAATCAAGGGTTTCCCTAGTTAACAAATTTAGTTTAATAGTGTATGTGCATCTTGTTATGGATTTTTTTACTTTGATTGAATGGTTGATATTAATTAAAGTTGATAATTGTTTTAATTTGCTAACTTATATACCCCCTTCCCCCCCTCTCAGTTATCTTGGTGGACTATTGTTTCTAACAATTGGTGTTAGAGCATCAGGTCCTTGAAGATAAATTTTAACAACATTGGGAGATCCATTATGAACATATTCAGAAAGGATAGTCCAAAGTTTGATGGAACCAATTATGACAGTTGGAAGGAAAAGATGAAGACACATATGTCATGTATGGGTCCAAGAAAGTGGATCTTGACAAAATTAGAAAAGACAATTATTTTTAAAAGTGGTTTGAAGATGAGAAAGAAATTTTCATGTGTGACATGAGAGCTATGGAAGCCCTATTGTCTACACTTCCTAAAATTGAGTACAACCAAGTATAAACACTTGATACTTCTTAAAAGATTTGGAAAGATTTGGAAAATAGTTTTGAAGGTGATGAACATTATAAGAAATTGAGGCTACAAAGATGGATTTGTGCATTTCAAGATGCTAAAATGATGGAAGATGAATCTATAAGAACATATGTGGGTAGAATATCATAAATTGCTAAAGGTATCAAATCTCAAGGAGGAACCAAGGAAGATGATGAGGTGATCTTGAAGACATTGAAGAGCTTGACGCCACCATTTAAGCAAGTAGTTCAAATGATATAGTTGTTGATCTCTACCAAATATTTCATAAAGGAAACATTACTTGGGTCTTGAAGCAACTAAAAATGAGCTTAGATAGTCCACAGAATTGACTAGAATAGAGACAACTTTATGTGCCCTAAACATTCAACCTAGTTTATCAAGGAGCACAAGTGCTAGAGGAGATTTTACTAGTAGTAGTTGATCGGATGAGGATAGAAAGATAGAAGGAGTACCCCTTCTAATAAGAAGAGAAAAATATGGTAATAAAATCTTTAAATATTTGACTTTTAATGAGTTTGGTTATTATGCATCTAAGTATAATATAATAGAGAAAAAGGTTTAAAGGAAAGTTCATCTAATGGGAATAGAAAGATAAGAGTAGACCTTCTGATAAGAAGATAAAAATATGGTAATAAAATCTTTAAATGTTGGACTTGTAATGAGTTTGTTTATTATGCATCTAAGTATCATAAAAGAGAGAAAATGGTATAAAGGAAAGTTCAAATCTAGAAAAGATAGAGATTGTTTGTATGGAAATGAAGAAGATGATTCTAATGAACAAGTGCTAGTGGTGATGAAATAGGATTTGTAGCTATTAAAGAAGAAAGTCCAGAGAAAATGGCTTTGGTATCATAGGTTGAAAAGAAAACTAATTGGATAGTGGTTGTTCACACCATATGACTGGTGATATGAACAAGTTTGTTGGCTTCAAAAGTTATGATGGAGGCATTGTCATAGTTGGAAACAATGTAGCTTGCCATGTGAAAGGTATTGGATCTATAACTCTTGATGGTAAGACTAACACTGAGGATGTATATTTTGTTGATGGTTTGAAACACAATCTTTTGAGTGTTGGACAACTAGAGGATAAAGGTTATCAATTACATTTCACCGAGAAGACATGCATGATCAAAGACAAATATGGGAAGGTAATTGGATTAGGAACTAGATCTAGAGGTAATGTATTTTAGCTAAATCCCACTAAAATGACATGTTTGGTTGCAAAGGTAGATGATAGTTGGTTATGGCATAAGAAATTTTGTCATATAAACTTTGATAGCATTATGGAAACAAGAAGTATTCTTGTAGTTAGAAATTTTCCTAAGATTATAAAACCTACTAACCCTATTTGTAAGGAGTGTGTACTGGCAAAACATACCAAAACTTATTTTCCAAGCAAGAAGTTTACAACTACAACACAGTTGGATATTGTACAAATAGATTTTTTGTCCTACGAAGACTAAAGAATTATATGGTGAAAGGTACATCATGATTATTGCTGATGAATTTTCTAGAATGATGTGGGTTGCATTTCTTAAAGAAAATTTTGAGGCATTTGATAAGTTCAAGATATGACATGAATAGAGTTGAGAATGAATCAGGTATGAATATTAAATGTTTAAGATTGGAGAGAGGAGAAGAGTTTACGTCAAATGAGTTTAATATCTTTTGTGAAGCTAATGGAATCAAAAGACAATTTTAAGCTCCTAGAACCCCTAAACAAAATGGCATTGTAGAAAGAAGAAATAGGTCAGTAACAGAAGTAGTAAGAGCTATGTTAGTTGAGAATTATGTATCCAAGATTATTTGGAGAGAAGTTGTGAATACAATAGTCTACAATATGAATAGAGTACAAGTTAAGAAAGACACAACCAAGGCCCCTTATGAAGGAGATCTAAGGTAGGAACAAAGTTCAAAACTTAGAATAGAGATAAGAGTTGAGATAATAACTCCTACTTTTAGTAAGAATATGACAAAGAATCATCCACCAAATCAGATCGTTAGTAGCAAAAATAAAGGTGTGATGACAAGAAGTAGAATCAATGAAGAATTATGTTTGATATCTCAAGTAGAACCAAAGAATGCAAATGAGGCATGTAAAGATGACTATGGGAAGCAAGTAATGAAAGAAGAATTGGATCAAATAGTGAATAATGAGACATGGAAATTGATCCCTAGACTATTAGACAAGAATGTGATAGGAATGAAATGGGTATTCAAGAAAAAGATGAATGAACAAGGTGAAGTTGTAAGGTATAAAGAAAGATTGGTATGTAAGGTTACTTAGAGCAAGAAGGAATAGATTGTGATGAAACCTATGCTCCCATGGAAAGAATAGAAGCAGTAAGGTTTTTCTTAGCCTATGCAACACATAAGAAATTAAAAGTGTTTTAGATGAATGTCAAGTTAGCATTTCTAAATGGAGAACTTGAAGAAGAGGTATACATAGAACAACCTAAAGGTTTTCCTTTAAAAAATGACAAGGACATAGTATGTAGATTGAAGAAAGCATCGTATGGTTTAAAACAAGCACCCAAAACTTGGTATGCATGGTTGGACAAGCATTTGACAAAGCTTGGATTTAGCAAAGGTATGGCAGACAATAATCTATACTAGAAAGAAATAGATGATGGATTGATGATTTTGGTAATATTTGTTAATGATATAATATTTGGAGGAAATGATGATAAAACTGACAATTTTACAAAATAGATGAAGAAGGAATTTGAAATGAACATGAAAGGAGAGATGAAATACTTCCTAGGATTATAGATTGTGCAGGATAAAGAAGAAATCTTTATTTCTCAAACTACGTATTTGAAAGATCTATTGAAAAGGTTTGGTTTGGAAACATGTAAACTAGTTGGAACACCTATGATAACTAGAGACAAGTTATCTACACAGGATGAGACGCCTACTGTTGAGAAAAAGAAGTATAGATCTGTGATTGGACAATTGCAATATCTGACTCGCACAAGGCTGGATATAGCAAATATAGTTGGAATTGTTGAGATATTTCAAACTGATCTTAGAGAAGCACATTATGTAATAGTTAAAAGGATATTTAGATAACTGAAGGGAAAACTAGAGTTTGGATTGTGGTATGGTAGATCTAATGATTTCACTTTATATGTTTATACTGATGCTGATTGGGTAGGCAATATGGATAATAGAAAGAGCACCAATGGTGGAGCCTTCTTTCTTGGAGGAAGAGTGGTTTTTTGGTTAAGGAAGAATCAATATTGTGCCTCACAAAGTACAATAGAGGTAGAATATGTTGCAGTAGCAAAAAATTGTAATCAAGTTGTTTGGATGAAGCATATGTTGAAGGATATAAGGATAGAATTCAATGAACCTGTCGTCATACATTGTGATAATACAAGCATAGTGAATATGTCTAAGAATCCAACATTTCATTCTAAGACTAAGCATATTTCTATCAAATATCACATGTTGAGAGAGAAAGTTCTAGAAAAGGAAATTAGATTGGAGTATGTAAGCACCAAAGAGCATATTGCAAGTATTTTCACCAAGCCTCTTCCCAAAGAGACTTTTGAGTATTTGCAAGGTATGCTAGGGGTTATGTCCCTACCTACATCAAAATAAATGATGAAATAGTGCATTAATCTAGTGTTACAAAGCACTATTTTTTGTCTAGATTGAATGTTGATGCTTTCTACATGGGGGAGTATCTATGATGGATATATTTATCTAGGACTCTTGATATATATTATTTTGAACAATGTCTTTGGACACTTGAGCAAGTCAAAGGTAGTTGTTGTAGAGATAGATGGTTCTTGAAACCTTTCATGTTGATGTCAATGGGGGAGAGATTATAGCATGAAAAATAGTTTGATATAGAGCATATTGAGGTATATCAATGGGGGAGAATGATTGTTGAAGAGCATTTGAAAAGAAAGGATAAAAATCTTTAATAGTTGGTATTATTGGAACTAGATGTTTTTCATCTATGTTGTCATCAATGCCAAAGGAGCAATTGTTGGAAGAATTAATTTTGATGATACTCATATGGGGGAGTATTTTAGAAACATTATTAGATCATTATCATGATGATATGTTACATTCAGGATTATGTTTTTCATTGATGTCAACATAGCAATTTTCTATGGTATCTCATAGAAGAATAATGGTAAAGATCAAGTTGGTATAGACAGATTAGTGAGTAATTTCACTAAGAGAGATTAAAGGGAGATAATAATAAGTGTATAATATATTTATCTATCCTTGGAAGCATAACATATTAATTCTAAAAGAAGTTATGCAAGTTTTGGTGAAGACTATTCTGAGATAGTGTTTACAAAAGCATGTTCTGGTAAACTTGTTATATCTCTTAGAAAACTTGTTATTCTGAGAAGTGAGCATAAAGGTGTGTAGAAGACATATTGGATATGATGTGGCTAATCTTTCTCATCATGATGTTACATGTACATAAATTTATTCAAGTTACAAGGTGAAAGATTAATGTTATCACTATGTATAACGTGTTCTTAATGAGGTCCAATAATAATTAATTAAGAAGATGTAATAGTCAACTCATGGAATTTTTTTATGGATTTGGTATAAAGGAAGGACATTTTCCTTTGTTATGGAGGAATTTATGAATGATTGAGAGAATTATAAAGAGTGGAATAGAAGAGAAACAAGTTGATATGTGAGGATAACCAAAATAGAGCAAAGTTGGAGAGAACTCCATTGCCAAGTTTTTATTGTGAGATCTGAGGTTTGTGACCTAGTCTACAAGGTCTAATAGTGATTGGTCTAGTTCACATGATAGAGGAAAGATGTTAAAGCGTAGTACAAACAAGTATTCTACAAGGAATAGTTGAGAGATTAGTTGAACAGTGAGTTTAGTGGTCTTGCCTCAAAAGCTATTTGGACAGTGGGTCCTTCTATCTTCTAACACTCTTAACAGGTTTTGAATCTCATAACAAAGATTCAAATTCTCCTAATAGGGACTCTTATGTACTAAATCTATTTATAAACTCCTAACAGGGTCCATTCTCTAACAAGGAATATATATATCAGTATATCTTTGTGGGAATCATTCCCACCAGGGTTCTCCCTCTGATCAAGGGTTTCCCTAGTTAGCAAATCCACTATAATTGTGTATGTGCATTTTATTATGGTCGTTGCTTATTTTGATTTAATGGTTAAAATTAATTAATTTTGATAATTTTTTTAATTGGATAACATATTCATGACCCCCCCAACCCCCCCCCCCCCCCCCCCCCAAGTTATCTTGGTGGACTATTGTTTCCAACTATACCAAAAAAGTTTTTCGAGGATGTTCGCATGAATTTTGTTCTTGGATTACCAAGGAATCAGTCAAGGAATGATTCTATTTTTGTTTTGGTTGATAGGTTTTCAAAGATGATACATTTCATTCCTTGCAAGATGACTAGTGGCATTGTTCATGTGGTAGAGTTGTTTTTTAGAGAAGTGGTGAGATTACATGTTCTGGCAAAGAGTATAATCTAAGATCGAGATACTGAGTTTGTTGAATATTTCTAGCATACATTGTGGAAGAAATTGAAGATAAATTTGAGTTTCAATTCATCACATCATCCACAAACTAATGGGGAGATAGAAGTTGTGAAATGCAGATTGGAAAATTTGTTGAGATGTTTGGTTGGAGACAAGCCAAAAAGTTGGGATTTGATTTTACCTCAAGCAGAATTTGCATATAATAATTATGTCAATAGGAGTATGGGTAAATCACCATTCCAGATTGTATATGGGAGTAGTCTCATAAATGCTTGTGAGCTAAGGCAATTGGAAAAAGGAGAGATAAGTAGTGTTGAAACAAAATAATTTCATGAATATTTGAGGAATATCCATGAAGAGGTAAGGAAATACATTATCAAGATGAATACATAGTATAAGCTTGTTAGTTTGTGGTGACTGATCAAGGAAGTACCATACATAATTCATAATTCTTTGGGAGAAAAATTTGGGCCCTATTTTATCAAGATTTTGGGCCAACATGTAATAATTAATTATAACCCTAAAGCAGCAAAAATAATTGTATAAAAGAGCTTAGGGTTAGGGATTTTTATTATGTGTGATGTGAAAATTGCTTCTTGCAATGATATTGAGCTATAAGGGATTATAGATTGTCATTAGATTGTAAACACTAGATCATAGCAATATTGGACTCACTATTTGGTGGATGTAGCCCAAAGTTAGGTGAACCACATTAAGTCTTGGTGTCTTCTATTCTCTTCTATGCTATTAATGATTTCCTAATATTGTTTATATTTGCATGTAATTATAATTTTTGTCTATAGTTAATCCTAACAAAGGTTAAGGCAAACATGAAAAGGAGGTATAAAGAAATACAAATTGGAGATGGTGTCATGGTCCATTTGCAAAAGGAGCATTTTCCAGTAGTACATATAATAAGTTTAAAATCAAGAATTTTGGACCATGCAAGAGAGTGAAAAGGCATGATTCTATAAATGCCTATAAAGTGGAGTTGCCTCATGAATTGAATATTTCATTAGTATTTAATATTTTAGATTTGAGAAATTACCATGAAGGAGGTGCTGGGGATGAAGTTGTAGAAGTGTAGTGGAGTATTCCAGTAGCTAGTTTAGGTACAAAAGAGATTGAGGAGATATTGGATAGTCGTGTTGGAAAAAATACAAGGAAAAAAACTTATGAAGAATACCTAGTCAAATGGAAAGGGAGGCCAATAGAACATTTGTCATGGTTATCAAAGGAGGAGGTTAACTATTTTGTTTTTCCTCTTAATACTTGAGACATGATGGGATCACTTCTCAAATTATCCCAATTGTCTAATGTAGTAGCATCCTAAGTGTAAGAGCAATATTGCATGACCCAAAAAAAAAAATTCTTTTAGTTGTTTCAATAAGAATTGTCTTAATCAAGAGTTTTTGTATGTGGAGGATTTCTACTTAGTAAGTTAGTCATACGATCTTGAAATGTGCTAATTTCAATGGTGAAGGTTTGTTTTAGTTATATCAATTTTTCAATGGAGTTTCATGGCTAGATTATATGTATTTGTAAAGTTATTATAGGTTTTTGGTGTTTAATTTTAGTATAAAAACTTCAAGCTTAGTTTTGAAATCCTTAGAGGCCCCAAATGAGGCCTAAAAACATATCAAATGGGTGCTTGCATGGATTTGAGCCTATAGACCAGGAACTCAGGTTTCTAAAAAGTGGTTATCATAGCCAATCAGAGCAACAATTTGAGAGTTGTGGTCTTCTGAAGTTGGTCTACCCAAAATTTCTAAAATAAATGTCAAAAGTATATTTTGCCAACTTTATATGTATTATTAGACTTTAGTGGCCCTAGGCATTAAGTTTGAGTGTCTAGAACCTTCTTGGGTAGCATAAAATTGCCTATTTAAGAAAGGCCCAACCATTGTATAGGACAACTCTGGGTGATAGTTTGTAGTTTTGTCTTGCAGATTGTTGTAATGAAGGAGCCCATGTGAGTTAGCATATTGTAACTTTGAATTCTATAATTTTACATTTGCAGCAATAATAAGAAGCCCTTATTTTGTTCTAGAAAATTATTTTTGTTTCTTTGTTTCTATTATGTGTTAATGGTATCAAGGGGAGCACCCTTCATCATTTATTACCCCATTCAACCCATTAGAACACATGATGTATGTGTCTAGGAGTCCTATTACATCGAGGGACATATGTTGTTGTGTAATGAGTCAAAAGGGGTCTTAAGATGTCTTATGACTCCTTTTAATACATTGAAATACACGATGATTTTTTCTAGAGGTCTTAGGACCCCTAGGAACATATCTTGTCATGTAATGGGTGAAGAGGGGTCATAGGATATCATATGACCCCTTTTGACCCACTAGAACACATGATGTATGTTCCTAGGGGTCCTAAGACCCCTAGCAACATATGTTGTCATCTAATGGGTAGAAATGGGTCATAGGATATCCTATAACCCCTTTTGACCTATTGGAACACATGATGTATGTTCCCAAGGGTCAAGGAGCCCTGGAAACATGTATGTTATGGGTTGAAAGGGGTCATAGGATATCTTATAACCCCTTCTAACCCATTGGAAGATATGTTGTATGTGACATATTTTATCATGTAATGGATTGAAATGGGTTATAGGGTATCTTACGACCCTTTCAACCCATTAGAACACATGATGTGTGTTCCTAAGGGTCTTATGACCCCTAAAAACTTATATGTTGTCCTATAATGGGTCAAACAGGGTCATAGGGTATCCTATGACCTCTTTTGACTCATTAGAGTATATGATATATGTCCTTAGGGGTCTGAGGACCATTAGGAATATATGTTGTCATGTAATGGGTTGAAAGGGGTCATAGGATATCCTATGACCCCTTTTGACCCATTAGAACATGTAATTTATGTTCTTAGGGCTCCTATGACCCCTATAAACATATTAGTTATTGTATAATGTGTTGAAAGGGGTCATATAATAATCAATGACCCCTTTCAACCCATTCAAACACATGATATACATATGTTATCATCTAATGAGTCAAAAGGGGTAATAGGATATCCTATGACCCCTTTTGACAGATTGGAACATGCAATGTATATTCATATATGTTTTCATATAATAGGTCTAAAGGGGTCATAAGATATTTGATGAACACAGGTTGTATGTCCCTAAGGGTTCTAAGACCCCTAGGGACATATATCATCATGTAGTGGGCTGAAAGGGGTCATAAGAATAAATAATATATGTTCCTAGGGAGTAATGGGTCTAAAGGGGTCATAAGATATTCTAGGAGCCAACCTTGTTAAAAGTTATATACACATTGTTAATGAGACCTTGATAGATAATCTCACCATAAGATTATATGGATCTTATCAATCCCTGTCCTTAACTAAAAAGAAAGGCCTAATTTATAGGACTTACAAACACCACTAATCAATGTTACCATATAGGATTTCATAGACTTGTTAGGTCTACTCAGTATTTCTGATATTTTATGCTACAATAGTTAAATAGTATGTGTTGAAAATAGATTGAAGAAGACTATTAAAGAGAGAGATTGTTGAGAATAAATTGATACAAGTATGACCAATATGCTTCAATAATTTTTTTTTCACTTATTTCAAACATGCTATTTTCTGGTAAGACAACTACTTATATGATTTAAGTACTATCACTTATTTGATTGATGAAGAGGATTTGATCAAAAGATGTAACAATAGCAACTAGAGGAAAGGTTGAGTTATGA
Organism: Cupressus sempervirens; assembly: GCA_028749045.1. Taxonomy (NCBI): domain Eukaryota; kingdom Viridiplantae; phylum Streptophyta; class Pinopsida; order Cupressales; family Cupressaceae; genus Cupressus; species Cupressus sempervirens. Next base: position 530,911,260 of record CM053793.1, read on the forward strand.
TTATGTAATAGAGTACAAGAATTAATTAAGATAGTGATAACATGATGCATTATTAATCTACTTAAGGTTACAAAGGTTGGTTATACTATGAAAGTTTAGAAGAACCAGTTACACAATGTTTGACTTTCAAGCTTGACTGAGTGGATAGTAGGTGCCAAGAAAAGTCAGTTCAAGCTGAACAGAAAATCAATTGGAGCTAAGTAAAATTTTATTCTAGTGGCTACTGAGTAAATTATACTTGATGTTGAGCACCAGTAAACTTTAGTTCATGCCAAATGATTTTGTAGAGGATGTCAAGCAACATAATATGCATTGAGCATCAGAAGCTAGATAATGTCAAGTGGTTGTATTACTTAAAAGATCATGAATAGGATGGATGTGTGTTGACAAGTTTGATTTCTTAGAATGTGTGAACCAAGTAGAAGATAAGGTTGATGAGCTAATGGGACAAAATTCAAGGTAAACCTTTTTTATTCAAAGTCAAAGAGGATTTGAGGATAATTTTCTATAAGAAATATGGAATGTGGGATAGATTCATTGTATCCTACCTAATCTATCCTAACGCTAAATTGGATGATGGAGAATGAGCAGTAAAAGATCTTAATTTCCTATTTATAGGAATGGTTGGTTAGAAGCAAAAGAAGTCATGTGCGAGAACCTAAGGAAGACAATGTGTCAAGGGTTTTCCTTCATCAAGTGACCTAAGAGAAGAGTATGCATTGGAATGCTATGCAAGAAGGATTAAGGGTATGAATGTTTCAAGGGTGAAAGAGCTATCAAAGCTGAAATGTATGAAGGTCAAGAAAAATGGAGGACTGAATCAATGATCTATAATCTGCAAATGAAGTTGTCAGTTGTTATCAAATCAAGCCTTGTTGTTACTCTCTAATAATTGCATCACTCTTAGATAAATCTTTTGGATTAAGGTTGACCTAACAGTCATTTGTAAATCCTTTAACTGGGTGGCATTCCAAGTGAATGGTCTAAAGACCTCTAACAAGGCTTAGTCCTAATAGGGTGATTAAAATCCTTTAACAGGGTCATATTTAACAGTGTGTATTGTAACCTTTAGCAGGTTTGGCCTTTCATAGGGCATCACTTTAGAAGACTGAAAAAGAGTAGCATGTTACTGGTGGTTTTTCCCAAATTCGGTTTCCATGTAAATCATTGTGTCAAGTGTGTTGATGAATTTTTTATGTTTCATGTTTACATTTCTACAAGTTGATTTAATAGTAACCTACAAATTTTGAGTGATTACATAATCTTATGGATGCATTCCTGAAGATAAATGTTTTATGGGTTCACTAAGCTATGAAAAGTTGTATTTATACATCTGGACTTTGGATAATGGATTCACTACCCCCAGTTATTCTAAAATCATTCCAACAATTGGTATCAAAGCCATCTGCTTAAGAGGACTAGTTTGAAGGTACTAGAAGCATAAAGATCAAGATGTCAAAAAGAGAAGTACCCAAGCTTAATAGAGATAATTTTCCTACATGGTAAAGTTTAATGAAGCTACACCTTAGAGGACTTGGAGATCATGCACAATCTACCATTACCACTAAGCATGTTGATCCTACTAGAGCACCAATAGCTCAGGATATGAAAAAGAAGAAAGAACATAACCAGGCAATGCTAAAAATTTCCTCTGCCTTAAGTTATGTTGAATTTGATGATATCAAAGGTCCTAATAGTAGAAATAAAATGTGGGATTCCTTAGCCACCATCTATGGAGGAGACGCTAATGTTCTAAGAGCCAAAGGTAAAAGTATTTGAGGTAAGCTTGATGATATATTGCTCAATATGTTGCAAGGATATAAGAAGTTGTCAATGCAATAAGAAGAGCTAATGATAAAATAGATATGATATTGTACTAAGCAAAGTTTTAAGAACACTATTTCCCATACATGTTATAAGAGTTTTTGCAATTCAAGAACTAAGATGTATACCAGGGAATGATCTATCACTTGAAGGTTTGGTAGGTAAGCTCACTTCTTTTGAGCTATCTAACTTTGATAATTAAAAACCTAAAAATATTGAATTTTCTTTAAAAGCTAAGGTGTCATTGAAGGAGCTTGATGAGAAGAAGAAGAAAATGAAAAAGAAAAAGTATGTGTCTAGTGATAGTGGTATAGATGAGGAGGATGTAGAATAGCTTGAAGTACTACTAGCAAGAAGATTCCACAAAGGTAAAGGAAATTTCAAAGGTAAATTACCTATCATTTTTTTTAATTGCAATAAGGTTGGTCATATTGTAATGAGGTATATGTTGTAATTTTATGGGTTCACTAAGTTGTGAAAAGTTTTATTTACACATATGGACCTTGGATAACTAATTCACCCACCACCTGCCCCGACCCCCTCAGTTATTCTAAAAGTATTCCAACAGTATGTTTAGTATGAGTGATCTATTAGAATAAAAATTATCTTTTGTTATTCAAATATGTGTTCTTTCTCTTTCTCTATTTTATCTCTCTCTCTCTCTCTCTCTCTCTCTCTCTCTCTCTCTCTCTCTCTCTCTCTCTCTCTCTCTCTCTCTCTCTCTCTCTCTATGGGATCTTCCACTTCATAGTTTGAATTGATTTATTATCTCTTTCTCTTTCTCCTTCCAGTACTTGGTTCACCTGGCTCAACAGTTCACTTTAATTTTTAACATCTTTGCACTTCTCAACAACTTTATCACTATAGCATAATCACCTTCCAATTAGCAACATAAGATCAATGACATCAGCTAGCAATAATTCTGAACCAACAACCTAAAACTATCTCATTCTACTCCTTAAATAAATTCCTCTACACTTCCAAATCCTTGCATCTTTTTTCTACATAATAACCATCGTCGATATTAGGGTTATAAAAGAATTTCTTCATATAATTAATTTAAAAACATAGAAAATATAACTTGCATAGAATTTTGTGTCCATCCTTATCTTCATTAAATTTCCTTCATTAGATCCTTCTTTAATTTTCTCAATCATAAATCTTGCAAAAAACTTTGACTCGTGTCATAGACCTACTTGAAATTTCCAAATTTCCATCTCCATTCTTCCCCATCTTCATCCCATTCGGGGAAAAGATGCTAGGGGGGGCATTGAATGCCCAACATCCAAACTTGTTCATCTATATGTCAATTGGTAAACATAATATTTACTAGGGCAACATTAACACTTAGGTAATATTGATTGGTTTTGGTGCTTCTGTCTCTTATTTTTGTTCAAAAAAGTGGTTTTGTCTGAGGTAGGAAAATTCTTAACTCTACTATTGCTGCTCATAAGAATATTCATTCTTTATCTTGTTCCAATAATTAGGGTTTTATCATGAAAATTGATATTGCAAAAGCCTATGACAGAGTGGAATGGGCTTTTCTTGTTAAGATTTTATTGTCCTTTGGCTTTAGTCATAGTCTAGTGAGGGAAACTTTTCAGTTGATTTCTACTACTTCAATTTCAGTTCTAGTGAATGCGTGTTCCTTTGAATTCTTTAGCCTTTCTAGGGGTTATAGATAGGGAGACCCTTTATCCCCTATTCTATTTACTATTATGGATGATTGTTTGGGGAGATATATTGGGAAAATAGTTTTGCAAGGGGATATTAAAGGTCTGTAGCCTTCTTCTTAGCCTCTTACTTATTCTCATGGTCAATTTTTTTATGACACCATTTTCATGAGGAAATTTGAAGTCAAGGAAGCTATAAATATCAAAAAAGCCCTTAGCCTATGCTTTTCTACTTTAGGTTAGTTTTTTATTAATACCCCAGTTTTAAGACATAACAACATTGCTAAAATTCTAGGGTGCTCAATAGGATCTTTTCCTTGTATTTACTTGGGTCTCCCTTTATGACCTAAAGCTTCAGATTCTTTTTGGGAAGATCTCATTAAGAATCTTAATAAGAATCTTTTTGGATGGAAGGGTAACCTTTTGAGTCAAGCTAGCAAAATTACCCTCCTTAAAGCTTGTCTCCAAAGCATCCCCACTTATGCTTTAAGTCTCTTTAGAATTCCAACAAAATTTGCAAATACTATTGATAAAATCCAAAGGAATTTTCTCTGGTCTAGCACTAAGGAAAGGAAGAGAATGGCTATGATAGCTTGGGATCAAATTTGTAAGCCTATTAGGGAAGGTGGTTTGGGAATCAAGTTAGTGCAAAGTACAAATAGAGCTCTTTTAGCCAAATAGGGATGGAGAGTGTATCATGATGATAAGGAATGGAGTATTATATGGAAACATAAGTATCTTCTTAATGCTCCTTCTTTATCTAATTTTCCGTCATCTCCTGATGTTCTTTTCCCTTCTTCTATTTGGGGGGTTGTGCAGGGAACTAAGAACATCTTAAGTAAAGGATGTTCATGGAAAGTTGGAAATTGGAAAAAGGTTAGATTCTGAGAAGATTTTTGGATACTAGATTGAGGAATTTGAGGATAGGACCCATATTGATAAATGCAAGCAATTGTATGGGACTCTTGCGGGACATTACTAGTATAATAATAGTTGGGTTAGCCTTGTTGATGCTAACCAAATTTTTCATAATATCTAGATTATGTTGAATGTATTTTCTTTATATCCCCTTAGGGAGGATAAGATGATATGGAGTTCTGATGTTAGTGACCATTTCAAGTTTCCTCTATATTCAAATCTAAGGAGAAAGGTAATTGTCCTTTATGGACTAGAGCTTGGATAAAAGGTCTTATACCAAAAATAAATATCTTTTATTGGATCTTGCTTTAGAATAAAATTCTTACTAAGGATAATTTGCATAAGAGAGACATTAATGTGGTTAATAGGTGTAGCCCATGTAAAGAAGGTTATGAAGATAGAGATCACTTGTCCTTAAATTGTACTTATAGTCAACAAGTATGGAGTTCTATTCTCAACTTCTGGAATATCACTTGGGTCCACCAAAATAATATAGATCATTGTTTTAAGAGTTGGATTTGCCCACCTAAGGATAATGATGTTGATTTATTGTGGAAAATTACTCTTCCCCATCTCTGGTGGGGTATCTAGAAAGAAAGAAATAACAAAATCTTTAGAAATAAAGAAATGCCAGAGTGGGTGTTTGGCCAAAACATTTTCATGGCAATAAAGGAAAACTTCAATTCCTAGAGAAAGTGTAATGAAGATTTTCAAATTGGCAATCCAATGTTTTCTAAAGGTTCTAATATGAAGAAAGAAGATCCAAGAATGAATACCAAATGGAAGGCTCCTCCTATGGGATGGATTAAAGGGAATTTTTATGGTGCTGCAAAAGGAAACCCTAGCAAAGTGGGCTATGGAGGGGTTTTGAGGGATCATGCAGGTAATATTATAGATGCCATTGTTATACCTATTGGCATTTCTAATAGTCATAAAGTTGAAGCTACTACAGCTTTGTATACGATGAGGTTAGTAGTAGAAACTAGTTTTTGGTATCTCTGGATGGAAGGAGATTCCTTGAACATTGTAGATATGATTAATGGTAAAATCTCGATCACTTGGTTTATCGAAGCTAGTATAATGGAAATTAAATCCTTAATGGATAAATTTGAGAAAGTCTTTATATCTCATTCTTTTTGTGAAGGAAATGTTGTGGCTAACTGGATTGGTAACTAGGCTATCCAATGGGAGTGTAAGATGACATGGCATGATGACCTAAGTAGGAGCATGGATCTAAAATATCTTATTAATCATGATAGAACTCACACAATGGGGAGAAATATTTACTAATATTAGCAATTTAATGATAAATGGAAGTGGGTTTACAGAAGCTAGTGGTATTTTTCTGAGAAAGTACATAAATGTGATTATTATCTTAGCTTGGCACGTGTGTGTTTTAATGAGTTCCTTAGTTGTTTTAATGAGCACCTTAGCTTTTCTTAATTCTTTGCATCTACCTTTCTATTGCTCAACTTTAGCATTTCACAGAGAAACACAGTTTTCAGAAATGGGTGGGGAACCAAGAAAATAGGAACCAAAGAATTGTAAAGCATGGAAGGCCAAAGCATCTATTTCATAGATTCTTCAGAAGGGCAGTGTTACCACTTGCTTGGACTTCCTTCATGGCTACAAACCACATTTCACAGAGGCATTCCTCAAAAATTGTATCAAGGATAGGGTTTCCATGCATGGGGTAACAGTTCATTTGTTTGAAGATTTTATTGCCAAGGTTACAAGACTTCCTAAGGATGGCATAAAATTTAGTAAAGAAACTAGTATTTCCAATGTTGCATTTAAGAAATTTCTGAAGACTAATGAGGAGGAAAAGAATCTAGAGAAGAATGGAGACTTTTATGAGCTGGGTCAAATAAAAGTCGTCTAGTAGGATGTTCTATCTTGCATCCATAAGTATTTCATTTTAGATGGTAGGGAAAAGTGTGTTCATAAATTTCATTTTGTGTTCTTGAATCATTTTCAATATAAAGATAGGATCTCATTTCCTTTCTCTTTGAGATTTTCTTTGCTTCAAAATCGTCAAGCCCATAGGAAAAAAGAGTCCCGTCTGATTTTACATGAAGGGATTATCCTTTTAATTGAGAATTAATATAAGAACAAGGCTATTGTTTCTTCCCCTCCCTCTGAGAAAAAGAAGGGCTCTGTTAGTGAAACTTACTCTAGGAAGAGTAAGGGTGAGGAAGGGGTTAGTGTGAGAAAGAGGAGTCTAAAGCAAGAAACACCTTAGAAAAATGCAAAGGAGATTACTGAGTCTAAAAATTCAAACAATAATGATGATAAGAATATGGAGGATGAGGATAATATGGATGTGGGAGGCTTTAGTTCAAATCTATAGGGTTACCTTGGCAACAAGTGCTAGACTAGTAAGGATGAGGCTAAGGAAAGTAATGACAAAAATACAGGGTCAGATAATGTTGGAGAAGAGGATAAAAACCAAAGTGAGAAAACCTAGAGAGTGAGGGAGAAAATGAAGAAATGGCAAAGGAAAAGGAGGACCTCACTAGTAAGGGTGCTATGAATGTAGAGGAAGAAACAAGGAAAGAGAAGAATAAGTCTACTGGTAAGGAAGAAATAGGGAAGGAGAAAGGTGAATCTAGTGGTAAGGACACTATGCTTTCTTTCCTTCATACTTCTAAGCTTAAGGCTCACTCCTCTCTCCAAGGTGACTCCTAGATGTACAATGAGTAATGAATTTGAAAAGAAAAGTGGGAAATATGTAGTAGGACCAAGAAGCTAACTAAGTAAAGATCATTTAGATGGAAGTTTAGGTTGGTAATATCCTAACTAAGCTAAAGGAATATGAATATAAACTCTTCCTTTTGATTAGAGTGAGTGGAAATAAGATGGAGTGGGTCACTTCAAGCATTTTTGTAGCTGCTACCAACTTAGGAAAGAGAAATAATGAGGAAATCATGTCTCCTAGCGGACCAAGAAAAAGGACAAGATAGAGCTCAAGAAAGAAGGCGACTGAGGTAATTGGGGGATCTATTGCTAATACCATCCAAAGCACTATAGAGGTGGGAAAGGAGGTGGTGAAAATGATCAAAGAGCTACAATAGTAGCTAGTGGTGTTTCTAGTAATTGCTCTCTATTCTGGTGGTGGTTCCACTAACTAGTCTCTGGTCTAGGTTTTTTATCTAGTTTTTGTTCATTTGGTTCAAACACTAGGTTCCAGGTCCTTGTAAAAATTGGTTTCATTTTATGCTCTATTTTGTGGTTTTAGGTCCCTATAAAACCTAATTTTGTAACTATAATACTGTAGGTTTCAAGTCCTTGTAAAACCTAGTTGTGCTTACTAGATTATCTTTTTCTATTCTGTTAAGGGTTTTGGGTCCCTTCAAAACTAGTTTTTACCTTAATCTAAAATATTGAAATTTTGACACCACCTAAGTTTTTTGTCAAAATTTTGATATTTTTGGGGATATAAACAAAACAAAAAAGAAAAATGAAACTTCATTTATTCACGTGGCAAAGTACGGGCAAGAGGGCTCAGTGGCATGATGAAGATCTGTTCATCACCGTTCAAGGTAAAAAATTCTTTCATCTATGGTGTAAAAATGAGGAGGATTAAAACCCTTATGCATTTGGTTACTTAGTAGTATTAAACCCTCAATTATTTCATTTCTTAGCACATTTGGAATGTATAATCTACGTTGTTTATTTTTCTAACTCACGTGAGATCTTTCACTCCCAAGACCATGGTTCATTTGAATCCTATATTTTTTGAATTCCCCAATTCTCGCTAGATCTTCTTTCCCTACAACTATTGTGGTGTTTTTCCTTTCCTTGATTTCTATCATATCCCTAAAATCATACAAGAATTTGTCACTATACAATTTTATAGTCATGCATGTCTCTCAAGATTGTGACCATAATTTCATACATCAACAAAAATCAAGCCAGTGACAGAAATGGCATCTTCTTATAGGTCAAAGTTATACTTACAAGGCCACCTTTGAAAAAAAAAATTTATAGGTTGTCATTATACTTTAGAAGCACAAAATAAAAGGAAAGGATGTACAAGCAATGGGAATTTGTCATTCTCCAATTTCATGCTTTGCTTAACCATCAAATGGTTAAACTCGTTTGATAGAAAATATGTTAGGTTTAAACTCAATATCTCCTACTCACATGAAAAATATCTTAGCATTACAAAAATGACTCATTTATCCACATAATACTAAAAATTTACATTTCACCTGTAAATAGTGTCAACATTCAAGCATTCATGTCCTTCCTTCCACTATTATGAAAAGGATTTAGACAACTAGAAATGCTACCTTAGATAATGACAACATAAAATCAACCTCATGAAAGACTATAGAAAAAAAATGAATGATGTCATAAGCCCTTAGAAAAGACAAAAAAAATTGAATTCATTTTGCAATTATCCATTAGGCTCTAAATCATTGAAAGACTTGAGTAAAATAAGAAAAGTTTTTAAAAAAAAGATTCAAACATGCATATAGATTTCTCTGAAGATCTTTTCATTTGTAGTATTTTCAATTATTATTTGAAATAGTGTTATCATGAATAGGCCATAGATGTATCATGTTAAGGATAGACCCTGTTACCAGTTCAAGATGCATTCATGCATGGATACCAAAATATTGTTAGAAACCAAGATGAGTTTTAGACAACTTGTTCAATTTACTCTATTTTATCTTAGATTATTTCTTCTAAAAAATAACCTCATCTTGTTCTCACTCACTCTCACTTTAAAATCCAAACTTATCTCTACTTCTTTTAATGTAGAGAATATATAATTTTTTACACTAGTGGACATTGACATGATTTTAAGTTAATCATTTATTACTTTAATTAGTTCCAATATACTTGTTGACAATTTTATCACAGGGACTCCCATTTTGAACTTTACATCATTCTATGTATGATTTATTAAGGGTGATGAACTTTTTCATAATGTTTGTCTATGACTTAGTAGGGTGGCATGATTTGATTCAATGACTGAAAACTATTATTGTGTTGGATTTTGACATGCTTTATTTTCAGAAGGCAATGTGTGCTTTTGCACATCAATGGGGGAGAAGGACTAGGAACAGTCAATATAGGGGCTCTTGATACATTTCTATTAGATTTATGAACCCTTCCCAAAAGGTACATTTTTTTTTTCTCTAGGAGTTACTTACTGAACTTAATCAATTTTAATCAAGTTGATATGCTTTAATTTATGGATAGGAATGCCTGCTAATGCTCAATCAAGTCAAAATGCCTTTTTGGATATATGTAGCCACAAGTTGGTTTCAATAGAAAAGAGAACATGATGCTTATTATTAATTTTGATATCTTTTCTATATTGCAAAAGATTCTATATTGTTATAATTGATTGACTAGTATATATAGTGAATAAATTTTCTATAGTGGCATAATCTAGGGCTTTGTCTACATCTAGTTCAAAATTGTAGAGATGGCACTTTGAAAGTAATTGTCTTGGCATATGTCAATGATGAAAACCTATGAATTGAAATGCCAACTAAAATTCCTTGATTGTGTACACTAGTGTACTTTGACATGCTTTTAATTTTATCCTTTATTACTTTCATCAATTCCAACATACTTGTTGAACTTTATGTTGATGACCCTTCATTCTCTAGTTTTAATATACATTTTCCTTCTGCCCTTGATATATAGGAAAGTGATCATAGAATGAAGTTATATATTTTTCCATTAATGAAAATATAGATTATTGACATGGTCATTTGGTTAGATAATAACTTTTGAATGGAATTCATTCATGAAAAATGCCTAAGTATAGAGCAAGAACAAGTATATAGTTAGATAGTTTTGGTTAGCAAACACAATACTTTTTAGAATTGGCTCAAATTTTTGATATATGTAATATTTATAGTGTATGAATGCTTAAAATATTGTCTTCTATGTTAGTGTGTTAATTATCACATATTTTGGGTGAATAGAGTAAAAATAATAGACTATAGCAGTTGTTCAGGACAATTTTGGAGATCAGGCAAATTGGCCTATCTAATTGAATTGCTTAATAAATTCAATTTCTTGGTATAGTAGGGTTGATATAGTATATGTTAACCCTTGGGTAGCATAATTTTATATTTCACATTAGATTTTGTTCTACAAATTTTGTGAAGAGCTTTTGTTAGTCGGATATAAAGATTAGTTTTTGTATGTGAGCATACATTATGATCTTGTGATCAATGTGTCTTGATCTTAACCTAATCTTGCCAAGACCATCCATACCTTTACTTAGATTTATAGTAGCAACATATTTCAAGTGGAAACATACATAAACAAAAAAAACAAAAAAATCAATACCAATTTATAATAGTGTTCAAAATCAATGCCAATATTTATATTGTATAATTCATTCAATTTGTTTAGATGTCATCTTTACTAAAGAAATAGTAATATTTAATTATTTAATTATTATCGATTATATACAAGATACCACTAATGCTTGTATATTTATATTTGATATAATTTTATAGCCCAAATATTTTCTTGCAAAGAAAGTCCATGCCTAACAATATGAACTCAGAACAAAACAAGGTGACAGTTGCTAGATTGTCATCTTAGTTCAAAAGTAATAGTGATGGAAAATGTTATTTTCCTTGAAAAAAATTCAAGGGCTTAAAGAATCAAAGAATTCTAATCACAATATCTTAAAGATATTGTAGGTAACATGACCACATTGAACAGGGAAAGGATTTTCATCCTTTGGTGAATGTGGATTTCAAACCGGTGGAACATGGAGGTGTGAATATTGAAGTAGATGGTAATGCTCCCATGAAATAATATGATCCTTTGGTAGAGAACACAATTGAAGATGTTGGTATTGGTGCAGCCGATAATGTGCCAAAGAAAAGGATTGAAGAAGATGTTACTAGCTCAACTAATGAAGATGATGATAGTCGTGCATCTAATGATAATAATGAAGAGAACCTTGATATACCTATAATTGAAAAGGAATACAAGCCCTTATACCAAGGATCCCAAACAACACTTCCCTCCATTGTATTGTTGCTAGTAAACTTCAAGGTTATGTATGGTATATCCAATGTAGCAATCTCATGTATGCTAAGGTATAGTGTTATTTTTCTCATCTTCTATGTTAGCATACCATTAATATTCTTTATATTAAAAAAAAAATTCCATAGGTTGATAGGTGAGTGTTTGTTACCACCATCAAACATTCTAGCTTGCTCTTATCAAGAATTATCAACCATTATGAAATATATTGAAATGGAATATCAAACAATACATGCATGTCCCAATGATCATATTATATATCATAAACAACATGAATTTTTAATAGAATGCCCCAATTGTTACATTAGTAGATATTGATCAGATAAAATAACCAAAAAGGTTTTTCACAAGGTTCTTCGGTGCATTCCCATTATTCCACGTCTGTAATGATTATTCAAGTGTACTAGCTTGGCACTATTTATGGATTACCATGCAAGCAATAGAAGTCAAAATAAAATTATGTGAATGTCTATGGATGGTTTCACATTTAAGGACATAGAAGATAGGTGGCCAATATTTAAAGAAGAACCTTGTAATATGAAGCTTTCATTGGCAATAGATGGTGTCAATCCATTTGGACAAATGAGATCTATTTACTCGGTCTAGCCTATTTTTTTTATTAACATTAACATTCCTACTTGGATGTCCATAAAGAGGGAGAAAATAATGTTGAAAATGATTTTACTAGACATTTTTCTATTTAATATTCATCTAAATTAATTTATAAACATAGTATCAAAATGGTCGTAATAATTATATTTTGTTTATGTTCATTCAACTAGGTAAGTACCAAGTGAAAGATATGAATGTATATATTGAGCCCTTGATTGATGAGTTGTTTGAGTTATGGAATGGGTTCAACATGTATGACATCTCTAAACCAATTGGTAAAATAAAATTTCAATTCCATACAATGCTTGTATGGACAATACATGATGCTCCTAGACTAAGATATTTTTGTGGTATGTAAAATTATTAATGCATATTTTTGGTATGTAATAGTGCTAATAAATTTTTGTTGTATGTTTAAGTTGTGTGTGATAATTGTGAATATGAATCTTATAGTACACATGTCATCCAATTATACACAATTTTGTAGGAGTTTAAGCAAAGGGAAAATTTGCATGTCGAATTTGCGGGCCAAAAATGAAATCTCATCCTTCAAACAGTTTAGGAAAGTAGTTGTTTGATGAGCATAAACACTTTCTCCAAAAATCATAAGTATAAAATTGATGAAAAACATTTTTTTAGCAAGAAAGAAGAGACAACATCAAAGAAATGAAGAATGACACCTCACATGTGGAAGTTGGAATACAATAGAATGAAATGTTGAGGTAATATCATTCCATCTGATACTAGTTTTTGCATAAAATTTAAATTTGGATACTCTCTTTTGTTTACTAATTATATAATTAATGTTCAAGAAGGTCACTAATGCATCAATAAGAAACTTCCAAAAGGATGTAAAAGCTATCCTATATAATTTAGTAGGTTTTCATACTATGATCACCTCCCAATCATGCATCTGTTTGATGCTATACATATTGGAAAGAATGTAACATAGATACTATGGAAAATATTTAATGGAAGGTGCGAAAAAGAAAATTTGGTCAAAATTTTCAATGACATTGATGAATCCAATCATGCATTGAAATTTTTCCTTGAATCAAATAGCAATGGAAACTGGATTATTATGAGTGGCATTCCTTGCTTATTAATGCAACAACAAATTGATGCCATATATGAGGCCATTAAAAAAAATTAAATTTCTCACAAGATTTGTTGTAAACATAAGTAGTCTCATATCAAAGAAAGGTGATTTTGTGTCAGGGTTGAAATGTATGATTGGCATACCTTCATCAAGGTAAGTCGTGTTTTTCTCTATTTATAATAAATTTGTAAAACATCATGTACTTTTGATTATTTTATTTTATAATATATTGAAAAGATTATTTTATTATTACTACAGTGTGTTCTACCTCTATCTCTCCCACACAACTTCAAAAAGTGAGTGTCAAATATGTTATATATGATCTTGGGAAATACATGAGGTTAGAAGTGTTATTTGATAGATTTATTGTATGGAAGTGTTATTAGTCTTGTTAATATCTTTTTTCATGATGAATATCTTCTAGGTGGTTGTCATCTAAAGAAATTGATAAAAAAGACATAAAAAATGGAAGTAAAAATTCCTTAGCTTTTGTGTGAGATGCAAAAGTGTCTACCTTCAACTTTTTTCAATGCACAAGAACACTACCTCATACATCTAGTTGAGGAGGTCGAGTTGTATAGACCTGTACCAACTAGGTCAATGTGGATGGCTGAGATGCGCATAAAAGTTTTGAAGGGCTTGGTTCAATAGAGAGCATGTCCTAAGGGTTCCATGGTTGAGGGATATATGGTCTACCAGACCATGGTGTACATTAGTGAATATCTTTCCAATTTTGCATTAAAGATCCATGTATATCACATTTGGGATCCCAACTTCATTAACAAATTTGAAGGGGAGTACTTGACAGGGAAAGGTAGATTGAGGAAAGTGAGAGGAAATTATAAGATGTTATTGTAGGTAATTAATTCTTATCCATCATCAATATAAGTTGTGTCAAATTGGTCTATTTATTTTATACAATTACTCTTGAGTGGGATGCACTTCATTTGTATATTGAAAAAAATCTTAATTGGATGATGGTATGGATTGAACGATCTCAACAAAATGGTCACTCATTAACATGGGAAGGTGTCTCTTCATTGGTTAAAGAATCTCATCATAATAGAGATTCCAATGTTATGTCATTGGTAATTGATCTAGAAAATGGCTTAAGAGGTGGAAATGTACATATAAGTTAATCTATCATGATGTATTTATTTAATATCAACTCATGGATAGATGCATAATTTTGACATGTTCAAAAAATAGCAGGTCAAGCACCACAAAGCTATGTACTAAATGGTTGTGAATTTTGCATAAAAAAGGTGGATGAGACTAAGAGAACTTATGATTCTGGGATAATGTAATCTTCAAGGTCACTAATATTTGTCTAGAAATGGCATGCATCCTCAAAAATCTAAAAATAGATACTATGGCATTTTGAATGATATAAATGAATTTGACTTTAATTTCTTAAATCTAGTTCTATTTAGTGTCAAATGGTATAGGCTACAACTAAATCAAAACTATCATGATAGAACTATTATTGAACATGATAATGGATTTACAATGATTTAATACAAGGTCATTTGAGCTAGTTGGAAATAAGCCTTATGTTCTTCCAAGAAAATGTGAGCAAGTGTTTTACTTTGGCGTTCCACATAAACTAAGTTGGTCATTTGTCATTAGACATGATCCAAGAGGAAGATCAATAAAGTGTAATGTGATTGAAGAAGAAGATACTGAAGAAGTGGAAGATGAAGTAGATGATGATGATGGCGAAGATGAAGAAGGAGATGATGATAATGATGAGGGAAAAGATGTCCATGATGATGGCAATGACATTGATGATGGTGGTGGTGGTGGTGGTGGTGATGATGATGGCGATGATGATGACAAAGACGATGATCATCATCATCATCATAGTGATGATCATGATGTTGACAATGGTCATTTTAAATATTTAGATGATGATGGTGATAATGATGATGTTCATGATGATGAGATGGATGAAGAAGATGATCAATGGAAATGTATTAGCTGCTTATTAGGTTAAAATATTTGTTACGATGCTCAATTCTTGGTGTTGATTACTTATAATATGTTTTTTGTAGAGGTAACCAATTAAAAAATATACAATGTTATGTTTTTTGTGATGTATACATAATGTTCATATTATGTTCTATGAAATTTTTAGCATAAGTATCATGTAATTTGTAATTAACTTAAGACAAATTATTTACATATGTAGGAAATTGTACCCCTTTAATGAGGATCATACAAAGTGACATGGATCGAGAGGTATAAGTTTATTACATGCTTTCTTTCTCTTTACCTTCAGCATTAACTTTAAGAAAACTTCATCAATAATAGCCTCATTTTATAGCAAAATATTTCGATCCTTCAACTATATCTCTCATTTGATGGGCTACAGGTACCACCAAAGAGGTATCTATCATATTTTTCTTCCTCAAGTGAGGGAAATGCGGGAATAGAAGAGGATAGTGAGACATGTAGTAGGTCTAAGAAAGAGAGACAAACTAGAGGTCAAAAGATTAGAAGAAATTTAATAAACACATGCAATTTTTCCTTTCTCCATGGGATCATGTTCTTATCGACAAAACTATGCAAAAAAGGTAGGGCATTAAATTTAATCTAGTGCCCACAAAAGAGGACAAACGAATTGGCTTCAAGAAAGGGTATGAAGCAGTGGTTTTCCACCACCACACAAATTCTAGTGGTCCAAAGAGATGTAGAAGATTATGGTGCACTAGTTCACACATAGGTAAATAGGCCTAATGAATAATAATAGAAATTGACAACTTCACGAGAAATAATCTATTTGATGTTAATTCCAAATAATGATAACAATGTGTGCATGACATTCATTGTAGCCTACTACTCCCAACATAGATCTTACTCATGATGATGAAGTCGCAGATCCTACAATGATGAAAGCCTTGATGTGCATCATAATGATATAGATACATATTCAATCTCTACTAAAAATTAATTAAGTAATTATTAATAAAATTTAACATCTTAAATTGCAATTAGAGTAACCTTTATGTGATAATTTTTGAGTATGCAAAGCATGATGTTAATGTTGGTCATGTTAAGGTTGGGGCTAAAAAAAATGTGAGAGTAGATGATGTGGCACTATCAGGTGAATAAAAATACTTGTTATGTTCTTTAAATTAATGAAATACTTATAACATTAAAAAAAATGTTTAGAATTAAACCCATTTGTTCCTTATTGCAAGGGTACATCAACCATGTCCTCAAAAAAAGAATAGGAAGCCTCATGTCGTAAGATAAGAACCACAAGAGCCACAAGAGAATGCCAAAGATAGTCACGATGTTCCTAGTAGCCTTTATTTTCATTAAAAGAAAAAAAAAGAAACAAAAAACAAATGTTAAAAACCCTGTTTAATGATGAATGTGTTGATGAATTTTTATGAATCTTGCTTATTAATGAATTTTATGTCATGTTATTGAATCTTGTTATGTGATTATAATGATTGACATCTTCAAAAATTATTGATGAATTAATAAAATATATGTCTTGTTAATGAATTTTATGTGAATATAATGATTGATGTGTTCACAAATTATTGATGAATGTTTATATGTATTAATTAATTGTATGTCGTGTTAATGAATGTTATGTGATTATAATGATTCAATGATATACTTGTAAAATGAATGAATGAAATATTTACTTAGTTGTTAATGGGTAATATAGAGTTATTATAAGGAGGTGGGGGAGAGGCCAAATGAGCTTCCACCTTCACGTCGTTGGCCTTGTTAAGTACAGAATATGAAAGGATTCTCGAAACCAAGTGAAGCTGAAATTAAACCTATCAAAACTAAACAACAATGAATGGTCCTATCAATTCTTCCCAAATTCCTTACCAACTTGATAGTCGAATAGACTTACTTTTAGTGGGTGAAAATAGTAGGTTCCAATTGAACGCCTTAAAATGGCCTTAACATAAGGACTATGAATTACTTATTAATTTATTCATAACATAGAAGTT
This sequence comes from Cupressus sempervirens, assembly GCA_028749045.1. Taxonomy (NCBI): domain Eukaryota; kingdom Viridiplantae; phylum Streptophyta; class Pinopsida; order Cupressales; family Cupressaceae; genus Cupressus; species Cupressus sempervirens. Next base: position 530,928,401 of record CM053793.1, read on the forward strand.
TGAATTTGAAATGTTTGTTACATTAAAAAATAGATTTTTTAAAAATGTATTTGTGAATAGTGAAAACAACATTCTTATTTTGTTAACTACTAATGCAAAAATTGTAATTACACACATATTAGCCTCTCCTCTAATCTTGACCCCCTCTCTCACTCTTTTTCTTTCTTTATAGATCTCTTCTGCTTTATCTATTTATTTTTCTTATAGTCTATATACTTATCTCCCTTCCTCTTTGTCTTTCTAAACTTTTTTTCTTTCTCTATGTATTTCTCTATATTTATATTTATATTTATATCTATATCTCTCTCTCTCTTTTTCCATCCCCCTCTCTCTTTATATTCGTATTTCTTCCTTCCTCTTTCACTCTTTGTTTTATTTCATTTTTTGATATTTCTTTATCTATATTTGATCCACAAATTTCTATCTTTATCTTCACCCCTTTCACTATGTTCCAAATCTTGGATAAATGAAACTTCTCAATTATATATATATGGTTTAGTGTGGAGATTGAGCTTAGGTAGGGTAGTTAAGATGATTGCAGTGCATGATGATCAATACCCAACATTATCTAGAATGAATCATGATTTAAAATTATCTATATGCTAAAGGTTATTGACTATGCAAAATTAGTTAACAATTATTTTTTATATACTTGATAAGGAAGGTGTTTTCTATCTTCTTCCTTTGTCTTGACATGCCAACTTCTTTAGAGAAGTGTGGGGAAGAAAAAGTGTTGTTTAATGCATGGTTGTTGCACTAAAAGTGTGGCTACCATTCAAATTCAAAGTAGATGCTCACACATAGACATTCAAAGCCTTACTCTATTATCTCAGCCTGCCAACCATTCCATTGTTTCTCTCACTGGCTATTATAAAATTCATTAGTTTTTGTCTGGCAGTCAAATCTTCAAAACATAATAGCACTAATTTTAGAACCCATGTACTTCCATGAATTCTAATCTGCAACAAATTACTTTCTATATATATCATGGTTTATTTCCATTCTTTAAAATATATGATTTTCTTACTATGATGAACAAGGGGAAATTTGTAATGATTCAAATTACATGCTTTAGGATTAACTAATGGATTGGGTATAACACTTGTCCACCAAGGAGGAGAAAGTATTTTATTATCAATATGCATATATTATGAGCAACTATCTTCTTTATGTCATTTGAGAATGAGTCTATTATGAAATGGGTATTCAATTTACAAGGCTTGGGAAGAAGTTGGTATAATCAAGCATATTCAAACTTGTTCTTGCATCATCTGTTTGAAATCACAAAATTTATTTCATTGAAATTATTACTTTTTGGTAGAGTTTGGATTGTATATGTTGAGTAGTAAGCCATATTCTTATTTATCCTATATTTTGTAGTATTTTATCCTAAGCTTGTATGTTATCATGGTATTATATTGTTGTCATGGAGATAAATTGATAAGAAATATAATGGGAAGCATAATTTTTTATATAAGTATTGTAAATCACAATAACTTGTTTGTAGATTTAAACATGTCTGTTTGTTAATATTCATAAAGTGTAGTGTCATAATCAATTTCCACCTTCACAATAACTTGATTTGGTTTTTCATACTTAATCCATCACTTTCATTTAGATTTGTGTCCATAATCATTGAAGGAAGAACATTCTCATTAAGAATATTGACACCGAGTTCATTTGCTATGCACCTTTCATATTTATCAACTTCATAATCATCAAAAACATTTTCTTGGTACCATATCAGCAATATATTTCATTTTTATTTCGAAATCATATTTTGCACAACTAAAATTTCATGTATATGAAAACCTTGAGAGGCATGTGCATGTGGAACATCAAACATCTATTGCAATGAAGCTTGCTTATCACATCTTCATGGGTTTGCGGGGACAACCATTTACCTATTCAGTAGAAAAAATGCAAGTATATTTTGATTATTTTATTTGATTCTACATTTAAAGGATTTGGATGGTTTGACTTCAAAATTCATGAATAATTCTTTTGAAACTTTAAATCTATAATAATGATCTTTATCTCAAGCCACAAAGTTTATATCCTTTGTGAATCATGTCATTTCCACTATTCTTTTGCTAGGTTGTGCTCAGGTACAAAGAATGTTAGTTAGTTAAGGCCATACAACTTCTCTTTAGTTAGCATAACCCCAAATAAATGGAATGTTGAAAGGTTGGCTATCATTATTTGAACACAAGGATGGAGATAGATGTTTGTAGGTCTGAGCATCAACTACTTTAATGAAGGTAATATTGCTTTTGGTATTGATATTAGCGATTAGAATTTTACTATTTACAACTACAACAGTGTTTTGGCTCTTTTCTTATATTTGTATATGACATGTTACATTACTGTTCAAGCATTTATATTTTGATTGTAGGACCTTGTTTAACTATATTGTATAATTTGCATGTTACATCACTATAAGCATTTTATTTAAATCAAAGTCATCACTTCCCATTTTTATGCTTAGATTACTATTTTAACCTACCACTATTGCATTTGTAAAACATTTTATTTGCCGATTCATTATATTTTTATTTGAATATTTTATTTTTATGTAATGTTTATTGGTCTAACTATATTTTGTCTGTATTTACATCTGGTAGTCCAGGTTTGATTCATAGGGCTGTTAAATATTTTTCACTCAAAATAATTAGAATAGCATCACTCTGAATTTGATCATCTCAAGTAAATGTACAAATATTATATATTATATATAATATGAAAGATTGATATATGACTTATTTTGTGTAGTATTGTGATTTGAATCTACACTATTACTTCAAAAGATTATTTCATGTTCCTAATTGTTTATTCTATAGAATGAGTGAAGTGCAAGTATTGATTTTTTCTTCCATCTCTTCCTTTCTTCCCATCTTTCTATCTTACCTAAATCAAATATTTTATGAATATTTCATTCAAAGGATTCTCGTTAATTTTTTCTTGGCAAGATTTTTTTTTTTCTCTATGAAACATCATGCAAACATGTGTAAGGATAAATGTGGACCATTATAAATTCTTGTAGTTGGATAAAACCATTCTCATTAAATGTATAAAGACTTTTATCATAAATTTGTCCTAATTTACTTGTTTTGGTAGTTGTGTAAATGTCTTTGAGAAATCAATTACCATTTAACTTTGATTCTAGGACTATATTTTTGTTGTTATCTATACCTTATCAACACAACTACGAAGTTGGGATTTCAACATAACTAGTAAGTTGGGATTTCAACGCAACTGGTAAGTTGCGATTTCAACACAACTGGCAAGGACTTATAATGGTCTACTAATAACTCCAATAGCATCTCTATATTTTATTGTGAGAATAGAACAAGTTTATAAGATGACCCACATGGAGTCTTCTCTGATATATTTTTGTATTTTTGTATGTTATATTAGAATCTCTAGTAATAAAATATTTGAGATTCTATTGATTAAGAGTTGTATGACAACTAAATATTTGGGACAAGGATTTATTTTATGTTGAATGATTTTCAACACTTTGACTAACAAAATAAATGATCTTGATGATCATTGCAGAAAAGAGTATTCTTCAGCACTTTAGATTCTCATTTTTTGGCCTTCATTCCACTATAATGCTAGACAGCCTGAGAAAACTCGAAAGAAATATTTTTCAATACAAAGTGGAGAGTGTTCCATGCACAAAAAGTGCACAAAAATTGGAGAGTGTTGCATGCACAAAATTAGGAGTGGGTACTATAAATAAAAGAAACCTATAGAGAAATTTTAATCAGGAAAATTGGCTTTCTACATACTTTATTATGTTTATTAAGTTTAGTAGTTGGATGAAGACTTTCTTTCCTCATACTTCTTTTTTAGCCCTCTTCTTATTGATCTCTTCTCTACTCCATTCCTTGTAATTATCTAAAGCTCACAAGCTCAGAGTTGAAGGCATAAATCTTTATTCAAATTCTAGTATTGAAGTCGAAGCATAATATGCAAACATCAAAGATAGAGTTAGTAATTGTAACAGAGGACTTTCAATATTTCTTGTTAAGGAAAAAAGTCATTCCCAATCTCATATCAGCCTTGGTGAGATTTATGTAAGCACAAGGAGAACATTGGAGCATGGTCATGTCAAAGTTTATACTCTAGCAATCATGAGCCACTTACCAACCATAGACAACCTTCATCATTTTTCATTTTTACATGTGAACTAAAATCAAATAGAATGAAAATAAATTCTCCATGATTTTTTGCACATTTCAAGATAGGTAATGCTCTAGAACTTTGCTTCTGACCAAAATAGTTCTATGGATGAGTGCTCCAAAAATAATTGCTTCACTAAGAATAAAGAAATGTCAATATAAAATTAAATTGATTGACTCTACCTTATAATTTCATAACTAATACTAATATTAATATTAAACTTTCCAAAAAAATTCAAAGGGTCACTGATACACTATACATAAGTGCTCAACATCTTTCAGAGTGTTGTGTTCAAAATTTTGGAAATATTTTTTCATAAACAACCTAGAATGTCTAGTAATTATGTAACAACTGATCAAAAAATATCAGTCTTGGAAAAATCTTCCAAAAGCTCTTACCATCTCAAATGGAAACCCATCTGCATTCTAACACTTAAAAATATGACTGTGGATGCACTTAAAAAATAAACTCTGAATCTAGAATTAAATGCAACCTATTTACATAAGTAACAAATATTAAAAAAGAGATAATCTTATTTTAGCAAAGATAGGAACATTACAGAGGAACACAAATGATTTCCAACAAATGTAACAGAGCATGATATACATTATAAACATTATAACTCATTTTTTTGCTTGTCTATTTAGAAACATTACAATGAGATTTTATTAGATTAGTGGCTATCCAAGAAAGATCAACATACTTAAAATTATGCCCAAAATCAATAGATAAAAATAACCAATCTATTTCATTTCCTTTCTATAATTTAGAATGAAACATTTGGGCGACTGCGTGGGTTACTATGCCATGATTTTGATATTGGAAGGAAAATTGAGCTTCCAATCTCACCAAAGTACAAACTCTTTTCAACCCTTCACTTGATCTATAATTCTAAAAATAAATATATGAAAGAATTTATATTTTCCATGGTATGGAATTATCATTACAACTCAAAATACTAGCAATGGCCTTTTTAGAAAACTCAACTATGACATTTTCCAAAATGATTAGGGAGCTACAGAGGTAAGAATTTGTCAGGATTTCATGTTCCTAATATTGATACAAATTATGTAAGACTTGGTTATCAATGTTGGAAATACAAATGGGAAATGTATACTTCTGAGAGGGGGGGGGGGGGGGAGTGAATTAGAAGTACTAATCTCAAACAAATAAAACTTTTATCTTTGAAACAATGCATAGACAAACATATTGAAATAACATGTAAAGCTCATCACATAAACACTTGACACCAAATATGATTACCCAAAAACCCTCCAATGAGAAGGTAAAATTGGGGTGGGGATGACACCCACAATTCTTCACTATTGTAGCAATAAAGTTCACCTATTAAGGTTACATGATTTGACCATTATCATGATCTACCTTGTGAAGGGTCTGCCCTATTAAAGGCTTACAAGGGATTATTAGATCCTATCCTATTAAAGGATTTTAATACCCTATTAAAAGTGTGCCTGGCTAAAGGACTTTAGAACACTCACTTGAAATGTCACCCTATTAAAGGATTTTACAATGACTATTTAGTCAACCTTAATACAAAGGATTTCATCCTGGTGATATAGTTGTTAGAAAGTATAGTAGAATGTTTGATCTAATGCACTTATAATCTAGTATTGCTAATTTCATTTCCCAATTCAGTCCATCTTAATCCTTTTAGATCTGATATAAAATTATTGTATCCTCAATCCTTTGTTCTACAAACTAATTCTATAATTTTGTCCTTCTTCTAAGTCACCTTGAATGTATATTGATTAATTCACCCCTTTTCACTTCCTTCAAATCTTTACTAGCATCACCTTTTCACATGTTCTCTAATTTTCTCTCTCACACACTCTAAATTATGGGGCTTCATCTCCCTTTAAAAATATTTTGGTAGCTTAGGGTTAGGGATGAATCTATGATTGACATTCATCCATTTTTCCCACTCAATTCCTTCCATTTTTTTGATTGGTTGCATGTTGATCGCATAGGGAATCCAAAGAGATTCGATCTTATCTTCAAAGCTTTGAGATCTATCTATATGTTGGCTCAAAAATGGTTTACATAGTTTTTTGTGCCATTACAAACAACTAGGTCAATTCTATGTTACTTGGCATTTGTTAATACTGATGCTCGACACATACTATAATTTTGTCTGGCTTGGCACTTGAACTTGCTTGGTATCTACCATTTTCTCAGCACTTGAAACTTTCTCAACTCTATCTATTTGCTTGGCACTTGATTTACTTGGCACATGACTGACTTGGCACTAATTTCAACTCAGCATCTATACACATTATACTCGGCATATGTTCCTACCTCAACATGAACTTAGTAAAAAACTTAAGTGTTTGACACTCAATTGTCAAAACCAATCTGAGATCAGCAATCTCTCACTTTGACATGAGTGTTGGAATTATACATGAAGTAACTGAAAGGGGGGTGAATCAGTTACCACAAAAAAAAATCCAAATCCCTTAGATGTCTTAAATAACTAGTTACTATTGATACTCAGCAAATTAATTTGTTACTGATCTTTAAGCATTCATATTTATTAACATGCATGCAAAAGTAAATAACATGAACATAAGAGACACCAAATTTAACGTGGAAACCCAATATGGTAAAAACCATCAAGTAACTAACTAACTAGTAACTCTTCTAAAGTGAGCCTTGTTAGGAGCCAACCCTGTTAAAGGTTACAAAACACACTATTAGGTGTGACCCTATTAGAGGATTTAATCACCCTATTAAGACTGGCCTTGCTAGAGGTCTTTAGAACAATTCAACTAAACTATCACCTTGTTAGCGGATTTACAAAATGGTTGTTAAACCAACTCTGTTAAGAGATTTTGAAATCACTACTACAATAGTTAGAAAGCAACAATGAATTGACCTAAATAAGATGCAACAAAATTTGCTGATTGCAGATCTATATTCTACACCATTAGATCCTCCTCAATCAAATATAGCTTTGCTACTCCTCAATGATCTCTGTTCATCCCTCAAAATTTTCTCTTACAAAAATCAGTCCTCCTTTACATTCATATCACATCAAATCCATCACACACTTAGAATATACAACTTGACCTCTTATATATACCATTCAAATTATCAAGTCAGCTCATTCACAAGTTACATTTACCAATAAACCATACATTAGTCGGTTACAAGTATTACATTAAACAAATAAACTTTATTTCAAAAAATAATGAAATACTTCATTGGCCGACCTAGCTTGGTAAACACTGCTCCAGAAATGATTTCCTGAGTAAACCATCTCAACTCAATTAACACTGCAAATTTTGCAAAATCCTTTGGTTGCTAAGTTAACTCAGTAAGAACTGAATCTCCTTCGCTGACCAAGAGAGCTTGGTAAGAACTGTTCTCTGCCATATTTCCCTTGATGACCGAGTAAGATCGGTAGATAGTATAAACTTTCTTTGCTAACCTTTTGAGCTTGGTAGCCTCTATCTTTTTCCTTGGTGACAACTTGAGCTTGGTAGACTCTGTCTGATAACTAATATGACATTTTTGTAACATCAAAGACAACACACAATTGAACAATTGTATCCAACAATCTCCCTCTTTGGCATTGATGTCAATAGAACATGTCATAGCATAATGAAATTTTAAAACAAGTCTTTTCTATCAGAATGCTTCTCCCTTTTACATTTTATTCCACAAAACTCCTCAAATATAGTAATCTCCCTCTTTCATAGTAATCTCTCCCTCTTGCATAAACTCTCTTTTTCTTGTAAATTTCAAAAAGATATGATGGTAAACTCTCCCTCTTTGAAAACACATGCCAAAGACAACACAACTCAAAATGAATTTCACTGCACCTTAAGTACTGATTCATATGCAATGTCTTCATTACTTTGCTGCATCAACTAATAGATCTTCAATTCTATTCATGTTGATGCATCACTAAAACTATATTTTAGTGAGCTTCTGATAGAGGAATGACCCCTAACTTACCTCCTAGATACAAGAATGCATCCTTAGGTAAAGGCTTTGTGAATATATCAGCAATTTGTTCCTTTGTATGGACATATTCCAATCTAATCTCCTTATCTTGCACCAATTCTCTGACAAAGTGATACTTTATAGCAATATGTTTGGTTTTTGAATGCATCACTTGATTCTTGGATATGTTAATTTCACTTGTATTGTCACAAAGCATAACAATAGGTTCTTTGATTTCTTCCTTCATACCTTCCAATAACTTTTTGAATCAAACAATGTTTGAACAATTTACTACTCCTGCAACATATTATGCCTTTGTTGTGGACTGGGATGTACAATTTTTCTTTTTACTTGTCCAAGAAACCAATCTTTTTCTAAGAAAGAAAGCTCCTCCACTTGTACTCTTTCTGCCATCAACATTTCCTGCCCAATCTGCATCAGTAAACACTTTTAAATCTAAATTTCCTCTGAGTTTATACCATAATCCTTAATCTGTAGTTCCTCTTAGATATCTCATGATCCTTTTGATTGCCATCATGTGATTTTCTCTTGGTTTTTCTGAAAATCTAGCTACAATACCAATTGCAAGGGCAATGTCTAGTCTTGTATGCACTACATACTATAACTTTCCAATCATAGATCTATACAATGTTTGATCCACTTCTTTTGATTAATTTTCCTTGGTAAGTTTCAATCCAGTACACATAGAAGTCCCAACTAGTTTGCAGTCTTCCATACCAAACTTTTTCAGTATCTCCTTGATGTATTTAGATTAAGTGATGTAGATGTCATTCTTATTCTGCTAAATTTGAAGATCAACAAAGAATTTTATCTCACCAAACATTGAAATTTCAAATTCCTTGTTCATTTTTCTGAGAATTCTTTGCAAAGATCATCATTTCCTATGAACAAAGTATCATCTACAAGTATTTCTGCCAAAACAATCTTATGATCTGGTCCTTCCTTGATATACAAGCTACTATTATCACTAGTTCTTTAAAAATTGATCTGAATAAGATACTTGTGTATTCTTTCATACCATCCTCTAGGGGCTTGCTTTAGACCATACAATGCTTTATGTAATTTGTAGACCATGTCCTTTTTGTCTGAATCAACAAAACCTTCAGGGTTTTCAATGTAAACCTCTTCATCTAGTATACCATTGAGAAATGCTAACTTGACATCCATCTGATAAAATTTGAATCCTTTGTAGGAAGCATATGCAAGTGATGTTATGAAACCTTCCAATCTTGCAATAGCAGCAAAAGTATCTCCATAGTCTACACCTTCTTCTTGAGAGTATCCTTTGCATACTAGTCTAGCTTTATTCCTTCACACCTTTCCATCTTCATTTAACTTGTTTCTGAATACCCACTTAGTTCCAATCACATTTTTGTCTTTAGGCTTGGGTACAAGAGTCCATGTTTTTTTTTTATCTATCTACTCTATCTCTTCATTGATAGCCTCAATCCAACTTTCATTTTCTAGTTCATCTTTGACACTTCTAAGTTCAAAATCAGCAAGTAAACAAGTACCTTTTAACTTACTTCTTGTCATAGTTCCTTTAGATTTATCTCCAATAATCTGATCTGGTGCATGATGCCTCCTAACATACTTGGCTAGCATAGGCTCCTTTCCTTTTAAATGACTTGCATTGTTATCTTCTTGTGTTTCAATTTTTGGTTCTGATTGCTCAGGCTCAATACCTGTTGATTCGATAGCTTCTATTTGCAACTCGGGTCCTTGTAGCTCGGTAGGTATTAGCTCAGTTTGAACGTCCTGCAACTCGGTTACTAAAGACTCTAGAGTAGAAGATTTTTGATTGATAGGTGTATCTGACACTGTATCAAGTTCAATGAAAATAAATCTCTCATAGTCTTCTGGTTCCTTGTTGCTTTCTTCTTTAGTTCTTTCTACAAACTCAACTTTCACATGTGCACTTTCTATGACTTTTTGAGTAGACAAATTCAAACATCTATATGCTTTACTCTTGCAGGAATATCCCAAAAATATTCCTTCATCACCCTTCACATCAAATTTACCTTTTCTAGATTCTTTCAAAATGTAACATTTGCTTCCAAATACTTTTAGGTAACTTACATTGGGTTTGTAGCCATACCATAACTCATAGGGGGTTTTGAATGAGTCCTTCTTCAGTTGTACTCAATTCAAGGTATGAATTGTAGTGCTAATAACTTCCTTCTAGTATATGATAGAAATGCTCTTTTCAATCATTAAGTTTCTTGCACAATCCATGATACATTTGTTCCTTCTTTCAGTTATTCTATTTCGTTCAAGAGTTCTAGGTGCTAAAACTTGCCTTTTGATTCCCCTTTCAATGCAAAACTTATTGAACTCATGTGAAATGAATTCACCACCTCTATCTAACCTCAAGCTTTCCAGTCTTTTGCCTATTTCTTTCTCTACTTTGGCCAAATACCATTTGAACTTCTCAAATGCTTCTGATTTATCTCTTAGGTACATGACAGTCATCATTCTTGAGTAATCATCAACAAAAAGAATGAATAACTTTTCACCAGTATAACTTTCAATTCCAATAGGTCCACAAAAATTAGTATGCACAATTTTTAAAACTTTTTTAGACTAATAGTTTTTACTTTTAAAGCTAGTCTTTCCCATCTTGCCAATTTGATAATTCTTGCATAAAACAACCTCAAGTTTCTTTATGTTAGAGATGCCTCTTACTTTCTTGAATTTACTTATTTTCACCAAGTTATCAAAGTTCACATGACACAACCTCCTATGCCATAACCAACTTTCTTCAACTTGAGCAATAAAGCATGATCATTCACCAAGTTCAAGATAAAACAAGTTACCTTTTGTTTGAGTGCCTGATCCAATCAACTTTCCTTTACCATCCAACAGTCTTGCTTTTCCATGCATGAATTCCATTTTGAATCCATTATTGAGTAGTTGTGCCACACTAAACAAATTGTTTTTTAGTATTGCTACCCAATATACATTATCACATACAAGTTCTTTGGTTAGTGAGATTCTTCCTTTTCCTTTTATACAACAAGGTTCATTATTACCAAACCTCACACTGCCACCATCATAGTCTTCAAAATGTTCAAACTTAGTTTTATCACCAATCATGTGATGAGAACAACCACTATCTATAATCCATGTATCATTTTTTCTCACATGAGAAATAAGTGCCATTTCCTCATCATTATCAGACTCATCCTTTACAGTAATGTAAACAATTTCATCTTCTTCTTCATTATTAGAATCATTAGAATCCTTAGCCATGAAACATGTTTTCTTACCTTTGTTCTTGAATGATTTGAAGTCTTTCTTGTGATTGCATTTGTGACCTTTCTTCTCATCCTTGTTCTGTTCATTTGGGCACCTAGCAACAATATGTCCAATTTCTTCATAAGAAAAACATATTAGAGGAACCTCACCTTTATATTTTCCTTTTCCTCTTGAATATTTCCTTGGTAGCAGAGCTTCAACCACCTCAAGATCATTGTCAAAACTCTATTTTGATTCTTCATCACTGTCTGATTGAGAATCCTTTATCTTCTTGCCTTTCTCCTTGAGTGAAAGCTTGGCTTCAAATGTTGTTTCAATGTTCTTGGCAGCTAGAACTGGAACATAATTATCATAGTTATCTAGCTCGAATGCAGTCAATCTTCCAACTATGGCTTCTAAATTTATTTAATGATTTTCTTCACATCTTCTTTCTTGAATTGTAGAAACTCTGATTGCATAAATGGGAAGTAGTGTTCTAAGAACTTTACTTATAACTGTTTCTTCCTTGATATCTCCTCCAGATGCTTTGATTGTATTGATGCTTGCTTTAACTCTTTCAACATATTTTTCTATGTTTTCATCCTCTCTCATCCTCATCTGATCAAATTGACCTCTCAAACTTTCTGCTTTGGCTCTTCTCACATTATCATCACCTCCATAGATCTCTTTCAGCTTGTTCCACATTTCAAAAGTAGTTTTTTAATCCTTGATATTATCAAATTCTTCATAACTTAGGGAAGATGCAATATCTATCATCATTTTGTTGTGAGTCTTCTTTTTAGCAATATCATTAACAGATAATGTGCTAGCAGGTTCTGCATATTTTTCATCAAGGTACTTTAGCCCTATATCACCAATAGAAGCAAGATGAAGTCTCATTAATCCCTACCATGCTAAGAATTTGTCCCTGTTAAATCTTGGAATTTCCCTCTTGTAAGACATCATGATCTTTAGCTTAGATCCTTGAAATCTTTCCCTAAAAGCACCAAAAGCTCTAATACCAATTGCTGGAATTATAGATGAAGTAACTAAGAGGGGGGGGTGAATCAGTTACCACAAAAATAAATCTAGATCCCTTAGATGTCTTAAATAACTAGTTACTATTGATACTCGATAAATTAATTTGTTACTAATCTTTAAGCATTCATACTTATTAACATGCATGCAAAAGTAAATAACATGAACATAAGAGACACCAAATTTAACATGGAAACCCAATATGGGAAAAACTACCAAGTAACTAGCTACCAATTTTTACTCTTCTGAAGTGAGCCCTATTAGGAGCCAACCCTGTTAAAGGTTACAAAACACACTGTTAGGTGTGACCCTATTACAGGATTTAATCACCCTATTAAGAGTGGCCTTGCTAGAGGTCTTTAGAACAATTCAACTAAACTGTCACCTTGTTAGAGGATTTAAAAAATAGCTATTAAACCAACTCTATTAAGAGATTTTGAAATCACTGCTACAATGGTTAGAAAACAATGATGAATTGACTTGAATAAGATGCAACTGAATTTTCTAATTATAAATCTCTATTTTGCACCATTAGATCCTCCTCAATCAAATATAACTTTGCTACTCCTTAATGATCTTTGGTCATCCCTCAAAATTTTCTCTTACAATAATCAGTCCTCCTTCACATTCATATCACATCAAATCCATCACACACTTAGAATTTACAACTTGACCTCTTGTATATACCATTTAGATTGTCAAGTGAGCTCATTCACAAGTTACATTTACTAATAAACCATATATCATTCAGCTACAAGTATTACATTAAACAAGTAAACTTTATTTCACAAAATAATGAAATCCTGGCTGACTTAGCTCAGTAAACACTGCTCTAGAAACAATTTCCTGAGTTAACCATCTCAACTCGGTTAACACTACAAATTCTACAAAATCCTTTGGTTGCTGAGTTAATTCGGTAAGAACTAAATCTCCTTCGCTGAACAAGAGAGCTCAGTAAGAACTCTTCTCTTCCATATTTTCTTTGATGATCAAGTAAGATCGGTAGACATTGAATTTTCTTTGCTAACCATGAAAGCTCAATAACAACTATCTACACAAGGTAAAGTCTGAGAATGCTCGGTCGATGCTGTAAACCTTCTTTGCTAACCTTCTGAGCTAGGTAGACTCTATATTTTGCCTTGGTGACCAACTGAGCTCAATAGACTCTGTCTGATAAATGATATGAAATTTGCGTAACATCAAAGATGACACACAATTAAACAATTGTATCCAAAAATGAGTGGCAAAAAACACTTAACTATACATTATGAATCTAATCTCCTTGAGTATAATATACATTAAATTCGGCATATATATACAAAACTTCAAAATTGTTCAAAACTTTGTAATGAATCATATACCTCAAAATTTTTGTGACTCCCCCTAAGTTAATGTGTCTTTTCTATATCCAAAATATCTCTGAGTAGATTTTTCTTAGCTATAACTCTTTGTCTTCAATCATTCTGATACTCTATCTAATATTTTTGATATGCCCTATTTCTACTTTCCTATTGTTTACTCCTCCTTTCTTCTCTCTGTTTATTTTGTAACTCCCCCTTTCACATGTCTTCCCCTTGCATATATCTTCTCCTTTAATATTTCTCCCCCTTTTTTACACTGATGTTAAAGGTTCTATACACTAAGTGTGTATTTATCCAAGAAGTTCTTATTCACTTCCATTACAATCTTGAGAGCAACATCCTAGTTGTCTATTGCAACATCTAATGACTTGATTTGGATGGCTATCTCTATTACAAGGTGAATTAAATTGTCCAATGTTGAAAGATTAGGATCTTTCTTGAGTATTATTTTAGCATAGGCTAGTTCTTTTTGTAATATCTCCATGCGAGGGGTTAGGGAGGCTTGAATCTAGATTAGCTTGGCTCTTATATTAGCCTCTTCTACTGTTAATATAGCTAGTTCCTTCTATGTGTGAAGCATGAAATGAAAGTGCTTCTCACTTTCAATTGGGTTTTGTGGTAATTGCATACCAAATATTTTCAAGTTTCTTTCTAGACTCAAAATCCTCTAGCTCATTTCTTGTCTAAAGAGTGTGAGGTCATACAGTTTAGTGTATAGAGAGAATAGATTCTCAAGTACCTTCTTCACTTTTTCAATTTTTGTAGCTAGCTCCACTTGTGATAGTGCTATTCCACTAGATATTTTCTCATTTACCTTTCCTTGAAACTTCTTTTCAAACCATTCCATAAGTTTTGCATTGGTTTCTTGGTCTTCATTTGTCACCTGTTCAACAATTTCTAACAATTGTTCCAATATTGGCTTCGTTTCATTAGGTGTTTGCAAGTTGAATGCATCTAAAAAGATGTCTTTTATCTTATGTAGTGCTTGCCTTTTCTTATACTCCTTTCTAAGTATTTCTTGGTTTTTCTTCCTTTCCAATGCCTCCTACATCTCATTGATTTGTTCAATGTTCATGTTTGCATAGTCATATTTTAGTATAATTATTTCCTAATCTAATGTTGGGTCTCTGTAGTGAAGTACCCTTGCAACCTTTGATGAGCTCAAGCCTAGTGCTAAAATTTGAAGTGGCATTGCATTAGTGCTCAACTTTTGAAAGACTTTGGTAGGAGTACCAGTTGTTGGTAAATTAACCAATGTCTAAATGGCTTCCTGCTCCTTTTCCTTTGGAATGTCCTTCTCTTCTTTTTCTCTACCTTGATCAATCACAATTATTTGTGGTGCATCTTGTGTTTGTGCAGTAGGTACAGATATGTCTGTCTGCCCTATTTGTTCCTTTGTGGGCTCCTCTATAGTCTTAATCTTTTGTTTAGTCATAACAACTTTGACTGTGGTATTAACCTTAGTTGATGTATCTTCTGATGCTTTCTCTTGAGGTTAACCACTAGTAGTTGTAGGGATGGCAGAAGGTGGTTCTTTTGTTTTCATCTTATCCCTAGTTATGTCAGCTACTACTTTTTGGAACTCATCTACACTGACCAACACTAGATTATCACACAATTTTGCCTATAATGTGGATTGGTCAAGAATCTTCTTTAGATCCTCTATAGGTAGTGGGTTGATATTCTGAACTAAGCTGTCAAGAACATCTTTTACTTTTATTGTCTCTGCAAGTGTGCTTGTGTAATGTGGAGGGCTTAATGGTTGCAATTGTGTGTCTGGCACACCTTGATCTATTTGTTTCTCCTTAGTTGTTGCCATTTCATCTCCCTTTTGTGGTACCTCCTCTTCCATATATCAACTTCCACATTTGAGTGGACTTCTTTACAACATCTTCAATCTTTTTTTGAAGTATGTTGGAGGCCCTATACTTGGGTGCAAACTTGCTACCATGTTTCTTGTTTGCCTTTGTTATTTTCCCTTTTGACAAGTCTAGCATCACTTGTGCCAATGTAGACTCTCTTATTTCCTTCTCAATATTTAGGCAATAATGTCATTTATTCTCAACAATTGAATATAAATCCTTGGGCATTGTAGTGTCAAATTCAAGAGGGATATTTTTGAATTTCTCCATCATGGCATATACTAATTCTTCAATCTTATTTTGATCTTCTCTAATTAATTTACTAAATTCAATATTTTTCAAACCAGTTAATTCTGCATTGTCCCTAATATTATCACAATTTTTTTCAATATTAGACTTGGAAGCATGACTTACCACTTTGAATTGGCTTGTGACTTCTGACTTGGTCCTTTCTTCATTAGATTCTGGTTGTGCAACATATTTCCTCCTTAATTTCTTTTGCATTGGACATTGTTGTTTAGTAGCCTTCTTCTTCTCTTTTATTTTCTCCTTAGCATTTTAAGCGATGGCCCTTATGGTGGCTCTTGTAGCTAGAGTAGTAGGCTTTGCAGGACTTGGTTTTGCAATCTTCTTACCCTTTGGCTGAGTTGTAGGCTATGTCTTAGCCTTTCTCTCCTTTGTTTCTTGTTTTGCTAGTGCTTCCTTGGCTTGTTCCTCCACAGCACCTTCTTCTTATACATCTTCACCCATACCTTGGGTTAGGGCAAGAGGTTCTTGGCCCTTCTCTCATTCTTCATATTCATCATCATCATCATCATTACCTTCAGCTCCTTCACCAAATATTGCTTTCAGCTTCTTAACAATCTTTCTTCTTCAAATTTGAGGCATTTTTCAACTCCATTTCAACTTTTTATTTGACAACATCATAATTACCAAAGATTTTTATTGTCTTGTCAACTTCTTTTGCAAGTAGTGCAGTGATGGGAGTTGATGCATCATCTATGTTGATTTCATACCCCAAAGGCCTTAGCCATCTCACTCTAGGTACTATAGCCTGGATAAAAGTGTAATCAATGTCTACCAAGAAACACATGTCATTATAATACTTCTCCACCAGGGAAATAGGAATTCTCATCTTTTGTTTCATTGACTGCTTGAAATCCTCAAAATAACTAGTCATCACAGACTCAAAATTGTCTCCCATTTGTTTAATGTATTCATTTATTTGTATAGCCACAGACCTATTGGTCTTCCATCCTACCTTACCAAAAGAGGGAAACTCATTTTGAACATAGAAAAATATACATATCAAAATTGAACCAAATTTGCATTGAGCACTTTTGGATTTCCTTATTGCTCCTAAATTCTCAATGATTTGTTGCAACTGTAGCTCTGCCAGATCATAAGTATGATCTTTCTTCATAATCTTGTAGCCTACATCAGCTGTAATATATGGCACACTATTCAATTAGCTTGACTGATAGAATTTGTGAGATATGACCCTTACTACAAATTCAAGAAGTGGATCCTTGATAGTATTTATTTTCATTCCTCTCTTGTTCCACTTTGCCCCTATATTTTTTTCAATTGCTTCTTTAGAGTTTCTTCTTAGGGTCTTAGGTCATCCTAGGGTTGGATACCCTGTAACCCTATGCACAATCCTTTTTGTCAATTTGATAGGTCCTCCTTCCATCCATAGGCATCCATCATGGATTCTACTCAAGATAATTCCTATCCATTCTATTTTGAAGATAGTGGGGAAATCTAGGGCACAGGTTAAGCCCTTCTTTTCTATGATTTGGAATTCTTCTTTCAACACTCCATTTTCACACAATTTATCATATGCTTGATGAATTTCCATGTCTTCTATTCCTCCAACCTTGCAATTATAACACTTTCTTACATCCTGAACCATTATGACCTTAGGTGGGATAACAAATAATGCTCCTACTGGGTTGTTCTTGTAGGAAACCTCTCAAATATCCCTAAAGTCTAGTTGAATTACCTCATTATTAACCAACTAAACTTCAAATGGTTCCTTATCATTAGGATTCCTAGAGGTAGAGGCCATTTTGCAAATTAGGGTTTCAACAGATATAAAACTACGTAACTACATAACTTGGCACATGAAGAAAACCTTTAGATCGATGGAATGATGCTTGATTGTTATTGGAATCCATGAAAATACTTCAATCTCTTCTTTTCAATTGCTTCTTCACTCTGATAACTCTTGCTTTATTGTAATGACCAAAAATGAGTGAAAATCTACCTTATACTCTTTCAAAATATCGCATTTAATGCATGGTGCATGTACAGCTCTAAACTTAGCTTCTATGCAATTTCTGCTTTGCTCGGCATCCATTTTTTTTCCATAACTTGGTAGCTATTAGAATTACCATGAGTCAGCTCCAATAGGAATTTATTTCACTCAGTAGCTACTACTAACTCAGCTTCAATTGGCTTTGGCTAACAACTCAACACACACTAGAATTTACTCGGCAATTGAAGAGGACTTTTCACACTCGACAGTAAGATGAAACCTTAAAGTTTGACCTTGGTTTTTCCTTGTTGACTTGCATCTTTATTCATGCTGATTTAACATTTTCAGCACTAACCTATCTTGGAACTGATGTATGATGAAGCATTTAAATATCAATCCTGCATACCTCTTTTTGCTTAGTTTGGTGAGATGTGATCACTTGACCTTTTAGGTGAAGTGATCCCTTTATTTGATATGTTGCATCCCTCTTTCTTCCTCCATGTTTTATTCATTTCTCCTCTAATGTGTTCAACAACTACCTTGCCTTTTCCTTTATTGAAATCTGAGTTAGGTGCCTTTGTCCTTGTTGGGCAGTGCTTGCTAATATGACCAGTCTTCAAATAACTAAAGCATGTAGGTTGGCTCAACCACCTGTTGTAGCTACCACTAAAATGTGTTTTTATGCAATTCTTGGGGATGTGTCCATGCTCTTGACAATAATTATAGTTGTGTCTCGTATTGTAATCCCAATTATAGGAATTTTCATGGCTTCTTCCCTTCTTTAATGACCATGTCAACTTGGATTTTGATTCAAAGGCTTTATGTCCAAACTTCTGATAATTGTAGTAGAATCCTTCAAATTTTGGTGTATGCATGATTCTGGTTCTACATTCATGTGCCTAGTGAACTTGTTTGTTGTACTTGTAGCAATGAATCATGTTCTTTGGCTTAGCATTCTAACTAGCATTCTTGCTCCTGCAAACATTAGTCGTATGTCCTTTCTTTCCACAATGATGAAAAGTAGGTTTAGAATTCTTACCTTTATTATTTCTTTCGTTAGAAGCTTTGGATGATTCTAATTCTTCAGTGCTTGTGTAACCCAATCCTGTTGTGTCTTTACTAGATCTAGGGGATTTTAGTAGTTGTTCAAAGTACTTGATGGCTTCATTTGGCTTGTTGAAACTTTTTGCAAAATCATTTTCTCTTTTCAAGTCATTCTATAGTTGTTCAATTTGCAACTTCAATGTAGTTATCCCAATGTCCTTGACATTCAATTCATGATGAGCATTCATCATTTGGTTTAGGGTGTCCAATTGCATGTTTGAGATTCTAGATAGCTCTGCTAATTTTTCTTCCAATCTATTTGAAAAAATTCTTTTGTCTTCTTCAATCATGGTCTTTTCTTCTATGGTGTTCTTCTTTTGTTCAGTCACCTCACATAGCAATTTGCTTGTGATTCTTGCTCCAGCTTGAGATTTTTTATTTCCTCGGCTTATGCTCTATTCTTGTTCATGAGATCTGCAATCACTGCATCAAATTCATAGGAGTTACCATCTCCAAATAACTTTTTGGTGTCAATCTCCTTGTATTGAGTGTCATTTTTAGCTATAGCAATCTCTTTCCTGCTCTTTAGTGAACTTTTCAAGGCATCTCTAGCTTCATTCAGTTGTTGTAGTAAGAGATGTATCTCAATCTCTTGATTTTCAATGGTCTTTCCCAATTTGTAAACTTCCATCTCAAGATCTTATCTCCAAGTTGTAAGGCTTCTCCTAATGAGAACTTAGCTCTAATACCAATTGTTGGAAATATAAATAGGAAATGTATACTTCTAAGGAGGGTGGGAGGTGAATCAGAAGTACTAATCTCAAACTAATAAAACTTTTAACTTTGAAACAATGCATACACAAACATATTGAAATAACATGTAAAGTAAATGCATCCACATAAACACTTGACACCAAATTGATTATCCAAAAACCCTCTAATGAGAAGGTAAAATTGGGGTTGGGTTGACACCCACAATTCTTCACTATTGCAGTAATAAAGTTCACTTGTTATGGTTATATAATTTGACCATTATCATGATCTGCCCTATTAAAGGCTTACAAAGGATTATTAAATCCTACCTTGTTAAAAGATTTTAACACCTAGTTAAAAGTGTTCCTGGCTAAAGGATTTTAGAACACTCACTTGGAATGTCACCCTATTAAAGGATTTTTACAGTGACTATTAATTCAACCTTAATACAAAGGATTTGATCCTGTTGATATAGTTGTTAGAAAGTATAGTAGAATGTTTGATCTAATTCACTCACAATCTAGTATTGCTGATTTGAAATCACAATTCACTTAATCTTGATCCTTTTAGATCTAATATGAAATTTTTGTATCCCCGATCCTCTATTCTGCAAACTAATTCTGCAATTTTGTCCTTCTTCTAAGTCGCCTTGAAGTATACTAATTAATTCACCCCTTCTCACTTCCTTCAAATCTTCACTAGCATCACCTTTTCGCATTCATTCTCTAATGCTCTCTCTCACACACTCTAAATTGTGGGGCTTCATCTCCCTTTAAAAATATTTTGGTGGCTTAGGGTTAGGTATGAATCTATGATTGAGATTCATCCATTTTTCCTGCTCAATTCCTTCCATTTTTCTAATTGGTTGCATGTTGATTTCATAGGGAATCCAAATAGATTTGATCTTATCTTCAAAGCTTTGTGATCTATCCATATGTCGGCTCAAAAATGGTTTACATAGTTTTTTGTGCCATTACAAACAACTAGGTCAATTATGTATTACTCGACACTTGTTAATACTAATTCTTGGCACATACTATAATTTTGTTTGGCTTGGTACTTGAACTTGCTTGACATCTACCATTTGCTTGGCACTTGAAACTTTCTCAGCTCTATCTATTTTCTCAATACTTGATTTACTCGGCACTCATTGAAACTCAAAATCTATATACATTATACTCGGCATATGTTACTAGCTTGGCATGAACTTAGTAAAAAACTTAGGTGTGTTGACACTCAATTGTCAAAACCAATTTGAGATCAACAATCAGACTCACTGTTTTCACTTACAACTAACAAGAATTGGCACATCACTCTATAAGTTAGGTGACAAAGTATTATGTGTGACCTGTAGAAAGCTCATGTATAGCCAACATAGTAAAAATGGTAATAAAAATGGCCCAAACCTCTATAGGTTTTTGCACCTTCAATATTGTCTTGTAGTGTTCACCGAAGCTTTTGACAATCTAAATATTTGTGCCTTTTATTCTATTGATATGTGTGATTTATGAATAACCATCTATAATCCCAATTAGACATTGCCAAAATAATTCTATTAATATTTTAGATAAGAAATATGCAAGTTATACTTAACATAGTTTGAAAAATAGAGTCATGTGAGAAATTGTGGTACTCTAATTAACTGAATGAAAAAATGATTAATCACTATTGGTATCTCTAGTGTACACTTATTGCACCAAAAAGAACACACAACAACTGGTAAGTCCTTTGGTAGAAATAGTAATTCTGACCCTTTAGTTTTGATATTCCCACCTTCTCTTTCATAGAAATCTATGAAGCCTTTGGTTTGGGTAGTAGGAATATGCTAGCATTCATTTTTTACAGTAAAATCATAACATGTCTACAAACTTGCTGATTTAGTAAGGGTTCTCGACTTCATATAATTGTTATTAGCTTGATATATAGTGAGACAGTTTGTTTTTTTTTAAAACTCTAGCTATCGTCAATATTTTGACAAGACCTACCATCGATGTTATGACGAGCTCATCAAATCATCTCTAGATAGTGTTGATATTTCAATGACGCCTATGGTTGATGGTATTACAAACCTATTGAATCATCTTTGGATGATGTCAATATTTCGATGAGGCAAGTTGTCAATGGTATGAAAAACCCATCAAATCATCTCTAGTTGTCATCAATATTTTGACAAGGCCTGATGTCGATGGTAGGAAAAACTTGTCGAATCAACTCTATTTGGTGTCAATATTTTGACATTTCAAACTAGTTTTTTGACGATGCCATGTGACATAGATGGGGATGATTTTTGACAGAGTAGTCCATCAATAAACGGATAGTTATGGAGTGCATCAAAATTTCAACACAATTCTACCAATGTTATTTTTTGACATTTAAATGTTGAACTTTCAACCACACCACGTCGAAAAATAGGTCCAAATTTACTAGTTCCTTGTCATGTGTCCTTCACAAGTCATTATTTCATGTAATTCATCTAGCATCATTTATTTCATTCAATCATTGCTTTGTTCCAATCCAATATCATCACATTTGATCTATATTTTCATCATAATCCTTCAATAGGGTTAACTTGTATTTAATTTATCATTTGGCCAATCAATCTATTGATTTATCCTATAGGAATAAATAACCCATACTTTATTTCTATGTCTTTAATCATTTATATCATCTCATCTTATTAATTCATCCTCTTTTTATTAATTATTCCCAAATAATTAATATTTATTACTTAATTCTAATTTTCATTTTGTGAGGGATTTATGAGTTTTTAAATTCAAAAATCTTAACTCTTACACTTTCCCACTAATTGTGCTCCCACTTCCCTATTTTCTATCTTCCACTCTTACACCTTCCATTTTTCCAACTCTTAGACTTTCAATTCCTTTCTTACACCTTCCCTTTCATTTTCCACTTCATATGTTTACATTTTTCTATACACATCTCTAAAAATTTGTCATAATGTGCCATTTTATGACATATTTTCTAATTTAAATCTCTTAATCATGGAAATTTTTCAATTTATGCAATTTAACTATGACAAATTTCTAATTACACACTTTCCTTCCTTTTTTGCATTTTGGCTCTCAAATCTTATAAATTGAGTCTATTTGCACTTATTTTGCTAACCACATTCTCCTAGTATTCTCATTATCATCTTCTCATTTCACTATCATTTCATCATTTCATTATCATCTTTCTATCATTTTGTAGGTGCATCTTGTCAAGATCAAGAGCTACATCAACATTACTATGGAGAAGAAAGGAGATAATAAGAGCTACATTTGAAAGGAACTTTTATTATTTTGAGTTATTTTATTTTTAAATGTCTTGTATTTTAGGATAGAATTTATTTGAATATTCCCTTATGAGATTTGTGGTTCTCTCAGTTATGCAAATTCACTCTTTTTCTAGTCCTACATTTGGTGAACTTGGCGTGAATCTTATACTAATGTTTTTTCTTTTTCTTGTGATCTTGTAGGTGCAAGGAATAATCTTGGAGAACTCTTGGAGTCAAACTCTATTTGTTGTTCAATTTTATTTTTTTTGGAATTGAAATGAACAACAAATTCATTTAGATCTAATTACGAGGTGAATGAACAAAAATATCATCTAGCCTAATTAGGAGAATCAAAGAACAACAATTCTTCTTTTTTATGCTCTCAAATTTTCATTTCTTAATGGATCAAATGAACAACAAAGTCACATAGTCTAAGTAGGAGGGTAAAAGAACTCTACAATTCTCACTTAGATTTAGTTAGGAAGGAAAAAAACAACAAATTTTCATATTTTTTCAAACTTCCTTCCTTAATCGGTTAAATACAAGTATCATGCAATTTGTCATTTTTTAATCCCAAAAGGCTATATAGACATATCCTCTCCCCCCAATTTTGTGGAACTTGGGTAAAGAGAAATATATGTAGTTTTTTTAAAATAACATTTTTGGTGTTACTAATGGTCTTTTTTAATCTTATGGAACTCATGGGGTGAAGACCATATCATGCAAACTACTAACAAATTTGATGTAGGATGTTATTTTAAGACCTTATGTATTTTCTTTAAAACTGATGTGTTTCATTTCTTAGATTAGAAAACACATAATTTGGGGCCTAAAATTAACTTTTTCTATTCTACTTTGCATGTCTACAGTGACTAAAATCAAAAAGGGTTATATAGGCTATCCTCTCCCCTTTCCTTCATGGATTTTGGGTGTAAGAGAAATCTGTGTAATTATTTTAGAGAAGCTTGTCTTGGACCAAGATATCTGATATTGGGTATGCCAGGGGATGACTCTCAAGAGGTAATAGACCAAAGCCATTTCTCTACTCTAATCACTATATAAAGGATCAATTGTAGGTAATGCCCAATTAGGGTATGGTTGGGTGATATCTCTCCTCCAATACCCTTAGAGGTGCATCAAACCTCGATTCTCAAGGTTGGGAAACCTCCTGTGGGATTTTATCATCTGCCTATTGAACAAAGTGTCTCATACTAAATATTATGTTTTAGTTGCCAAAATCCTTCTATCCAACAACTCAAGGGGTTACCCATGCTTGTGAAGACATCTCACACTTTAATGGTCCTTAGTAGAGACAATAGTCCCTTGGGAAGTGATTCCTCTTGGGAATCAGATCTTAGCATTCTCGAGAAGTGAGTGCACTATAAGGGCGAGCCTCTACTACCAAGATTCTAGGTTGTCCACTTTGGATAAGTGCGGATGAACTTCGTTTAAAGTGAGAATTTACTGGATACTATCCTTTCAACATAGGTTGTGGTGTTTTTGTTCACTTTTAACAATAACCATTTTGTCTATTATGTCTTCCACGAGTGTTTTCACATTAATCAAGATAATTTCCAAATTGATAAAATAGTAAAAAATTATCAAAAAACTTCAAAATATTTGTAAATCAATACACTTGTCAAACACTTGTTCAAAAAAATTCAAAATATTTTGCAAACATAGACTTCTCAAATTTGTCCAAAATGTTGCAAAACATGTAAACTCAAACTTGTTACGTTGGGATCTTATGGCATATTTTGGATATCCATATTTCATATTGTATATCATTTCCTTATCATATTCCTTGCATAATTGTCCTCATTTTGTACTTATCAAACCTTACATTATCCTCATTTTACACATCCTAATCCATATTTTCATCCTTTTAATCCTCATTTTGATCCTACCATTTTACAAATAAGTCCTTGCATATCCCTCACCTTGATCCTATCATATCCCTCATTTGCAACCTATAACCTTTAAGTTTTGTTGAAAATCCAAACAAATGATGAGTTCTAGAGTATTCCCTTATTTGGATGAATAAAGGAACTTGACCTTGGTCTTTTTATCATTTTCTTTGAGTCAATTTTTATTTTTGTCCTAATGGATTTGACTTGGTCCTTTTTATCAACTTTATCATTTTGATTTTCTCCTTTTTTCTTGGTCAAGATCCAATAATCATCCTTGTAAGGTTAGACTCTTAGCCTTGTATTTTCTAAAGATTTTTCTCAAAATTCAAACCTCGTTATGCATGTTCTTATTTTTCATAGTCCTCATCTTGCATAACTTTAGGTTTCATAATATTTTCTTTGCATAATTCTAGTTTCCATATACCATATTTGCATAAATCTTTGTTTTCATATCATTTACTTATCCCAAAAAATACAAAAATAATTTCATTTTTCATTATCATATCCAAATCCAAAACATTTTCATTTTTATATTCCAAAATATTGTCCAAACAATAAAATCTTCCAATGTCCAAGGAGCACTTTCCAAACAAAAACTTTATCCAAGTCCACCAACATTTTCAAACCCAACATTTATTTCCATAAGTAAACCTTTTCATAACCTTACATTACACTTCAACCTTGCATGTCCTAAAACACCATTAATCTTTTCATACTTGCATACACAAATCCTTAGTCTCATTTTCATAATCCAAAGTAAAAAAATTCTAAAACATCTTTCATACATATGTCCTTAGTTATATTTTCATAATCCGAAGTTCAAAAATCCCAAAAACATTTTGCATAGATACTCTTAGTGTGTATTTTTTTTTACTTATATTCCCAAAAAAATCCAAAAATACATCCATTTTCATACCTTAATCTAATCAATGTTTTCATTTTCATTCCATACCTTTAATATTGCATACATATCCTTAGTTGCATTTTCACTTCAAAGTCCAAAAAATCCAAAAAAATAAAGTGCATTGTGGATACTTCCCTCATACTCTACTACATTTTCATTTAGACATCATGTCAATGTCAACAAGATCACAAACTTCCACAAGGCAACAAGGCCCATACCAATCCATGTACATTTCAAGTGACAAGACCCCACAAAATTTTTTTGACCCAACACAAGACATACATGTGCAACAACAAGGTTTTCACCAAAACATCATGGAAACTTCACAAACATGTATTAGAGAAATTAAATCTTTCCTAATTAACTCTAGTTTTCTTAAGCTAAACTTTAGGCATCTAATAATTAATTATTATGATTCAATCTAGGTTAGACCTTTTTAGGGTTTCAATCTCCTTTATAAGGATGACCTCACTTTGTAATTATTGACCAATTCATTGTTGATAATAGTAATTTATCTTTTTTCTCATCAAGAATGTCTCATCTATAGATCTAGCAATTCTAGCCCCCATAGCTTTTTGCTTCTCTCTTCTATGATAGGTGTTTATGTGTAGGTGATTTTTGGGAGATGTGGGGTTGATCTTTCATCAACTTTAACATGGTATCAGATCCCCAGATCTTCATGCCCCTATTATGTTTGTGAGATATTCGACATTGGTTTTTAGATTTGAGCTTTTAGCAATTTTTTATTGGATCTAGGGGTTACTATTTTTGGAGTACTTTGAGCCCAAAAAAAATCATCATTGAGATCATAGCAATTGAAAACCCATATTTTCATATAAAATATGTCCAGTTTGGACATTGTTGAAATCTGGGGTAATTTCTTTTTACACCTAAGCCATTTTGGCTTGGGCATGCAAATTGATGCAACAAATATTTTTATTATTAAAAATATATAGAAGAGTCTATTTTCTTTTTTATTGCATGTGATTTTTGGCAAAAGGAACCCTTTTTGTTTGAATACAACTCTTTTATTGGATATCTGTTCGAAGGTACATCAAGTTCTCTTTATACCCACCTTAGGCCCATCTACACAGGCATATTTAGTATGTGCCTTGATGATAATAGACAATAAAAATCAAAAATAGGATTTTCAACAATAATAAGTATTTATACCTTTACAATAACCCATAAGTCTACAAATTTTTGGTATGATGTACATTGAACTACTTTTTGTGTATAGTGTAGGTTGAGCTAAAGGGTATGAAACTCATATAAAAAACAAGAAAATAGGAAATGTATAGATAACGAAAGTCACTAACAAATTGACCATTTAAGCATTGAACTAGTATACATTAAGTTGATAAAAAACAAGATCCACTATTAAAATTTTAAAGCATTCTTGATGTATAACCTAACTCATATAACTATAATCAAGAAAGATAAGATTTTTAAATGAGTGAAATGTAGTAACATGTTAAGATTTAAAGTTTGTGGCAAGATATGCAATTCAAATCTAGACATACAAATTGTTAATAAATGAAATGCAACATGCATCAAGTTCACCAAATTGTGAAGAATTTGAACATGGGTTTTTAAATGTGTGTAATTTACAAAGGCAATGCATGCAAATCAGATCTAAACATAAAATCAAAATGAATAAGTAAGAGAGTCAAGTTCATCTAAATGTAATGAAAGAAATTAAATTATTTGACAAGTGATCACTAGGATGGATGATCAAAATATGAAGCTAATCATCTCTTTATTATTGACAAGACTCAAGTTCCAAGAAGATGCATTTACTCTTTCTCTTTTGAGTTGAAAGCATTTATATTCTAAGTATGAATGTGAAATGCAAGTATGGAGGGAAAACTTATGTGATTAAGCATGTAAATTAACTTGAACAATGAATCTGAATTTATGAATAGAGTAAAAACAATAGTAATGTAAATGTCATGTGATCATAACTATAATTCAAAATAATAGATATGGGGTGCCTTTGATGTTTAAATCATTTGGTGTCAGTCACCCTTAAACATCACACACTAAGGAAGAGATTAAGGTTGAAAAAATATGTCAACTTTGACTATTTAACACCTTTAGCCTAGGAATCAATCCTTAGTGTGTGATGTTTAAATCATTTGGTGCTTATAAGGCTATTGATGACTTAAAAATTGCACACTAAAACTTAATTACTAGGCTAAAAATGTTAAATAGTCAAAGTTGACTTATTTTTATGAGTTTAATTTCTTCCTTAGTGTGTGATGTTTAAGGGTGGCCATAAGCTTTAAGGAAGATTTGGAGGTAAGGGGTGAGTCTAACTCACCATATACAAGTCAAGCCATCTGACTTCCTTGACACTCTTTTTGCACCTGCACCACTTATAACTTACACTTCAGGCATACAAATAGGAAAATGTAAGTGGAAAGGTGTTTTCCTTACTTCACACATATAAATAGGAAAATGTATATGGAAAGGTGTTTTCCTTGGTATTTGAATAACATTTGTTTTAGGAAAAAGTTTTCTTCAATCCTCTAAAATATTGTGTATACATTAACGTGGAAGACATATCAACACTTCAAGGATCCCATTTAGCCATTTTGGGCTAGGGATCAGTTTTTGGTTTGATTTTTCCTTAATTTATTTTATTATAGTTCGGTCTCATATATATTGAATTGGTAGAGCCTCTATTTGTCATGACTTCATGTTTTTCATTTACAAGTCCTCAGAATACATACATACATATATATATATATATATATATATATATATATATATATATATATATATATATATATATATATATATATATATATATATATATATATATATATATATATATATATATATATAATTAGAAATGTTACTCGGCTGGATCCATGATTTTTTCAACTGGTAGGATTTGTCTAGTTCATTTTGGATTTTTCAAATCCTTTAGAAACATGGATTAATTGTCATTTTTGAAGAGATTGGAGAAAATTAGACATGGGATACGCGACCACCCTTAAAAATCATGCATTAAGGGAAGAATTAAGCTTGGGAAAAGGTCAACTTTGACTATTTAACACATTTGGTCTAGGAATTAAGCTTAGTGTGTGATGTTTAAGTAATTCTGTTGTATTTTAAAGACTTTTTGAATAGGCTTCTTTATAAAGACAAATTACACTATAGATAAAAGGAAATATTAGAAAGAATTATTGTGATTGTGGGTAGGAAAAATTGGCCACAAAATGAGTTCACTAGAAATATTACAACTCAAACAAGAAGAGTGCATCTTTATCTTCTTTCCCCATGAAGTCTCCTTGAAATGAAGCTATGATTTACAAAAGCCAATTTTCTCCTTAGAATATAGTAGACAAAAAGAACACAAATTGTGAGATTAGGTAAAGTTGTATTTATGCTCATCTCTGAGTTGGTGAGGAAAATACTAGAGTTCTCTTCAATTCAAGACAATATAATGTGAGATCTAAATGACACTTAAGTAATCTTGCAGGGGAATTTATTGACTTAATCAGTTCTTGTCATCACTATAGGATTTTATTTATCAAGTACACAAATGATGAAATTCTTCTAAGATACAATCACTAAGTTATCTCAAAGTAAAATACTTGAATCATTATAGAGTAATACAAATATTCTTGATTGATTGTGTGTATTGTTTTTCAAGTTAATCATTATAGAATGTTTGCAACATTTCAATGCTCAAACTTTCTATTCAAATTTTATAGCTAATGATAAAAATAATCATTTAACTTTGAATTATCTTCCATATAATTGACAATTGCTTTGACTATATGATTCAATTTTCAATATTATAAAATTTAATGGTTTATGCTCAAAACTTGAATCAAAATACTAATAATATATCACACATAGAAATGATAGTTATGGATAAACTACTAAAGCCAAATGTTGCATAACCACTAAGTAGATCATCAAATATTTCTAACTATGTGCATCATCTCCACAACCCAACATGCTCTTTGATCAATTCTTAAATTTGAATAAAAAATTTACTTTGAATCTATGTAAACTATCCACGAACACTCTAGGAATGGGGTTTGAGTTTTAGAACCATTAAATCATTACTAAATATATTTATGTTTCCAAACAAACCTATAAATAATAATGTGATTGTAGAAAAAATATGAAGCTACTATTCAAGATTGAATTCATGAATCATGACTATCACTAAATTAACTGAGCTAGTCTTGTTTGGATGCATGGCCTCCAAAATCATTCAAAACTAAATTTAATCTAACTAAAGATGAAATTATTGGATAATTAAAAATATTAAATTTATATTATCTTAATGTGCATTAACTATTTTGTACTCAAATCTAAAACATTAAGAGATGTGAATTTGGGGTAAGTCATTGTGTTTTATAAACACCACAAAATAAATAGCTCATTAAAAAATTCATAGGTGTAAGATTGACCACATCTTACTAATATATTTTCATATGTAGTATTTTTAGGAAGTTTTTGATTATGTAAAATAGGTTTTTTATAGGGGTTCCTAAAACCCACCAGTTAACTACAAAATACAACTAAAATTTTAGGTCTTACAACCAAGCAATAGAAAAAACAACATGCCATACCTAACCATCAGACGTAAACAAAAAATATATGGCCAAAAGCTAGGGTACAGAGAAAAAATCAAGAGCAATGATCAAGGCACCAATTCTTTAGCCAGCTCCGCTTTCTTGAGCTCTAGCTCTCCCATGGCCTTAGCCTCATTGGTCTTCACTTGGCTATCATCCAAAGAGACCTCCTCTTCCCTCTTCCTCTTTTCCCATCTTCCCTCTTCCTCTTTTCTTCTCTCCTTCTTTTGCTTGGGCTCTCACCCTATAAAGAATCATCCTCATCAATCGCCCTAGTTCCCTCTTTGTCCTTTTCCTCCTTCCCCCTTTTTTTTTCCTCCATCATTATGTGTAGCTAAATGATGTTATCATTAAGACCTTTTATTATGTTGAGGCTCTAGTTAGTTGAGCTATGGAGAGAGCTCTCCAAATTTCCACTCTTTTTTCAATCTCATTAGGCAAGTATTTTTAGGTAATTATTAATCATATTTAAAATAATATTTTCCCTCTCTTGGACAATCATTTATTTTTATTTTATTACAACTATTTATCTTGAGAATGTATTTTGAGATTTTATGGTGCAAACTAGCTGCATAAAGAAATTTGGAAGAAATTTGTATCTTCATACAAATTTGTCGTGGTCATTTAAATATTTTTTTATAAATTGATCTAGAATAAATTTCAAGCTTATCAATGAGTACAATACAAAAAGCTACTTGGAGTAACCTTTTCTTTATTCTTTCTTATTGAAGTTATACTTTTAAAAAATGTATAAAACAAATAGGTAAAAGTACATGAGTATGCTCTACACTAAATATTGCATGATAATATTTTTAACCAATGTTGTCACAACTAACTTTTAGACACCTATATTTCAGTATGATTTATCGACTTTGTTTGACTCTTTTGACTTTGTTGGATGTTTGTTGACTCGAGTTGTTATGATTAATTGATATAGCTTTTGACTTGGTCAAATGTTTGTCAACTCAAGTTGTTATGATTAATTGATATAGATATATGGATTCAATATATTTTCTATTTTTACATTTGATTGGATATTTTCATGAAATATGATCAAATTGAAAGTGCAAACAATAAATAAATATATCTGCATATTTCATTTTGATTTGGATTTTGGGACTAACCTACTGATGGCACATTGGTTTTTGATTGCCCACAAGGATTTGAGTGCAAGAGTGTGGTTGAGGTAGAGGAGGCTACCTCCTCAATAAGGGTGTGTTGGAAAAATATGGATTAATATCACATACCACTTAGATTAATTATATATTGTTTTATAATAAAAATTTTGTGGTTTGCATAAGTGTGAATGAAAACAAATTTTTTTAAATGCAAAAGAAAATACCATTCTTTGATAGTAATTTAATTAAGATATTTTATTTTAATTTATATTCATTCCGGATTTCCTTATAAATTAGTTTAATATAGATTTTTCATTTTATCAAATATTTTGTTAAAGTATTCAAAATGATACCAAATTATGGAACTAATGCATAAATTAATTTAAGAACAAAGGAGAGAAGTGTGAAAACAAATATCATTAAAGAGAAGATTTTTTTGTCTTTCAGTACTAGTTTCATGTTGAAAGAGATAGTGGGGAATTTAAACTCTACCAGTTTAACTTCTTAGGAATTAATATTGCATGCACAATTATGGCATTTTGGATGTATATACTAGATAAGAAGAGTTAGTTAAAAGGAGCAAAAGGGAGGAATTGGGGGACACACAATAGATAGGAGAGAAAGAAATAGGGTGAAAAAAAAGATGTGGTTTCACAATAGACACTCCATTTTGCCTAGAAATAGGGGCCCCCTAATTTATTTTTTAGCTTCCCAAATCCCTAGTCTTGGGTCTAAGTCTTTTTTAAGGTCTTACCTAGTGTTTTTTCCTAATCTGGGTCTCAGTTTGAAAACCCAGTTCCTAGAAACCATGTTGTTGAAAGAGAAAATCAAGTTTGCATATAAAAGGTGCACTAGCACACCTAGCACACCTCACCAGGTGTGCTAGGGGTAAAAGCATAGATCTGTGTCACCGTTTGTGATACAAAAACCTGTTTTAGTCAAATCTCATTTCTCTATCAAAACTCAATTTTTAAAAAGAACTAAAAATACCCTTTTATAGATTTCAGATTCAATATCATCATTATTTAAATTTTTGAGTGTTTTGATTAGTTATAATATGCTATAATCTAAAAATATTATAAGTCGATATTTCAACATTTCAGAAGATGCTCTCTCAAAAAATGAAAAAAAATAGTAAATCATATCAAAAAAATAAAAAATATGTATTTATCACTAGAGGAGAGAATCCTCTTCATGAATATGTAATTTTTTTTCAAGAAGGTATAGATTTGATAGGGAAGTTTTGACGGGAGGAAAAAACTGTTCGATTCTGACAAGGTTGAAATTGAGTACTTATAACAAAGAAAATATACATCAAAAATAATTATTTCTTTTTTTGTGCACTAGCTATACATGTCATCTATAAAATATTTTCAAATCATAACAAAAAAAGATGATTTGCACATACTTGTTTGACGGGAACTACATCCTATATTATTTACAGTTAAAAAAGGGACTTCAAAATAAAATAAAATGAATAAATTCTTAGTCAAAAAAATAATAAAAATAATAGGCATAAAATTCATAAAATTCTACACATTTCATCAGTTTACATCATCTTCATATTTTAAACGCAAATACCATTTTTTTTGTCATTAATGTTGAACTGTCACATTCTGATATCACTTTTCTTTATAAAAAGGTGACCCAAGTTTGTGCTTTTACCCCTAGTGCACTAGTCATAAGGTAAAGTGGATTCCTCTTGGAAATGCACAATTACACACCTACACACCTCCTAGAGGTGCAGTAAATCTTGGGACCCCTGCCCCTCTCCTCATCATTATTTCCTCCTCACTCCGCTTTCTGGCACCTCCATAGCTCCTGAGGTGCACCACTCTTCTCACTCCACTCTCCCTCACCAACACACAACACCACCAAGAAAAAGGTAAAAATGTGCACCTTACACACCTCCTGAGGTGAGCAAGGTGTGCACCTTTTTCATTAACTAAACTTTAAAAGAACAAAACCTAAAAACTAAGCCTTCACCTAGTGAAAGGTGCGCAGGTGTGCACCTATCCAAGGTGCACCACTACACACCTTCCAAATAGGCTAATCATCTCCTCAATGTTAAAGGGTGCACACCTAGTGCACCTTACTAGTTGTGCACCCTTAATGGCATTTTTGTTTAGGTAAAGTACGCCTAGTGCACCTTTGAGGTGTGCAAGGTGTGCTAGAGTTTTGTCTTATAAAGTGTAAAATAAGGGGTTTTGCTAATTTTTTCATAGTTTTTCATTTTGGGTTTACCTTTTAGAAATTAGGGTTTGTTTTGGGTTAGATTTTTATCCTTTCAAACTAATGTTTGCTTATTTTTGTAGGTAAAAAAAAGTTTCCTTAACTTGTCAGGGTCATAACTTTTGACCTAGAGCTCAGAAATTAAAACAATTTATACCATTGGAAAGAAGAACTAAAAATCTAATTGTAGTCCCTAAAACAATGAGCCTTCGGCTACCTAGTTTTAGGGACCAATGAAATTTTTAACTTGAAATTTTGAGCAGAAGACCTCTGAAAAAGCTAGTTAAAAAGACCTATAAAATCTTGTTAAAAAAGATATGGAAAAGTTTCAAATATTTGATCATTCTAGATAATCTAGATCACCTGGTCTCTAACCCAAAAGGATTGGGCAGTTGGAGAGAAGAAAAGATAAAAGATACAAAGGTTAGGCACATGAAATAGAACAAGTTTCTCATCTTATGCAACTAATAATGACAAGATTCAGCATAGGTACATTGGGATTTTAGATAGAAGAAGTAGAAGGAGTTCAAACGTATGAAAATGTTTGGCTATAAATCAGGTATGAATCATCAAAAAAGGGAAAAATAAGTACACTAGAGTGCTCCCAAACATCATCTCAGAAAAAACTATAAACCATTTTCAAAACAAAGAACTTTGATTTTTTAGTGAATTGAGCTTTTGAGGTGCACAAGTGCGCCAAGTGCACTGCTTCAGAGGTGTGCTTCTTCTAAGGTGCACTAGAAGTTTTTGAAGAATTCAAAGGTGTGCCAAAAATCAAGTTCCAATTCCAAATTTAGAGCTTTCCATTCACTAGAAATGCATTCTAATGGCAGTTTAACTCCTACAAACATCCAGAGAAGGTTGAGCTTCTATTTTTGGCACCTCTAGAGACTCCTACATCATCTAATGGACTTCTTCTTCTTATTTTCTCATGCTTTCCTTGTTTTAAGACATGTAAAGGCTCATGCATCCATTTAATGATATAAATATGGATAGTTCTTTTAAGCACCACTTAGAGAGTCAGTTTATACATAAATAGATTTTTTTTATTAGTTTAGAAGCATATGCTTGCATAAATATATCTCTCACTCTCAACATAAATTGAGGAGATTATTTCCTATAAATTTAAGAATGTAATATGTATTTCAAGCTGCCATTATTTTGATGCAATAATATATGCTATTGGTGCTCTTATTTGGAGTGTAGTGGTTCTTGCCTAGGTGTGTTATAGTTTGTGAATGTATGTTCATGAAGTGTAATTGAGCCAAAAAAATTATTATGTTATTTTGGTTGTGTGATCTTTTAATTATGGTTTTTTCTACAGGTCTACAAATTCCACTGACATACTTAGTTCAAGAAGAGATCGCCATATTAATCCTGCATAGCTTTTTGTCTCGCATGAGTGCACTTTCTATGGCCTTGAAATTTGATGAAAATTAAAACATCTTACGGTCACTGAATTCCCATCGACAATTGCATCAATAGAATTAAGGAAGGGTTGCTCCTATTTTCATCAGTTACCTACCAATTTTTTCAAAGGCTTAATTTGTAGATGTGTTGTTTTTGTGGCTTATGTCCATTAGGAATTTCCCTTTCATGTTATTTTCTTAAACTTATCTTTACCTTATCTTTGTTATTTTCTTTGCTAACCCTTGGTTAAATTAAGAATTTATATAGCCGCATTATTAGATTGCATTCATTTAAAAAATAAAAAATACCAAAAACCATATCTCTTTTGTGGTTAATTTTGAAACAGCAAGTAGATTGATCATTTGATCTGAAATTGTTTCGAACTAGCAAAGACCTCCTTGTGAAAAAATACATTTATCTTCAACTAAGTAGATTCTAGTAGGTCACAATATCACCTGGAACCTTGGAGTTGATCCCAAATCAGCTTTTCCATAGAGGAGTTTGAAAGGATTCTTGTCATTAAGCATCATGCAAAATGATAGCTCAACAAAAGAGTTATGTGTAGAAGTTGGAGAAGCACTTGGGAATTCAAGATACTCATAGAAGAAAATCCAAGTATCCCCATCTCCTTCACATATGCTTAACTTTTGAATTTAAATACATAGATTTCTTTGAAAAAAGAAATTTGTT
Organism: Cupressus sempervirens; assembly: GCA_028749045.1. Classification (NCBI taxonomy): domain Eukaryota; kingdom Viridiplantae; phylum Streptophyta; class Pinopsida; order Cupressales; family Cupressaceae; genus Cupressus; species Cupressus sempervirens. Next base: position 530,964,273 of record CM053793.1, read on the forward strand.
TATCTATCTATTCTATTCTTGCTATGTATAAATCTTAGTATTTTTTTTTAATTATTTATTTTATGATTTGTGGATGTAGTTTAGTTGATGATTTTATTCCCTAGATTAATATAAGAATCCATTTAGGAAAATGACTTGATACTCTACTTTAAGTGGTAAAACTTTTGGACTCTATTTTACATTCAATTTTAAAAGAAAAGAAAAAATATGATATTCAGCTTCCTAGGCAAGCGATAATAGATCACACAAAGTAACATCCTTGGGAGTGATAATAGACATTTGTCTTAGAATACCATCTATATGAAATAGCTTTTGGGAGTTTAATTGAATAAAGGAAATAACTCTTTTTATTTATTTATTTTATTTTAATCCTTTTACTCTAGATATCATTTCTTTTGAGTTGTTTGAGTCTCCAACATATTCATTACTAGTCATTTGACATGAATTTTTGACTACTTTTCATCATGTCAATTATGCACTTGGTAATTTTAAAGAAATAAGGAACAAAACACCTCAATAAATTCACCTATCCAAAGAAGGATTTAATTCTAGATTTGCTTTCTGGTAAGTTGATTTGTTGGATAGCTTTGATACATTTAGGATTGATCTTAATGTCTTCTTAAGACACTATATGACCTGACAACTTTCCCTCTATAACATCGAACACATATTTCTTGGGGTTACAGGAAATTTCATGTTCCCTACATCTCATCAACACTTTCTCCAAGTCTTTCAAATTACTTTCTCTTTTCTTGTAGAAGTCTATTTTTTCATCCAAATAGATGAAAATAATCTTGTCCTTTATATCTGCAAAGGATGAATTCATGGCTCTCTGTTCAAAGTGGCTTTAGCATTAATTATCCCAAAAGGAATTATGTTATAAGAAAAATTTTCCCAAGGAGTGGTGAATGATGTCTTAAATTGATCATCTCAATCTACTTCAATTTGATTGAATCTTGAGAAACCATCCAACATGAACATCATTTCAAATCCTACCACTATCTATAGTAAATGATCCATGTCAGAGAGAGCATAGTGGTCCTTAAGAGAAGCCTAATTCAAATTTCTAAAGTCAACATAGATTCTGATCTCCCCATTCTTTTTTTGGAGAGGGACAATATTAGCTATCCATGTTGAATGGTATATAGTATATATGATCCTTGCCTCTAACATCTTATGGATTTATCTTACAATGGCATCTGAGATCATTGGATTGTAGTTACGTTTCTTTTTTCTAAAAGGGATTACATCAAGATTAAGGGGAATCTTATGTTTAAACTTGCTATTTTAAAAAAAAAACTTAAATCCCCATATCCCCAAAAAAAAACATCTTGATATACGGAAAGCAACACTTTAGCCCTAGTCCTTTCTTCATTATAACAACTACTACCTTTATTAATCATTTTAGGCTTAAACTCGGTGCTTATATTTATTCTCTCAAAATCTCGAAAGGTTCCACCTTTCCTACCTCTTTCTCTCCTCATATATGCATCACGTCTATTAAACAACCTTTCTAAAGAAATTAGATTCCTAGGAATTTTGTTAGCTTTAAGTTTCTTAGCACCAAGGTCCAAAAATTTCTCGCTATCAAGGGAGAAATCTCAGAAAGGGCTCTCACTTCCTTCAAAGTACTAGTCAGTGAAAGGCTCAGCTCATTCTAGGGAACACTAGATCTACTTATCATTGGTGAAGACTTGACATGATTCAACATTGTCAGGTACATTAGGTCTAAAGAGTACTTCAAACTTTTATTCTTTATATTTTAATTCTAGATGAGGTACTAGAAGGGATGAAGAGGTAGCTAACATGTCTTCCCTTACATTTTTCTCCCTTGGAAAAACTTGTATAGAGAAGGCATCCATGTCTTCTATTTCATCCAAGACTCTATTCCTATAATTCTGAAGTCTTGGGCTCTTCACAGCATATTGACTTTGAACTCATTTCACTATGAGTTATGCATCACCTTGGGTTTTTAGGATTTTCACACCTCTTTTTTTTGTAGTAGTGATACCCAATAGTAATGCTTCATACTCTATACTATTATTTGTGTTATTGAACTGTAGCTTATAGGAAAGTTGTGTCAAATATCCCTCAAGGGAATGAGCACCATGCCTACTCTAGATATGGCACTTGCAAAACTCCCATCAAACTCTAAGGTCCAGATCCTTCAATCATCAAGAGAGTCAAGTTCTTCTTCTAGAGCACTGAAGTTAGCAAACATCATATATTTTGCATGCTTCATTTCTTGATACAAGATTTGGGCTTTGGGATCATCACATTTCATCATAGTAAACTTAGCTTTTTCCTCATGTTCAAGCTAGATCTTTTATTGCCAATGGGAATAATAGTATGAGACCAATCTAGCTTAATTTCACCTCTCATATCCTTACAAAAACTCCTACTTAACATCATGTCATAACTGGTTGGGATGCTATCCACAATGATGCCTAGGTTCATTATCTTTGTTGGATGTGCAATTAGGGCTACTTGGGCATGCTTTACTTGATCTAATAGAGGGACTTTTTCCATCCATAGAGTAACAATGCCCAAAGGTCTTAGTTAAGGACAAGCCTAAGGCATGGGAAACAATAGAAGGCATGACATTTTCTGAGGCACCTAAGTCAATTATGCAATTACTTAACTTGTGATCATTTACATATAAGCACACATGGAATGGATTGAGTTTTTGGCCAAGAAAGGTAGCTAGAACAAAAGATTCTTCTTCCTTGAATTGCATGGGTAGGACTAGTTCTTCATCAGCAAGGGAACAAAAACTGGCACTAGGTTGATCATTACTAATTGTAGAATTGACATCGGGATACGTTTTACTACTAGATTCTCCTTTGAAATAATCCACTAATTTTTATAGTTCAATAGGATGAGACTTCAAGTAATCTAGGGGAGAAACTTGAATATGAACATCTTTGTAATATTGGATGATATCAAATGAGAGGTTAGACTTATCACTTTTCCACTTGTGATTGTTCTCTTCTTGGAGTAGAGGACGGAGATGTGTTGGCCATAGCTAGTGAAGAGGTAGGAGCATTGTTCTGAATAGGAACTAAGCATGTTAGACTTTTATTCCTTGGGCTTCTTGTTGCTATAGTCATTTGTACTCCATCCAAGGTGGTGAAATAGTCACCTTCTATCTTAAGATTTGATTCATACTCCAAGTAAAATGTTCCAAAGTTACCAGGGGGAGTATAATCATCTTCACTTTTAGGGTATTCCATTGTTAGCATATTAATTGTATTGAGTTTCTTGTATCTATTCATTTTTAAACAAGAGTCACCATCATGATCTGCTTTTAAGTGGTATGTAATGGCAAGCTTTTATTGAGCAAGTAGTAGTTGTAAGGTTTTTCCTTCATGTTGTCTTCTAGATATGTCTTGGTAAGGTTGTTGGAATGAAGGAATTGTCTTACCCATTTCCCTTTTCATGGAAATCATCTCATTTAACAACTTTTGGAGCATTGCTTCCATGTTGTTGGTTGTACCAGTAGTAGTGTTAATGGAAGTTCTACTTTGTAGTTCTCTCTTCCATTTTATGTCTACTATCAAATCATCTCTTAGTTCTATTGCCAATGTGTGAGCAACTTGAAGATAACCACATGTGCTCTCCTAATCTAAAAGCTAATATCTGGAGACATAGAACTAATGAAGAAAATATTTTGATTACCTATAGTTGGTCTACTTGCAACAAGGATTCATTTGACCAAATTGTTGAATCTTGCAATGAAATCTCTCATGGGAACACTAGATTCCTTCGTGATTTGAGTGAGCTAAGATAGTTAAGTACATTCATCTTATGTGCTTTTATAACATTCCTCAAATTGATTTCATATGTCATTTTTGGTTGTAATACATCCCACAGTGAGATGTTGGAACCAATCGACTACATTTTCAACTAATGTCTCAATAAACATTCTTACGGCCAAGTCTTTGTATTGAGGACAGACAATGCTATAGGCCATAAAGAAGGCAATGATATGTTCATCTATAGAGACTCTCCCGCCACCATTGAATTTGGGGAAGTTCTTGGTAAATAATTTTTAGCAAAAAGCTATAGGAGAAAAATAACATTACCCCAAGGAATGGCCATTGATGTAGGGAGAATAAGTCGTACTAGCTAGAATGTAGCAGTAGTTGGGGCAATGACTCTATGTAAGGTAAGAGTGTTACACAATGATGAAATTTGAGTGTGAAAGATAGGAGGGGAAGAGGAAAGTTTTTGTCTCCAAGAAACAAGATAGGTGGTGAAAATAGAGCTCCATGGATACCTTAAAACACCAAATCCCTTGAATAAATTGTCCCTCTTCTCAGAGGATCTTCTACTATTGGAAAATCAACATTCCTCAACTCTTCAAATACTGGTTAATTTGGCCTTGATCACAAACACTCCTAGTATATTTAGGATCTAGGATGAACTAATTCTATTCACAATTGGTGTACTTTATGCTTGTCTCAATCTTCTTTTTCGTAAAACACCTTCTTAGTATTCAATGTTGGCTTCTTCTCTTTCAAATGCAAGGTTGACTCTTCTATACTCATCAAGGGATTTTCTATTTCTCTAGGAAAGTGTATTCAATAGATTAATTATATCTTCTTCTTTTTCTTGAAAGTCAAGGTTGGGCTAAATTACTAAGATTTGACCTTCATGAAGAAACACCATTTTTCCTCATGGGTTAACAAGCACAACTCAACAAATGTGAGTACCAAAATAGATGGAATTTGAAGTTACTCCAGTAAAGCCACAAACATACTTACTAAAGATAACTTAGATAGTAAGGAACAGGAATAGGATTTTATCTTTCGATATAGAGAAAGATGTGATTTAGAGATTCTAAAAATTTGATCCCTAGTAAAGTCACACAAAAATTGTTAGTTACAGGGATTTTTTTAGTGGCGATTATTTGCCATTTGGCGAATATGTTATGATCGGGCTATAGAAATTGGTAAAAAAAAACACTGTATACTAGTTGACTAGTTTGCCCAAATTTTATAAAATACTCATATAGTGGTCGGAACATTCACCACTATTATTACATAATTTCAGTTTGGTAGTAAGGTTCTTCACCCATATTTCTCTTTAATGTTTACTCTTATTCACCACGAAATTAATTGAGTGTCTCTTTCGATGATCATCATTCGCCAAATTCCTATTGTCCTATGTGAAATTTTTATTTTTCCTAGGACCCAATTCGCCATGCATCACACATAATGGGGTCCCAAATTCCTGCCCTATTTGCCCACTCGATTACTTGAAATTATGTGGGGTTCACCAAATATTAGTTCTTATCATATGTAACGATCGGCCCATTCGCCAAAATGAAAATGATATATTTGTAGTTGTCTATTTAAGATATATGAGTTTCATTATTGAAACATCTCGAAAGAAGGAGCCTTCTTCATAGTATTGTGATCAATAGAGAATCAGAATGACTACGACTATGAGTCCATAGTATTTTATTGCAGCCTTAATTTGATGGAGATGTCATAGTCAAATTTAAATAGGAAGAGGAGTAGGACTAATGAAGGTGGAGATGTCCAAGAAAGGCCAACAAAATGTAGAAATATATCTTCATACTTTGGTGGGGGTAGACGCAACAGTGTTGGTCAAAGTAAGGAAGGTACATCATCAGAGGAGCCTATACAATCTCAACCTACATAAGAGTCCATTCAACAAATTGGGGAGACTAATAAATTTGGTGATAGAGTTGCAGAACCTGATATCTCTAATGAAGATGACCTTGAAGAAGAATATCCAATAAATAACCAGTACCAGGGTGAATCAATCAACTTTGGTGATGAATCCATGGATTTTTCTAGTGGTGATTATTCGCTAATTGGTGAATATGTCCCGATTGAGCTATAGAAATTGGTGAAAAAAAACATCGTATACTAGTTGACCGGTTTGGCCAAATTTTATAAAATACTCATATAGTGGTCAAAACGTTGGCCACTATTATTATGTAATTTTAGTTTTCTAGTCGGGTTCTTTGCCCATATTTCTCTTTAATGTTTACTCTTATTCGCCAAAAAATTAATTGAGTGTCTCTTTCGACGATCATCATTCGCCAAATTCCCATTTTCTTATGTGAAATTTTTATTTGTCCTAGGACCCAATTCACCATGCATCACACAAAATGGGTTCCCAAATTCCCACCCTATTCACCCACTTGATTACTTGAAATTATGCAGGGTTCACCAAATATTAGTTCTTATCATATGTAACAGTTGGCCCATTCACCAAAATGAAAACAGTTTATTTGTAGTTGTATATTTAAGATATATGAGTTTCATTATTGAAACATGGTGAAAGAAGGAGCCTTCTGCATAGTATTGCGATTAGTAGAGAACCAGAATGACTATGACTATGAGTCCATAGTATTTTATTGCAGCCTTAATTTGATGGAGATGTCATAGCCAAATTTAAATAGGAAGAGGAGTAGGACTAATGAAGGTGGAGATGTCCAAGAGAGGCCAACGAAATGTAGAAATATATCTTCATACTTTGGCAGGGGTAGACACAAGAGTGTTGGTCAAAGTAAGGAAGGTACATAATCAGAGGAGCCTATACAATCTCAACCTACACAGGAGTCCATTCAACAAATTAGGGAGCCTAATAAATCTAGTGATGGAGTTGCAGAACCTGATATCTCTAACGAAGATGACCTTGAAGAAGAATATCTAGTAAATAACTAGTACCAGGATGAATCAATTGACTTTGGTGATGATGATGGTGCAATTAACAGTAACACTAAAGGGAGAGGAAAATTGAAAGAAAAAATTGATCGTCAATGGGAGATGGTTAGGAGATTTAAATTTGATTGGGCAAAAAAGTATCCATTCATTAAGCCCATGGACAATCCAATTGTAGGTGAGCCACCAGTAGAATGCAGATGTGCAATTTTTAGTTGGAAGTATAAAAAGGAAAAGCAGTTACAGCTTAAACTAGACAGCATAGAGAAACATGTTGGTAAGATTTACGAAACCTCAACTGTAGATGGTAAGGAAATAAAAGTTGTAAGATATAAAACAAAGGAGCAATGTCAATATAAAAGGAATGCTAAAGAATATTATATGTTTCAAAAATTTTAGATGAAGCCTACTGAAGTTCAAAGTTCTATTAATGCTATTTTTGCAAAAGCAAGTGAAGTAGAAGAACCTGGAAAAGCTATTCAATTAAGTAATGTTTTCAATATTTTGAGCAGAGGGCATCCAATGACAGACTATCTAGAAATGAGTGGTTTGTTACACATTCTGAAAGTTCCTAACTATCATGTTAGTCATTGGTCAATAAATAGTGGATGGGAATGGGCAAGTTGTATTGTGTAGGTTGAAATAGAGGATGTACAAAGAAAAATAAAAGAGTCAACCTTTATTGCATTGTCCTTAGACAAAGTTACAGCAATTGATAATATGTCATGGGTATGCATGCATGTTTATACTATACAAAATAATGTCTGCCAACCATATCTACTATCTATTGCTAAATTGAGAGACAATGCGATAGCAGAAACTTTATTTCAGTTAGTAAAGAGAAATTTAATTGAATATGGAGCTATGGATGAATTGACAATAGCGAAGAAGTTGGTCTGTGTTGGAGTGGATGGAGCTTCAATAATGCAAGGTCAAAGGAATGGTCTTTGCACAAAGATGCAGGCTTCTTGTTCACCATATGTTGTTGTCATTCATTGTATGGCCCATAGGATGAATCTTGCTTTTAGAGTTGTGAAGAAGTTTCCTTCAGTAAACAAGGTTGAAGATTTAGTAAGAGACTTGTATGCATATTTTTGTCGAAGTCCCAAGCATTTTAGGGAATTTCAGCACTTTGCTAATGGAATTATCGATGGAAACAAGCTTCTAAAAGATGTTGATACCAGATGGATCTCTTTGGATGGACTAGAGCATCGAGTATTTTCTGAATATCAATCTTTGATTGGACTGATGTATGAAAATTGGGACAATGCAAAAAATTAGAGATGTGGCGACCTGCTTTGGAGGTTAAGCAATATAGAGACACTTTTGACTTTGGCATCTCTTCTTCCCATGCTAGAAGAAATGAGGTTAATTATGAAAAAAGCCCAGAAAAGAGCCATGTATATTGCAGAATATGCTCAGTTGCGTAAAATGTCATGCCGAACCCTCGATAGTCTCTATCATACTGACCTAAATTTATCTGATGATAGATTTAATCACTGGCAAAAACTAACAGACTTGGGTGATCCTGATAATTATTTAAAGATCATTGAAAATGGAGATTTATGTGTTTGTGTAAGGGGATTTTAGATACGAATGTACTACAGTGCCCCAAAGAAGTGAGCTACAAGAGTTACAAGGGAAGAGTTTACCAAGATCATCGAGTCTATAGCATCTACTACAAGGGACATAGCCTATAGAATTTCCTCTAAAATAATATCACGATTCCCATATGATCAATTGCATAAGGCCATGGCAATTGTGTTTCCTCAATATTGGTCCTTCAACAATAAGGAAGATTATCGTAGAAGGCTGTTGATTTTGATAAAGGAATTTTGCAAATCTATAAAATTCAATGGAGTGACTATCAATGGAATATTAGATGAGGGTCTTCTTAGATAGAAATCAAGCACCTTTGCAAGGACCATGAAGCATCAATATCAATTAATGCATAACCCACATGAAGAGGGCTCGGCAACAAAGCTTTGGACAAAACTAAAACAAAGCACATTGTTGCATGAAGAAATTTTAGAGTACTTCAAGCTTGTTGATCTATGTCAAACCATGATATTGGGTTTAGTGGAGGATGAGAGAGTTTTCAGTGCTTTGGGCGTCCTAAAATCAAAGCTAAGAAACAAACTAGAAAAGAATTTGGAATCATGCTTGAGGGTATAAACATCTAGGTATGATGTCAATACTTTTCCTTATCAAAAAGCAATGGAAATCTGGAAGAAAAGATGCAAAAGAAGAAGGGTGGGCAACACCATTAACCAATCTCCTACATCGACTCCAAGTGGGACAAGTACAGTTGGCAATGGCACTGGCCATGGGATTGGGAGACATAGAAGTGAAGGTTAGAGTGAACTTGAAGTTGAAGAAGACACAAATGAAAATGAAGAGAACAATGAAGCAACTGGACTACTAGAATTGGATGATGATGATGACATAGAGATGAATTGGAAAATTTAGGAAATTTTTGCTAATTTAGCAGTGGCAACCAATAGGTATTTTTTGAACTTATTAACTACTATATGATATCCTATCATTCAATGTTCATTTTAGAAAAGCAAGAAATTAGAATGTATTATGTTTCATCATTAAAATTTGAGAACAAAGAGTATTATTAGTGTAGAGTGTAGTTTATATCATTTCATCGATGATCATTCATATTTGAAAATGAAATTCTTGAATGAAATTTTGTTTTCTATTTTATTCATTTATTTAACATACATTGAATTGGAAAACATGAAAATTAGATAGAATCATAGATTCAATTCTACAATTAATAATTATTAATGGTTTTCATTTGCAATATTCAGCTAATATGGTACAGTTCTTGTAAGCCAATGACCCTAAATTCCCTTTTATAGAAACAAGGGAGCAACAACAGCTTCAGGTTGATTTGCCTAATGTGAAGTCTCAAAATCTAAATCAGTAAGACATCTACAAGTCTACAACATCTCTACAACTTTAGTTGTACATTTCTGCATTTGACAGGCCAATTTAGTAAATTAGCAATTTAGCATAGGCAATAGCATATGCAAGACTAAAACATTTATCCTTTTCAAAAAAAAAAGTTCAAACTTGTTAGTTTAAACTCAATTCTAAAGTCTAGACTATAGTATGTAGGATAATATAAAATATATTCATATATAGTAAAGATATAGAGATGATTGAAACTGAAAGTACTTTCACATACAGACTATAAGTTTATGTAGTATGCTCCATTCTTCTTTAGTTGGAAGGGCAAAATTTTTGATGTTATGGTAAATGACCTACATTCTCGTCAGCATTCCATACTTGGAAGAGCGAGTTTCAAGCAATGTTCCTTCCACTAGTGCATGAAAATTTGTGAATGTTTTGATGCACTTTGCAATGCCTTCATGAGTTTTATCCTGAGGAAGGTTTCCTAAATCAGAGGTTATTTGGTCTCCAACTTTTGTTTGTAAATTTCTCTTCCAATGAAACCCGTTGTTGAGAAATCAAGTCAAGGACTCAGTAAACCAAGAGATATCAATTTGGCTATTTTATTGTTCATCTTGGCGAGCTTTGGTCCAAATAAAGAAAGAACTTCTTCTGCTTCTATTAGTTTTTGACATTTATGAAATACAAAGGTCACCTTTATTATTGAACCAATGCAGTCCTGAAATCCCTTGCTTTCCAAATGCCTGTCAGCAGTGCTATTGATTTCTTCCATAATCTGCTTTGTAGTTTTCTCTCTCTAACCAAAACTTTTGTTCTCCTCAAGTTTCTCTTTTAGCTTCCCAAAAACATCTGTAAGGCTTCGTAGACTTCGAACCAATCACACAACCTATCAGCAAAAGTCTTTATTTGCCCCCAGAAGTAATTTTTTATTTGCTTTACTGTATTATTTACATAGTCATTCAAGCCATTTTCATATTTTTTAATAGTATCATTTGCCTTCTTTAGGTCTTCTTTCATTTCTGAGTACTGGTGTTCACTATGTTTTCTTATTTGCTCTGCTTTATTTTCCCACCCTTTTGCTTTCTCTTCCCACTCTTTTGTTTTTACCCTCTCATTTTCCAATTCTTTATTTAACTTATTGTTTACATTTGCAACATTCTCCAAGTTTCTGTATAACTTTTTTGAAGAGTATTTTTCATCCTAAAGTTTTTTTTTCATTTTTTCCAAATTTTCCCTCAAAGTTTTCAGTTCTGTGTCCATTTGTTCTTGCTGTTCAATTGCTTCTTTAGAGCCAGAGGATGAATTTTTTATCCTTTTCTCTAATTCTTTGCACCTGTTTACTGCTACTTTCTCACTTGCCTTTACATTTTCTAGGTCTACCTTTAACTTATCTATTGTGCCCTAAAGCTTTCCTTTCTCTCTCTCCAACTTCATCACTGAAATGTACACCACTTGGTTGGTCATTTTGGACACATTTATCTTGTCCACATTTTTAATTTTGGATAAATCCATTTGGAGGGTGCTAAATTTAAATTCAAATGGATCTAATTGACTCTCTAGTGGATTGTTATCTCTCGCTGGGGGCACAACAACCATAAATTCCATCATATCTTTATCTAGGTCATATGTGGGAAATAACTTGTTGGTTATAGGTTCGGCATCACGAGCTACAGAAATTGCTTCCATCTTCATTGTCTTACTATTTTGTCTATTCTTGTTTTTTGATTTTTCATAGTTAGTTACAAATTCATTGTAACGAAAATCAAGATTTTGTGAGACAATTGAATGTTTGAATTGTGAAATAGCAGTAGCACTTGCACTGATGTACGAGCTTCCACCAATACCATGAGGATAACCAACACCTAGAACCATTAGTGGGGTTTTTGGACTATTCTGAGGCTTTTGTCTTGAAGGATGGGCAATTGTTGGACTCACAGTCACCATTGGTATTGTTGTACTAGTAGTACTACTAATACTTGTCATAAACTTCTACTTCTTTACACTTTCTTGACCTCCGAGACCAAATTTTTTTGCATCTATATACAATGTCCTTTTCGGACCACTAGTTGTAGTTGTACCCATGATATCTACAGTTGTGGGAGTGACAGTTGATTCAGATTGAATCTGAGTGCTTGGAAGTGGAACTGTAAATGAAGTAGGAACAAATTTAATTAACTAAGATGAATCCAATGTGGATGGAATTGACTGAGTTGATGATTGATCTCCATGCCCAAGGCCTAGTTTATGACCATGTTTTGGTGCTACAGTTGGTGGTTGAGGTGGTAACCAAACCCCTTCTCCATTGGGACCTAGACCACTAGAACCTTGGTAGCCCATTTTTTCTACAATTTCTACCCCTTTGCTATATAGAAGTTTGGTGGATGCATCAACTCCTATCTAAATTTGTGTACTGGATGAGGGATTCAAAGAATTCTGGTCATTGTAATCATCATCGGTATCATTATGATGTGCTTCAGCTAGAGGCTCCTTATTCCACAATTTGTCAAACATTGTATCCTCTCCAACCTCATCAAGATCTGCAAAAGTCTTTGACTCATCAAGATTCTTCCTCATTTCCCAAAATTGACAAATTTTTCTTCAACTCCATCCAGAATCTATACATTCATTCATTAGCTCTTTTGGAATAGGTTTTGTAGATGGTTTATCAGCTTTCTTGTAGAAATTGGACCATGTCATGCCCTGCACTTTTCCTTTCTATTTGTGCAATGCCATTATTTGTGATGACAATTCCTATATTGACATATTATTTTCAGCAACATATTTCTCCATCTGTTTTTTGACCTCCACCCAAGAGTCCATGTTTTTAAATTTTTCAATCAAAGGCATACTTTCATGTTGATATTTGCTTGCAGAAGTCCCAATGCCCTTAATCCTTGCTCCAATTATGTTCAATGGATCATACTACTAGTGACTATCAACATCAAATCAAAAAATTGAAAAAAAGGCTTCTGCCACCTTGAATCCTCTTCTCTCAAATGCAAACCCTCCAAAGGAGAATGGCAAGGAGGGAAATATCATTTTATTTTGCTGACCATGAAAAGTACATCTATGCTCTCCATTTGTCATACATATTCCAATGCAAATACCCTCTCTATTACATGTATTGGAAGTTTGTAGGGTTCTACCCATGAACTGTAAAACCTTAACACAATGTACTCTTCCATTAACTACCAGTCAGCCAATTGTAGTTCACTTCTGAGTTGAATGCAATTTCTACAAGTAATAGGCAATCTAGGCATTGGAGTGCCTATAATTTTATGGTACATTGGTGCTGAAAGGAAGTCTACAAAATTGTTGTAGTTCCTTATGTTATCAATAATCCTTATCTAAGGTGTCCACTCATATATTGGATTTTGGCCTTGATTCTGACTGCAAATCTTGTTTGCCTCAAATAATGCATGATGCTTTGCTAGGAGAAGATAGCACAAGTAGGTTGTGAATCTAAATGTCTTCTCTGAACCTCTTTGAATCATTAGTAATTGATCTTGTATGCAATGAACAATGTGCTCAATAGAATGATATCTTACTGGTTCTTTTTTTAAATGAATATGATAAAGCATTTGAAGAATGCTGGCATCCACTTGTTTGTTACTATCCAATCCTAAACAAAATGCTAGCAAGGAAATATTGTCCTGTGCCCATGGCACAAAAAATTCAAAATCATAAGGAGGCATATGATTTGGACTCAATCTACAAACTCTTGTTATTCCTCTGATATAAGAATCTCTCTATTTTGCATCTAATTTTTCATAATCATCTACCAACTTTCCCATGTCCATATGTAGGTTTGACTGTTGTTGTTAAAACCCTAGGTTCAACAGACTAGCAAATTCACTCTTAGTTATGGACAAATTTTCCTCCTGAGTAATTTTATTCACAATTGCTTTTGTATTTTCATCATAATTTTCGGCGCAAAGCATAACAATTTCTAGGCAAGGGAATACTTGAGGTAACGCCATGTGTGTTGACCCAGCTACCTACGATGTAATTTTATTTGCAATTGCATTTACACTAGGGTTAAATGAACAAAATTTTGAAGCCTTATTTGGATCGTTCCACTTGTTTTCAAGTGCAAATCTTATCTCCATTATACCCTTATTTCCATGAATAACAAGATCATGTATATCATGGAATAAATCATTGAAACCTAGTGTTTTAAGCATATTGTGGGATTCTGTTATTTTGCCCATCTTGTTATTCTTGGTATATGTTTTACCCATCGTGGTAAATATTTAAACATAGCTACAAGCCTACAAGGGTGATTAAAAATTAAAACCTTACAGACTAAATTTTTTTATATAATATAAATAATAAAGTTGTAAATCAAGAGGCTTGAAAAATTTTAATGCAGGACATAAATTTTCAGGATTTTAGTAGTTACACTTACCTGTTCACATTCACATTGCCCTTAGTTTTAATTTTTGCAAAGTTGAGAGACTACAATTTGTTGCTTTCCTCGGACGATAATCCTCAACCTAGAAATTAAGAATCTGTAACTTTGTTGTGCTATAACTTTGTAAATTGCAAAGTTCAAACTCTAAGTTCTAACAGACTACCACCAAATAAACCAGACCTATCAACATAATTGCAAGTACGTGCTGAAAAGGCCAATTGTAATTAAACACTAACACCATCCATTGTCTTGTAATGCACGTAAAGTTTCTTAACCGATGGAAAAGGCCAATTGTAATTAAGATTAATAGTACTAATGCTAGTGGACTGTGGCATGTCCTGTAATGTGTGTGAAGCTACTTAGCCAATGGAAAAGGCCAAATGTAAATTCTAATTAATAGTGACAAGACATCAATATACTATCCCTTGCAACTTAAGTGGTACATGCTAGACAGAAACGTGTCACCATTCCAGACACTTGAACAAGGTCAAGGTTTCATTCCAGATGTTTGGTCCCAAAATAAACCTTCAACCATTGATATATTATCATCGGATGGTAGTCTAAATCATGTAATTAATATTCTATATGTAATTAATGTTTATCATTTAAATAACTTGAGCTTTGTTCATTTTAAATTTTAAATTTTTGTCTATAATCTACATGTAATTAATGTTTATCATTTCAATCATCTGAGCTTTGTTCATTTTGTATTGGTAATAATAATAAGATATCTTTCGGCTTATTATATATAGCGATAGATAAACTAAACTGCAATGGTATTGGTAACTGTCGATAAAAAACTATCAGAAATTAGCTGTACAATTTGGGAAGTGGTGTGTGGTTAGTGGTAGCATACTAGCGAGAGAATGTCGCTATCACTAACATGGCATTTAATTCTTTTTAGGTACACTGTACTTCGCAGACAACTTACCTTGATACGTGTCAAAATTTCGGTGACTACCTCAACAATTCTTCTTCCTTCAAGAAATGTTGGCCGAAATTAAACCTTAGCCATTGATCTTGGATCATCAGACGGTCTGAGTTCTCAAATAATATATTTAACATAATTATAGTGGTAGTGGCAAAGATTATGCTTCCATAATATACAGTCAAACAACCATGTCTTTAAACCATCACTTGCCACTTGCCAATAATTTATGTAAGTTGGTATGTTAGGTTAGGCTACTTATTTCCCATCTTTGTAAAATAGCCATACCAACTATAACTTTCTGAAAACCATTTGCCATAACAAATAAATTAATTCAATTATTTAGAAAATAATTTTGCCATTTTTTTATAAAAAAAAGGTATCGGTTATTAAAATATTCGCCAACCAATATCCATATTTCAAAACATAATTTTCCATTAATATTAATAATTTTATTAAAAACAAAAATTATAATTGCCATTATTTTATAAAAATTGTCTAAACTATTAAAAAATTTGCCACCAAATATCCATCGATTCATGCATAATTTGCCAACACTATTAATTTATTTTTCACCCAAATGACATGTGATTTGCCACAATTTTATAAATTTTGGGAGCGGGGGGGTTCCTTAAAGTTATCCCTGGTTAGTTAACGGTTTGTCTTCCTTGGATTTTGGTTAATACCTTGACTTCTAATATGCGCAGTGTGGTGGAAAACCAAATGGTTAATGATAGAATGGGTTAGTGTAGTAATCTATCAGAGGCCCCTAAATTTAAAGGTACAACTCCCTTGTAGTGCAAGGATTTTCAATGAATTTGTTTTTAGTAGATTAGTTGGTGTGAGGGGTATGCTCTTAACCAGAGACTAGCAGAGGTGTATCCATATTGAATTCACACTTCAAGCAATCTAGGCCAATTTTAAAAGATGACATGTAACCTTCATAGACATGAATGTGCATGAGTCATTTTTAAGATCACATAACATCTATCATGCAATCTATTTTATCATCTGAATACAAGAAACTACAATGTTGAACTATCAACCAATATACATTGCATAAGAAGAGAAAGTATGGTCAACCTAACAATACCCAAATTGCCCAAGTGACTGAGATTTAACAATACCTAGATTGCTTCCTACTCAATTTATTTTATTAACCAAATCTTGGACTTCTCACACAATAATGAAATGTATATGAACTAACTTGCACAGAACAGAGGAATTGAGATAATTTTGAAAATGAGGAAAGTAAAGCTTACAATTACTGAACATTGAGATTAAAATGCAGATGCAGAATCTTACACAGTAGAGCCAGGTATAGGGGTTTGCTCGCATAATAATTTTGTCAATCCTTTTTTTCTCAAAAGAGGTTACATTTATAGGCCATCATGGGAATGCCCAATTATATTACTAATTACTCTATAGAGTATCATTGAATCATTCTAATCATAGGACTAACTAGAGGGTCATCCATTACAAAACTTTAGCCTTTGAGAAGAATGCCAAATATGGCTACAATATTAGAAATTGAGAAAGAGAAGAGATGACACTCATAAAAGAGAGTTCCATAGCATTAGTTTTTCTTTGGGGTCACAACCTTAGCCTTATATTCCTTTATTACATCAATTACACTATTGAGTTCATTAACACCTAGGAAGAGAATGCTATCAGCTTGAATCATCTAGTAATCAAGCATTTCTATCAATTCTTCAACTCTAGAGATCTTTGATTAGAACTTCTTTGATGTATGCCTTAGAACATAATCCATTGTTGAAAGCTCTGGGATCTTTGAAATCTAGAAGCTAGATGGATCAATAGCTTCTTCCATGAATTCCAAAAATTTATCTTTCATTCATTCAATGTCTACCAATAGACCATTATTACCAATATATGATTATGTATGCAGCACCTTTAGATGTTCAAATATTTTATCCTTGACTTTCTGCACTAAATCATGTACATGTTTTAGCTCATTTTCAGACCTTATTGAGCTCTCAATTATGAATTCCAATGATTTCTTCCAATGAATTAATGGTTCTTGGCCTATTTTGAGAATCTTATGGATCATGGAAACATTAGTTTTCATATCAATTACCTCCTACAATAAGGCTAACTTCTTTGTCAAACCCTCTGATGTTTTGTGCATTAAGGTTTGATGACTCGACACTGCTCCTCTCAATTTGTTGGTATCTAGCAGTAGGTTGCCAAGGTTCTTGGTGAAAGGGGGACCTTGGGCCTTCATTTAAATGATCTAGACATAGCCAATTTAACTAAATTGCCTCTCTTGATGTAGCTTTAGTAGCAGATGGTTGTTCTTCTCTACACTTGGGTCAAATGTGCATGTAGAGGTGCTTCCAAGTGCAACTTTGATGTATTCCATCAATTCCTTATTTGAGGCTTTGAGTACCTCTTTATCTGCCCTTAGTTCTTCCAATCTATCCTTGATCTTCTCATTTGTTGATTTCCAAATGTTGACCATAGAATCATGCACTAGAATGCCTATGTCAACAGTTCTGATATGGAAATCACTTGTAGTTAGCTCATAAAACTTTCCCTCTCTCTGAGGTTCTACAACCTCTACTAGAATATGACTAGTAGAAGAATCAATGGCCAAAGTCATTATAGTCTTCTACTTCTTTGCCTTTTTTGATGTTGGTTGAGCCAAAGTTTCTTGCACAATGAGGTCCTTTTATGGGGCAACTTCTTCACATCTTCACTCCTTCTGATCAATAGTCTATTCCAACCATGACTTAGTTGAAAGGACATTGATTGTTGAGTGTAGGGCTGTAGGATCAAAGAGCTTGCTCATCATTGGGTGTGTCTCCTTTCTCTAGGTGGTAGTAGGAAAAATAATTTACCTTGGTGACTGAGAGGGCCAGAGTGTCACCTTGATCAAATGCCTATTTTTCTTGATCATCTAGGGATTATTTTCACCATCCAAGTTGATGACTTGCATAAGGGAGGAGGGCTTAGCAACTAAATTCTCATGTGCTTGCTCTTTTTTCTTCTTATCATCCCCAAAATTTCCCATGTTTGGCAGAGATCCTCCCCCACAAGTTGGAGTAATTTGGATATTGGACCAATTGATGTTGAAGTAGCAATAGTCATGGATGTAGAAGCAATTGATTAAGTTGTTTTAAAAGCTACTCCACTGATAGAACTTGCACTTCTAATTCTTGTCTTCCTCACTTTGGTCCATTCTAGTCAATTGTTTGTCCTTTTGATGATTCCACACATTAGGAGTTCCATTTTTTTGACAAGAGGACCTTTAGGTAGAGTTGAGACAATGGGAGTCTTCTTGACTTTCTCATAGGTTGATGGATGCATGGAAGAACCATCATCTACAAGATCAAAAACACCAAGAGTATCATTATACAATTTAATTTCATCTAATGTTAACCTAGACCAATACCTCCCTAGCTTGGTATTCATCATAGCATCTAGGACATGCTTGTGAGCATATCCAAGCATCAAATGATCTCTCACAAAGTTCACTGAGTCATACTAAGGCCTTATTACCTCCTAATCAATTAGTTTAATATTTTGACTAGATTTTAGGCATCAAATATAGAAGCATAGGAATAAGGTCCTACCACTATTAGAGAGGAAATCCAAGCTATGTTTTTTACATTGGAATACAAGGTGTTCACCTCCAATATTTTTCTGCATAGTTCAATAAGAAAAACCTTGTCCTCGAGATACCTGGGAAGCCTTTTGGGGAAACCATCAAATGCACCAATCCTTAGGTAGGAAAAATATGGGAATTGGATGAAACAACATCCGAATTGACCTATGTTGATATAGCCTTAGGTAAAAACCTACACTTAGGGAAACCTTGTAATTCCTAACACAACCTCATTTTAAAGGCATCATTAACCTTTACATATTATTCAAAACTCCTCTCCAGTTGTAGATGGAGATAAAACTCATATACCATATTTTCATCACAATATTTGATACCAGGAAAATTTAGCCAGAGGTGATGTGTGACTAAGGCTTATATCAAGTATGAAGACATATAGAACTACCTAAATGTCTTAGCCAAACCTAGCCAAGAAGCAAACTCTTCAAATATGATATGAGCTCAATCAATCTGCAGTCCATCAACACATGTGGCATGTACCAAGAAGTGATGTTCAATGAAATCCAAGATTTCTTCCCTTCTTTTCAATCTTAGCAATAGTAGCAATATGTCCACAATCCCTCTTTTTAAATTGGTTCTAAAAAAGTCTTTGGCAATTTACTCTTTTTGGAACAATGTTTTTGAAACCAAATTCTCTGCATGTCTTCTCTTCTTGGAGTCTTTTTTTCATCGACAGCAATGCAAAGGATGAGAATTCGATGTCACAATATTCCTCTTTTACTAGAATTCCAAATGAAGATTGCATCGATGCTTTGTTTATAGATAGGAGAATGGATTGATTAGGTAGCAATATTTTCTTTGTCTTTGGATTCTATCTTTTGATACATTCCTTTACCAATTATGGCACTTGCACAGCCATGTGGAATCTAGCATATTCAACTAATCCACTTTCATTCATTTTTTGGATTATTGGGTGAATCAATAGAGAGTTGAGCCTTCCATTTAGATTGCCTAAATCATAAGATTTGAACAAGGTATCTGAGAAGTTCTTCAATTAACTTTCCAAACCAATTAGACAATCATAACCTGCTGCTCTGATGGCCATTAGCTTACAATTTCATAAAGGGGATAAAGTGCTTGAAAAATAGTCATTAAAACAATGAAGAACTATGTTAGGAAAAAATATGATCATATAGATATGGGAATCTAAAAGTTTGCACCACTCAAATGAAATAAATCACAACCAATGGCCATAATAGTAGGATTTAAAATAAATTTGATAGTTAACGAATATTTAAGAATTTCCACTTCCACCCATATAAAGAACTAACAATCATATCATTTACTTAAATCTCATATAGTAGTGAGATTAGCCACTTACCAAATTAGTTGAATTTGGCCTAATGTAAACTCCCTTCTTTACTTTAGAATCGACAACAAGGGTTCTCATCACAACTTCCTATGTGCGGGGAAGGAGATCTTAGACTTATCTTTCTGCAGGCTTGCCTTTTCCTTTGATTTAGGATCCTAGAATGAGTAATACTCCTTTGGCACCTTAGGCACTTTATTTCCCTCTTTTCCATACAAGGTCTTTCTTTCTTAATTTCAAAAATTAATTTTGGGGAAGCTAACAAATGGATTCTTTGTCTTGATTATGAATACTTGATTTTCTTTGTATCAAAGGAAGAGGCTTGCAACTGACTTCACCAGAAGCATCTTTCTAGCATCTCCATAGAATATCCTTATATGTAGTTCATAGAATTGTTTTCATCCTCCACCAAAAAGAAAGCCTTGAATTTTTCTATTACATGGAAAGGAACCATTGAGACCTTCAATTTCTGAAGTGAGAAGCATTTCAAAATATTTTCCTTTGCCTTGGCCACTTTTCCTTACTTATATCCTTGAAAGAAATTGTTGACCATGGATTCATCATTTAGTGATGTGTATCAAGGGCATGAATTAACTTCTTTATAACATTGCACTTGGGTGCCACTAAACACGTGAAATCTTTTGAATAGAGAATGGGT
This sequence comes from Cupressus sempervirens, assembly GCA_028749045.1. Taxonomy (NCBI): domain Eukaryota; kingdom Viridiplantae; phylum Streptophyta; class Pinopsida; order Cupressales; family Cupressaceae; genus Cupressus; species Cupressus sempervirens. The sequence goes on from CM053793.1 coordinate 530,984,854, forward strand.
CATCTTAGCTTTAGAAACACATTAGAAGTGTTCACTTCTAGAGGATGAGCAACTAAAAACATGAAGTTCCATCTCTCTACACATAACTAAATTTTGTCTTCAGATGTTCAATCTGAGAGTTTCTTAGCTTTATATCTTTGCTTCTTTTGGTCTTTTATCATGAATTGACTGGACATATATATTTATATTGTTGATCTCATTTTGGTTTTGATAAGGTAGTGACAAAATACTTAAGTCATTACTTACAAAAACTCAGTATGTGACGAGTAAGTAGTATATGCCAAGCAATATACATAGTGTTGAGCACCAATATGTGTTGAGAAAATGGTATATGTTGAGTTACTCAAGTGTCAAGAAAGTCATATATGCTAAGTGATTCAGATGCCAAGTAAAATAGTGGATGCTAAGTCATTTAGGAGCTAAGTTATAGCATTAAGGATATAGTGAATGTTGAGCATCAAAGATTTCAATTGCTAAGTAAATAGTTTTTGGTATAATTGTTTGTAATGGCACAAACTCCTATGTAAACCATTTTTGGGTTGACTTAAGGATTTTTTTATGATTCTAGAAGATATATATGAATGTACATTGAGAATTCCTATGTAGCACATGCAACCAATCATATTAAGGGATGTACTAAGTAGCAAAATGGATGAATCACAATTGTTGATTCCTACCTGACCCTAGCTCACCTATGTCTTCTTAAGGAGTGAAAACCCTAAAGAGGTTTAATGTGTGAATGAGAAGATAAAGGTGAATCCTACGTGAAGAGAGAGCATTTATGGTAACTAAGAAGGTCATGAGAGAGGAATGAATTGCAGAATCAGTTAAAGGACAACTAAATAGAGTAGAGAGAGGACAAAAAAGCTACATCTAATCAGGAGGATCAAGTACACATCAGGAAAGAGGAGACATGATATCTAGCAGAGAGGTTCTAACCTAAGGATCAATTCTGAAACATTCTAACAAGTGACTCAATGAAAATCTCTTAACCGAGTAGTCTTAGTAGGCTTTTGTAAATCCTTTAACAGGGTGCTTACTTTATTGTAAGTTAAAGTCCTCTAACAAGACACACTTTTAGTAGGGTGTTGAAATCCTTTAATAGGGTAAGATTTAATAGTCTTTGTAAGCCTTTAACAGGGTAGACCTTTCACAGGGTAGATGATAGTTTATGATCAAATAATTATAACCTTAATTGGATACTCTTTACAACTACAGTAGTGAAGATTTGTGGGTGCTATCCACACCCTAGTTTTACCTTCTCAATGGAGGGTTTTTGGATAACCAATATCTCATGTCAAGTTTTATTTACTTTATGCCTTGAATGACATGCATGGATAGTATTTTTAGTTTATATATAATGAGATGAATGTCTAAGACATATGTGAGGTGAATATGCTTTGGGTTAAATTTTTGATGTACTAATTCATGTCTTGACACCCCCCCCCCCCCCCCCAATTTTATTTTCAACAATTGGTATCAGAGAATTAGTTCTCTTGAAGGAAGACTTGACAACTTTTGTAGAAAGATCTTGAAGATGGAAGTCTACAAGTTCAAAAAGGTTATTGATAACCAAAAAATTGAAATACAACTTATCTTACATCAGTTGAATGAAGCAAGAGATGAGTTGAAGTGGTCATTGTTGACAAGGAATGAGATACTTATTGAGAAAAATGACACTCATTAACAAGAGGAAGACATTACTAGATTGTTTGATAATGGAAACTCAAGTGGGTTTTGATGCAACAATTGCAAATCTAGTGGAAAAGAATGGTACCCTAACTAAAGAGATCAAAATCTTAAGATAGAACAAGAAGTCAATTAGTATTGTGATGTGAGGTAATTGAACAAAAAAAGAAAGCTAAGGAAGACAAAATCATGATTGAAGATGACAAAAAAACACTGACCAATAGACTGGAAGCAAAGACATCATAAGTACAAAGGATTGCCAACATGAAATAGAAAAAAATGAATCAATTAATGATTAACAACCATGAATTGAATCGAAAGGACATTGGGATCACAACCATGAAGTTACAAAATGAACACCTAAGAAATGAACTAAGAAAAGAAAATGAATTTGTTGAAAGTTTCAATAAACCTAGTGAAACCATCAAATACTTTGAGAGACTAATGAGATCTCTTAGATATAATAGTAATACTAATGGATGGGGATACACCAGCACTGAGGAAAGAGAATCATCTAAAAGTGGTGAACAAAGAAACAACAAAGATAAGTACTACAAACCCACTTGTCACAATTATAGAAAGTTGGATCATATAGCAAATGTTTGCAAGAGCAACAATGCAAATTTGAACCCTAAGTAGAAATTCAAATTTTATTGTCATAAGTGCAACAAGCAAGGATATCAGGCACATGAATGTAGGACCAAGACCTTAAGAACACAAATTTGAAGGATATTGCCACAATTGTCAGAGATATGGACATAAAGCACATGAATGTACATCTAATGCCAAGTAGGGACATCAAAAAAGTAGACAAAGGTATAACAAAATGGAAAATCCTATTAATGGTATTACAATACAAGGTACAGCTATCACTATTGTCAAGAGTATGGACATGTTCCTGAGAATTGCATTAGAAATAATTTTAGAGGCAACTACAATAGATGGTTTAGTGAGATTGCATGCTTTAGCTATTTGAAGACTGGTCATATCAATAGAAATTGTCCAACCAGACCACCAATGTCAAGTAATGGTAATAAAAAGGAAAAGAGAAAGTTGATGTTGAAAAGATCAAAGTGCAGATGAACAAAACATAGAAGAAGAAGAAGGAAGATTGTAGCACATCAAGTTCAAGTGAGGTCACTTCATCCAATGGATTAGGTGATCACATCACCCCCAACTAAGTAATCAAAAGGTATGTGTGGTATTGATATTTCAAAGTTATTTCATACATCAATTCCAAGAATCTGAGATCTAAAAAGATTATATATGCATGAATTAAGATGCAATGTATTGGTTAGAACCTGGAAGAAATCTATAGTTTTATTAGTTTTTCATGTTGTTGTCGAGCATGAAAAGTTTTACAATTTTTGTCAAGTGAATGGGATTATCTTAGTATTGGTCGAGCTTACTATGGTTGTTGAGCATAGTGGAAATCATATCTAAGCCGAGTGAGTTGGAAATCCTATGATAGTCTAGCTTATAGTTGTATAAGTATTAAGAATTTATTGTCAAATATTAAAGGTTATATAGTCAATTTTCAACTTATTTGGTATTCATCAGACATCGAAGAGTGCACAAAGAGCATAAGGTGAACTAAGGAGAAATATTCAAGTGTTTGCAAACTAAGTGTTTACAAACTAGATTCAGCTACTACCCAACATCATTCATCAGATTCATAAGGTATTTATTAAGTGTTGAGTTTTACTCCTTGAATCTTTCATGAACCCTAGATATATATAATGGCATCTAGCTCTTTTGAAAATGTTAGGGAGGAAGGAAAAGAAGTTTTAAAAGTGTAATTAATTAGTAATGAAATTAAACAACCACCCTTTTGAGATATTCCTGAGATTGCATATAAGGGAGACTCGTCTGGTGTGTTATCAATGATACCACCACAAGTTTTGATGATACAAGATGTTAGATATTGTTGCACTTGTAAGGTTGGAGGTATTGGATACATGGAAATTAGAGATTTATATAGAAAATTGTGTGTAGATGGAGTCTTAAGGGAAGAGAACAAAATTGTCAAAAGAAAAGGGTTAACTTGTGCCCTAGATTTTCCTAATGTATTCAAAATGGAATGGATTATGATTGTACTTAGCAAAATACATGATGACCTCATATGGTTGCAAAATGGACCGACTAATATCACAAAGAGGATCATCCACCATGGGACAAGGTATCCTACCCTTGACAGACCTAAGAACATGAGAAGTGATGCAAGGAAGTGATAGAGAAGAACATAAGAGTAGTATGGAATAAGAGAGGGATGTCCATAGACAGAATTTCTAATCCACTAATTAATATTGCAATGAGAGTGATTGCTCAAAATTTCTTTCAATCTAGTAGATTGAATAGTGTATTCTGTATGGAAGTAGATTTAGGGTACAAGATTGTTAAGAGAGACCACTCCTATGACCATGTAGAGTTACAAATTTAGCAACTATCTAAAACTTGGAGGCCATTAGGAAGGCAAAAAGTGCATCATGAAATTTTGGTTCTCTATTAGTCTGTATATTCATTTATGTATAGAATACATTTCCCACATTTGGAAAGATAGTGTGGAAGACAAACAGGCTAGTGACAAGGCAGATTTCAAAGTTGATAAAGCAACTTAAGAAGAAATTTGAAAAAAGCTACTTTGAAGATTTCAAGAATTCTATGAAGCAAAGACGAAGGATTCTAGAGTCACCAATGGAGAAACATTATAATGATGTTTTCTTCTTAGTTGATGTTGATTATACATATGTGTAGGTAGCCATACCTAGGGTCAGATGCCTCAATCCATTGCCTTATGAAATCAATGTGGATGAGGCATCTGCAACTATCATAACACTATTGGTAGAGGACATAAACAAGAGTACCACCTCATTTGGAAATTATTACGAAGCCAAGTCAAGAATAACAATAGACTTGAAAATAGCTACTATTCTTAGGAAGAAGAAAAAAATAATGAAAAATTTGGAGAGATTTGGTGAAGGGGGGGAAGGAGAAGAAGATAAAGGTGAAGAAGAGGAAGAATAGGGCCAAACCACACTAGCACTCACACAAGGTCAAGGTGAAGACCAAGCATAAAATGTAGAAGGTGAGAAGGAAGAAGAAGTCAAGGAAGCACCCAAACCTAAGAAGAAGAAGAGGAAGGAAAAGGAGCTTGTAGCAAAAAAGCAAAAGAAAGTTGTGAAACCTACACAATAGAAGCCAACAGTACCTATTACCAAGGCTAGCACAAGGGTAGCTACAAAAAAAGCAAAAGAAGCTATAAAATCTAAGGGTAAAAGGACTATTGCTATTACAAAGAAGAGTCAATCAAACTAGAAAAAAAGAAGAAAGTATTTCGCTCCAGTCGAGTTAGATAAGGAGAAGATGGATTCAAATGACATGAGTCAATTTTAGGTGTTAATCCATAATCCCTCCTTTGACTTAGACAATTTATGTGATAATGTTAGGCATAATGCTTATTTTTTAGGATTCACACATGTTGAATTTGATAAGTTAGGATATTTAGATATGAATAAGATGGAGGAAGCCATATATGAGATGATGGCCACATCCAAGACCACACCTAATGAGATTTCCAATTGATTACCCAAATTTTTATATGAAAGAGTTAGGCAGAAATGGAAATTCAATTTACAAACTCAAAGACATATTAGGGAAACCACTTTAGCCCAAGTCATGCATGAATTCCCAAAGGAAATGATAGATGAGGCTACGGAGTTGCACTAAGGTAAATTTACTCCAAAATATAGAGCATTTGGTATCTTGAAGAAGAATATAGATGATGTGGTAACTAAGAGTAAAGCCACATGAAGATCTATTTACAAGTTACCAATTCCTATTATAACAAAGAAAGGTGAGAAATGAACAAAAGGTAGCTGAGACTACAAAAGATTCATTAGTCAAGGATGGCCATGTAGAAGGCATTAAGGAAATAGTAGGAGAAGAGGCCATAGCTAAAGGATGAGCAACAAGATGATAAAAGCGTACCTGAGGTACAAGTGTTGAGTTTCAGTACTCCACATGTAGACCAAGTAAGTCAGTTGTACTTAGTAAAAATAAAGGATGTTTTTGACAATTATGCTCAGAACATCAATCCCTTGATAGATGATGATTTGAAGAATATTTTGAAGGGTTCCACCATGGAAGCTAAATGATGCTCAAATCCTATATTGGTGAGAATAGAAGAAATTGAAAACATAGTAATGGCATCAATAGAGGAGAAGAAAATTGACACATCTAGTGTGCCCCTAGAGGTAGAAGTCATAGAAGAACAAAGTGCAAGCACTGAATAGAAAGCACTGAACAACAAGGTGCTATTACAAAACTAGTTGCATTACCTCTCATATCATTCATTTCACATAAGTGTTAGTACCCAAGGTGGTCATAGTTTTAAAACTTTCAGTCTCAGAGCTTGAACCTCTTTGAACCACTTCAAACTGAAGTTCGAAGTAGTTCAAAGTAGTTCGACAGGTCAAAGCAGTTCAAATGGTCCAATAGCCCAAATGATTCAGTGCAAGAGTTCAGAGGTCATAGTTCAAAGGAACTCCTCAACCAGAGAATAAAATGCCAACATAGTGGATCTTCAGAATTCTTCTCAGTGGTTTAAAATGGTTTAGTTTATTTGAAGTCACAAGTTCAAGTTCAGACTTCAGAGTCTTCACCATCCAAATGTTCAAGCTAGAATTTGAAGATATGAATCAGCTTGGAGAGGCATCCTAGTCAAAGGACAGAATGTCATCATGGTAAATCTTCAAGGTTCCTCAATTCAAAAGTTTGAAGTGGTTCAGTGTTTTGACATGCAGATTTAGAGACAAGATTCGGGCTCAAAATCTTCAAGTTTGGTGATCTAGTGCAGAGGTATATAGAGTTCAGGTGTAGACTTCACTGGAAGCTTTGCCAAATTTAGCAAGTTCATTTTGAGTGCTTAAATTGAAATTTCAATGTTCGAAGAAGCAAACATATGACTCGGGACTCCAATCATAAATGGATCAAGATAAGTAAGAGGCAAGGTGTCAATGCATACACGATGGTGTTTCCAATCCCTCTCCTTACCAATATACAAGCTCGGGCTTGAATGTGTCCAATTTGAAAACCCAAGAAACACTCTTTATGTGCAGACTCGGGTTCCTCTGGTACAGAGAATCACAAATAAAAGGCTGCATGATAAAGTTGAAATTATTTATATCACTGTTCAATGTGAAATCTTTGGTCAAATTTATTTCATATTCATTATTCTTATAAGGGCACCCGCCCATTATAGAGAATGTTTGATAATATGAACAATGACATGTCATTATTTCTTCTCACAGTCAGATGTAAGACATTTTTATCATGGAAGGTGACTGAATAGATGCTAATGGGAATTCAAGTGCCTTTACATATTGGAAGCTGTTGTTTCACAAAATTTTCACAAGATCTTCATAAGTTGTGAGGGATATTTAATGAGTGTGGGTACCTACAGAAGCTTATAATCATCCCAAAGAATGGGTAGATGTGCAGGTGAATAGCCAGATCATAAACCCGCAACATCCACATATGAAGACACATTAAAGGTTTTTAAAAAAGAGCAATCAAAGGCATCGTATAAACCCATGTAAATCTGTGGAAAGGAAAAGAAGATTTGGAGAAATCGGGCTCACTATTGCTTTCCAACGTTTATGAAGCCGTGGCCATGGTGAAGCTCTTCCACCATTGGTGTTGCCGGACACTTCATCTTCAAGATACTGGAATACTCGACAGCAAAATCTAGCATTTATCCAATGACTTCTCAAATGATGTTGATATTCAGTAGACAACACGATTGGATGCATAGGTTGTTAAGGACAGAAATCCTTCTTGTAGATCATGTAGCTGAGCTTCATTGTAACTAAAGGGTTATCATACTTTACAATTATATCGTGTTGCACATGCATCATGGAATTGATATCAACGAGTATTAACTTTGGCTTTGTAAAGTCGCATCTGTGAGATCTTCGTTGTGGATACGCATTCAGCTGCTTGTATCAGCAAAAGCATGTTGCTTGATCATGGCACGAGTATAGTCACTGGTGATACTATTGTTATTGGAGATACAGTTTCAATGTTTCAAGGTAAAAAAAAATTTAGAGGATATGGAAGACTGCCCGCCAATGTTGATTTGGTTTCTCTTAAACGGCATATGATAAAGAATTGAGAAAGGCGTTGCTGTTATATAAAGAATTTGATGCATGAGAGTCTATCAGATGGATTTACATGTCAGTTAAGAGAACCCTAAAAAGAATGTTGTGTGTAAATTGGAAGATGCGCATAATGATGGTGCTCAAGAATATGTGTCAGTTGTCTAAGTGCTCCCAGTCAAGCAATGCATATAATTAAATAGCAATCCCCATTTAAAGTTACCTAATGGTATACAATGACAGGTGTTTGTGAATGAAGATTGGGAAAGAAGCAAATAATATTATAATGTTTTACTAAACATTATATCATCGTTAGTGGGTAATGTTGTTTAAATATCATATGAAGATAGAAAAAGTCGATGACAACTTGATAGTAAAAAAGGGAAATTGAAAAGTCTCCACAAAAATGATTTTATAATAATAAAGACTTCCAAGAAATAGTTATGAGAAAGGGGATCAAAACTGACAGAGATAAGATAAATACATCTTAGCAAATGTGAAAAGAGGGTTCCAGTTATTCTGAGTTTTGCTGCGAGACTTTGAGCAGCAGTAGGATTGGGAGAACTGTGAATATAGTTAAAGAGGGTTCCAATTCTTTTTCCTCTTCTTCCAGATTGGAGACTGTGTGTTTCAGGCAGGAGGAGAGGAAGTTTTTGAGAGGATGGTTTCATCTTCTTGAGGGGCCAAATGAGTGCAAAGCACGAGCATAGTTCTTTTCTTTTCAGAACTATGTGTCTAAGATTGGGTAAAAGTATTTGATGTTTGATGTAATATGATAGGAAGAATTTCTATTTTCATTGAATATTAGTTGGATTGTAACCTTTGAAAGAAGCTTTGTGGTCTACACAGTCAGAGAAGGGAGGTTGGAGGTGAAATACATTTAACTTTGGCTATAATGTGTTTTTCCTTCTACTGAATTCGTACTTTGAGGCATTTTCAGTTTTCTTTGAACATTACAGTTCAATGTCATTGTTCTTTTGTCATGTTAAAGGCTCTGATTTCAATCCTTTTAGGAAGATGAAATAGTCAGTTTTATTCTTATTACATGATGCAACATTCAGCAAATGAACTTTGTGTCATTTGCTGTTCTTTAGTTTCTTTTCGTGCTTTAGTATAGATTTTCACATCTACGCTGTACTTACGAGTGGATGTTTGATATCCTTTTATGCTTTCTGGTAAAAGCATTTACATTTGATTCATTGAATACCTTGTACAGGGAGCTGTACCCGATAAAAATTCAGAGGAAGGTTATTAACCCATGATAACCTATCCAACTGTTGGTGTTAGCTTGTTCTGTCATTTGGGCATCCAGGGTCATATTTGCATGTTTCTTTAAAGCAAGACAATCTGTTCACTAACAATAAGAAAGCCTTAATTATAGTTGAGGAAGATGGAACAAAAGTCAATCTAGGTCAAGAAGCAAGTCTTGCACCTACATCACAAACACAAGGTGAAAAGTAGGAAGAGACAACTCAAATTGACAAGTTTGAAGAATTGAAGGTGACTACTACTATAGAGGAACAAATTTCCATACAAACTCTAGTCACTGTACCAATTTTTGATACTCCTACCAGTAGTCAATTTCTTCAGAGGTCAAGCACTCATGCCACCTCATTGCAAATATCAAGGCCAAGTGCAGATACATCTAGAAGATTAGAAGATATAGCTTATGGAGATGTAATTCATGATGAGGTGATTGAACTACCCAAGTTTGATCTTACAACAATCACCATTGAGAAAATGAGCATTCTATAAGAAGCTCTACACAAGAAGAAACAACAAGAGTTGCTAAGAAGGGAGTGTTATCTCTAAAAGTTATAGCCTGACTAAATCCTAGAATTCATTCACTTCGAGTAACATGGAAACACTCTTGGGTAGTGGGTGTACCAAGATTAGGAGCGAATCTCCAGATTCTAGGCCAGCTCCTTATGATGATTCATCTATTTTCTCTTCAAACATGAAATTTAAAACTTAGGAGGGAAAGGGATAGAAGGATTACTTGCATGAAATGTAAATGTTGAAAAGTAAAATTGACAGAACTTAAGGTGATGCACCAAACATTAGGATGATAATATTGTTAACCTGACACGATGAAGTTTTTCTAAATAGATTGAGGTGGGCACAATATTGACCTCAGAAAACTCATATATAAATATTTCACAAGAAGGATAGACTTTACACAAGATGCTAAGGGAAAAAATGACAATCATAGTTAGCCACCTAAAAGAAGCACAATCTTATGACTTGTAACCTCTATGAATATTCCAAAACTCACTCATAGATAAAACTAAGACACCAACTCAGGGCTTCGAAGTAAATCACAAGAGTTATATCATATCACTAGCTTACACAATAAGATGATCACAAGAAGGGATTTTAAAATATCCATTTATTCAAGCTTCTAAGTTAATTCAACAACATTCCTCAAAGTGGTTATGAAGTAATCTACAAAAAAATATTATGAAGGACTCCTGAGAGATCACAATAAAATGGCTTTTTTGCAAAAAATTGGAACCTCTAGTCTACATCTTGGGAATCTTTTTATAGAGAAGGATTGCAAAAAGCCTCAAATAGGAGGACACATGTCAAAGTCTAATTGAAAAGAATCCATGCAAAGATAACGATGATGTTGCATTTTTAACATTTTTTGTATTTACACAAAACTAGGATGGTGGCAACAAAATTGGCATGGTGGCACCTGCTAGAGGAGTCCTTCATTTAATTTTGCTCGTCCTCTATTTCCTTGGTTGTCAAGATCTTCAACCATTTCCACCATCAGGACCTTCATTTCTCCAATTAGCCTCCAAGATATTTACTTTCCTCTTAGGTTGTTCAAAACATCTAATTTTGTCTAGATTTCTTTTAGCTTTACTCCATCTAAAAATTAGATCTCCATATTACTGTATAGATCGAGCAATCAATGCTCATCCTTTATGGTTATTCAATGTTGACTTGTCCCCTACAATCTAAATCCTACATGGAATTCCCACCACCTTAATGGAACATCAATAACTTATCCATCTTTGTATGCTTGGTACCCTTCTTGAATTTCATTGGTTGAAGTCCTTTTGTTGCTTCACATCTTCTTATAATCTTTTGATGATATCTTATCACAAGATTGGGGGCACTGAATGTCATATTACTTATATAGCTATGATCATGTAAAATGGGTCATTTTTAACTATTTCATGACTTCACGGCTACTTCTCATCACTAATTGCTTGGTATTGCAAAATTGCACCCTTTACATTCTATCTTTATCATTTCCTCGCAACTTGTGATCACCTTTCATACTAACTGCAGTGACTTTGTGATGACCCTTAAAACTGACTACTTTGCATCATCGCAATTATTAGAGCCTACGCTTCTCTAATTGTGTGACACTGTGATGCTCGTATCTCTAACCACATCATCCTATTGAAATAGCTCAACACAAAGCCTTCCTAGGAAATGTGATGTTATGCCTAGCCATTAATTGCTATATCATTCATGTTCATAGCCTCATAACTTAAAAAGTCATCAATGCTCTATAGACCATGACATTATGATAACCACCAACCTAACTATGCACTTTCATATCTGTGAAACATCTAACATTTACTCTATTTGTGATGATGCAATGCCATTATTTTTAACTATTACCTCTTCACAACTGAAAACCTTAACTGCAGATTAGACCTTGAAAAGTTGTGCTAGCCTTCTAAAACTAACTATTCTCTTTTTATTGCAACTTTTCCACTTCAATCCTCCATTAATTGTGTTAACCCACAATGCTACAAAGGAAACCTAAATTGCTGATCACCACTTTGTAACCTTAATCCAGGGTTCCCTTTAACTCCATGCAATATTGCAACAAAAGGCATTCATTGCATTGTAGCCCAAACTAGGGGTTAGCCTTAACCATGTATGATGATGTGAAATACTAAATCTGGTCATGGCTATTTGACTTTCACAACTTTACAACTTGAACACTATATAGCCTATTTTGATGGAGTGTATCGATTGAATCTATTTGTGTTATTCGACAAACAACTCCTTCAAAAATTGAATTGTGCTAACTGTCAACTAACCCTTACAATGATGTCATGAAGAGACTTTCATGCACCTAGTCCCACCATGACACATGTCACTATGTTATTTTCCCACATTGATTAAACTTCATGCAACTTTAAAAAGTAAGAAAGCAAAAACCATCGATCTAACAAGATTTGATAGTGTCCATATAACTGAAGCTCTTTATCATAGTTAGCACCCCTAACCCAATCAAACACTATCATTTTGACAACTTGCTCTGATACATTCCTCTTTTGTGACCTATAGTTGAGCCTAGTTCCACCAAGTCCACATGACAAATGCTTGCTAGACTACTTTAGTTAAACTTCTTACATCTTTAAAAAGTGGGGAAATGCCAAGCATTGATCTAACAAGATCTGACAAGGAATCTGACGGCCAAGAAGATCATGGGTCCTTGAGACATTCTTAAGCTAGGGCTAGTCTCTGATGTTGCAACAAACTACCTTTTCTCTTTTACAACATGAAATTGAATGCTAGCACTAACCATTGTGAAGTCATGTCAATCGTGAACCTGACCACATCATGCTTTCATAGCCCATCTAATTGTTAAGACATAAACTAGAGTGGCAAGGTGATGAAAGGCAGTCACAAGATCACAACTTGAAATATCCATGAGAAAACTATCATACAAATAAGAAAATATAAAGACTTAGGGATATAAGGAGAAGACCTAAGACCAAGATTTTACATATCCCTCTCATGCATGAATGGCAATTATGAATAGTACAAGAATGTAGAACATGACTATATGCCTAAGTACTTTTACAAAAGTGGAAACACCTTCAAAAGTGAAACACATGCATACACTATCTCCTTTCATAGGCACCTAGCTAGGAATAACTAGCAACAGTTCTACTAATTTGCATAGAGGTAAAAATTGGTAATAAGGAGCACAAGAAGAAGCAAGTTCTTCATGACATAAAAGACATATTTCTTGATGCTTTTATCCTCTCAACCTGGCATGAAGAGAAACCTATTCTTGAGCAACTGGTAAATATTGTTGAGAAGATCAGTGATGAAGACCTAGATTACAATGTTACTTCTAGAATGGTCTGAAAAGAAGTTTCACTCTAAAGTTCTTGAAAAGATTTCTAGTGTTATTGCACTAATACAAGTTGAATTAGCAACCAAAATGGAGGATGTGAAAAAGGTGTTGGAGAATATATTTTCTCTATATACAAATCTTTGTGATGTGAATTTATTCACACAAGAAGTATAGAGGGCTATTGACTGGCTACAAGGAGATCTACAGTCCATAGGTACAACATTGAAACTATCTCTTGGTCAAACCCAGACTCATTTTCAGAGACTACTCTCTACTCAAGGTAAGCTAGTAGCATTACATTTACAACATGCAAACATAAGGGCTATCTTGATTAGTACCCAATTCATGTTGACCACATAAATAGAAGTATTATATAAGGAACTAGCCTTCATTGAAACATTGTTGAAGAAAGATAATCAACTTTCAATACATGATGGCTTAGTTTACCTTGTTGCCTAGCTAGATATTCAATATCAATCTCTAGAGGTAGCATGCAATAACTAGGATCCAGCATTGAAAATAATCATGGAGATCCACAAAACATTTTTGGACAAACACATTATCAATGTACCACCCAAATGACATAAGTGTCAAAAAAGGGGGATTATAAGATTTTTGCAATGAAGGTGAGTATAGTTTTGAGTCAAGGGGAATACTCATGCAAAAATAGGGGATAGCAAAATATCACACACTTACTCAATAGGAGTACAAAATTTAGTTATAGAAAGGAAATATCAATTGAGGGGGAGTTATGAAATTTTGGTGCAATAAGGTATGACATTTATGTCATCAGTTTTACAAATTTTGTATGAGACCAAAGTAATGTATACATATTATTTGAATTAGGCACATAAGTTAGGTTGCATATGCATGACAAAAAAAAATTTCCACTCATGCCAAAAGGGGGAGATTGTTGATCTCAGTTTGGTTTTAACAAGGCAGTGATAAAACACTTAAGTCATTACTTAATAGAACTTAGTATGTGCCGAGTAAGCAGTGTATACTAAGAAATATACATAGTTAGTGTCAAGCAGATGGTATGTGCAGGGTCACTCAAGCATCGAGCAAGTCATATATGTTAAGTGATTCAGATGCCAAGTAAAACAGTGGATGTTGAGTCATTTAAGAGCTGAGTTACAGCATTAAGGATAGAGTGAATGTTGAGCATCAGAGCTTTCAATTGCCAAGTAAATAGTTTTTGGCATAGTTGTTTCTAATGGAAAAAACTCCTATATAAACCATTTCTAGTCCAACTTAAGGATTTTTTTACAATTTTAGAAGATATATACACAGGTATATTGAGAATCCCTATGCAATACATGCAACCTATCAGATTAAGAGATGTTCTAAGCAGAAAAATGGATGAATGAAAATCATTGATTCCTACCTAACCCTAGCTCATCTATGTCTTCTTAAGGAGGGAAAACCCTAAAGAGTTTTGAAGGGGTAGATGAGAAGAGAAGAGTGAATGCTAAGTGAAGAGGGAGCATTCATGGTGACTAAAAAGGTTGTGAGAGGAATGAATTGCAAAATCAGTTAAATGGGAATAGAATAGAGTAGAGAGAGAGGAAAGCAAAGCTACATCTAATCAAGAGGATCAAGTAGACATCAAGAAAGAGGAGATTTAATATCTAGCAAAGAGGTGTTAACCAAAGGATCAATTCTTAGCTGTGTTTTCTGGGTAGATTGTGTTACAATTTTTGCATCAACGTTTCGGATCACACTCTGTGATCCATCATTAGGATGAGAGAGCTGAAGGAAAAAATGGAAAGATTGTAGACCCAAAAAGGATAAAAAGGTGGGGAAAGGAAGGGGGTAGGTGCACCACAATCAAGAAAAGTTTGAGGTTCAACAATACGGTAAAAGAGGGACGGGGGAACCCAAAGAGAATAGATAAAAATATAACCAACCACAAGAGAAAAAATATATCCAACCACAATAGATGAAAATATACAAATATGCATGATATTTATTATTACATAAAATATATATATATATAACCTCAAGAAATTCTAAAAAATAATGACCAAATAATATAATAGAAATTATTATTATATAATAATGGTCATTATGATATAATAATAATCAATATTATATACTCATAATCATTACTATATTATAATTGTAAAAATAATGGTAATAGAATAAAAAAGACACTAGAAAGGGACTATAAGACAATAATGACATGGATACAACCTAATAACACTTGAGAGTGTTATTATGTGCATGTGTCTAACACGGACACATGTGTAAACACCCAAGAAACGAATTTGACCCCCACACACACACACGAATAAATAAAGAAATAAGATGAAAAGAAAATGAAAATAAATAAGTAAAAGAAAAAATAACTAAAGTAAAAAAAATTTAAAATAATAAATAAATTATAAAAATAATAATAATAATAATAAATAAATAAATAATAATAAAATAAATAAATAAATAAGAATTAAAATTAAAATAAAATTTTTGAAGCTGAAAATAAGAAAAGCAAAAGATAAAATTAAAACTACACAAATAAAACTAAGTGAAAACTGGAACGAAAAATGGGGGGGGGAGGAGCACAAGAGAGGCAGAGTGGAGGATGATGTGAGAGAGAGAGAGAGAGAGAGAGAGAGAGAGAGAGAGAGAGAGAGAGAGAGAGAGCATTAGGGGTGGAAAGAAAAGTTTCTGATAGATGATAACAGGGGTTGCCATGAATGGCTAAGAACTAACCCTTCATGTCGATTAAGATTCCACGGGTGGTTGCCAATTGCAATGCTAAAACATTCCAATAGTTAAATCACTAAAAATCTCTTAACCAAGTAATATTAGTAAAATTTTGTAAATCCTTTAACAAGGTAAGATCTAACAGTCTTTGTAAGCCTTTAACAATGCAGACCTTTCATAGGATAGATCATAGTTTATGATCAAACAATTGTAACCTTCATTGGATGCACTTTACAATTGTAGTAGTGAAGATTTTTGGGTGTCATCCCCACCTCAGTTTTACCTTCTCATTAGAGGGTATATCGGTAACCAATACCTTGTGTCAAGTGTTATTTAATTTATATTTTGAATGACATGCATGGATAGTATTTTCAGTTTATATATAATGAGATGAATCTATGAGATAGATGTGAGGTGAATATGTTTTGGGCTAAAGTTTTGAAGCACTGATTCACCCCCTCCCCCCAAATTTTACTTTCCTATTGTTATTACCAACAATTTCATTGTTACTCTATTCTTTGGACTCTTTCTTAATGAAATTTGGCAAAGACAGATATCCAGAAGAATGTGTCAAAATTTATAGGAAACATACTTAAATGAGGTAGTAACAAAGTTGTAGAACAAATAGGACTTTCTTCTCATCAGAAGACACTCAAAAAATAACCCTTCTAAACCTAGATCACCAAAGACCTTAATGCAATGGAATGAAAAGAATCCTGCATGGAGGTATAAAGGGAAGTGGAGTAGGAAAAACTTGGAAAAGACACAAAGGGAAATCATTAGGATTCTTGATGAGAAGGCACCTAGGGACTATCTAGACAATAAACTAAACATAATTGCAATGAAAACACATCAAGCTAGAAGCTTGAAAGGGATGGACTGAAAGTCTGGAAACAAGGAGATGCATTGCACTCCATTTTTAGGACATCTAGGGGTAAATAAGATGCTTTATTATATGAGACCAATGTACTTTTGGCCAAGACCTAAGATAGGTGTGGTATCTTCTATAGAACAATGTTTAGAATATTAGCATATTAAGGAAGAACGTGTACATCCAATTGGACTTTTGCATCCTCGTGACATACCAGAGCATAAGTGGTAGGTTATCACAATGGAATTTTTCCAAGGGTTTCCTATGACATGACATAGACATGATGTGATCTTGGTTGTGGTTGATAGATTGGCTAAGGTAGCTCACTTCATACCAAGTAGTTTGAGGGATGGATCTTTTGATTTGGACAAGAAGTTGGTTCAGGGGATATTTAGATTGCACAAAATTCCTCAGACTATACTATCAAATAGGGACACTGGGATGACATCAAGGTTTTGGACAACCTTGAATACATATTTGGGTACTAGATTTAATTTTAGTACAACATATTACCCACAAACAGATAGACAAACTAAGAGGGTTAATCAGGTTCTTGAGTACTTGCTTTAGATGTATTGCATGGACCAACAATACAAGTGGTAGTAGTATCTTCCCTTGGTAGATTTTTCCTACAACAACTCATACAAATATTCTTTAGGAATGGCTCCTTTTGAGGTATTATATGGACAGAAGTGTCAAACTCCCATAAGTTGGAATAAAAGTTGAGGATAGAATCATCATTGGTCCCGATATGTTGAAGTAAATGGAAGAGAAGATGACTCTCATTATGGGAAGGTTGAAGGAAGTACAAGATCAACAAAAGAATTATGTAGAAATGAATCACACTTTTAGACAGTCTAGGTGGGGGATTAAAAAAAATTGTGTTTGAGGCCATACAAGAGCTCCATATCATTTGGCAAAGCTTCTAAGCTTCCAGCTAGATATGTCAAGCCTTTTGATGTTTTGAAGGTCATTATTGACACAAAAGTTTGCACCCTTTCTTGAGGCATGACCCTTAAGTGACCTTGTGTAACATGAAAACAATCTCTAAGCTATGAGACTTGAACTGTGAGATTAAGTCTTTGGAGAAGGTTGGCTTCCTTACTATCAAGATGTACCTATTTTACGACTTGAGAGGAAAAGGGAGAAGGAATGCATAAAATTAAATTGTTGAAGGGAAAGGGAGTGATGCACCAAGATAAAATGTGGTTACAGCTCTACTTATAACTACACAAAACATCAATGAAAACCCAAATATACTAATCTTGACTCCATCTATCTCCCAAAATGACATGAAGGTTTGGCACTAATTGCAGTGTTGAAAGGAAAAGGAATTTCACTATGTAACAATTGCTAGTAGACTTGACACAACATGTGGATCAAGAAAATAGAAAAGAAAACATTCAACACAAGGCAATAGAAATGCACAAATAATGAATGGCAAGAAGATGTAAGAAATAGAGCTTTCATTAATGGAAGGAAAAAGTTATAGAGCATAATGCTACTACAAAATACAAGTAGAGAGGAACCCCTAAAACATATTTACAACTACCTTTTATAGAGTTTAGGCATGACTCGGATGTTTACATTGAATCTCTAAACTCAACCCCTGAGTGGAGTGATATTGCAAAGGAGAGAAATAACTGAGAATCAGAAGGAAGATCTGATCAGATGCATGTCTCCATAAAAAAATCTGATCGTGTGTGCAAATTGAGCCTTGAAGAGATAGAATCGATAGCCATAACTACTTTGGCTAGATAGATAGATAACCATGGTGGTGGTAGGAGGAAATTTTCATTTATCAGGCATGGAGAACACCAAAAGCTTGTTATAGATGATCAAAGGACCTGTTTACCATCACATTTTCTTGATTTTGTGTTTGCAATAGTGCCAAGTTTTCCATGTCATCATTCAATGGTCAACTCTTTCACACAGCCTCATATCCTTGAAACGTTCTACCACCTCACCTATTCTTCCTCTCCATGTTGACTTGCAATGTTGCACCTTTCTCTTGTTCAGTGATTTTTAGGTCCTTTTCTTCATTAATTTCTTAGCCTTATGAAATTTCAACACCTTCATTTTATGTTGTATTGCTTCTTCATAGCTATCTATCACTTTAATTCACTAACTATAGCGACCTTGCAATGACCATTGAATTGACTGTTTTACAATGGTTGATGACTTAACATTTTATTTCCCTATGATACCTATCCGTAACCATGTCACCTCCTTACAACCACCAAACACAAAACATGTTGGAACATGTGACATCACGATCACTACCTTGGATGACTACCCTCATTATTTTGCAACTGCACAACTAGAAATTTTGACTACAAATCGGACCCTGCAATGTTGCACTAGTTGCTAACTATATTACCATTTCTTTGTTCACAACTTCACAACCATGAATCTTAACTCATTACTCAACTTTGTGAAGCTCTGACAATAGGTATTTTGCATCATCACTACCTTAACCATGGGTTACCCTTAACTACATGTGAAGTTGCGAGTACATTAGCTTTAACTATCCTAGTCACTATTTACACCTTCACAACATAATATTTCATTATAGCTTAGACACTTGTGATGATGCAAAGACCCCTTCTTTGGACTATTTGATGCCCCTCACAACTTTGCAATAGTAGACTACTTACTTTTTCTAATTGCTATGACTCAGTGATAACCACCTGACTACATTCATCAGAGCTTCAAAGCTTAAATCTCTAACTCAACAATTGACCCTACAATGGTGCGAACAAAGCATTTTGCATCATCGCCAACTTAACTCTTGGTAAACCCTGACTATGTGTAAGGATGTAAAAGCTAGTGTTCACACCATTGAAACTTGAAATTTCCATTGACCATGTTGACCTACAATGTTGCAAAGACTGCTCAGTTCAATGCCTATAACTGCTTATCACTATAGCAATAGTGATAAGCCCATCACTCATCACTGCATCTATCTTTTGTGATTGTCATCCACTTATGATTGCTATGGCCTATAGCTATAATCCATGTCATCACACATCGCTATATCCATTTTCTTCCTTCTACATGTAGTGATAACCAGGATCCCTATAGCCTATAGCGATAGGGAAATTTTCTTGCTCGTTCTACAAAATTGTTAGGCGAGCCTGAGTAGGAATGAAACTACATCACAACTTTTGACCTGTGAATGTTGAATGAGCATAAATGTGTTCATTCAATAGTAGACTCATTTGATATAGGTCCCATGATGCATGTTACTACACTATTTAGTTTCATGCACCTAAAACTATACTATATTTTTGTGCACTCGAGGATGCCCAAAACTATGGCCAAAAAATGCAAAACTTATTCCACGAAAGATATCTTAGATTGGTTATCTGCGATGGAATAAATGGTGACAAAATATGTCAATAGTCATTAATACTATTTCATATAGACTTGTCGTACCACCCACTCTTTCCCGTATTCATAATGTGTTTCATGTCTCTTTGTTGAAACCCCACCATCCAAATACTTCTCACATCCTTGATTGGCATTATTTATAGGTATAGGATCCAAGAGTGCTACTACTAGATCCATCACATGTCATTGATCATCATACCATCAAAGTACATGATAGATATATCTTGCAGTATAAGGTCCAATGGAACTAGTTCTCTATTGATAATGCCACACCGGAGAATGCAAATCATATGCATAGTTCATTTCTGCATTTATTTGTATAGACATTATTATGTTATTTCAGCTATGTTTTTAGTATTGTGTATGTGAGAACATTTTTTATATTTTCACAAAACATTTGTTCAATGTCTCTTCCTAGAGGGGACAAATGTCACAATTGACTTTTAGACACCTATATTTTAGTATGATTTATCGACTTTGTTTGACTCTTTTGACTTGGTTGGATGTTTGTCACCTCAAGTTGTTATGAGTAATTGATATAGATATATGGATTAGATATCTTTACTATTTTGGCATGTGATTGGATAATTTCATGAAATGTGATGAAATTGAAAGTGTAAACAATGAATAAATATATGTACATATTTCATTTCGATTTGGATTTTGGGACTAAACTACTGATGGAACATTGAGTTTTTATTTCCCACAGGGAATTCAAGGCAAGAGTTTGGTTGAGGTAGAGGAGGCTAGCTCCTCAGTAAGGATGTGTCAAAAACTATGGATTAATATCACAAACCACTTAGATTAATTATATATTGTTTCATAATGAAAAGGTTTTCATTTACATAAGTTTGAATGAAAATAATTTATTTTTATTTTTTATGTCAAGAAAATACCATTCTTTGATAGAAAATTAATTAAGAGATTTTAGTTTAATTTATATTCATTTAGGATTTCCTTATAAATTAGTTAAGATTAAAAGATTTTTTTGTAATATAGACTTTTTTTTATCAAATATTTTGTTAAAAGATTCAAAATGATACCAAATTATGGAACTAATGCATAAATTAATTTAAGAACAAAAGAGAGAAGTGAAAAAATAAATGTCATTAAAGAGAAGATATTTTTGTGCCTTTCACTACTAGTTTCGTGTTGAAAGAGTTAGTGGGGAACTTAAACTCTACCACTTTAACTTCTTAGGAATTAATATTTCATGCATAACTTATGGCCTTTTGGATGCATAGACTGGGTAAGAAGAGTTGGTTAAAAAGGAGTAGAAGGGAGGAATTAGAGGACACACAATAGACAAGAGATAAAGAATGAGATTTGTGTGGAATGTAGAGATAATGGGTGTTGCACACATTGCATAACATTATTACATTATATTATTTTATTTTATTATATAATGTTACACCTAGATGGACGTGCAACATGTAAAGATTCCCATGGGATATACTTAATGAGTTGAATTGTAACATTGTGATAATATTTCATGTAATTATTTAATATTACGGAAAAGAATTAAATTTCAAATATTAAATGTGGGGTCAATGAGTTAGGTAGCATATGGTTTATGTAATACCACTTGGTGGTTTTGTGGGACTTGCCATTATATAACGAGCCACAAGGGTAGTTGTTGTGTGAGAAGATAGAAGGGAAAAAGGCAAGAGTCAAACAAGGCAAGGCTTGATAGGTTAGCCAAGGGAGCACTTATGAAGGTTGGAAGCATGGCATAGGATGTGTGGATTCATGCTTGTTCACATGGATTGCTTAGATGTGGCTATGGTGTTGAAGGCTTCCACGATTGTATAGCAATGGTGTTTTTGCTGAATAATACATGGTGACAAATTCTTTTGGAGGCTAGTGTTCTAAATAAAAATGGGAAATATATACTTATGAGGGGGGGAGGGGAGGGGGCATGAATCAGAAGTACTAGTCTTTAACCAATAAAACCTTTAACTTAAAACAATGCATGCATTAACATATTGAAATAACATGTAAATTAAATGCATCCACATAAACACTTAACACCAAATATGATTACCCAAAAACCCTCCAATGAGAAGGTAAAATTGGGGTGGGGATGACACCCACAATTCTTCAATAATACAGCAATTAAGTGTCACCTGTTAAGGTTACATAGTTTGAACATTTTCATGATCAGCCCTGTTAAAGGCTTACAATGGATTTTTAGATCCTATCCTATTAAAGGATTTTAACACCCTGTTAGAAGTGTGCTTGGTTAAAGGATTTTAAAATACTCACTTGGAATGTCACCTTGTTAAAGGATTTTACAATGACTATTAAATCAACCTTAGTGCAAAGGATTTCACCCTACTGATACAATTGTTAGAAAGTAACAGTAGAATGTTTGATCTGATAACTTAAAACTTTGCCTTGCTGATTTCAAATCACAATTTTGTCCATCTTGATCCTCTTGATCTATTATAACAATGTTGTATAGCTTCTCCTCTGTTCTGCAAACTAATTATGCAATTATTTCACACTTCTAAGTCACCTTGAATGTTTTCAGGTCAATTCACCCCTTTCACTTCCTTCAATTCTTCACTCGCATCACTTCTTCACATACACATACATACTAAATTATGGGGCTTCATCTTTCTTAAAAAGACTTTGGTAGGTTAGGGTTAGGTATGAATCTACAACTGAGATTCATTCATTTTCCTGCTTAATTCCTTCCATTTTTCTTATTGGTTGCATGTTGATCACATAGGAAAACCAAATTGATTCAACCTCATCTTCAAAGCTTCAAGATCTATCCATAAGTTGACAGAAAAATGGTTTACGTAATTTTTTGTGCCATCACAAACAACTAGGTCCATTCTTTGTTACTCAACACTTGATAATATTGATGCTCGACATTTACTATAATTTTGTCTTGCTTGGTATTTAAACTTGCTCGGCATCAACTATTCACTCGGCACTTAAATTACTTTGCATATGAGTGACTTGGCACTCATTGCAACTTGGCATCTATACATATTATACTCGGCATGTGTTACTAGCTCGGCATGAACTTAGTAAATATCTTAAGTGTGTTGACACTTAATTGTCAAAACCAATCTGAGGTTAACAATCTCCCCCTTTGACATGAATGTCAAAAACACTTAATTGTACATAAAAAAATCTAATTTCTTTGAGTATAATATATACATATTTCAAAATATATATACAAGACTTCAAAATTTTCAAAACTTTGTAATAGACTCATATGCCTCAAAAAATTTGTAACTCCCCCTGAGTTAATGTGCCCATTCTATGTCCAAAATTTATTCTCTTATTTGCTTCATGCTAATACTCTTTGTCTTCAAAAGTACAAACACTCTATTTATGTTTGATATACTACGTTTCTGTTCTTTTTTTGGTTGCTTCCCCTTTGCTTGCTCTCCCCCTTTTTGGGTTATCTCTCTCTTTATTATCTCCCCCTTTCATATTTGTCTCCCCCTTTTTTGACACTAATGTCAAAGGTTCTATACACTGATTGTGTATTTGTCCAAAAAGTTCATGTGGACTTCCATTATAATCTTCAAATCAGCATCCCAGATGTCTAATGCAACATCTAAGGATTTTATCTAGATGGCTATCTCTACTGCAAGATGAACTACTATGTCCAATGTTGAAAGATTAGGATCTTTCTTTAATACTATTTTTGCATATGCTAATTCCTTTTGGAGTATTTCCCTATGAGGGGTAAGGGAGGCTTGTATATTAATCAACTTGGCTCTTATGTTAGCCTCTTTTACTGTTAACACAGCTAGTTGATTTTGTGTATGAAGCACTGAATTAAAGTGCTTCTCACTTTGAGCTAGATTTTGGGGCAGTTGCATACCTAAAATCTTCAAGTTTCTTTCCAAACTCAGAATTTTGTGGCTTATTTCTTGTGTGAAGAGTGTGGGATGATAAAATTTTGTGTACAATGAGAATATGTCCTCAAGTACTTTCTTCACTTTCTCAATTTTGTTAGCCAATTCAACTAGTGATAGTGTTATCTCACCAGATAATTTCTTGTTGACTTTCCCTTGAAATTTCTTTTCAAACCATTCCATAAGTTTAACATTAGTATCTTGGTCTTCATTAGTCACATGTTCAACAATTTATGATAGTTGTTTTAATATAGGTTCAGATTCATCAGGTGTTTGCAAGCTAAAAGCATCTAAAAAGATGTCTTTGATCTCCTGAAGTGCTTGCCTCTGTTTGTACTCCTTTCTAAGTATTTCTTGATTCTTCTTTCTCTCCAATGCTTCTTGCATTATATTGATCTATTCTAATGTCATTTTTGCATAATCATATTTGGGTATCACTATTTCTTCATCTAAAAGTGCATCACCATAGTGAAATACCTTAGCAACTTTTGTTGAGTTGGAGCCTGATGCTGAAATCTGCAATGGCATTGCATCAATGCTTGGCCTTTGAAAGACTTTAGTAAGAGTGGCAATTTTTGGTAAGTTTACCAATTCCTTTATGGCTTCTTTCTCCTTCTCCTTTGGTGTGTCATTTTCTTCATTAGATCTGCTTTGATCAACTACAATCAATTAAGGTGCACCTTGTGTTTGTGAATTAGGTACAGAAACATCTGTTTGTCCTGCTTGTTCTTTTGTAGGCTCCTTTACTTCTGCAGTCTGAGTTGTATCAACTTTTGTAGTCGTGTCAACCTTTGTAGATTTATCCTCTGGTTGTATTATTTGTTGAGCACTAGTAGTTGTAGGGATGGAAGAAGGTGGTTCTTGTGTGTTCACTTTTCCCTTGTTATATCAGCTACTACTTTTTGAAGTTCATCCACACTGATCAATATAGGATTTTCACATAATCTTTCTTGTAATGTGGTTTGGTCAAGTATCTTTTTCAAATCCTCTACAATTAATGGATTAATGTTCTGAGGTGAGTTATCAGGAACATCTTTCACTATTATGGTCTTTGCAGGTGTGTTTGTGTCATGTGGAGGGCTCATTGTTGGCAATTGTGAGTCTTCCACACTCTGTTATGCTTGTTTCTCATCAATTGGTGCCATCTAATCTTTCTTTTGTTGTGTCTCCTCCATAGTGGTGTCTTTTTTTTCTTTTTTTGTTTCTACTTCCTTGTCCTCACCTTCTTCCTCAATGTTTCTTCCCTCAAAGGGATATGCTTCTCCTTCTTTGACAATTGTCAATCCATATATTAACCTCCACATTTGTGTGGATTTTTTCACAACATCCTCAATTATGTTCTACAAAATATTGAATGCCTTGTACTTTGGTGCAAATCTGCTACCATATTTCTTATTGGCCTTAGTTATTTGTCCTTTTGAAAACTTTGGCATCACTTGTGCTAATGTTGATTCTCTTATCTATTTTTCCATGTTTAGGTAATAGTGCCACTTATTCTCAACAATTGTATACAATTCTTTAGGCATTGTATTAACAAATTCAAGAGGAGTGTTCTTGAATTTTTCCATCATGGCATATACTAAATCTCCTATCATATTCTAGTCTTCTCTACCAAGTTTTCCAAATTCAATGTTTTTCAAACCTATCAAATCTGCATTATCACAAATGTTTTCAAGATCAGATTTGGGAGCATGACTTACCATTCTAGACTAACTTATATCCTCAGACTCTATCTTCTCATCATCTGTCTCTGGTTATGCTACGTATTTTCTTCTTGGTTTCTTCTGCAAAGGACCAGTCTACTCAATCACCTTAATTTTCTCTTCTACTTGCTCCTTGGCTTTTTGAGTAGTTGCCCTTGTAGTGGCTCTTTTTTCTAGAGCTATAGGCTTTGTTGCACTAGGTTTTTTAGTCTTTTTTGCCTTTCGTTATGCAACAAGTTGTGTCTTGGATTTTCTTTTCTTTGGTTGTGGCTTTGTTGGTGCTTCCTTGGCATCTTCTCCCTTGGCACATTCTTCTTCCTGATCTTCACCCATGCCTTGGGTCAAAGAAAAGGGTTCTTGACCTTGTACCTCTTCTTCCTCTTTATCATCTTCATCATCTTCTCCATCATTATCTCCTATACCTTCCCCAAACTTAGCTTTTAGTTTTCTCACCATTTTATCTTTCTTTTTCAAAGTTGAGGTCATCTTCAATTCCATCTCAACCTTTGACTTTACAACATCATAATTACCAAAAATTTTGGTAGTCTTAACAACTTCTTCAGCAAGTAGTGTAGTGATAGTAGTTGAAGCTTCATCAATATTAATTTCATATCCTAGAGGCCTTAACCATCTAACTCTAGGTACAACAACCTAGATGAAAGTGTAGTCAATGTCTACAAGAAATAAAATATCATTTTAATGTTTCTCTACTAGGGAAACAAAAATTCTTAACCTCTAGTTCATGGACTTCTTGAAGTCTTCAAAATAGCTAGTCATTACTGACTCAAAATTCTCTCCCATTTACTTAATATACTCATTGATTTGCACAGCAACTAACCTATTGGTCTTCCATCCTACTCTACCAAAAGATGGGAACTCATTTTGCACATATAAAAATATACATATCAGTATTGAACCAAACCTACATTAAGTACTCTTTGACTTTCTTATTGCTCCCAGGTTTTCTAGTATCTACTACAACTGGAGTTCTGCAAGATCATAGGTATGATTTTTCTTGACTATCTTATAGCCTACATCAACTGCTATATAGGGAACACTATTCATTTTTCTTGATGAATAGAATTTATGTGATATGACTCTAATGGCAAAGTCAAGAAGTGGATCTTTGATAGTGTCAATAGTCATTCCATGCTTGTTTCACTTAGCTCCTGTATTTTGCTCAATTACCTCTTTAAAATCACTTCTCAATGTCTTGGGCTGATCTAGGGTTAGGCATCCAGTAACCCTACGTACGATTCTCTTTGAAATTTTGATGGTTCCACCTTCTAACCATAGACATCCTTCATGTATTTTTCTCAAAACAATTTTGATCCACTTAGTTTTGAAAACTATTGGGAAATCTAGGGCATGGGTTAAGCCCTTCCTCTCTACAATTTTAAATTCCTCCTTCAACACACTATTTTTGCATAATTTTTCATATGCTTGTTTGATTTCCATGTCTCCAATGCCTCCTACCTTACAATTCTAACATTTCCTCACATCTTGAACCATTACAACCTTAGGCGGGATGACACAGTGCATTTGTTGGGTCATTTTTATAAGCAACTTGTGGTATAGCCTTGAAATCTAGTTGTTTGACCTTCTTGGTGACAAATTGAACTTTGAATGTTTCCTTCTCCTTTACATTATTTGATCTTGAGGCCATTATGCAAGCTAGGGTTTTAACAAATATGAAACTGCATAGCTTGGCAGATGAAGAATACCTTTGAAATCGATGAACTAATGCTCGATTTTCACTATGATCCATACAAATGCTTTGATCTTTTTGTAAATTGCTTATTCGCTCTACTTGCTCTTGCTTTGTGTTCATAATGATGAAAAATATGTGAAATTCAACATTATACCCTTTCAAAATATAGCATTAATTGCATGGTACATATACATCTATAAACTTGACTTCAATACAATTTTTGTTTCACTCAACATTCACTGATTTTCCATCACTCAACAACTATTAGAATTACCTTTACTTGACACCTATAGAAATTTCCCTCACTCGGCAGCCACTACTAACTCAGCTTCAACTAACTTTGGCTGACAGCTCAACACATACTAGTACTTTACTCAGCAATTGAAGAGGGCTTTTCACACTCGGCAGTAATGTGAAAATTTGAAGATTTGACCTTGGATTTTCCTTATTATTTTGTATCTTTCTTCATGCTAATATATATTTTTTAGTACTAACTTCTTTTGGAACTGATGTATAATAAAACATTTTAAATATCAATCCCACATACCTCCTTTTTCTTAATTTGGTGAGATGTGACCACTTGACCTATCAGCTGAAGTGATCCTTTCATTTGATGTGTTGCATCCATCTTTCTTCCTCCATGTTTTGTTCATCTCTCCTCTGGTGTGTTCAACATCTATCTTGCCTTTTCCTTTGTTAAACTCTAAGTTAGGTTCCTTTGTCCTTATTGGGCAATGCTTGTTGATAGGACTAGTCTTCAAATAGCTAAAGCATGTAGTTTGACTCAACCATCTATTTTTGTTACCACTAAAGTGTGTTCTTATGCAATTCTCAGGGATTTTTCCATACTCTTGACAATAATGACAGCTATGTCTTGTATTGTAATCCCAGTTATAGGAGTTTTCATAACTTCTTACCTTTTTTGGCTTGTTTGATGACCATGTGGACTTGGATCTACATTCAAAGACTCTATGTCCAAACTTCTGACAATTGTAGCAGTGTCCTTCAAATTTTGGTGCATGCATGGTTCTAGTTCTACATTCATGTGCCTGATGACCTTTCTTGTTGCACTTGTGACAATGAGTCATGTTCTTAGGCTTAATACTCTTACTAGTATTCTTGCTCTTGCAAACATTGGTTGTATGTCCTTTCTTACCACAATGATGACAAGTAGGTTTAGAATTCTTACCTTTATTATTTCTTTCCTTAGTAGCTTTGGATGATTCACCTTCTTCAGTGCTTATGTAGCCCAATCCTGATGTGTCTTTATTGGATCTAGGGGATTTCAATAGTTGCTCAAAGTACTTGATGGCTTCATTTGGCTTGTTGAAACTTTCAGCAAACTCCTTTTCTCTTTTCAGGTCATTCTGCAGTTGTTCATTTTGCAACTTCAATGTTTTTATTTCAATGTCCTTGACATTCAACTCATGATGAACATTCATCATTTGGCTTAGGGTGTCCAATTACATGTTTGAGATCCTAGATAGCTCTACTGACTTTTCTTTCAATGTGTTTGCCAAAATTCTTATATCTTCTTCAATCATGGCCTTGTCTTTTATAGCTTTCTTCTTTTGTTCAGTCACATCACATAGTAGTATGGCTTGTGATTCTTGTTCCAACTTGAGATTTCTAATTTTTTAGCTTGTGCTCTATTCTTTTTCATGAGATCTACAATTGCTGCATCAAATTCATAAGAGTTACCATCTACAAATAACTTTGTGCTGTCAATCTCTTTGTATTGTGTGTCATTTTCTACCATAGCAATCTCTTTCCTTCTCTTCAACGAACTTCTCAAAGCATCTCTAGCTTCATTTAGTTGTTGTAGTATGAGATGTATCTCAATCTCCTGATTTTCAATGGTCTTTCCCAACTTGTAAACTTCAATTTCAAGATCATTTCTCCAAGCTGCAAGGTTTCTCCTTATGAGAACTCAGTTCTAATACCAATTATTGGAAACAGAAATGGGAAATACATACTTTTGAGAGGTGGGGGAGGGGAGGGGTGTGAATCAGAAGTACTAGTCTTTAACAAATAAAAATTTTAACTTAAAACAATGCATGCATTAACATATTGAAATAACATGTAAAGTAAATGTATCCACATAAACACTTGACACCAGATATGATTACCCAGAAACCCTCCAATGAGAAGGTAAATCTGGGGTCTGGATGACACCCACAATTCTTCACTGCTGTAGCAATAAAGTGTCACCTATTAAGGTTACATAGTTTGACCATTTTCATGACCTGCCATGTGAAAGGCCTACCCTGTTAAAGGCTTACAAAGGAAATTTAGATCCTACCCTGTTAAAGGATTTTACAATGATTATTAAATCAACCTTAGTCCAAAGGATTTCATCCTGTTGATGCAATTGTTAGAAAGTAACAGTAGAATGTTTGATTTGATAACTTACAACTTTGCCTTGCTGATTTCAGATCATAGTTCTATCCATCTTGATCCTCTTGATTTGTTATAACAATGTTGTATAGCTTCTCCTCTATTCTACAAATTGATCCTGCAATTCTTTCACACTTCTAAGTCACCTTGAATGTTTTCTGATCAATTCACTCATTTCACTTCCTTCAATTATTTTCTCGCATCACTTCCTTGCATACACATACATACTAAATTATGGAGCTTTCTCTTTCTTTAAAATACTTTGGTGGCTTAGGGTTAGGTATGAATCTACGACTGAGATTCATTCATTTTCCCGCTTAATTCCTTCCATTTTTCTGATTGGTTGCATGTTGATAGCATAGGAAAACCAAATAGATTCGATCTTATCTTCAAAGCTTCTAGATCTATCCATAAGGCAGCATAAAAATGGTTCACATAGTTATTTGTGCCATCACAAATAACTAGGTCCATTCTGTGTTACTCGGCACTTACTATAATTATGTCTTGCTTGGCATCAATTGTTCACTTGGCACTTGAATTACTCAGCATATGAGTGACTTGGCACTCATTTCAATTCGGCATCTATACGTATTATACTCTGCATGTGTTACTAGCTCAACATGAACTTAGTAAATATCTTAAGTGTGTTGACACTCAATTGTCAAAACCAATCTGAGATCAACAGCTAGGTTTTTCTCTCAATGAGGGTTTCCCAGGGTATATCTTGTGTCACATTTTTTGTGGGTATGTTTTCTATTCTCTTGCATGTGGATTTTAATTGCATATTTATTTCAAATCTATTATGGGTTATGTGTAGATGGTTATATCATTTCTTGCAAGTTTTCTTACACAGAAGTTGGAGAAGCACTCAGGAATTCAAGCTACTCATAGAAGAAAATCCAAGTTTCCCCATCACCTTCACATATGCTTAACTTATGAATTTGAATATAGAGATTTAATTGAAAATGGAAATATGTTTATCTATCTAATCTCTTCTTGCTATGTATAAATCTTAGTGTTTTTATTATTATTATTTATCTTACAAATTGTGGTAGTAGTTTAGCTGATAACTTTATTACCCATATTAATATATGAAGCCATTTAGCAAAATGACATAATACTCTACTTTAAGTAGTAAAACTTTTGGACTCTATTATACATTCAATTTTAAAAGAAAAGAAAATATATGATATTTGGCTTCCCATGTAGGCGATAATAGATCGCACAAAGTTACATCCTTGGGAGTGATAATAGGCATTTTTCTCAGAAGAACGCCTCTGTGAAATAGCTTTTGGGAGTTTTATTGAATCAAGCAAACAACTCTTTTTACTTATTTATTTTATTTTAATCTTTTTACTCCAAAGATCATCTATTTAGAGTTGTTTGAGTCTCCAACACATTCATTACTAGTCTTATGTTAATATTCTCTTTTTTCTTTTACTTGAGTGTTAGATAATTTTTAAGTATTAAAAAAAACATATTGTCAAAAATTCACAAATATGTCAATTTTGAAATCCAATATCAGATGCAATATTTTAGTTTATATTTAATCAAGCCAATTTCGTGAAACTCTACGCAGCTGGCAAGTTTAAATTAATTTGTTGGGAAATTTCCTTAATTTATTTTGGTTTTTTTTTCCACAATTCCTTAATTGAATCTATAATCCATAGAATGGGTTTTTTATTTTATTTTTATCAGCTAAAATTGACTAGATCAAATCGAACCACAAGTATTTTCTCCTTCTAATTTTTTATCTATAAATTAATTTCCTATTTAGAAGAGTCGCTTAGTTTCAGATTGTGTTTTTTAATTTTAGAAATTAATATAGCTAATTACATATAAATACTTCCATATAGGTTGTGTATTCATTCTTCTTTGCGCATGTATGAGAGAAAATGAGAAACTTAATATAATTTTATACACAGGCATGTGCAAGATCATGGTGTGCGAAAAAGTGGCGATGTGAAAAAAAAAGAGTTTGAAGATGCCTAAAAGCACTTCAAAATCCGCTCTGACTTTTTTTTACCTATCCAGGAACCAAACCTGGAAGGTTAGGCCGAGCCTTATCGAATATCCGATATGATATCGGATATCCAATTTTAAATCAAATATCCGACTAATAATTATAATCATATAATAGTACGATATATTATTTAATATATTATTAAATAATATATCATATTAAATAATAATAATATTAAATAATATATCATACTATTATATTATAATAATATTATTATTATAATTATTATTATACTATAATATAATATATTATTATAATTATTATTATACTATAATATAATATATTATTATAATTATTATACTATAATATAATAATAATATTATTATTATTATTATTATACTATAATATAATATTATTATTATTATAATATTATAATCATATATTATTATACTATAATAATAATATTATAATAACATATTATATTATAATAATATAATATAATATTTCATATATTATAATATATAGTAATGTAATATAATATATATATAAGATATAATATAATAATAAAAAGTAATATCTTATAATATAATATATAATAAAAAAGTATAATATATTATAAATTATAATAATATAATATAATAATATTATTATTATATAATATAATATTTTATATTATAATATATAGTAAATTAATATAATAAATATAAAATATAATATAAAAATATATAAAATGTAATATATATTATATATTATATGTTATATTATATATATTGTACTCATTTTATGTTATTGTGCCATATCGGATATCCAATACCTGTACATTGGATTAAATAAAATCACAGACCCACGGGCCCTCATTTTACACGAATTTGGGGCCAGTGTTGCCATAGCAGATCGGATATCAGATATCAAGTATGTTCCCCCTCCCCCCCCCCCCCCCCCCCGACTCATTTTTAACCTAAATTTAATAGATTTTAACATGATTTTGTTTGTTTTAGTTGAATCTAGGGTTTTTTTGACAAAAATGGTTAAAATTTAGATTTTTTTAAATATATATTACGTTTTGCAATTCAATAGGAATGGTTGATCAAAATGATGACACTGAGGCAGGGAGTAATATTCCTCGTAACCCACCACCAAACGATCCAATATCCCCACAAAACCCTCCACCAAATGATCCTCTACCTCCTCAAAACCCTCCTCGAATCGAGGATTTGATAAATGAAAATCTCACTGAGTTGAGAGGTTTGCATAGAACATACAATAATGTTCCTGCATTAGCTCCTATGTTATCCACATTAAACACCATAGCGGATAACATTGAAACCCTTACAAACCAACAAAATGTCGCTCTTCGTTGGCATGATGAAATGCACCAGATGTTTGATGATGGTTTGGATTATGATGAGGTCATGGCCCTCAACATAACCAAAGACGATTTGGCTAGCCTTTTTGCTAACCCAAAAACGGGTATACCAGTTGACCCAAAAAAAACCAAACTATCGATTAAATGGTGCACAAATGATGCCATACATGAAAATTTTTGGGACCGTTGGTGGATGGTCTTTGATATCCCTCCACATGGAAATTTAGACATACCATTTTATTTCCTTAGAAAATTATATGCAAAATTTGTGTTGAAACTTAAAGTGAACTATTGGAGCATGAAGCCTAACATGGGCTTAGGACTAGGAGCTCCTCAGGATAGACCCTCTTCCCAGTGGAAGAAACTTGGCACTTTTGTCCCCCCCTCGATATCTCCCCCCCTCCTCGAGTGCAACATCTAGATATTATGGCAGAGGCTAGCTCTCAAACCATCAGAGCCATTCATAGGCTGAGTAGCCTAATGATATCTCAGGCTAGATCAGTCCTGCCTCCTCGTGTTGATGATGTTGGTGCCAGTTCATCATCGGCTAGCTCATCACACATTTGTGTGCCTCACACTTTCATTACATGAAAGAATATTTGCCTAGGTCCCATAGGTGATCTTCCTGAGTATCATTTTGTATTAGACGAGGATACACTAGATGCACGTGCAGAGGCTACAAACCCTGATGCGAGAGGGGAGGGGAATGCAGAGGCATGGACTCCTTCAGTGTTGGTACGTGTATACATTTTTTTGTTATGACATATGTGATTCAAAGTTAATTTTTATAATAGAGTAATTTTAATTTTTAAGCCATACTGACTTTTACATGTATGTGATCTTCATTCATGTTTAGTTGATGACCGAGGAGGAGCTCAGACAGATAGATGATGTTGCACTCTTGGCCATTTCATTTGGCCTTGAGACATCTACGGTACATTATGTTGTGTTTGCATTATTTTTTTCTATTTGATATTGTAGCATATATGGTTGCTAATCTTTCTTTTACCTTGCAGATACCACCTGCCTCGGGGGGACAAAGTGCGGGGGGTGAGCCAGCATGCATTGACAAAGAAAAGGTAATTATATTTTTTCTAATTGATTAAATATTGATGCATTCTTGTAAAATGTTTGTGGTAATCTCATTTAATTACATTCTTTATTGTATATAGGGTGTGGCTACTGGCAATGAGCCTGTACAAATTCGGCATCCTAGATCATCAGGGATTTTCATTCGCACAGAGAGCCCCATTGTATGTATAAGTATCATTTATTTTTATTTATTTTTATTGATGTAGAGGAAAGTATGATTGTTGTTCTATACAATTTTTGTGATGGCATTTACCTGTGAAAACACTATTACCTCTTCCACTTCCAAATCTTCCTCCCCTGAAACTTCCTCTTGTCTCAGATGTAATCTCTTTTCCTTTATCTTTGTCTTGATTGTTTGAAGTGTCAAACTGACTTCTTACACCTCTTCCTCTCATTGTTCCACCTCCTCTCTGATTTGCTTGCCTCTCATTCTTTCTTTTCAACTTCTCCTCTGCCCAGATTGCCAACTGAAAACATTCTCCAAGTGTCCTTGGTACATTCAATCCTATTTCATCTTGAATATTGTACTTGAGGCCATTAATGTATCTAGCCACCTTCTCATCTTCATCTTTCAGTCCTCCCCTAATACTTAGGGTATGGAATTTCTTAGTATAGGACATGACATCTATATCCCTCTGTTTCAAATTGTTCCTTCTTATCTTTAAATTTGGATTACTAAATCAGATGGAAAGAATTGATTTCTCACCATGGTCTTCACTCTCTCGTAATTTGAAATCTTTTCAATCCCCTTTTGATGCAGCGTCTATAGCAACTACCTTCCACAAGCCAATAAATGGTTGTCACAATCCAACTTAGGATTCTAGGACTTCTCACAAGTCCTCTTACCCACTCTGGGTATACTCAACCTCCAAGCCAAACAAGGAAATCCCACTACAAAAGCCTCACCAACTATCACCAGAAATGGAGACAATCATGGACATACTATTCCAACCCAAACTCATCAATTTGTTTGGTTCCACCAAACTCCCAACACACCTTTGTACTTCTAGGCCTACAAACCTTGTAGCCTTCCAATTAGCTTCTTTGCACTTTTCTCCCAGTATCCCTTAATAGCATAGGGACTTCTCCATAGGTCCAAACACCCTTCTTGGCACCTACTAAGAATCCAAAAGCTTTTGGGCTGATCTTGCTCCAGCACCCTCCAAACTGCTTCTTGGTACCTAGGCCTAGTTGATCAAGTTAGGCTAGGGCTTCAAGGAAGAATGGGCAAGGTGGGTTCCCAAGACCCAAAACACTTAAGTCAATCTCCAACATAGTCAATGCATCCAACACCAGCACTCAAACTGATCAAAAGCGCTTGCAACCATGACTGTCACCAATTACCTTGCAAAAATCAGTCAATCACATGGGCTTGCTTGACCTAGGGCTGACTTGGAAAAATAGTTGCCCTTCTCTCCAGGCCTCCAACCTCTGGCATTATGTTGCCTAGTCTCCTAACTTTCATATCCCTTAGTTTTAGAGGGTGCCACTAGTGGGAATGCAAGTTAGGGATGCATTTGTGGAAGGGTCTAGGAAACAAGGCTTTTTAGACCACCTTCTACTAAAATGCAGATAACTTTTAAACCCCAACTCCTTTTTGAGTCAAAACAAAACCAAAAGTTTCCTAACTCACCCCTGCAACTATTTCATACACTTAGCAATCATAAAAGTTTTGTACAGATCTGTACCAGCGTAACAACCGAGCGATTACCAGTAAATTTCTAGAAAATTGAAGTTTTTATTGTTTTTTCTCCAAACCACCATACACTCTGATCTCCCCCTTTCAAATGAGATCACATATGACATATATAAAGGTCTACATGACTGTTGGAACAACAATATAGGCATTCCCAACCATAAAACAAACAAACAACCACTTTTTGCTAATACTGTTTAGATTCTAAATACCCTATTCTAAGGCCTTTTGGTACCATGGAGTCACTTGGTTTATAACCACACCAAAATTCTTGTGGGCCTTACATGTGCCTTTATTACAAAACATAGACCAACTTGTAAAATATGGACCAAACCTTTATTCCAACTTCCTAATCTACTTGAATCCTCACTTTCATGGAGTGGCAAGGTGTCCAGCAACATAGATACTTGTTCCCCCCTGCCACATAGGTTAGGTGCCCTGCACCACCCTTCCTCTCTCTCATTCTGAACACTAGTCCACCAAGTGAGGGATGTTCCTCTCAATCTTGTTGTTGCTACTTTTACCTTCTTATCTGCCTCTATGTCTTCAAGATCAAAGTAGTGCTCAAGGGCCTCTATCCACCCTAGCACTTCTTCACTATCCATTTTACCCTGGTATATGGGAAAATCAATATGGTTCTTCCCACCATTACCTTGTACTGCCTTAATGATTCTCATAAATCTCCTTTCTTCAGGATCATATGTTGTCTCATGCCCTTGCCTTGCATTACCAACCTCTTCTTCTTCATGGTTCTCTCCATGATTTCTTCCTCTAACCTCTTCTCCTCTAGGTTCTTGCCTTTCCTTTTCTAAGGATTCTATCCTTGCAATAAGCTTCAGCCTCTCTCTTCTCATCTGTCTTTCTTCCCTCACTCTAGATGCTTCAAGTTCTCTCCTCTCTCTTTTCTCTTTTGCCAACTCTTCTCTCAATTCTTCAAGTTCTCTAGCCATTTGATTTTTAGGAGGAATTTTCACAACAATTTTTCTTCCTTCCCAAGGGCCAACTCACTAATTCTCTTTCTTTCCTCACCAAGAAATCTCTGGACACCACTTATGTACCTTTCAACTCTGGGACACACAAGGAGGAATTAGACACGTCAAGGCTTCAACAAAGGGACTAGCACACTAAGGATTTTCAAGATTATAGGTCTTGGTCACACTCCTAAACACCCAAACTTCAAAACCCTCCTTAAAATGGCTTAAAAACTAGGGCCTGCTTGTTCAAACCCCAAAACTCAATTCTAGAACGTTTTGACTTGTCTAATGACAAGATATGATCATGACAACCTACATGAACCTATCAAATGACTCATCTACCATATGAAATCCTAAAATCCTATCTCATACCCAATTACAACCTTTTTTCCACATATGAGTCCAACATTATAACTTTGTATGCTTCCATGAGCCATAATTGGTGCAAGGATTGCCCAATTGACTTCAAGAGATGTTCCATGACCTCTGTAATGCCTTGGATCTTCAATGTTCCCCTAATGAGCATGGGATGCTCCTACATCACTTATCTTCATAAATAAATTCAAAACTAATTTCTATGATATTAACAACTACTATGTTGTATCTCATAGGAGACTCCTAGTGCACATGAGGTTCGACGGGACAATTATGTAGATTTGATGACACGGCCACTCACTCCTGAGGAGGAGCCTACAATAGTAAGTTGTAGTTTGAATTCATGATTAAATATGTTATAAATTTAGCATGTTATGAATTATAATGTTATAGTTTAAATTGTAGATTCATCTCACAAAGGTATTTGAACATATACAGCCCACAATCAGAGAGGTACCAGCATTGCCGAGGGCATACGAGAGGACTCCTGACCGATGCAGGAGGTCGACGAGAGAGGTATTTATTATGAAATTTTGATAGTATTAATCTCCATTACGGAAAAGATCATTATGCATTTGAGTAATTCAATTTTAGATACATAGAATCATATAAATTTAGTAGTCTAACTTTGGGTTTTCCTTTTTTGTTTATGTAGGAGGCATCTGATCCACCTAGTGCAGTGAAGAGGCTGCATTTTGATCATCCACCAGCACCCTAGAATAGTATAGTTTTTGTAGGATGCATCATGAGACATTTTGAGATGGCATATGCCACATTGATATTATACACATTCTGATGGCAGGATCAGCCAAATTTTGTATAAGGATCTATGTATTTATATATATATATATATATATATATATATATATATATATATATATATTTGAGTACTTTGTCTATGGATACATGATCTTTGATATATATTTGTGTAAAATTTTGTCTATGGATACATCTATTTTGATATATATTTTTTTCATTTACGTGCACAATGATATACATATTAATTTAGTATCTAGTATTGTTCAATTTATCGTGGATCATGTGTCATGCCCTAAATTTTACTAGTAAAAACACAACAATTTTTTATTTTTTTTGTAGCTTATGAAGTCGCATAAGAAATTATATATTGTAAAACAAGGTTATCATTGAATAGGATTTCAAGACTCATGTGGATAGTGTGAAGATGTTAACATTTTAGTCACAGGTCTATTAGGGTCTGTCGGTTGTATCATATGGACTAGGTTGTGATTCTAGCACGTAAGGGAAGGGGATCAAAATTACTTATTATCCTCATTACTAATGTACACACATTCATTAATGATTACAATATATATTAATGTGACAATTACTATATGGTGTGGAAGTGTAGTATATCTTAATCGATTAAACACACGTATCTAGATAATTTAGATTTAGTACTCATCACATGAGCACCCTTAGTCAAATAAGAAAATGTGCACTTATCTACCACACTATATCGTATCTAACCATTGGAAATTAGAAA
This sequence comes from Cupressus sempervirens, assembly GCA_028749045.1. NCBI lineage: Eukaryota > Viridiplantae > Streptophyta > Pinopsida > Cupressales > Cupressaceae > Cupressus > Cupressus sempervirens. Next base: position 531,023,455 of record CM053793.1, read on the forward strand.
AGATATGCCCCAAAGGTAGCTTCAAAGTCTAAATGATGGAGAAGGGGCCACTTGCATTGATAGTATCCATCATTCAACACATTAATTACACAACTTATGGAATAAACAATTTGTTTTATGTGCCAAACGTGTATCATGTGCTTGCATCCATATCTTACTGGTTACAGGTCCTCTCGAAGATTGGACCAATACTGAGTCATTTTCTCCCTCTTTACTCTATTTAGTCATCCTTATGCATTCTATCAACATTGCTTCCTCACCAAACTAGCACTCACTACAGTTTTCTAAACACAAAAATTACTATTTCAATACATAAATTAAATTCACTCTAACAAAAGACAATTACTAACTATCTAGCTCATCAACTACTAACTAATCTAGCTACATTGCCATGCTTTTACATTTACTATTTTAATTACTATAATTACTATACTATTACATTTACTTTTTACATCATTACATCTAACTATTCACCATAAACTCACTTTCTCACTATCAATATTATTATGATCAAAGCATGTTAAGATTCAAAGTAGTTTCATAGTACGAATTAGTAAGCACATAAAATGAGGAACTCTTAGTAAGTCTAAGGGCCAATTCAAAGTACTTAACTCAATAATAATTCACGATCTATATTTAAACACATCCTACTACACCATCGTATTGAGTGTGTCAATTTAAATTTGTTATATGAATTGTTTATGCAAGGATTAGGTGCAAGCATATAAATAAGGTTTGTATATAACATACCTTGTCATTCTGACATATATGTATCAATGTATCAATGTGCTTTATTGACTAGATAAAACTAGATTTGAGTTATTATTTTAATCCACCATCCATCCTTATCCTTGATTCTCCAATCCCATCATCCCGACAACTTACTTCATATTAACCCTATTATATGTACATCCAATCAATCTTGGCTTTTATTTTATTTTTGAGTTAAATATTTAAATTTGTCATATTCTCTAACATGCACACTAATATGCCTTTATTTATTTAATTACTAATTTATTATTTGAGTGTTGGATGTGACTTAGAGGTCACAAGATTGTAATGTGTACCATTCTGTCACTTAGAAAATATATTAGTCTAGGACACTCATTAGTCTCTATATGCTATTATTATTTTTATTTTTATTGGATAGCAGTCTAGAATCTGAGAATATTCTTTAATATTTTATTGCTCTATATTAAGGAAGGGATTTATTTGCCTTTACCATACATTTTCTAGAGAGGAAAATGCATGCCTACAGCAATGTATCTCATAGATTTTATTATGTCTTCTCTTACAACAAACTTCATTTTGTTATATCATAAAATTAATTTGATGATTTCCTTGCTTAGAATTGCATTAAGCTTGGTAATTAAAATCAATGCTATCCATGCATGTGATATGAACATAAATTTTTCCTTCCAAATTATTGAGTGCACAACAAGATTGTAAGCAATCTACTAAGTTTTAAATTTATACAATCAATGGCATCACATAACATCTATGGATTGTTATTATCAACTAGTCATTTACAATACCACAAGGAGAAAACTTTCTTTCACATTTTCAAATGATAACAATGATGTCAAAGAAAAACTATGACTCGTACCAATGCTTTCATAACAATATAAACTCCAAATGAAACATGCATATACAACCTTATCAATTATTTCTTCTACACGTACATTAGGTAGCAATGATACAATCTCCTTCCATCACAATGGGGAAACATAAGGGACTTTTCAAAATCATAAGGAACATGGACATTGAAAGATATGGACAATGAGTAGCATGAACATTGTCCAACATGATCGTTGAGAACATGAACAAGCTGGTGAATCCTCCTTGACAAATGAGGGCACAATGTCAAGTTTTCTCATCCAACATCAATCTGCAAGATGATCATTCCAAGCCATTTCCATTGCTCCCTTGGACAAAAATCTGCATACGCAACACAACAAGATAACAAGGACCATGGGTGCTTTCCACCCAACCATAGGCCTCAAAGAGACCACCCCCACGCTAGGGAACAAGGCTCAAACTAGGATACACATACAATCTTTCAATGCATAAACATTACATTTCAAACTTGAACAATTTCCCCCCAAGACTATTTCACAATGGCTTCACAAATGGAACCATAAACATAGGGTGAAGGTGTGTTCTAAAATGGAGACTTTCCATACCAAACCATATTTGCAACAAACAATTTTCATGCCCTCTCGGGGCTATCATAATTCAGCAAATTTCATGCCCTCTTGAGGCTATCATAAATGAACCATTTAATGCCCTCTCGGGGCCTCCACATTTCCTCCTCCAAACCCACTACCATCAGCTGTAACTCCTCAAACTTCCTTTCTACACCATACTTTCCTTATCAACCCCAGCAAGATATGAAATGTTATGGCATACAATGGAGCCCATACTCCAAGGTTCTCAATACATTTTTCAAACCCAACTTAAGCCCTTCAACCTGGACTTCTCTTCCCTTCCCACAAGGGTGAGTGTAAGTCCCATGCCCATAACAATAATCAAGCACAAAACAAGAAAAAAAAACCAAGTAGAAATAAAACAAGAAATTTTCAAGAGCACATCACATTTTCACAACACAATATCAACACCCATAATACAACAAGGAAATAGACGAAATCCAAACCTCATACTCACAATACTCCACACAATACAACAAGATGCACAATGGTGTCACACTAATCTACATGGAATGAACACCATTCAAGTACTCACATGAATGCTACTCCACAATGCAATGCAATGCATACTCCATTGATAAACTCCACACTTGCATATTTGCTTAACCATGCTAAAAGAAAGAAATGGAAAAGAAGCAAGTTTGAGATACCAACCTTGGTCCAAGCTAGGGTAAGGATAGTTGTAGTAGAGCTCCCCTAATCTCCCTCCAAAACCTACCTGTCTCTAAAATTACAAAGTGGGCAAACACCCCACTAGTTTGGCCAAGACCCTCTAATAAAGCCTTCCCACTAACTTATTTTAGCAAAAACACTAAGCCACTCCATCCTTACAAACTTGTCTCCTCTAACAGTTCATTGATAGCCCTCACGAGCTCTGAGTTATGACCCTCGAAGGATCGACCTCAAAATGCACTTAGAGCACCTTGAAGACTCCTCGGTACGAGGTGGCCACAACTGATGGATGGTCTTTGTGGCCAGAACAAGGGTGTGACTAGAGTTCACTCGCCCATTCGGAGCTAATGGCACTGACAATTCGATGCCAAGATCAGCGGTTTCAAAGTTACGCTGTAGTGCACCTATGAACTGAGGTACACTGCGAGTTTTGGCATCAAGTGAGATCGTTGTGCTGAATCCAAATGGAATTTGATCTCTCAAAAAAGAGATAGGTTATTTTAGGCCTCAGTATCAACATCTTGTAGCATTTGACAGTTCATCGATAGCCCTCACGAGCTCTGAGTTATGACCCTTAAAGGATCAACCTCAAAATGCACTTAGAGCACCTTAAAGACTCCTCGGTATGGGGTGGCTGCAAATGATGGATGGTCTTCATGGCCAAAACAAGGGTGTGACTAGGGTTCACCCGCCCATCCGAAGTTAATGGCACTGATGATTCGATGCCAAGATCAGCGATTTCAAAGTTACGCTGTGGTGCACCTATGAATTGAGGCACACTGCGAGTTTTGGCATCGAGCGAGATCGCTGTGCTGAATCCAAATGGAATGTGATCTCTCAAAAATGAGATAAGTTATTTTAGGCCTCAGTATCACTGTCCTGTAGCATTTGACAATTCAAAAATAGCACTCACGAGCTCTGAGTTATGACCCTCGAAAGATCGACCTCAAAATGCACTTAGAGCACCTTGGAGACTCCTTGATACGGGGTGGCCGCAAATGATGGATGGTCTTTGTGGCCAGAACAAGGGTGTGACTAGGGTTCACCCACCCATCTGGAGCTAATGGCACTGATGATTCGATGCCAAGATCAACGGTTTCAAAGTTACGTTGTGGTGCACCTATGAACTGAGGCACACTGCAAGTTTTGGCATCGATCGAGATCGTTGTGTTGAATCCAAACGAAATGTGATCTCTCAAAAATGAGATTGGTTATTTTAGGCCTCAGTATCACCGTCTTGTAGCATTTGACAGTTCATCGATAGCCCTCACGAGCTCTAAGTTATGACCCTCGAAAGATCGACCTCAAAATACACTTAGAGCACCTTGGAGACTCCTCGGTACAGGGTGGCCGCAAATGATGGATAGTCTTCATGGCTAGAACAAGGGTGTGACTAGGGTTCACCCACCCATCCGTAGCTAATAGCACTAACAATTCGATGCCAAGATCAGCGATTTCAAAGTTACGCTGTGGTGCACCTATGAACTGAGGCACACTGCGAGTTTTGGCATCGATCGAGATCACTGTGCTGAATCCAAACAAAATGTGATCTCTCAAAAATGAGATAGGTTATTTTAGGCCTCAGTATCACCGTCCTGTAGCATTTGACAGTTCATCAATAGCCCTCACGATCTGAGTTATGACCCTCGAAAGATCGACCTCAAAATGCACTTAGAGCACCTTGAAGACTCCTCGGTACGGGTGGCCGCAAATGATGGATGGTCTTCATGGCCAAAATAAGGGTGTGACTAGGGTTCACTCACCCATCCAGAGCTAATGGCACTGACGATTCGATGCCAAGATCAGCAATTTCAAAGTTGCATTGTGGTACACCTATGAACTGAGGCACACTGCAAGTTTTGGCATCGAGCAAGATCGTTGTGCTGAATCCAAACAGAATGTGATCTCTCAAAAATGAGATAGATTATTTTAGGCCTCAGTATCACCGTCCTGTAGCATTTGATAGTTCATCGATAACCCTCACGAGCTCTGAGTTATGACCCTCGAAAGATCGACCTCAAAATGCACTTAGAGCACCTTGGAGACTCCTCGGTATGGGGTGGCCGCAAATGATGGATGGTCTTCATGGCCAGAACAAGGGTGTGACTAGGGTTCACCCATCCATCCAGAGCTAATGGCACTAATGATTCGATGCCAAGATCAGCGATTTCAAAGTTACATTGTGGTGCACCCATGAACTGAGGCACACTGCGAGTTTTGGCATCGAGCGAGATCATTGTGCTGAATCCAAACGGAATGTGGTCTCTCAAAAATGAGATAGGTTATTTTAAGCCTCAGTATCACCATCCTGTAGCATTTGACAGTTCATCGATAGCCCTCGCGAGCTCTGAGTTATGACCCTCGAAAGATCGACCTCAAAATGCACTTAGAGCACCTTGGAGACTCCTCGGTACGGGGTGGCTGCAAATGATGGATGATCTTTGTGGCCAGAACAAGGGTGTGACTAGGGTTCACCCACCAATCTGGAGCTAATGGCACTGACGATTCAATGCAAAGATCAGCGGTTTCAAAGTTACGCTATGGTGCACCTATGAACTGAGGCACACTGCGAGTTTTGGCATCAAGAAAGATCGTTGTGCTGAATCCAAATGGAATGTGATCTCTCAAAAATGAGATAGGTTATTTTAGGCCTCAGTATCACCGTCCTGTAGCATTCGACAGTTCATCGATAGCCCTCACGAGCTCTGAGTTATGACCCTCGAAAGATCGACCTCAAAATGCACTTAGAGCACCTTAGAGACTCCTCGATACGGGGTGGCCGCAAATGATATATGGTCTTCGTGGCCAAACAAGGGTGTGACTAAGGTTCACCCATCCATCCGGAGCTAATGACACTGATGATTCGATGCCAAGATCAACAATTTCAAAGTTATGTTGTGGTGCACCTATGAACTGAGGCACACTGTGAGTTTTGGCATCGAGCGAGATCGTTGTGCTAAATCCAAACGGAATGTGATCTCTCGAAAATGAGATAGGTTATTTTAGGCCTCAGTATCACCATCCTGTAGCATTTGATAGCCCTCACGAGCTCTGAGTTATGACCCTCAAAAGATCGACCTCAAAATGCTCTTAGAGCACCTTGGAGACTCCTCGGTACGGGGTGGCCACGGACGATAGAGGGTCTATGTGGTTGGAACAAGGGTGTCACTATGGTTCACCCACCCACTTGGAGCTAATGGTACTGACTTGTAGCCGTTAGGAGTTAGATTTTGAAAAGTTGTCAAGAAAGGTTGACCCCTTTGACTTGTATCATGAAAGGTTGCTTTGTGCCTTGCTTGATTGTTTGAAGACTACTCCATGTGTCACTATCTTTCTTGGAAAAAAGATTTCTTTTGAACATCAAGCTTGCAATATTATCAATTATTGTCAAACTTTTTCAACCAAGTCAAAACATCAAATGCAAATATTTGTTAGCATTTTTTGCTAAGGGGAGTTTCATAAATTGACTTTGATTTTCTATGTCTCTAGTGCTTGAACATGCTTAAAATGGCTCTTTGGTCTTAGAGCTATTGGTATTTTCTAACTTCATGGTCTATGATTTGCATACTAAGAATTTCTTTCACTAAATGGTTTCCTTGATCTATTGACTACACTTAAATTGGTTCACTTGTCATCTCTCTTTCTTTATGTTCAATACAAAGAGCTAGAAGAGACAAATAATCTTTCTTACCTTCATCTCTCTAAGCACATGATAGAAATCAATTCTAAACTTGAGAAAAGGTTAGAGGAGAATATTGCATTCTTAAATTAATCTCCTTTAAGACCTTTACATACACACGGGGCATTCTTAAATTAATCTCCATGGAAGAAAATTTCATAAAACTAAAGATTCCATAGTGTTGAACATAAAATCCAAGATCTCATTTATGATGGGATTGTTGATACCTCTAATGACTCATGTGTCACAAGATCATGCTGATGAACCTATGTCAAGTGATGATTTCCTTGACACCTTCACTTCTTATAACACTAATGAACCTCCTAAAGTGTCAAAGCTTTCAAAAATGCCTCCACCAAACAAAGAACCTAATTCTTTCCATATAGACCATGCGTACCCTATTTCACTTTCTCATCCACTCATAGCCTTCATATCCAACTTCATATCATGTCATTATGCATGTGCTATCTTGCTTATTGGCTTTAATTGCTTATCCTACATGTTATCTTCTTTCATGGATTTCATGGCTTATCCCAAATGTGCTTCATACAAGTTTTCAATATGAAAGTCTTTCAAAATATTATACAATATTATGACTCTTTATGCTTTCAAATGCTATGATTGGTTGCAAAATGGAAGAAATCAAGTATTCTAATTGTTCATCCATACTTTCTAGATTTTTCTTATTTGATTAGTTTGATAAAAATAGTTTTAATAATCATAATGTCAGCTTTATGTCAAATAAAAAAAAAATCAAATTTGTAATAAGATATCCGCATGCAATTATCTTTCATATAGTTATAAATGCTCTTAAAATTGTCGTTATAGCCTTGTATCACATGCAAATATGATTTGGAAGAACTTGTTCAATATCTTCCTCTTATAATTCCTTACAAAGAACCTACCAAAATACAAAAACCATATACAAAAAACTACACATTTTACATCATAAATTTTAGAAATTCTCCCCAATACCACCCCCCTCCAACTCTTCATGATGTACCTACATTCCAATATCATAAAAAAATTAGTAATTTACTGTATTAAATAAGATAATCATCAATTCATTAAATCATTATGAAGAAAATAATATAAGAAGTATATATACCTAGTCAAGTATTCCAATAGGGTCCTCTCTCTATTTTAGGGTCTCCAACAGGGCTTCATGATCAGCATTAGCAATAGTAAAAAGTTCTTTTACTTTTGGTCTTTCTTGATGCTTCAATAACTTTACATTTGTTGCTATAATAAGATGTGAATATATGAGAATTACTTTGTGCTTCTGATAGTCTTCGAATGTAGGAATTCCTTTCCTTCTAAGCATGTATGTCCACAGCCATGTTCCAGCAACAACCACTGAACCAGTAGGATACGTGAATCCATCATCATCTATGATCGGTTGTGCAAGTTTTTGTTTGCCTCTTACACAATGTGCTAACCAATAATCGAATTTCTCATCATTCCCCTGTGGTGCAACCAACGCAAAGACATGTCATGGCTGAAGTAGATCTGATAGATGGTTTGCTCAAGTGAACTTTCCATGTCATCATTTTTTATAGAGGCTATGATAGACAATGGAGTAAGATAATGTGGATCCCATGTGTCCACCCACTCACTTGAATCACAGTGATCCCAATCACACTGAAAAAAAAGTACGACAAAAACAAGCTAGTTGTCGTGTCCAAATGGTCCATGTACTAGAATTAGAGCTCTGAAATGAATGCATTTTTGATGAATCTCTCACTGTAGCACAATCTGATCTATCACCTATGGACCCTTCCTCAACCAACCAAAAGAACTTGCGTACCACTGAATCAAGAGTCCCCCCCTGTGATACTACACCAATCAACAATGCTACGAGCATCAAGAAGCTCTGTTGTTGAAATCTTCAATTGTTCATTAACTAGAGCTCTCTTCACACATGCCCCTGCCCCATCATGTTCCCCTTTTCCATGGCCAGACTCAAAAAAAACTCCAAATATGAGGCACCCCTCTCTCTACGTGCATCCTACAGAACCAATAAAACATGTGAGCATTCTTGAATTGACCTGTACAGTTATCTAACCAAATGATATGTCTATCCATAGCAATTGCATGCTCATGTAAGAAATAAAAAAAAATCTTAAAATAATGTTGCACAAACTCGTGAGAGTGAGATCTATCATCACTCATATAAAAATGATACTCTCTAATAATCTTTCAATTATCTTCTGCACTATCAGGGGCATGTCTATATGTTATGTGAACAAAAATTGCAATCTGAATGGAGTTGTAATAGTGAGATTGTGTCTCATTTTGAGGTTGCAATCTGTAGTTCTCAGCAAAATCAACAACTGATATAATAGTGCCAATGGGAAAAGTCTCCTTACACGTTCTAAATTGTTGATCCAACCACTGAGACATGTGACTATGTCTTGCATACTTGTAAAAAAGATTTGCCTTGAAATTTGAAATAAAATTAGCCACACTGATATCTTTTCCAACCAATTCACATCTAGAGCTCTCACTCCCACTCTTCAATGTGTATTTCACCGTTTCATATACCTTTTTTTTTAGTATTGTCTTTCCAAGATCTTGTTCACACCCCTCATGGAAACATATGGCAAACTTGGATAAGCCACCACATTCTAAACACTTCTCATTTAAGCAAGCATTTCTATAAAAGGAACAACCATCAACTCTACGACATAAGAGTTGATCTAGCAAGTCTCTTGATGATTTTGGAAGCCCACTAGCCCCACAATCCTCCAACATTTCTTTACTATGCAAAGTAGAATGGATGGAGCGTAATAGTTCATGGTGCATAGAAAACTCAACATGATATTTGCAACAACATGTATTTCAAATTTTGAGTGGCACACAATAAAATGGCTTCAAAGATTCAAAAGCCCTTTGTGATATATGAAGACTTGGATGACTCTCTCTAAATTTTTTGAACAACATAGTTTGACTTACTTCTAAATGGTGTTTAGGATGTGGCATGCGATCACTGATGCCAATTCTCAACTTTAAGATGTCTTTAGCATTGGGTGGTACTCGTGAGTTAGAGTGCCAAAATTGTGTAATTTCTTCATTCACATCGTCGGATAGCTTCTTATCAAAATGTGGAAGTCTCCCACAAAATGCCCATGTTTCATTTTGAAGAGGATCATCAATTTTCTCTCGTCGACTAAGTGCTCTTCTCAAAGTAGTACGATTTAGATTCAAATCAATACAAGTTTGTCTCATATATCTACCCTTTCTCAAATGATGACTTACCAAAGAGGTTGTAATGACCCTTCGAGTAGCTCTATTATCCTTCTCTCTGCTATTTTTCTCAATGCTATTGAGAGCACTGAAAAGATTCTTCACGATAATGGCATTTCTTTCAAACTTTTTATTGACACGAATCTTCAATTTGGAAAGCATAGGTCTCATCTTTGGCATCTTTAATAAGTGCATGAAAAGCTGACATTGCTCTACCACTGTCTTGTTGTCGAAAAACATCTGATATAGTCTTGAAGCCCATAACCGAATGGTTCTTTCTAATTTTTTTCCTTCCAAACTAGCAATAATCATTTCATCAATTTCAATTATCCATTTTGGTGTTTTAGAACCTTCATGCCAATTATAATTAGGAGATATGTAAGGTTCTTGTGCATTAGGTTCATGTGCATTGTCATCTTCGACATGGTCAATTATGCAATAATGACTTGGTGGCATTTCTTCTTCAAAATTTTTATTCTCCAAATTTTCAATTTCGGCATTATCGTTTTCAATAGGTACATTTTCATTCCATAACTGTACATATTCATTATTTGATTCTATGATTTCACATTCGATTAATTCATCGTCAACTTGACTGATATTTAGCATACCTTGTCTTTTTCTTCGGTGTTCTATTTTGTCCCTTTCTCTATATGTCGCAATGTCTTCATTGGATATCTTCCTTTTGCGTTTATCCTTTCGATGACTGCTGCTCCCCATTCAAATGAAAAATTTGAACACCTAAGGTTATATTTTCAAAAAAAAATTGATTAGTTGGGCCCCAAAACGCGACTTTTTTCAAAACTCATGAAAAAAAAGTGGAAAAGTGATATTGTTGGGTCTGCAGGGACAGGGAATTATTGGGAATTGGTGCTAGTAAAATCGGATATCCGATATTGCAAAGTGAATTTTTGGAGGGAAAACTTGCTATAATTTCCCTCTTTTGCCATAATTATATTAATATTATCAAAATCAAAACTTGCTATAATTTTTCAACTTTAGTTTATTACTAAGCTAATAGTATAATAGTATTAATATCTAATAGTATTAATATAAAGTATTAATAGTATAAACATATAATAGTATTAATATATAGTATTAATATAGCTATAGTATCAATATTATTATACCCATAATAGTATTAATATTATTACTATAGATATAATAGTGTAAATATTTAGTGTTTATTTATATTATTATTATTATGCTACAATATAGTATTAATATATATAGTATTATTATAGCTATAATAGTATTATTATTATTACTATAGATATGATAATATTAATATTTAATGTTTATTTATATTACTATTATTATCATCAAAAAATATTATATATATATAGCCTTTCATTTTTTAACCCATATACATACGAACGATTTGAATATGTCCGTAGGGGTCCTAGGACCCCTAGGGACATATGTCATCATTTAATGGGTCAAAGAGGGTCGTAGGTCACCCTATGACCCCCTTTGACCCATATGGCCCATTCGAATATGTCCCTACGACCCTTAGGGACATATGTCGTTGTTTAATGGGTCAAAGGGGGTCATAGGGCACCCTATGACCCCCTTTGACCCATATGAATGATTCGAATATGTCCTTAGGGATCCTAGGACCCCTAAGGACATATGTCATCGTTTAATGGGTCAAAGGGTGTCATAGGTCACCCTATGACCCCCTTTGACCCATATCAACGATTCGAATATGTCCCTAGGAGTTATAGGACCCGTACAGACATATGTCATCGTTTAATGGGTCAAAGGGGGTCATAGGTCACCCTATGACCCCCTTTGACCCATATGAACAATTCGAATATGTCCCTAGGGGTCTTGGGACCCCTAAGGACATATGTCGTTGTTTAATAGGTCAAAGGGTGTCATAGGTCACCCTATGACCCCCTTTGACCCATATGAACGATTTGAATATGTCCCTAGGGCTTATAGGACCCCTAGAGACATATGTCATCGTTTAATAGGTCAAAGGGGGTCATAGGTCACTCTATCACCCCCTTTGACCCATATGAACAATTTGAATATGTCCCTAGGGGTTCTAGGAACCCTAGAGACATATGTCGTCGTTTAATAGGTCAAAAGGGGTCATAGGTCACCCTATGACCCCCTTTGACCCATATGACCCATTCGAATTTGTTTCTATGGGTCAAAAGGGGTCATAAGTCACCCTATAACCCCCTTTGAGCCATGCGAACGATTCGAGCATATTTAGGACCCCTAAGGACATATGTCATCATTTAATGGATCAAAGGGGGTCATAGGTCATAGGTCACCCTATGACCCCCTTTGACCCATATGAATAATTCAAATATATCCCTAGGGGTCCTAGGACCCCTAGCGACATATGTCATCGTTTAATGGGTCAAAAGGGGTCATAGGTCACCCTATGACCCCCTTTGAACCATATGACCCATTCGAATATGTTCCTAGGGGTTCGAGGACCTCTAGCGACATATGTCATCGTTTAATGGGTGAAAGGGGGTCATAGGTCACCCTATGACCCCGTTTGACCCATATGAACGATTTGAATATATCCCTAGGGGTCCTAAGACCCCTAGGGACATATGTCATCTTTTAATGGGTCAAAGGGTGTCATAGGTCACCCTATGACCCCCTTTGACCCATATGAACAATTCGAATATGTCCCTAGGGGTTATAGGACCCATAGCGACATATGTCGTTATTTAATGGGTCAAAGGAGGTCATCAGTCACCTTATGACCCCTTTTGACCCACATGAACAATTCGAATATATCCCTAGAGGTTCTAGAACCCCTAAAGACATATGTCATCGTTTAATAGGACAAAGGGGGTCATAAGTCACCCTATCACCCCCTTTGACCCATATGACCCATTCAAATATGTTCTTAGGGGTCCGAGGACCCCTAGCGACATATGTCATCGTTTAATGGGTCAAAGAGGGTCACAGGTCACCCTATGACCCCCTTTGACCCATATGAACAATTCGAATATGTCCCTAGGGATTCTAGGACCCCTAGAGACATATGTCATCATTTAAAAGGTCAAAAGGGGTCATAGGTCACCCTATGACCCCCTTTGACCCATATGACCCATTCAAATATGTTCCTAGGGGTCCGAGCACCCCTAGTGACATATGTTGTCATTTAATGGGTCAAAGATGGTCATAGGGTGACCTATGACCCCCTTTGACCCATATTACCCATTCGAATATGTCCCTAAGGGTTCTAGGACCCCTGGAGACATATGTTGTCATTTAATGGGTCAAAGAGAGTCATAAGTCACCCTATGACCCCCTTTGACCCATATTACCCATTCGAATATGTCTCTAGGGGCCTTAGAACCCCTAGAGACATATGTCATCGTTTAATGGGTCAAAGGGGGTCATAGGTCACCCTCTGACCCCCTTTGACCCATATGAACGATTCAAATATGTCCATATGGGTCCTAGGACCCCTAAGAACATATGTCATCATTTAATGGGTCAAAGGGTGCCATAAGCCACCCTATGACCCCCTTTGACCCATATAAACGATTTGAATATGTCCCTAGGGGTCTTAGGACCCCTAGGGACATATGTCATCGTTTAATGGGTCAAAGGGGGTCATAGGTCACCCTATGACCCCCTTTGACTCATATGGCCCATTCGAATATGTCCCTATGACCCTTAGGGCCATATGTCATATTTTAATGGGTCAAAGGGGGTCATAGGTATGACACCCTTTGACCCATTAAACGATGACATATGTCCTTAGGGGTCCTGAGACCGCTAAGGACATATTCCAATTGTTTATATGGGTCAAAGGGGGTCATAGGGCACCCTATGACCCCCTTTGACCCATATAAACAATTGGAATATGTCCTTAGCGGTCTCAGGACCCCTAAGGACATATGTCATCGTTTAATGGGTCAAAGGGTGTCATAGGTCCCCCTATGACCCCCGTTGACCCATATGAACGATTCGAATATGTCTCTAGGGGTTATAGGACCCCTAGAGACATATATCATTGTTTAATGGGTCAAAAGGGGTCATAGGTCACCCTATGACCCCTTTTGACCCATATGAACGATTCGAATATGTCCTAAGGGGTCCTAGGACCCCTAGGGACATATGTCATCATTTAATGGGTCAAAAGGTGTCATAGGTCACCCTATGACCCCCTTTAACCCATATGAATGATTTGAATATGTTCCTAAGGGTTATAGGACCCCTAGAGATATATGTCATCATTTATGAGTCAAAGGGGGTCATAGGTCACTCTATGACCTCCTTTGACCCATATGAACAATTCGAATATGTCCCTAGGAGTTCTAAGACCCCTAGGGACATATGTCATCGTTTATTTTGAATATGTTCCTATGGGTCCGAGGACCTCTAGCGACATATGTCATCGTTTAATGGATCAAAGGGGGTCATAGGTCACCTTATGACCCCCTTTGACCCATATGAATGATTCAAATATATCCTTAGGGGTCCTAGGACCCCTAGGGACATATGTCATCGTTTAATGGGTCAAAGGTGACCTATGACCCCCTTTGACACATATGAACAATTCGAATATGTCCCTAGGGGTCCTAGGACCCCTAGAGACATATGTCATCGTTTAATGGGTCAAAGGGGGTCATAAGTCACCCTATCACCCCCTTTCATCCATATGACCCATTCGAATATGTTCCAAGGGGTCCGAGGACCTCTAGCGACATATGTCGTCATTTAATGGATCCAACAGGGTCATAGGTCACCCTATGACCTCCTTTGACCCATATGAACGATTTGAATATATCCCTAGGGGTCCTAGGACCCTTAGGGACATATGTCATCTTTTAATGGGTCAAAGGGTGTCATAGGTCACACTATGACCCCATTTGACCCATATGAACGATTCGAATATGTTCCTAGGGGTTATAAGACCCCTACCGACATATGTTGTTGTTTAATGGGTCAAAGGGGGTCATAAGTCACCTTGTGACCCCCTTTGACCCATATGAACAATTCGAATATGTCTCTAGAGGTTCTAGGACCCCTAGAGACATATGTCGTCGTTTAATGTGTCAAAGGGGGTCATAAGTCACCATATGACCTCTTTTGACCCATATGACCCATTCGAATATGTTCCTAAGGGTCTGAGGACCCCTAGCGAAATATGTCATCATTTAATGGGTCAAAGAGGGTCATAGGTCACCCTATGACCCCCTTTGACCCATATGAACAATTTGAATATGACCCTAGGGGTTCTAGCACCCCTAGAGACATATGTCGTCTTTTAATAGGTCAAAGGGGGTAATAGGTCACCCTATGACCCCCTTTGACCCATATGACCCATTCGAATATGTTCCTAGGGGTCCGAAGACCTCTAGCGACATATGTTGTCGTTTAATGGGTCAAATAGGGTAATAGGTCATCCTATGACCCCCTTTGACTCATATTACCCATTCGAATATGTCCCTAGGGGTTCTAGGACCCCTAGAGACATATGTTGTCGTTTAATGGGTCAAAGAGAGTCATAGGTCACCCTATGACCCCCTTTGACCCATATTACCCATTCGAATATGTCTCTGGGGGTCTTAGAACCCCTAGGGACATATTTCATCGTTTAATGGGTCAAAGGGGGTCATAGGGTGACCTATGACCCCCTTTGACCCATATGAACGATTGAAATATGTTCATATGGGTCCTAGGACCCTTAAAGACATATGTCATATTTTAATGGGTCAAAGGGTGTCATAAGGCACCCTATGACCCCCTTTGACCCATATGAACGATTTGAATATGTCCCTAGGGGTCTTAGGACCCCTAGGGACATATGTTGTCGTTTAATGGGTCAAAGGGGGTCATAGGTCACCCTATGACCCCCTTTGACCCATTAAACGACGACATATGTCCCTAAGGGTCCTAGGGACATATTCATATGGCCCCTAGTGACATATGTCATCGTTTAATGGGTCAAAGGGGGTCATAGGGCAATCTATGACCCCCTTTGACCCATATGAACAATTGAAATATGTCCTTAGGGGTCTCAGTACCCCTAAGGACATATGTCATCGTTTAATGGGTCAAAGGGTGTCATAGGTGACCCTATGACCCCCTTTGACCCATACAAACAATTCGAATATGTCTCTAGGGGTTATAGGACCCCTAGAGACATATGTCATCGTTTAATGGGTCAAACAGGGTCATAGGTCACCCTATAAACCCCTTTGACCCATATGAACGATTCGAATATTTCCCTAGGGGTCTTAGGACCCCTAGGACCCCTAGGGACATATGTCGTCATTTAATGGGTCAAAGGGTGTCATAGGTCACCCTATGACCTCCTTTGACCCATATGAATGATATGAATATGTCCTTAGGGGTTATAAGACCCTTAGAGACATATGTCATCATTTAATGGGTCAAAGGGTGTCATAAGGCACCCTATGACCCCCTTTGACCCATATGAACAATTCGAATATGTCCCTAGGGTTCTTAGGACCCCTAGGGACATATGTCGTTGTTTAATGGGTCAAAGGGGGTCATAGGTCACCTTGTGACCCCCTTTGACCCATATGGCCCATTCAAATATGTCCCTAGGACCCTTAGGGACATATGTCATCGTTTAATGGGTCAAACGGGGTCATAGGGCACCCTATGACTCCCTTTGACCCATATGAACAATTTGAATATGTCCTTAGGGGTCCTGGGACACTTAAGGACATATGTCGTCATTTAATGGGTCAAAGGGTGTCATAGGTCACCCTATCACCCCCTTTGACTCATATGAATGATTCAAATATGTCTCTAGGGGTTATAGGACCTCTCGAGACATATGTCATCGTTTAATGGGTCAAAGACCTATGACCCCCTTTGACCCATATGAATGATTCGAATATGTCCCTAGGGGGCCTAGGACCCTTAGGGACATATGTCATCATTTAATGGGTCAAAGGGTGTCATAGGTCACCCTATGACCCCATTTGACCCATATGAACGATTTGAATGTCCCTAGGGGTTATAAAACCCCAAGAGACATATGTTGTCATTTAATGGGTCAAAGGGGGTCATAGGTCACCCTATGACCCCCTTTGACCCATATGAACAATTTGAATATGTCCCTAGGGGTTCTAGGACCCCTAGAGACATATGTCATCATTTAATGGGTCAAAGGGGGTCATAGGTCACCCTATGACCCCCTTTGACCCATATGACACATTCGAATATGTTCATGAGGGTCTGAGGATCTCTAGCGACATATGTCGTCATTTAATGGGTCAATGGAGGTCATAGGTTACCCTATGACCTCCTTTGACCCATATGAACGATTCGAATATATCCTTAAGCGTCCTAGGACCACCAGGGACATATGTCCTCATTTAATGGATCAAAAGGGGTCATAGGTCACGTTATGACCCCCTTTGACCCATATATACAATTTGAATATGTTCCTAGGGGTTATAGGACCCCTAGAGACATATGTCATCGTTTAATGGGTCAAAGGGGGTCATAGGTCACCCTATGAACCCCCCTTTAACCCATATGAGCAACATATGTCATCATTTAATGCGTCAAAAAGAGTCATAGGTCACCTTATGACCCCCTTTGACCCATATGAATGATTCTAATATATCCCTTCGGGTCCTAGGACCCCTAGGGACATATGTCATCTTTTAATGGGTCAAAGGGTGTCATAGGTCACCCTATGACCCCCTTTGACCCATATGAACAATTCGAATATGTCCCTAGGGGTTATAGGACCCATAGCGACATATGTCGTTATTTAATGGGTCAAAGGAGGTCATCAGTCACCTTATGACCCCCTTTGACCCACATGAACAATTCGAATATATCCCTAGAGGTTCTAGAACCCCTAAAGACATACGTCATCGTTTAATAGGACAAAGGGGGTCATAAGTCACCCTATCACCCCCTTTGACCCATATGACCCATTCAAATATGTTCTTAGGGGTCCGAGGACCCCTAGCGACATATGTCATCATTTAATGGGTCAAAGAGGGTCACAGGTCACCCTATGACCCCCTTTGACCCATATGAACAATTCGAATATGTCCCTAGGGATTCTAGGACCCCTAGAGACATATGTCATCATTTAAAAGGTCAAAGGGGGTCATAGGTCACCCTATGACCCCCTTTGACCCATATGACCCATTCAAATATGTTCCTAGGGGTCCGAGCACCCCTAGTGACATATGTTGTCATTTAATGGGTCAAAGATGGTCATAGGGTGACCTATGACCCCCTTTGACCCATATTACCCATTCGAATATGTCCCTAGGGGTTCTAGGACCCCTGGAGACATATGTTGTCATTTAATGGGTCAAAGAAAGTCATAAGTCACCCTATGACCCCCTTTGACCCATATTACCCATTCGAATATGTCTCTAGGGGTCTTAGAACCCCTAGAGACATATGTCATCGTTTAATGGGTCAAAGGGGGTCATAGGTCACCCTCTGACCCCCTTTGACCCATATGAACGATTCAAATATGTCCATATGGGTCCTAGGACCCCTAAGAACATATGTCATCGTTTAATGGGTCAAAGGGGGTCATCAGTCACCTTATGACCCCCTTTGACCCACATGAACAATTCGAATATGTCCCTAGAGGTTCTAGGACCCCTAAAGACATATGTCATCGTTTAATGGGTCAAAGAGGGTCAAAGATCACCCTATGACACCCTTTGACCCATATGAACAATTCAAATATGTCCTTAGAGGTTCTAGGACCCCTAGAGACATATGTTGTCTTTTAATGGGTCAAAAGGGGTCATAAGTCACCGTCTTTGACCCATATGACCCATTCGAATATGTTCCTAAGGGTCCGAGGACCCATAGCGACATATGTCATCGTTTAATGGGTCAAAGAGGGTCACAGGTCACCCTATGACCCCCTTTGACCCATTAAATGATGACATATGTCTCTAGGGGTCCTAGAACCACTAGGGACATATTCGACAACATATGTCTCTGGGGGTCCTAGAGCCTCCAGGGACATATTTGAATTGTTCATATGGGTCAAAGGGGTTCATAGGGTGAGGGGGTCATAGGTCACCCTATGAACCCCTTTGACCCATATGATACATTCGAATATGTTCCTAGGGGTCCGAGGACCCCTAGAGACATATGTTGTCGTTTAATGGGTCAAAGAGGGTCATAGGTCACCCTATGACCCCTTTTGACCCATATTACCCATTCGAATATGTCCCTAGTTGTTCTATGAACCCTAGGGACATATGTTGTCGTTTAATGGTTCAAAGAGAGTCACAGGTCACCCTATGACCCCCTTTGACCCACATTACCCATTCGAATATGTCTCTAGGGGTCTTAGAAACGCTAAGAACATATGTCATGGTTTAATGGGTCAAAGGGGGTCATAGGTCACCCTATGACCCCCTTTGACCCATATGAATGATTCAAATATGTCCCTATGAGTCCTAGAACCCCTAGAGGCATATGTCATCGTTTAATGGGTCAAAGAGTGTCAAAAGGAACCCTATGACCCCCTTTGACCCATATGAACGATTCAAATATGTCCCTAGGTGTCTCAAGACCCCTAGGGACATATGTCATCGTTTAATGGATCAAAGGGGGTCATAGGTCACCCTATGACCCCCTTTGACGCATATGGCCCATTTGAATATGTCCCTAGGACCCTTAGGGACATATTTTGTCGTTTAAATTGTCAAAGGGGGTCATAGAGCACCCTATGACCTCCTTTGACCCATATGAACAATTCGAATATGTCATGTCATCGGTTAATGGGTTAAGGGGTGTCATAGGTCACCCTATGACCCCCTTTGACCCATAATGAACAATTCAAATATGTCTCTAGGGGTTATAGGACCCCTAGAGACATATGTCATCTTTTAATGGGTCAAAGGGAGTCATAGGTAACCCTATGACCCCCTTTGACCCATATGAACGATTCGAATATGTCCTTAGGGTTCCTAGGACCCCTAGGAACATATGTCATCGTTTAATGGGTCAAAAGGTGTCATAGGTCACCCTATGACCCCCTTTGACCCATATGAATGATTTGAACATGTCCCTAGGGTTTATAGGACCCCTAGAGACATATATCGTCGTTTAATGGGTCAAAGGAGGTCATAGGTCACCCTATGACCCCCTTTGACCCATATGAACTATTCAAATATGTCCCTATGGGTTCTAGGATGTTTAGGGACATATGTCTTCATTTAATGGGTCAAAGGGTGTCATAAGGCACCCTATGACCCCCTTTCGCCCATATGAACGATTCGAATAAGTCCCTAGGGGTCTTAGGACCCCTAGGGACATATGTCATCGTTTAATGGGTCAAAGGGGGTCATAGGTCACCCTATGACCCCCTGACCTATGACCCCCTTTGACCCATATGGCCTATTCGAATATGTCCCTAGGACCCTTAGGGACATATATCATCGTTTGATGGGTCAAAAGGGGTCATAGGGCACTCTATGACCCCCTTTGACCCATATGAACAATTCGAATATGTCCTTAGGGGTCCTAGGATTCTGATCCAGGGGATGAAAATTACTGAAAAGTAAAATGTCCCCAATGCTCCAAGAATCAACATCATTACAAGTGTTCACAATTTTGACTCCAACATAACTTGAACGATCAAAATTGGAGTTCAAGTGCAAAAATTATGACTGGTCAAAATTTGGTCAAACTGGGACCAAAGGTCATAAAAGGGTGAAAAAATAATCATCTCAAAAGTATTTGACAATGGATTCCAAATGAAAGAGCTCATCAAAAGCTTTCCAATGGCGTTCGTTTCATCAAGAACGGAGATCGGATATAAAAGTTATGATGGTTTCAAATTCCAGTAAAAGTATGGATTTCGATGACATCAGCATGACATCACGAAATCATAAAGAGAGGGAAAACATTCAAATTTGAATTAAAATAGCTATTTAATTCGAATTAAAGGAATGAGATACTGGGAGTTGAACTCCTAACCATTGGCCTCCAAAAATTAAGGCCAACCAATGGGCTATTTATGGCATATGTAATATTAAGGGAAGAGTTGTTATCTATTCATAACAAATCCGCCCAAGCTTATTTAATTAGGGGTATTTGTTGAAAACAAACCCTTAATTTTGGTGTCAAATCATATCCAAATAATGGTAAAAGGGGTAAATTCGAAATATGTAACCAAAATGGGGGATTTTGTTAGTTAATTGTTTTAGCCCATTTTTGGCTAAATTTGATGTATAAAATGGAGGTAGTAGGCTTTGGAAAGGCATCCAGGTGATGAGAAGGAGATTATGATTTTGGAGACTTGATGATTATTCCTGCACATTGGAGAGTAATGCTGTAATTGTGCTTGAAGGGAAGATCTTGAACACTTGTAATTGATTTTGGAGCAAATCGGATTGGTCCCTCTATTGGAGCAGGACCCGGAGATGTAGTTCGACCCACGGATGAACTCCGTTATCAATCGTGTTTTGCCTTATGTCCCTCTACTCTCTTTCTTTCAGTCATTACCTTTTTATGCTTTTTTCATTTCAGCATTTAAGTTGTGTTAATTTGCTAATTAACGCTTTGAAATTTTACTTTATGAAATAATGTTAAGCATTCCTCTGTAATAGTCCTAGATCCTAATCAGATCAAATTTGGTATCAGAGCTTTTGTTGGACTAGTATTGCAGATTTGAATGTTAACAAGATCCAGGATTGAGAAAGGTGAAGGAAAGCTTGAGGAATACAATCCTGAGATTGGAAAACGAAGGACTAAACCATCATCACAAATGGCAGACGAAGGTGGACAAGCTTCTCAAGATCAGAGTATTCAAAAGACTCTTCAGAATTTGCAGACAATGGTAGAGGTTTTGGTACGAGAAAGATAAGAGAAGATGCAAAGACGTGCAACTCGAAAGGACAAAGGGAAAAAGAAAGGAGTTGATCGTGATCCACCAAAAACACCTCCTTCTTCTCCTTCTTCTCCCTCTTCTCCTTCTTCCCCCTCTTCTCCTTCTTCTACCCATTCTGAGTCTTCTAATATTTTTAAGGGTGGACATAAGCCTCGAATCAAGTTGGATGTAAAATTTGACTTGCCAAAATATTGTGGGGAGTTAAATTCTGAGAAACTAGATGATTGGATTCAGCAAGTAGAAGTCTACTGTAGAGTTCAAAACCTTGTAGATGATGTTGACAGAATTCAGTTAGCCACTCTTTGTTTAGGTGGTGTAGCCCTAACTTGGTGGGAGAGTAGGTCTCGGGATGAAACTTCACAACATGGTAAGTTTAGTTTGTCTTGGTCAGAATTTGTTACTGCTTTAAAAAAGCAATTCTACCCCCTAGGCCATATGCAGCAGTTAATGATGAACTGGCAACATTTTAGGCAAGGGAAAGGTCAGTCTGTCCAGGATTACACCCATGAATTTTGCAAAAAGGCTATTTCATTAAATGTCCCATTGTATACCTAGGACACCTTACTCAAGTATATAGGTGATCTTCATTCTTACCCAAGGCATTCTATTCTTGTCCTGAATCCTTGTAATTTGGATGAAGTATGTGTCCAGGCAACACATTTAGAATCAAGGGGTAAGGGTACTTTCATTGATAAGTCTGATAAAAATCCATCTAAGTCTGAGGAAAAGTCCAAAGGAAAAGGAAAGGGTAAAAAGATAGCAACAGTAAAGAAAGAGGGTGAGAAACCCACATGCTCACATTGCAAGAAAGAAGGGCATGATGATTCTAAGTGCTGGAAGTTACATCCTGAAAAGAGGCCAAAGCGATATGGTGGAAACAGGGGTAAACAGAAAACTGTTGCTGTAATTCAACAAGATCTTGGATCTAACTCCGGAGACGAGACAAAGATTGTTGCTACCGGGATTCAAGGTAAAGGAAAAGGTATATCTCTTTCATCAGCTCCAAGTTCTTCTAGCATAAGTGCAAGTACAAGTAAAGAATCTTCTCCTAAGAATGATAAGCAAAGGAATGAATTATTTCACATTCGAGTTGTTATCAAGCATAATAAGGTTGATACATTATTCGATACGGGTTCCCAAGTTAATTTGATATCTGAGGAAGTTGTTAAAAAGCTTAACTTGACTACAACACCTCATCCAAAACCATACCCTCTTGGATGGGTTTGCAATGATGCACAGTTACAGGTAACTAAACAATGCAAGTTAAGATTTGCTATCACTGCAAACTTTGTAGATGAGGTAGAAGCTGATGTAGTCCCTTTAGATATATGTGGTCTCGTACTTGGGAGTCCCTATTTGTTTGATCGTCAAGCTATCTTTTATAGGGGGGAAAATAAATATCATTTGTTTAAAGACAAGATTGAATACATTGTACGGGCACATAAGGTTAAGACTAATCTGGCACTAGTTAATGCTGGTCAGATGAAAAGGTTAGTCAACTCTAGTAAGAATTTTGTGTTGATGATTGTAAAAGCCAAAGAAGATGAAACATCTGAGGCATTTAAGGGATGTGATCCAAAACATAAGGCTGAAATAGTCAAAGTTGTTTCCGCTTACGATGACTTGTTTCAGGAACTGAAAGGATTGCCTCCTAAGAGAGAGATACAACATGAGATTCAGTTGCAGCAAGATGCACCACTTCCTAATATCGGCATGTACCGTTTATTAGTCTTGCAGAATGAAGAAATCAAAAAGCAAGTTCAGGAGCTCATTGAGAAAGGAGTTATCCGTCCTAGTACTTCTCCTTGTGGTTCTCCTATTGTGTTGGTTCCAAAGAAAGATGGGACTTGGAGAATGTGTATTGACTACAGGGCTTTGAACAAGATAACGGTAAAGAACAGGTACCCTCTTCCTAGAATTGATGATTTACTTGATCAGTTGAAACATGCAATCTATTTCACTAAGCTAGACTTACGTAGTGGATATCATCAAATAAGAATTGCAGAAAGTGATCTTTGGAAAACTGCTTTTAAGACAAAACAGGGACTTTTTGAGTGGTTGGTCATGCCATTTGGGCTTTGTAATGCACCAGCTACATTTATGAGAGTCATGAATGATGTCTTCCGTCCCTTTATAGATGATTTTGTCATAGTCTATTTAGATGATATTCTTGTATTCAGTAAGTCTTGGGATGATCATGTAATTCATGTAAAGAAAGTATTTGATATACTGAGAAAAGAAAAACTCTATGTAAAGATGTCAAAATGCGAATTTGCAAAGACATCTTTAGTGTACTTAGGCTATGTCGTAGGGAATGGTCAATTGAAAGTAGACCCTACAAAGGTTGAATGTATTGTAAAATGGCCTAAGCCAAGTACAGTTACTGAAGTCAGGAGTTTCTTAGGTGCAGTTCAATACTGGAGGAAGTTCATTGCAAACTTCTCTTACATTGCATCACCATTACATGCATTAACTAGTACTAAGGCAACTTTTCAGTGGGGAGGACCGCAACAGAAGGCTTTCGACACTTTAAAAGAAAAGTTGAGCACTGCACCAGTTCTAGCTCTACCTGATTTACATCAACCATTTGAGATTGAGACAAATGCGAGCGGGTTTGCCATGGGAGCTGTACTCATGCAAGGAGGTAAACCAGTCTGCTACCACTCTGAAACTTTTTCAGGAGCAGTAAGTAACTATCCTACATATGATAAAGAACTTTATGCTTTAGTTCAGAGTGTTAAAAAATGGAAACATTACTTAATGGGAAAAGAAACTATAATCCACACCGATCACCAGCCACTACAATATTTGCACTCACAATCTAAGTTGCAACAAAGTAGGCACTTTAGGTGGATGGGTTTTCTACAACAGTTTCATTTGGTAATTAAGTATAAGAAGGGTTCCCATAACAAAGTAGCAGATATGCTGTCTAGACCTCCTGTTCAGAATGCTTTGATAATCCTTCAAAATAGTTCTATGGCTCATGAAAGTTTTCAGGAACAATATACTAATGATGCGAACTTTAAGGATATCTATGCAGCTTTAATCCAGGGTAAACATGTAGAAGAGAAAGATTACTATGTGCAGGATAATTTGTTGTACCACTTGGGAAAATTATGTATTCCTAGAAATGAACAAGCACATGTAATCCGTGAAGCACACACCTCTTTGATTGCAGGACATTTCGGGGTAAGTAAGACACTAGCTCAATTACAAAAGTATTGTTACTGGCCTCGTATGCAAGAAATTGTCACCGAGTATATAAAAGGATGTGTAATGTGTGCAACCAGCAAACCAAGTAACAGGAAATTGGGTTTGTACACACCATTACCTATACCATCCCGTCCATGGGAAAGTGTATCTATGGACTTTGTGGGAGGTTTACCTATTTCTAGGAAGGGTCATGATTATTTGTATGTAGTAGTTGATCGGTTCAGCAAAATGTGTATTTTAATGCCTTGTAAAAAGCAAGTTACTGCTGAACTGACTGCTCATTTGTACTTTCAAAATGTATGGGTTCATTTTGGGTTACCCACTTCTATTGTATCAGATCGAGATTCTCGATTCTTAGGGGAATTTTGGTCATCTTTGTGGGGACTCATGGACACTAAGGTGAAGAAGAGTACAACCTTCCATCCACAAACCGATGGACAGACAGAGGTAGTGAACAGGACAATTGTGCATCTACTTAGAGGCTACTGTAGCAAACATCCTAAGTTGTGGGATGAAATTCTTCATTATGTGCAACATGCTTACAACCATGCGGCACACTCTTCTACAAAGAGGTCTCCTTTTGAGACTTGCTTCGGTTACTTGCCTAAGACACCAATGGATTTTTCTTTTGGGAAGAACGATGTTGTAGATGGACGCCATGATGCAGAAAAGGCTTTAAAGTTCATCCAGAAGGTCCAAGCAATCCATCAGGTAGTAGAAGCACAATTAGAGCAGAGCCAAGCAAAATACAAGGCTCGCCATGATAAGCATCGCATTGATCACCAATTCCAAATTGGTGACAGAGTTTGGTTACATATCAGCAAGGAAAGAATGCAAGGTGAAGGAAGGAAGCTCAAAGCTATCAGGTATGGTCCTTTTGAGATCTTGGAAAAGATCGGTACTAATGCTTTTCGCCTTAATCTTCCTCCATACATGCAAATTTACTCAGTTGTCAATGTTGAGAATCTGAAGTTGTATGAGCCTCCAATGATCTTGGATGAAGACATCAGTGTTCAGGTTCCATCAGTTGATGACCTTTCACCAGAGTACATGTCAGAATTGCCACAAGATGTCATCCTTGACAGGAATGTCAAAACTTCACGAAGAGGACCAGTTGAATACCTCCGAGTGGGATTGAAGGGGATGCATCCAAGCAAGGCAAGATGGATGGAGATTGGTAAAGTGAGGGAACTATACCCTCACCTTCTTTCTAAGTAATCCAAACTTTCGGAGGTCCGAAAGCTCTTCAGTGGGGAGGCTTGATCCAGGGGATAAAAATTACTGAAAAGTAAAATGTCCCCAATGCTCCAAGAATCAACATCATTACAAGTGTTCACAATTTTGACTCCAACATAACTTGAACGATCAAAATTGGAGTTCAAGTGCAAAAATTATGACTGGTCAAAATTTGGTCAAACTGGGACCAAAGGTCATAAAAGGGTGAAAAAATAATCATCTCAAAAGTATTTGACAATGGATTCCAAATGAAAGAGCTCATCAAAAGCTTTCCAATGGCGTTCGTTTCATCAAGAACGGAGATCGGATATAAAAGTTATGATGGTTTCAAATTCCAGTAAAAGTATGGATTTCGATGACATCAGCATGACATCACGAAATCATAAAGAAAGGGAAAACATTCAAATTTGAATTAAAATAGCTATTTAATTCGAATTAAAGGAATGAGATACTGGGAGTTGAACTCCTAACCATTGGCCTCCAAAAATTAAGTCCAACCAATGGACTATTTATGGCATATGTAATATTAAGGGAAGAGTTGTTATCTATTCATAACAAATCCGCCCAAGCTTATTTAATTAGGGGTATTTGTTGAAAACAAACCCTTAATTTTGGTGTCAAATCATATCCAAATAATGGTAAAAGGGGTAAATTCAAAATATGTAACCAAAATGGGGGATTTTGTTAGTTAATTGTTTTAGCCCATTTTTGGCTAAATTTGATGTATAAAATGGGGGTAGTAGGCTTTGGAAAGGCATCCAGGTGATGAGAAGGAGATTATGATTTTGGAGACTTGATGATTATTCCTGCACATTGGAGAGTAATGCTGTAATTGTGCTTGAAGGGAAGATCTTGAACACTTGTAATTGATTTTGGAGCAAATCAGATTGGTCCCTCTATTAGAGCAGGACCCGGAGATGTAGTCCGACCCGTGGATGAACTCCGTTATCAATCGTGTTTTGCCTTATGTCCCTCTACTCTCTTTCTTTCAGTCATTACCTTTTTATGCTTTGTTCATTTTAGCATTTAAGTTGTGTTAATTTGCTAATTAACGCTTTAAAATTTTACTTTATGAAATAATGTTAAGCATTCCTCTGTAATAGTCCTAGATCCTAATCAGATCAGATTCCTAAGGACATATGTCGTCATTTAATGGGTCAAAGGGTGTCATAGGTCACCTTATGACCCCCTTTGACCCATATAAACAATTCGAATATGTCTCTAAGGGTTATAGGACCCCTAGAGACATATGTCATCGTTTAATGGGTCAAAGGGGATCATAGGTCACCCTATGACTCCATTTGACCCATATGAACGATTCGAATATGTCCCTAGGGGTCCTAGGGACATATGTCGTCATTTAATGGGTCAAGGGGTGTCATAGGTTACCCTATGACCCCCTTTGACCCATATGAATGATTTGAATGTCCCAAGGGGTTATAGGACCCCAAGAGACATATGTTGTCATTTAATGGGTCAAAGGGGGTCATAGGTCACCCTATGACCCCCTTTGACCCATATGAACAATTCGAATATGTCCCTAGGGGTTCTAGGACCCCTAGAGACATATGTCATCGTTTAATGGGTCAAAGGGGGTCGTAGGTCACCCTATGAACCCCTTTGACCCATATGACCCATTCGAATATATTCTTAAGAGTCTGAGGATCTCTAGCAACATATGTCATCGTTTAATGGGTCAAAGGGGGTCATAGGTCACCCTATGACCTCCTTTGACCCATATAAACAATTTGAATATGTCTCTAGGGGTTATAGGACCCCTAGAGGCATATGTCATCGTTTAATGGGTCAAAGGGGGTCATAGGTCACCCTATGAACCCCCCCTTTAACCCATATGACCCATTCGAATATGTTCTTACGGGTCCGAGGACCTCTAGCGACAT
Organism: Cupressus sempervirens; assembly: GCA_028749045.1. NCBI lineage: Eukaryota > Viridiplantae > Streptophyta > Pinopsida > Cupressales > Cupressaceae > Cupressus > Cupressus sempervirens. The sequence goes on from CM053793.1 coordinate 531,051,469, forward strand.
ATGTCATCATTTAATGCGTCAAAAGGGGCATAGGTCACCCTATGACCCCCTTTGACCCATATGAATGATTCGAATATATCCCTTCGGGTTCTAGGACCCCTAGGGACATATATCATCTTTTAATGGGTCAAAGGGTGTCATAGCTCACCCTATGACCCCCTTTGACCCATATGAACAATTCAAATATGTCCCTAGGAGTTATAAGACCCCTGGCGACATATGTCATCGTTTAATGGGTCAAAGGGGGTCATAAGTTATCCTATGACCTCCTTTGACCCATATGAACAATTCGAATATGTCCCTAGAGGTTCACAGGTCAAAGAGGGTCACAGGTCACCCTATGACACCCTTTGACCCATATGAACAATTCAAATATGTCCCTAGAGGTTCACAGGTCAAAGAGGGTCACAGGTCACCCTATGACACCCTTTGACTCATATGAACAATTCGAATATGTCCCTAGAGGTTCTAGGACCCCTAGAGACATATTTCGTCCTTTAATGGGTCAAAAGGGGTCATAAGTCACCTTATGACCCTCTTTGACCCATATAACCCATTCGAATATGTTCCTAGGGGTCTGAGGACCCATAGCGACATATGTCATCGTTTAATGGGTCAAAGAGGGTCACAGGTCACCCTATCACCCCCTTTGACCCATTAAATGATGACATATGTCTCTAAGGGTCCTAAAACCCATAGGGACATATTCGACGACATATGTCTCTAGGGGTCCTAAAACCCCTAGGGACATATTCGAATTGTTCATATGAGTCAAAGGGGGTCATAGGTCACCCTATGAACCCCTTTGACCCTTATGACCCATTCGAATATGTTCTCAGGGGTCCGAGGACCCTTAAAGACTTATGTTGTCGTTTAATGGATCAAACCCCCTTTGACCCATATTACCCATTCGAATGTCCCTAGGGTTTCTATGACCCCTAGAGACATATGTTGTCGTTTAATGGGTCAAAGAGAGTCATAGGTCACCCTATGACCCCCTTTGACCCATATTACCCATTCGAATATGTCTCTAGGGGTCTTAGAAACCCTAGGGACATATGTCGTAGTTTAATGGGTCAAACCTGGTCATAGGTCACCCTATGACCCCCTTTGACCCATATGAACGATTCAAATATGTCCCTATGGGTCCTACAACCCCTGGAGACATATGTCATCGTTTAATGGGTCAAAGGGTGTCATAAGGCACCCTATGACCCCCTTTGACCCATATGAACGATACGAATATGTCCCTAGGTGTCTAAGGACCCCTAGGGACATATGTCATCGTTTAATGGGTCAAAGGGGGTCATAGGTCACCCTATGACTCCGTTTGACCCATATGGCCCATTTGAATATGTCCCTAGGACCCTTAGGGACATATGTCGTCGTTTAAATTGTCAAAGGGGGTCATAAAGCACCCTATGACCCCCTTTAACCCATATGAAAAATTTGAATATGTCCTTAGGACCCCTAAGGACATATGTCGTTGGTTAATGGGTCCAAGGGCGTCATAGGTCACCTTATGACCCCCTTTGACCCATATGAACGATTCGAATATGTCTCTAGGGGTTATAGGACCCCTAGAGACATATGTCATCCTTTAATGGGTCCAAGGGGGTCATAGGTAACCCTATGACCCCCTTTGACCCATATGAATGATTCGAATATATCTTTAGGGTTCCTAGGACCCCTAGGGACATATGTCATCGTTTAATGGGTCAAAAGGTGTCATAGGTCACCTTATGACCCCCTTTGACCCATATGAACGATTTGAATATGTCTTCAGGGTTTATAGGACCCCTAGAGACATATGTCGTTGTTTAATGGGTCAAAGGGGGTCATAGGTCACCCTATGACCCCCTTTCACCCATATGAACGATTCAAATATGTCTCTATGGGTTCTAAGACCCCTAGCGACATATCTCATCATTTAATGGGTCAAAGGGTGTCATAAGGCACCCTATGACCCCCTTTTTTCCATATGAACAATTCAAATATGTCCCTAGGGGTCCTAAGACCCCTAGGGACATATGTCGTAGTTTAATGGATCAAAGGGGGTCATAGCTCACCCTATGACCCCCTTTGACCCATATGGCCCATTCGAATATGTCCCTAAGACCCTTAGGGACATATATCGTCATTTAATGGGTCAAAAGGGGTCATAGGGCACCTTATAACCCCCTTTGACCCATATGAACAATTCGAATATGTCCTTAGGGGTCCCAGGATTCCTAAAGACATATGTCGTCGTTTAATGGGTCAAAGGGTGTCATAGGTCACCTTATGACCCCCTTTGACTCATATGAACGATTCGAATATGTCTCTAAGGGTTATAGGACTCCTGGAGACATATGTCGTTGTTTAATAGGTCAAAGGGTGTCATAGGTCACCCTATGACTCCCTTTGACTCATATGAATGATTCGAATATGTCCCTAGGGGTCCTAGGACCCCTAGGGACATATGTCGTCGTTTAATGGGTCAAAGGGTGTCATAGGTCACCCTATGACCCCTTTTGACCCATATGAACGATTTGAATATGTCCCTAGGGGTTATAGGACCCCTAGAGACATATATCGTCGTTTAATGGGTCAAAGGGGGCATAGGTCACCTTATGACCCCCTTTGACCCATACGAATAATTTGAATATGTCCCTAAGGGTTCGAGGACCCCTAGAGACATATGTCGTCGTTTAATGGGTCAAAGGGGGTCATAGGGTTTGACCAATATGACCCATTCGAATATGTTCCTAGGGATCCGAGGACCTTTAGCGACATATGTCGTCGTTTAATGGGTCAAAGGGGGTCATAGGTCACCCTATGACCCCCTTTTACCCATATGAATTATTCAAATATATTTGAGACATATGTCATCGTTTAATGGGTCTAAGGGACCTATGACCACCTTTGACCCATATGAACAATTCGAATATGTCCGTAGGGGTTATAGGACCCCTAGAGACATATATCGTCATTTAATGTGTCAAAGGGGGTCATAGGTCACCCTATGACCCCATTTGACCCATATGACCCATTCGAATATGTTTCTAGGGGTCTGAGGACCTCTAGCGACATATGTCGTCGTTTAATGGGTCAAAGGGGGTCATAGGTCACCCTATGACCCCCTTTGACCCGTATGAACGATTGGAATATATCCCTATGAGTCCTAGGACCTTTAAGGACATATGTCATCGTTTAATGGGTCAAAGGGTGTCATAGGTCACCCTATGACCCCCTTTGACCCATATGAATGATTCGAATATGTCCCTAGGGGTTATAGGACCCCTAGAGACATATGTCATCGTTTAATGGGTCAAAAGGGGTCATAATTAAACTTATGGCCCCCTTTGACCCATATGAACAATTTGAATGTCCCAAGAGGTTCTAGGACCCCTAGAGACATATGTCATCGTTTAATGGGTCAAAGGGGGTCATAGGTCACCCTATGACCCCCTTTGACCCATATGACCCATTCGAATATGTTCCTAGGGGTCCGAGGACGCCTAGCGACATATGTTATCGTTTAATGGGTCAAAGAGGGTCATAGGTCACTCTATGACCCCCTTTGACCCATATTACCCATTGAATATGTCTGTAGGGGTTCTATTACCCCTAGCGACATATGTTGTCGTTTAATGGGTCAAAGAGAGTCATAGGTCACCCTATGACCCCCTTTGACCCATATTACCCATTCGAATATGCCCCTAGGGGTCCTAAAACCCCTAGGGACATATGTCATCGTTTAATGGGTCAAAGGTAGTCATAGGTCACCCTATGACCCCCTTTGACCCATATGAACGATTCAAATATGCACGTAAGGGTCTCAAGACCCCTAGGGACATATGTCGTCGTTTAATGGGTCAAAAGGGGTCATAGGTCACCCTATGACCCCCTTTGACCCATATGAACAATTTGAATATGTCCCTAGGGGTTATAGGACCCCTAGAGACATATGTCATCATTTGATGGGTCAAAGAGGGTCATAGGTCACCCTATGACCCCCTTTGACCCATATGACCCATTCAAATACGTTCTTAGGAGTCCGAGGACCCCTAGCGACATATGTTGTCGTTTAATGGGTCATAGAGAGTCATAGGTCACCCTATGACCCCCTTTGACCCATATTACCCATTATGTCCCTAGGGGTTTTAGGACCCCAAGAGACATATGTTGTCATTTAATGGGTCAAAGAGAGTCATAGGTCACCCTATGACCCCTTTTGACCCAAGAGGTTCTAGGACCCCTAGAGACATATGTCATCGTTTAATGGGTCAAAGGGGGTCATAGGTCACTCTATGACTCCCTTTGACCCATATGACCCATTTGAATATGTTCCTAGGGGTCCGAGGACGCCTAGCGACATATGTCATCATTTAATGGGTCAAAGAGGGTCATAGGTCACTCTATGACCCCCTTTGACCCATATTACTCATTGAATATGTCCGTAGGGGTTCTATTACCCCTAGCGACATATGTTGTCGTTTAATGGGTCAAAGGGAGTCATAGGTCACCCTATGACCCCCTTTGACCCATATTACCCATTCGAATATGCCCCTAGGGGTCCTAAAACCCCTAAGGACATATGTCATCGTTTAATGGGTCAAAGGTAGTCATAGGTCAGCCTATGACCCCCTTTGACCCATATGAACGATTCAAATATGCACGTAGGGGTCTCAAGACCCCTAGGGACATATGTCGTCGTTTAATGGGTCAAAAGGGGTCATAGGTCACCCTATGACCCCCTTTGACCCATATGAACAATTCGAATATGTCCCTAGGGGTTTTAGGACCCCTAGAGACATATGTCATCATTTAATGGGTCAAAGAGGGTCATAGGTCACCCTATGACCCCCTTTGACCCATATGACCCATTCGAATATGTTTCTAGGGGTCCGAGGACCCCTAGCGACATATGTTGTCGTTTAATGGGTCATAGAGATTCATAAGTCACCCTATGACCCCCTTTGACCCATATTACCCATTATGTCCCTAGGGGTTTTAGGACCCCAAGAGACATATGTTGTCATTTAATGGGTCAAAGAGAGTCATAGGTCACCCTATGACCCCTTTTGACCCATATTACCCTTTCGAATATGTCCCTAGGGGTCTTAGGACCCCTAGGGACATATGTCGTCGTTTAATGGGTCACCTATGACCCTCTTTGACCCATATGAACGATTCAAATATGTCTTTATGGGTCCTAGGACCCCTAGGGACATATGTTGTCATTTAATGGGTCAAAGAGTGTCATAAGGCACCCTATGACCCCCTTTGACCCATATGTACGATTCGAATATGTCCCTAAGGGTCTTAGGACCCCTAGGGACATATGTCGTCGTTTAATGGGTCAAAGGGGGTCATAGGGTGACCTATGACCCCCTTTGACCCATACGGCCCATTCGAATATGTCCCTAGGACCCTTAGGGACATATGTCATCGTTTAATGGGTCAAAGGGGGTCATAGGGCACCCTATGACCCCTTTTGACCCATTAAACGATCACATATGTCCCTAAGGGTCCTAGGGACATATTCGAATGGGTCGTATGGGTCAAAGGGGGTCATAGGTCACCCTATGACCCCCTTTGACCCCCTTTGACCCATATGAACGATTCGAATATGTCCTTAGGGGTCCCAAGACCCCTAAGGACATATGTCGTCGTTTAATGGGTCAAAGGGCATCATAAGTCACCCTATGACTCCCTTTGACCCATATGAACGATTCAAATATTTCCCTAGGGGTCTTAGGACCCTTAGGGACATATTCAAATCGTTCATATGGGTCAAAAGGGTATGTCATTGTTTAATGGGTCAAAGGGGATCATAGGTCACCCTATGACCCCCTTTGACCCATATGAATGATTCGAATATGTCCCTAGGGGTCCTAGGACCCTTAGGGACATATGTCATCGTTTAATGGGTCAAAGGGTGTCATAGGTCACCCTATGACCCCCTTTGACCCATATGAACGATTTGAATATGTCCCTAGGGGTTATAGGACCCCTAGAGACATGTCGTTGTTTAATGGGTCAAAGGAGGTCATAGGTCACCCTAAGACCCCCTTTGACCCATATGAACAATTCGAATATGTCCCTAGGGGTGCTAGGACCCCTAGAGACATATGTCGTCATTTAATGGGTCAAAGGGGTTCATAGGTCACCTATGGCCCCCCTGACCCATATGAACGATTCGAATATGTCTCTAGGAGTCCTAGGACCCCTAGCGACATATTTGAATCGTTGATATGGGTCAAAACCCCATTTTACCCATATGACCCATTCAAATATGTTCTTAGGGGTCTGAGGACCGGGCTACCGACATATGTTGTCATTTAATGGGTCAAAGAGGGTCATAGGTCACCCTATGACCCCCTTTGACCCATATTACCCATTCGAATATGTCCCTAGGGGTTCTAGGACCCGTAAAGACATATGTTGTCATTTAATTGGTCAAAGCGAGTCATAGGTCACCCTATGACCCCCTTTGACCCATATTACCCATTCGAATATGTCCCTAGGGGTCCTAGAACCCCTAGGGACATATGTCGTCATTTAATAGGTCAAAGGGACCTATGACCCCCTTTGACCCATATTACCCATTCGAATATGTCTCTAGGGGTCTTAGGACCCCTAGAGACATATGTCATCGTTTAATAGGTCAAAGGAGGTCATAGGTCACCCTATGACCCCCTTTGACCCATATGAACGATTCAAATATGTCCCTCGGGGTCCTAGGACCCGTAGGGACATATATCGTCATTTAATCAATAAAAAAGGGACATAGGTCACCTTATGATCCCCTTTGACCCATATTAACCATTGTAATATGTCCCTAGGGCTCTTAGGACGCCTAAGGACATATTTCGTCATTTAATGCGTCAAAGGGGGTCAATGGTTGACCTATGACCCCCTTTGACTCATATATATTAATAATATACATATCTATTAATAACATACATATTAATATAATTATATATATATATATTATATTTAATAAAAATATTACGTTTTTATATATAGATTAATAACATATATATATGTATTACTTTATTATATTTAATGAAAATATTATGTTATTATATATATATATATATATTAATAATATACATATTAATATAATAATATATATATAATACATATTATATATTTATATTTAATATATTATGTTATTATATATATATAAGATATATTATTATACATATTAATATAATAATATATAATACATATTATATTTAATGAAAATATTACGTTATTATATATATATTAATAACATACATATTATTATAATAATATATAATACGTATTTTATATATATATAAATTACGTTATTATATTTAGTAAAAGTAATAATAATATAAATTATATTTATAGATTGTAATAAGATTAACATAATATATTAGTATATATTGTTAGATTATATCTTATATCTTTATATTACATTATTATATATATAATATATTAAAATACATCTTTACATAGTAATATAAGTGAAATAATTTAGAAATAATAAGTTGTGACGTTTAAACCCAATTTTCCCTCCAAAATGGGTTGAGATTTTAAATTTTCCCACCTCAACATATCAGATATCTGATTTCAAATCGGATATCCGATTTATAATCGGATATCTGATTAGGCTTGGTAAATACCATGCCTACCCGGTCAACCCAAAAGACGTGTTTGAAAAGGGTTTTAGTGATACTCAGACTTCGGGTAGCCGTCTGACAATGTTATTTTGATTGAAATTGAATAAAACGAAAAGAGTTTTTTAATATCGATCTCTAGATTCCATAAATATAATTTCTGTCAAATTCTGAGTTCGATAAGTATTTATTAGTTAATTATCAATGAAGATAATTGTAAAGTGCTGATTGACATACTGATTGAAAAATAGCTATAACTTTCAAATGGTATAACATTTTTTAAATCTAAAAGTTGCGTCACATTCTATACTTCGGCTAGTATAAGAAAAATAAATAAATTTAAATTTGGTAAAATTTTCTATTAGTTAGGGTGGTCAGACATGAGACTTTTTTTTCCAAAAAAGTTTTGGTAGAAAATTCATAGTTAATTATGTATTTGGAATAAAAATACCGAAAAATATGCGTCACATCCGGGCATGAGTCTACTTTTCATATCTATAATTATATTAAAAAAATATTATGATTTGATTTTGATTAAGGTGGTCAGACATACACCTACTTTTTATTTTTGCCCTGAAATTTTCTTAGTACTGCATTGAAATTCAAACTTTTGACCAATTAATTATTTTTTTCTCCTGATAAGGCCTGGTAGTTTAGAAACTACATTCAATTTCTTACAGATTATTTTCTTACAACTTTTTGACATAAAGTCCATAACCACTTCAAAATTATGTGTCAAGTTGACATAAAACTGATTTGCTGATTTTTCACTACCACTTAAGACCATAGTTTGGTACACCATGATCCTACACATACCCACACTATGTCCAAATTTAACAAATAAATGAATCAATTTACATGTGTTGTCTATGACACCAACGTTTCATTTTTCAATCAAGTGTTAGATTATTTTCCTTATTGTTGCACAGTTTCTATGGAAAGGAAATTAAATTTTGGTCCAACGTAGCTATTTTTTTCAGTTTTGTGCCCATTTTGGAAATCGAGAAATTTAAAAATACAGTGTTCTTATTTTTTTATTTAGTTGATATGGTGGAAAAATGAAAAATTCACTTCTCTTTAGAATACCCAATTTAATTTTCCTATTTAAAACAAGTACTTATGTTAGACCCTTCTATAGGTTGCAATAGCCATTTTTATAGTTAAACAACAAAATCAAGATCAATATTTGAAAATATATCTTAAAAGTTAGAAGATGGAACTGTGGTACAACCGTTGTGTTGTCAAATATCTAAAGTTTTACCATATACTATGAAAATTAAAAACTATTTCATTATGGTGTTAATAATAAATTAAAAAATGTTCTCAAATAATACATACATGTGTGTGTGTGTGTGTGTGTGTGTGTGTGTGTGTGTGTGTGTGTGTGTGTGTGTGTGTGTGTGTGTGTGTGTGTGTGTGTGCATGTTGTTTGAGGGAATTTCCCCAACATATTAGTGGAAATTATAATTCTAATAACAAATTTGAGGATGGAATTATATTTCAAAATTTGTTATGGTCAAGAAATAAAGTGAGCACACTTATTGGATTGGTAACTATAAATCTATGTGAATTTATGTTTAGAAAAAGTAAGGGTTAAGGTTACACTTTAAGTATTTTCTTGTGAACTTATATGTAGATAAGTGTTTAAGAAGAGATAGAGTTTAATTGTTTTAAAAGAACTGGGTGTAATGTGAAAGATGGAGAAGGGTAAATATGATAAATTTGTTTACCTGCCAAATTAAATCTGAAATTTTAAGATGCTTTGGCCAAAGCTTAATTCGCATATGGTTGTATTAATATGCTTGGTTGAATGTTTGCAATCTCTCTGCCACCCTATGTATATGATTTTTTCTTAGACCAAAGAATGTTTAGTAGATAGGTTCACAATTTAGCCATATTATTTTGACTCGTCAATGCTAAGTTGCTAGGTTTCTTGAGCAAGGGTCGGTGTGCTTTTCATTTCGAGAAGAGCCTCTAGGGAGCTAATCACTACATGGTTGGGGGGGAAAATCACCTGGGCCAAACTCTCATCTTAGGATTTTCAAGTGGACATGATGTCTGGAGACTTAGGAGATAGGGTTGAAGTTTCAATGTGGTGCCTGGATGACTACACAAAGATGGTCTTATTTGGGTGTATTTTGACTATACATGAATTATTGAGTTCTTATGTATTATACCCTTGGATATATCATATTGTTAACATATAGTCAACATTTTCCATTTTAGATTTGTCATTGTGTATAGTATATTAATTTAATTCATAGTCGCTTGTATATATTAGTTAACTTGAAATGCAATATTGGAATGTTCTTATTTTGGAAATCTATGGTCAAACTTTTGTACTTGATGAATTATTATGTGAAAAATTAACTTTGACTAGTCTTGGGTCTTTTGACCATTATCTTTGACTCACAATATTTTTGCTACATTGATGACATGGCAAGGGTTTTAGGAAACTCGGTCTTTACAAATGTAGTCATTGTTTGTTATCTATTTCTATAACATAGAGCCACCATTGAATACATACATAATATTCTCTAGTGTAAATCAAAATAAGAACATGGAAGCATCACATTTTTTGTATAGTTGTAAATATGCAAGGTTTATCAAAAGATTTCTTTAATGAAAATATCAAATTTAATCACTCAATATGGCTTAGCTCAAACCTTGCCAAGATGAGGCTCTTTAAAATAGGTGTTATACAAAACTATCCCATATGATCATCTATTTTGATTTCCCATTTTCTCTTCATAATCAACATGATGGATCATGCAAAGTGGTTGACTAAAACTACACAATGGTATGCTTGGTTTCACATCTTTTAAGCGAAAGAAAGGGCATTATTGGAGGATTTGTAACATTGTTTATAGCCTATATAAACTGTCTCCACCATATCTATGAGTAGTAACATAAGGAGGCTATACATTTAATAGATCCAATTAGTTGTGGAAAGTACCAACATCAACAACCTAGATTAATTCAAATTGGAGTTTATCAACAATGTTGTACATTAAACATCAATGTCAAAGTTTATGCATGAAACCTAAAAAAGGTTATCTATTAAGAGTCAATAGTCTACCACTCCATCCTTGTCAACCCTTTGTTAAATAGACATGTACACTTCTCACATTTCATCAAGCTTCTTTGACTATGTGGAGTTGTTGAACTATAATCAACAACATTTAGATATAACTAGGAAGCATGCCAAAAAAATGAGGAAGTTGGTGTTATCTCATTATGACAAAGGTCCTTATGAACTAGATTTGTCATTTACTTTAGGTGCTAAGGATAGTGACCAAACAAGATACATAACAACCTATAATAATAACACATTAAACAAGTCACGACCCAACCACTCCTTTGATATGATATGCAAGTGTTGAAAATTAGTTCTCTCTTGTGATGTAATGCTAAATACAACTTTAAGTATGTCATAAAAGTTGGATGTCAACTCAAGATCAATTGCGAGGTATCTTTCATATGTCATTTTCCTTTAATATTATTTTGATATTCTAATATATCACATCATACCACAAACAAAACCTCTCACACCTAATTCACTTGTAATCTATAAATGTTTGTCCAACATCTATCAATGCTTCCATTACATCTTTATGTTAGATTGCTACATTTATTTTACTTATTTATAACAAAACACACACGTGTTATGACTTTAAACCTACTACATGATAGTCGCAGGCTCAACACAATCCAATAATCAATTCAACTTGAAAGCCACCCCCGAAATTGAATATTTCAATGGATGTTTAAATTTGGAACCCACATGTTGTGCATAGAATTACTTTTAAAAGTTATTAGGTGAAAATAATGATTTTAAAGGTATCGTTGCAACACTTAAAATTTAGATAATAACTATTGAATATATCTGTTGTTTTGTTTTTGGATTTAGAGTTTTACTATTAAAAAAAAATTGTATTAAAGCACCCAATATATTATGTGATTCTTGGTAGGTTTATCTAGTCAAAGTAGGTTTAGAATAAAATGTAGGTCTATGTGAAATCATAATAAAAAGATAAAGACAACCTAAGATATTCTCCAAGATCATCAAAGCAACTCTTCATCACAATAAGTTGTTTTTGTCACTCTCCTACAATAATATTGTGACATTTTGCTTTGTTTTTGGCTTTAGAGTTTTACTATTAAAAAAATATTTTGTAATCAAGTATCCAATATATTATGTGATTCTGGGTAGGGTTATATAGTCAAGGTAGGTTTAGAAAAAATCGTAACTCTATGTGAAATCATAATAAAAAGATAAAGACAACCTAACATATTCTCCAAGATCATCAAAACAACTCTTTATCACAATAAATTGTTTTTGTCACTCTCCTACAATATTATTGTGATATTCTAATAAATCACACCATACCACAACCAAAACCTCTCATACCTTAACCACTTGTATACAAATCTTCATGACATCTATTAGTGTGTTCATTATATTGAAAGACATGGTTGCTAGTTTTATTTACTTCTTTATATTAAGATGCACATAGATAATCACTTAATGTTAGGACTAAATCTTTTAAATAAACATGTTGTACATACAAAGAATTAAAACTTATGAGACAAAAAAATGTAATTTAAGAACAATATTATAAGATTAATCAAATTGTGTTGTGCTAATCAATATATTATAAGATTCAAGCTAGGTTTTGACAAAACCATAGCTCTTTATTAAAAAAAATATTTCTTTTTAAAGATAAAGACGATATGAAATATTCTCCAAGATCATGAAAGCAATTCCTAATGTCAAAAATTGTCTTCCTCGACCATAATTTGGAAAGACCAAGCAAACTTATTATAATTTATCATTTTTTAATTCACATTAGCCTCGTTAATACCAACTTGTCAACAATAATACAGATGACAAATGTTAATAATAATGTATTGACATTCTCACATCCCAAGGAAAACGTGGGCAATTTCCGGATGACCAAAACTAGAGCTCTTAGTTTGGCCCCAGCTAAAGCCGATCTAATAATTGATCCACGGACGGTGCAGATTCACTCCAAACAAATTGGAAAGATCCGCATTGGCTACCGTGTTCTTCTCCGAACATAGCGGATTGAGGAATGACGGAACTCGGGCCGACGGTTAAAGAAGCGTAAAGAACAAACGAAGTGACGCCACGTGTACCTTCTGATGACGTCACGCGCCGCCAGTGGGCCCGCCATGAGAAGCGGACAAACTGTATCGCTGTTACGAGTCAATCGTAAGACCTAAATAATTTTGCCGGCAACTGACGGTCAAACAAGACGGAACTAAAGATAAAAATCAGCGGCCCCGGAAAGAAGCGTACTGGGGAAGGAAAATGGAGAGAAAAAAATTTCAAGTGGGAAATGGGATTCCTAATTAAAGAGTGATGCTTTGTTCAGTGGAAATTAGAGGAGGGCGGAAGTTTCGTGCTTTATTTTTAAAGGGCTTTATTCAGTTCGCGGCATGCATGTGGGACAGACATTGGGGCAACTTGTAGGGCAACCTCGGGAGTTTTATTGGTACGAAGATGACCGGTCAGAGAATTGATTGGAACATGTCTCGTGGGAAGTGTGGGCTCTCTGTGCCGAACTCTGTTGGTTTCATTCGATTGGATTTGTTTTTTGTTGAATTGGCCCGTCTGAAAGGGCTTTTTGCTTTTTTAATCTGGTTTTGATTTTTCCTGTTATCGGGCAATTGGGTTTCTATATAAGGGGAGGAAAAGGGCAAGAAATTCATGGGCTTTTGCTTGGTTAAAAAGCTTGGGTTAGGACAGTAGTTGGTGTTGGATTCTGGGTAGATTTGAGTGGAACAATGACGGTCATGTTGAGTTCGCAGGGGATTGGGCTTATAACGGTCATGGCGGTCTCTGGATGCAGCGTTATGCTTTTGGTGTTGGGCCGGCAGAAATTTTTGGAGCTCAAGAAGGATTCTGGAGTGAATCACAAGGAAGAACATGAGGGGGGGCTTGGATCTCTCTGTTCCGAGTCCCTTAATAGTTTTTCTGTTGTGGAGCACTGTATTTCTTCTACCAGAAATTGGAGCTCGATTTCATGGAAGATCAATTGGGATTTTTCTGAAGCTTTGGCGTCTGAAACAGCGCCCAAAGATCTTTCGCTTTCTGTTTGTAGCGAAAGATCTTCCAGTTCGCGAAAGATCTTTAAATCCCAGCAATCGCAAGGTATGGCGGATGAATCAAACATGCAATTCTCTTGAAACCCTTTTGAAATATCTTTCTGTTTGCATGAAATTGAGTCTTTTCATGGTGTTTTTGCAGATAATAAGAGACGGAATCCAGTGAAGAAGGTGAGATTTTCTGAAGATGTTGTGGAGCCATCTGGGGACAATGCAGAGTACAGGAGAAGGCATGCCATGGCGTCTGCTTCTCGATCGGGAATTGTGAGATCCCAAAAGCCCTCAAATGGCGAAAATGTGAGCTCCAAGAGAGTCGAACCCTTGACCCATAATTCAAATGGCGAAGATGTGAGCTCCAAGAGGGTCGAATCCTTGACCCATAATTCAGGGGGCTCAGGAAGAAAACAAAGCCCTGTGAATAATCAGAAATGTAGAATGCAGATGCCTCCCAACAGAAGAGCTCTTTACAGTGGGATCTTTCACGACAGGTCTCAAAGATCACTTCTCTATTGAACATCAAAAATCCCCTCTCTGATCATAATTTTTTCATTGATCATAGAGAATTTGGTATGGAATTAACTGATCATTACTTTACTGTATAGTAATTAATTGGGGAACCAGATTTGTGTTGATAATTGGGATGGTAGCACTAATCCGTAAACCCAAAATCTGGTTGGATTCTCCTTTGGTTCAATCTATCGATTGGTATTTGTATTGGAGCTCTCATTGTCAGCTATTACTTTGGATATAACAGGGGAACTTTTTATCTTTTCTACTTTTGTTCATGTGAATGTGTTTTTTCAACATCAATATCTATTTAGCTTCATCATTGGCTGACGTCAGTCTTATCTTAATTGACCAAGTCCCATTCAGAATTTTGGCATCTCAGAAATTTGGGTTTATTCAAGATTGTTTCTGAAATCAATTCTGATATCTCTGAATTGAGGGTTAAGAAAGATTTGGGTTCTGAATTTGATTGTTTATACCTATAAATCAAGGATCAAGAAAGAAAATGGGCTGATCAAGATTGTTACTGAAATCGATTGTGCATACTCTTAGATCGCAGGTTACAGAAGATTTAGGTTGTTTAAGATTGTGTCTGAAATTGATTGTGTATTTTCATGAATCTAAGTTAGGAAAATTTCAGATAACTCAAACTTGTTTTAATTAAATTTATTTCTGAAATCAATTGTTTATACTTTTGAATCGAGATTATAAAACTATGGTGATTATTGATGGAGATATAAAGCTTTTAAGACCATTGGTGGGAACTAAGATTACTGATGGAGATATAAAGCTTTTCCTTTTTGCCAAAGCTTTTACAGACGTTTGTTCAGAACTTTTCAGAACTTCTTTCTTTTTGAGTGATCTGATTCAAAGCCTCCCATCTCTCTGAATTCTGTCAGTTGGGTTTGTTGAGAGACGGCTGAGAATTCTGGTCAAAGTCAATTAAAGTGGCATGAAAATTCTTTTTGATTTCGAAATTCCTTGATTTACCTTGTGCGTGGGATGCGCTCTGAACTCTAGTTAAGGTAAAGTTTGATTTCAGATGCTCAGCAAGGATTACAGTTGTGTTGTTATCAACTGCCAATGTTTATCTTGCTTTCAAATTTGGGAATGGTAAGTTGAGTTGTGTTAATTAAATCTTATCTTAATTATTGCATGAGTTTGTTTTGTTATTTACTATAGAAGTCTAAATTTAAGCATGTCTTATCAATTAAGAACATAATTCTCCTATTTATTCTATCAATTGTCTAAGGTACTATCTTAAGCTCATTTCTTGTTTTACATTTAAAGGTATATATGATTTTGTCCAAGAGTTAATGATTGAAGAGTATTCATTCTATCATATAATCTTAATTTCAACTCTTAAACTACGTTTTTAAATATTTTGAGTTATGGTAGGTATTTTCATAAATAGGAGTTAATGATTGATGGGTATTTATTCTCTTACGTATACTTTTAAATTGAGTTATGAAACTATTCTTCAAAAAGCACCTAAGGCGTAATCTCAATCTTATTCCTTATATTGTACCTTGAAAGATTTTGAACTATGTTAAATATCTTTTCTGCCAAGAGTTAATGATAGATTAGTATCCATTTTATCAAAGTCGCCTAAAACATAATCTCAACCTCATCCTTTATACCACACCTTAATAGGTTTGAACCATGATAAATGATGTAATCAAGGAACATGCTATCTCCCTCATCAATTGGGCCACAACCCTTTTGATTATATTTGTTTTTAGTGAAGTTATTTTTTTGTAAGTACTTTGTTGTAAAATATAAATTTTCATTTACAAAAATAGTATCATGTGAAAGACAAAGTTTTAAAGAAACCATAAAAAAAAATTAATAATTCTAATATGTATTTAGTTTGCATGTGCATGTTTGTTTTAAGGCACACTTTAGTGTTTGTAGAGCATTTTTTAATTGATTCAACTATCATAAGCTATATGATTAAATAGTGGGATTAATTGTCTAATCCTAGCCTTAATTGGCAATCTTTTCATATAATTATTAAGTGTTAGAAGTCTTTAGTACAAGATTTTAAGATATGTTTTATTATTATATTGAAAAGAAATGATTTTGAATGTATTGTCATTTATCAATATGGGTGCTTATTTACAAAGGCGCCCAAAATATATACAATAAGCATCAACTAAAAGAATAGCTTATTTCTTACCTAAGGCTAGTATCTTTCTTTAGGCGGCAATTCATAATTGGATTCTTACAGCAGATAGATTCTTTAAAATGGGATTTGAAGGACCATCCAGATGCAATCTATGCAAAAATGAATTTGAAGATATGGAGCATTTTTTATTTAAGTGCCCCTTTGCACAAGACTATTGGTATTGGGTTAAGAATAAATTGAAATGAACTTCCCCTTTACCTCAAGATATCGAGGATTTTCTTAGGGGTTGGCCAATTAAGAATAGGATAAGCATCTATGAGAAATTATGGAATATTACACTTGCAATCATTATGCGGGAAATATGGAAGGAAAGAAATAGACGATTATTTCAAAATTTAGAACTTAGTAAGATAACTTTTTCAATAAAATCGAGGTAGTCATCACAGAAGTTATGAATTGCCATCTCAAGAACACACCCAAGGCAGAATGTACATTCTCAGTATGGGATGAGAATATGAGGAAAAATTGGCTTCATTTGACTAATCCTCCCTTAGCTTATCCTAAAAAGGATAATATAGCCAAGAAAGAATGTAAATGGGTAGCACCTCCAATAGGATGGAAGAAATAAAACTTTGATGGAGCTTCTAGAGGGAAGGAAAGCGGGATTGGGTTGTATAGTTAAATCAAAAAATGAAGATTGGTTATTAAAACAAGTTAAACCATTAGGTAATGTAACTAATAATATATTTGAATTGGAAGCATTAAAAGAAAGACTAAAACTAAGCATTAAAAAAAATTAAAAGGTAATTATTGAAGGTGATTCACAAATTATCCTAAATGCAATTAGAAAGCGACAAATACTGAATTGGATATTAAATGCTAAACTAGAAAGTGTACTTAATCTAATAGATCAATTTGAGGAGATTAGAATACAACATGTTTATCGTGAAGGGAATTTAGAAGCTGATAAAATGGCAAATAAAGGAGTTGAGGGAGAAGACTTTATATATTTAGTAGAACAGAATTAAGTAAAGTAGAATACTAAGATTAGAGCAAAGGCCAATTTAGTAGAAATATGATGCACCTTTATTAGAAGTAATTATTAGACAGCCATTTGTAGCAAGAAAATCTACTTACATTTATAAGACATCTGAGAAACAATCATGAAACATTAAGTATAGTCTCTTTTAGTGTATATCAATTATTCCACACATATATGAGTAGGCATCAATCAATGCTTAACAACTATGAGTCGCCATCTGTTATTTAAGGCTTGAAATACTAAATCTTTTTATGTCTCTTCTTTCTTATCAAACCATATTGTTTCTCTGTGAGCATGGAATCTTCTATTGCCCTCTTTCATGCTCTAGAAGTGAGGACAATGGCATTCAAGGGGGTTGTCAAACAAGAGAGTTGGAATAGGATCCTTAACCTGCTAGATGATGTTTTTAGGTTTGCAATCTCTTGGGCAATTGGGGAGAGATTGTTTAATTATTCTCCTCTTAAACTCATAAGTATATGATAAGAATAAGAAGAATCAATGAACATCTAAAATTATTGAATTTAGTTAATATAATTTTGATGAATCTTTTCATTCGAACTAGATAAGGACCCTTAATATCTAATCCACTCTAAGTATAAAATGTAAATTGATTAGGTAACGGGATGAGTTTCTAGATAAAGATTCACATAAAGCATATTATAAAATCTTCCGACTAACTCTATTAGTACAATTTATGATTCTTATTGTATGAAGAGTCTCTTAGTATGTTGATTGGTCTCTTTACTCCTCCCATTTTTATGATCACAATGAATTGGTACTAATCCATAGTTTTATTTTGTCATGCAGATGGTAGATGGATTAATTCTTCATGGCAGGATCCTTGCTAAATTTTGTTCGAAACCTTGCCTCTCTCTAGTTTTATGTCCCCTTTCCAAAGGATGTCTATATGTTATTACTTGCTTCATCAAATTTTGTATTAACCTGCATGAAGCTTCATATAAAGTGGGGTATGCCCCTTTTAAAATAATATAGGACTTCGGTCCTAGGCAAGACTAGAGGTTTTCTTGCTCCATTCTTTCCTACCAGTGCCCGATTGAATGAAGAATTCTATAAATTAAATTAAATTTATTCAATATAATACAAGGCTTCGGCCGTTTACTAATAATAATAAAAAGAATAGCTTATTTCTTAATTAGATGGAATGCATGAGTATAGAAGAAAAGGGAGAGGATGTAGTTCAAGGAAATTAGTATGCACAACTAGGGTTTTGGGCAAGTACAAAACACAGTGGTGCTAGTAGGAAGAAAAATTGACACGATTGGTATGGGGTCTTTTATAAGTATCATATGTTTCTTCCTTGTTGTGATAATACTTCATTTTCTTCCACATTTGTAATAATTATCTAAAGCAAAAGAATGTAGAAAAAAATGCTAATTTTTGCATGTGCGCCCTCATCCTTGTAAACAGCTAATTTCATCAATTACTTTGTGCATTGAACACTTTTGAAAGGTCCATTTCCATAAAGAATTATGTGGCTAGTAAGGATGAGATGAGCTTGCACCATAATAATAATATAAGTTCACATCTTTACATCAAAAGGACAATGTTATGGGTATGGTCTAGATAATCTTTTCGTACTTAGAAAGGGATGCATGTTCTAATTTCTTTTTAAATGAGCAATACTATTATTTATTTAATATACAATGGCTTGGTTTTTCTACTCTTCAAGGACTACATTAATTTAATTTCAAAGGATTTAGGTCAAAGATTTGTATGTTCTATTATGTAGGGAGTAACCTATTTGTGAAGAGATTTCTCTATTAATGAAACCATGTTGGTGAAACATTTCAAATCCTCTACCCTCCATGGTGGATAGGATTCCTTTCCAATCTAATTTAGAGGTATTGAGGATCGAAATTATGTGTACAATAATAATCCTTAGTTTTTTTTTTGAAGGATATGTATCTTCATGAGCATTTTGATTCTTTGTTTGGTCCAACAATTAATTTTCCAATCACAAAGATGTAAGTGTGCGTTTGACTCAAGCATATTTTAGCAACCAAACTTGGTGCAGGAGCATCTTGGGTGTAAGAGCAATCTTGCATCCACCCAAAAAATATTTTTTCTTTTAGCCTTTTTTATTTTAATAAGGACTAGTAGACTGGGGGGTTACTATTTCTAGGAACTTGCTAGTTTTAGTAAGTTTTTCATACAAGCTCGAAATGTTCTCATTTTCTACATGAAGGTTCATTTTAGAATTATAAGCCTACCATAAAAATCACATTGCGCTAGCTTAAGTATCAGAGAAGTTATTGTGGATTTTTTGTGGAAAATTTTGGAGAAAAATATTTGAACTTAGTTTTGAAGGCCTTAGAGGCCTCGGATGAGGTCTAAAAACTCAATGGAAGGGCGCGTGCATGGTGTCGAGTTTGTAGATTAGGAGCTAGCATTTTCGAAAAGGGGTTATAATAGCCAATCAAAGCAATGGTTCAAGAGTTATGGCCTTCCAAAGTTTGGCTATCTGAAATTCCTAAAATAATTATCAAAGATGTATTTGGTCAACTCCATATGTATTGTAAGGGTCTATCGGCCCTAGGTGTTAAGTTTCAATGTCTGGAACCTTCCCAAACATCATAAAATCGCCTATTTAAGAAAGGCCCAAACATTGTCTAGGACAACTTTGGATGATAGTTAACAACATTGTCTTGCAGATTAGTGTAATGAAGGTGCGCATGTGGGTTAGCATATTGTACTTGTGAATTCTGTAATTCCACATTTGCAGCGATAATATGAAGTCCATATTTTGTTCTTGCATTTGTTGTTGTTTATTTGTTTTTGTATGTGTTATGGTATTAAGGGGAGCACCCTTCATCAAAACTCTTGTTTAATATTCTCTTGTTAAATACTCCTTCAATCAACAAATTGTAGTAGAAAAATATAATTTTACACATGCACCTCGATTCCTTGTAACAACTACTCTTAGTAGTTACTTTGGTGCATTGAGTAGTCTTTAAAGCGTCATTTTTCCATAGTATTTTGTTGCTAGTAAGGATGGGAAGGGCTTGCATCACAATAAAAATGGTTTTACATTCCACATCGAATGAAGAATGTTGTAGGGTATGATCTATTAAACATTTATCTTCTTAGGAAGGAGTGTATGTTTGAATTTATCTACCATATAAAAATAGTATTTTCATTTGGTAGAGAAAAATATGGATTTAATCCTATTTTATGACTATATTAATTTAATTTTAACAGATTTAGATAAAAGATATTGCATGTGCTATTATATAGGGAGGCAACCCACTTGTGAAGGGTTTTATCATTTGATGAAGCCAACTTGGTGGTACGTTTCAAAAACCTTACCCTCCATGTTGGATAGGGGCTTCTTTTCAATCAAATTTAGAGGTGTTGAGATTCCTACAATATTGGTCCTTCTACTTTCTAAAGGATAGGTGCCTTCAAGTGCATTTTGACTCCTTGTTTCATCCAACAATTTTTCCATTCATAAATATTTAAATGTGGGGTCACTTCAAGTCTATTTTAGCAAAAAAAATCTTGTTTAGTATTGTATTCATTGTAGTCTTTCCCTTATTAAGCTTTAGGTATTTCTAGTTCTTCTTAATGATATCCTTTTGGCAAGGAAGTGACTCTATAGTTTATATTTGTCTTTTAGTTGAAAAACTAATTTTTGTTACAAAGAATAATTATGATGTAACTTATTCAATAAACATATGTATTATGGACTACATTTTTTTGAATACTATTAAATTATATACAATATTATTATTTTTAAGATAAAAATTTATATACAACATATCTTAAGATTAGGTTGTAACCTATAGCTAGTGTAACCCTCAACCCCTATGAGATTTCACTAGCATAGTCATGTGCTTCGTGTGTAAGTTTTTCTTAGTATACATAAACTAAAACTAAAAGATATATAATTAAATGTATTAATATAATTGATATTGGGGTTCCTACAAGAAGAGAAAGATATATAAACTATACAATGACTCCCATATTGATGGGAGATCATAAAAATAAATTAAAAAGATAAAAGTCAATTAAGCAGATGTCAAGGTGAAAAGAATATAAAATTAATATTTTGGCTTCTATAATAGACTTTAAATGAAGTCACATTTGAAACTTTGTGATTGGAGATATTGTTGAATCTATAAGGGACCCTACATGCACAAATAGACACTATTTCAAAATACTAAAATTCATTGTTCCACATGAATGGACAATACTCAATAGCTCCAAATTAGATACAAATGAAAACTCTATACAACATGGAGATGGAAGGATTTGCAATTTTAATCTAGTTGAATTTATCAAGTGAAGAAGATATTGTTAGAGAGTCAGCTCTGGTATTCTTACTTCTAGGAATGGATTCAATAGAAAAAGCATCAAAAGACTCAATTTCATCCCAAACTCCATTTCTATAGTGTTTTAGCCTTTCATTTTTTATTGTAAAAAAGTATCTTAATTTCTTCACAATCAATTTCGCATCTTCTCTTACAACCAACATCTTTACTCATCTGAGTTTTGCCTCCTACAACCCCAAAAATAAGGCCTTGTACTCCACAATATTATTTGTATTCTTAAAATCCAACTTGAATGAGAAATGGATAAAATCACCTGAAGGAGGTATTAATATTACTCCTGCACCAGAGCCTAAGCTCAAACTTTCATCAAACTCTATATTCCATAAACCTTCCTCTTCTTTTGAAAATTTTCTAATGAGTTCATTTTTCTCCTCAGCATGAATAACATAATTACCAAATTGGAATTCCTCATACAATATTTATTCTTTAGGATCATTCGAATAAAATATTGTGTATTTTCTCTTTGGTTAAGTTCAAGTTTTACCTTTCTTCTTCCCACTAATATAATGTCCTCTATCTAATCCATCTTAATCTCTCCCCCATATCTTTGTGAAAGGTTTTTCTAAGCATTATGTTGTAACTAGCTAGCAATTATGCCACAAGCATAGTCAACATCACTCTCTTGTTAGGACATGTCGCTAAGACTCTAGGGCATCTTTCACTTGGCCTATCAGTGGAACTTTATGCCTATCCATAGAGTAACATCTACCAAAGGATTTAGTAAGTGACATGTAATACTCCTTCTTTTCTATCATTGTAGACTTAATTGTTAAAGTTCTATATGAATCTTCTCTAGACATGTTAGCCCTTATTTGATATTTGAAATGCAATACTTTGATATGTTGAGTAATTGATTATGTCAAGTTGTAACAACTTCCTATTGGTAGTGATGATGATTTAATTTCTCTTAGTTAGTTAATGAAATTACTTTTATGATGATGCCATATGGTGTGTCTTAGAAAGATGTTTAGTATGTCCTCACGAAGATGAGATATTCATGTTAGATTTAGGATTTCTATTATACTTATCCCATACTTGCACATGTATGGTGTGTGTGTCTATTTTATATTTATGTTTGACATGCCTAATATGGTTGAGGGAGGGCGTTGTAGTCACCTACTAGTTGGAATATACATGATATACCACTCTTTGTCATTGTCTATTTAGATTAGATATATATGCACATGCACATGCTCATATTTTATACAGATTTGCAGGTATCAAGCATCGACTTCCTTAAATTTCCAAGATGAGCATGCCCTATCGCAATAACTCAATGGTAAGAATGGGGAGAGAATGTTCAGGTCTAATCCCAACCATAGCCTAATTACTTGTCCTAAGAAGGATGACATGTATATGACTTTTCATCCTTTTAAACCCATGAGTTTAACTACTTTGTTTGTGTTGTTTACTTTTGAATTTTGGCACTACAACATTTGGACCCATTTTCCAATGGTAGACCATTGTAATTGTGACGTCCACCCATTGCCCCAGCGACAAAAAATCTTGTCAGCTCTCATCGGACTTTTGATTTCGTAAATTATGATGGCAAAGACATCTATCATAATGTCACTAGTAGACACAGTCATAACTTGGAGGGAGGGAGGTGGCAAGAGTTGATATTGTGGATGTCACAATAGTGACATCAGTGCTAAACAGCCATAGATATTTTTTGGACTATTCCAAAAAATACCTATCATAATTGGGACAATTAACCATTTGAAGATTTGTTAAGGTGTTGTCACAATTGTGATGCCTCTATGACAAGAGAATTATACAAACAATGGATATCTGTCAGAATTTTTTAATAGTAATCTGTCAATAGCCATTGGAAATAATCGACGCTTACACTGGATTGCCATCCTAATTGTGACAAGTTGTTAAATTTAAATATATATATCTTAGCTACTTAGCAAGTCTCATTCAGAACTTGTTGTATGAGAAGGATATCTTTCACTTTGCATGAACTTCTTTCTCTTAGCTACCTATTTTCTATGATTTATGGGGCAAATGATGTGAGAATCAACTAGCTTTATTAATTCCCAAACTATTAGAGACTTAATTGTAGATTTTTTAGCCTCTAATTTTTTTGGATTGGCTTGGTTCCTTCAACAAACTCAATAATATATTGGATAAATGCTAGATTATTGATGGATCATATCCTTTGAGGTCCTCATACAAACACATAATCACACCTTTGTATTTTTCAAATAGTCATATTAGCTTGTTATGGTTATGTTGACGAACATTGCTCATAGCCTTGAGCACTTTCCCTTATTCAACATTTAAGTCATTGTAGTTGCATTTATTAGATATGAACTTTATTCTATTGGTGATGTCATCATTACAATCAAATATATTCTCTTGAGTGACAAATCCTTTAGGAAGGTTAAATTCGTTGAACTGAATAAATTGATCTTAATAAGATTATATGATTCCTGGTTGTAATTAATCGATAAATTTCCCATAATAATACAAAAAGGAATTCATTTGTTGATCTCTTTGAAAAACCTACCAGTTTTTATCATTATCAGGCATGATGGTCCTTATGATCATGTAAATAACAAGTTTACTCTTTAGCAAGTTAGAAATAGGACTGAAATGAGAGCCAACAACAGCTAGGCTATCCACAATAGTATTCATTCTCATTTACTTTGTAAGGTTCATCCCATGGACAAGTTCTTCATATTCTACTTCATTGTTTGAAAAAGTAAATTGGAAGTGAAAGAACTCAAAGTTTTTATGCCACTAGGATAAATTAGGGAAACACCCACAATAGAACATTTCTTACATCTACCACTATCAAAGTGTAAAGTCCAAGGAGTAGATATTTTTCTCTTCATGTCCTCAGATTCACTAACTACATCATTTTGGTCCCCTTCAAATTATATTGATCTTCTTTATATATTAGATAGGTTTCAAGACTCATGAAATGGTAGTCTGAGAATTTTCTAGCCTTAACATAGTCATTTTAAAGTGCCTCCTTTCTTGCTTCACATAGTGATATCCTAATCTTGAAGAGGCTCCTCAAGATGTGCTTCTTTGGACTCAAAATTAATCAAAGCTTTGAACACCAAATGATCAACATGTAAAGGTTTAGAGACACTACACATTTTTTCTTCATGCGTGTTCCTTAGGATAAGGTGCAACCAATCTAAAGAGAGATACATGTCTATCCTAGCAGTGAAATCATTAGAAAGATAGAAACCAAAGCTAGAGAGAATTTCTATCAAAACCACTTCTTGAAATATTGTGATGCTTGTACAAATATATAGGGTGAGAAAAAGCATTTTGATAATCATAACATATGGATTAAGTTATAGAACATCATGAGAAAGAATTCTGATAATCATTTGTGAGAAAGCATTTCATAATCCACTCTAAATAATGCCCTATAATTTATGTAAGTTGATGAAGATAACTTAGTAATAACTTCCAAAATGTATATGAAATTGGATTGAGCCATTCATTTTTTATTCTTTTGTAAAATATGTTTCGTGATCTTTTTCACAATGAAGAAAAATCTTGTACACTCAATTTTGGATTCATCCTTTTACAAAATCACATACTTTGGAGATTTAACAACTTTGCTTCTAATTAGTTTTCAAAAAAGAAATACTCTACTGTAATAAGAGAAACTAGCCAATTGGGGAAATAATAATCTAACTAAGAAGTTAAGTGTTACACATTGTGGAAAGAGGATCCTCCTTCCAGCAACCCATTGAACTACCTTTTGAGTTGAAATTTCAATTCTATGTGTGTATGTACATGAAAAATCTTGTTGTTTGCATCATTTGAGTAATCTATAATGGATCAAGTACCTTACAACCAACTGATGGATGTTAATCCTCTCATCCAAATGTTTTTTGGTAATCTAATAACTAATTATGATACACATATGACATTGAATTCATGCATACCACTTGAGCCCTTGTTATGGTACATTTTAATCATTAGTAGTTAATGTCTTTGTGTTGTGAACAAATGGAGCTTTCTAGTGCATTTAGTGAGGTGAAGATTGAAGCTTAGATGATGGAGAAAACATGACTTTATTTTTTAAGGTATGAAAAAAATCTCCCTCATGCATGATTGTGTGCCAAAATAGAAAGCAAATTTTGCCAAAAGCAAGAAAGGTACAAAATAATGCAATGATATGTGCTTGAAACAAGTTAAAATTTGAAATGTTGTTTACCAATGCTATGTAAAATCCCCTACCTAATTTGTCATTAATTTTTCAATTGGGATTCAAAGGTATTATGTCAAACAATTGGTGTACAATGTCCAGTCTAGAATTCTAAAAGATTGAATTACAAAATACAAATACCTTGCAAACATCTAAAATTAATCCATCTTAAAATCTAAATGTGCCACTAGAACAATAATAGATTAAGGAATAGTGCAAACAGGGGTTTAGTATTAGCCATTATTAAGTAAGATGGTAAGAAAGAGAAAATTAGAACCTTTATTTTCAATCTTATGTGATAATAGTGTTTCCATGAACATTTCTACAAATCATATTATGCATTCAAGAACTAAGCATATTGACCTTAAATATCACTTCTTGAGAGAACAAGTGCTAGGAAATATGGTCACCTTAAGTTATGTTACGACTACAGACCAAATAGAAGATTTTTTCTCTAATCCTTTAGCAAATCAAAATTTGGAGAGTTTGATACATAGGTTGGGTGCCTTACCCTCTTGTCTTATCTTCACTTTAACATATCAGCTATTAGTTTTTATTAGAGTACAAATATATCTTCAACTTTATATTTTAGAAACTTATCAACTATCCTTGTTGTTATTGATGCCAGAGGGAAAGATGAGGATATTAATTACAAGATAGTGCTTGACTAAGTTGAAGAAATGCTATTGTTTTTTGTTATTATTCCTCGTTGACATCTAAAATTTATTCATTCACTCATCTATTAATAAAATGTAGCATTCATGAATTATCATATGATAACATTCATCAACACATATGGTTCATTAGAACATTCACATGAACATTAAAACATAAGATTCATTAGAACATTCACATGAACATTAAATAGCACATAATTAAAATATCGAGACATAATCATCAATCATTATCAAATAAGTCGCATAAATGAGAATCATTTCTTTTTTTTTCTTTTTCTCTTTTTCTCCTTTCCTATATTGAATCAATCTGGTGCTATATTTATTTCCTCCCACCCCAAAATAGAAGGTAAGGCATGTCCGTGCATGCAGAGGGGCCCTAATCTATGTCCTTTTCTCCATAGATAGGAAAACAGCTAAAGCTAGTCCTCTCGGTTCTAACTAGAATCCTCCCACCCAAGGTGGGGTAGGCAGTAGTTCCCAGTTTCAATGGGAATGAATGATCGAGTGAGAAATAGACCAGAGGTAGGCCACCCCTCTCTGTACAATTCATTCTCTATTTATGAATGGAGGGAGAACCAAACAATGGCCAAACCCCTATCCAAGAGGGAATGTGATTCATCACCACCCTCGGTGTAGGGGGGTGGGGGGGTGGGGGTGCTTTCCACCCCAAGCTATAGCGTTGGGTAGCTCGGGGAGGGCATATTATTGAAAAATAAGATACCAACCAATTATGCATCTTTCCTATTTCATTTACACTCAAATTGGCTCTAATAGATAGGGATATAGAGGATTAAGGAACCATGCCCGAGTCCACTCCCTGGGAAAAGAACCAACCATGCATTATTCGATGACCAGAAGATAAGATGAGATAGATGGTCAGTGGTGAATGAAGGTATTGCCTTAGTCTATTGGCTTCCTTATCAATAGTAGGGCTCGGGTGCTCTCCCCTCAAACTGGTCGAGCGACACATCCAGGTCAAGCATCCTCCCTACATAAGAATATCCATCTCATTATCGACATTTCTTCTCACCCATACATGTGGTCTCATTGTCCTTTGTAATGGTAGGTCATCTGCAATAACAAATAAAAGGGTTAAATTAAAAAAATTCAAGAATTTAAAGAACATAAATATAGTGCTCTTTACCTTGTCCAACCACATCATCTTTCCCAACGGCTTGAACCTCAACACACTCATCAGGAACAACCTCTACATCCCCTACAACTACAATAAAATAAAATTTCTTAATCCCAACACATATTATAGTTAAATTTGTATTGCTACACCAAATTCAATTTAAAATGTATACTTGTATTAAGAATTCGGAAATCAAAATTTGAGTAAAAAATATAGACCTTGAGTACTACAATGCACATTCAAATCGATGCCTCCATTATGCTTGGATGGTGTATCAGGATTGGCAGGCTGCAATCCAATGTAAATAATTAGTGCATTTATCAATAATATATACATATAAATACAAGACAAATATTGAGAAATGTTAATGATTCATTTTAATACATATAAATATATTCACTTTAAATTTTTAAACAAATATATAATCATTGTTTCCTTACTTAAAACAAATATAATCACTTTATGTTGGAACTTAATATCAAATATAATCATTGGTAAAGTATTCAATTTGATATTAAAAATCAATTGACTTATTTTCTTGATCGATAGATCCAACAAAAGAACTTTGCAAGGACAATAACATTTGTCATCGTCTTCGCTTTGAAAGTTAGACAACAATCTAGTGATTGTCTCCCTATTTTGATCAAATTTCCTTGTATTATCTGGCATGATCCTTCTTCATGAGAATAACTTATTCTTGTACCCTTATTGAATTGGTTGTACTTGCTAGATCTATCATTGATAACCATTTCACCATACACATTAACATTAGAGAGAAAACTTTGAAAAAAAATGGACATGGAGTACTTAATGTTTATACCTGCACATATGGTTTTGAAAGAAGAAATTTTGGTCTAATTAATGTGTATATCTGCAAAAATATTGGATATGTTGTACTTAATGTTTATATCCGCACATATGGTTTTGAAGATGTTAGAATTATTGAACAAGGTAGTCTTTTTGAACCTACTTTGCATCCAATAATTACATTAGAACTGTCTTGATTTTGTGATCTATCATCTGTGATTCAAATCCAAAAACTGATATGAAATTAATAGTTGTTGTGGGTTTAACAAGACTTAAATATGGTGTTTGATTAAACTCACAAGTGGTTGGAAAACTCAATACAATTTTGGGAAAATGCATTTTAGATAAAGTAAATAAATGGAGAGAAATATTGGTTAGACATGGGCCAAAATTATATCTTTAGATGTAGTTAACCTTTTCAATGAAAAAATATATTCCAATGATAGATCTAAATTTAGTTTGTCTTTTATTACATGGTTTATCTTTAGGTGAAACTTGTGACTGTGTGTGCTTCTCTTGACAAGACACTCACAGTTTGAATTCGAGAAGAAAAAGTGAAGGGAGTCATGTATTTTCTTACTTGGGTTTTGCACAAGGATAGTATAGAAGTTTGAGATTTTTTCAATAGAAGATAAAAATGATCGTTTTGTATGACCAAGACTTTATTCATTAGAGGCCATTGATTGACACCAACTAGACTATAGCCTAGTCACAGTGTAGTGATGCTTCTGATCTAGCATAACATGCAATGGGGATGATATATAGAGCGAGGCATGACTCTAGATTATGTCATCTAGAATAGTAAGCTCCTCTTAGACCTTGATGGATCATTTATTTGATAGATCATGTTACATAGATAATAGATGATAGATGGTGGCATATCCATCTATGATCATGTTATGTAACATTCATGCAAGTCAAGTTGACAAGAATGATCCTCTAAACTATTAATAATACAACTAACAACTATGAAATTGCATTATACTAATGCAAGTCATCATCAAAATAAAAAATGATTTGTTAAGATTCCAAATAATCTATATATACATCTTTTAATAACTATCACATTAAATATACTTTCAATAAATGGAACATATTCCTAATTGACAATAATGTTGGCTAAATCTTAAACATCCTTGACCACCCAAATTATTTTAAGTTGTCTACTTTTACAATTCTAACTAGATACCCACATTGAGGAAGTTGTTATGATCATTCTAAATTCATGTTTTAAATAATACCTTTACACAAATAAGTTTATGTTATATCTAGATACCATATACCTAAAAGAGTTAGTTCTCAAATTAAATCATAGCCTTATATATCCTAACCATATTATCATACTCTCATTGTACATGAAACTAACTCTTTCACATTAAAATATATTTCTTTCTGATTTAATAAAATCCTTTTGATTAAAAGATTATACTAATAACTAATCTTAACTTTGACCAAAAATATATCACTATGTGAATAATCTAATAAAGATCTATATAAGTATCTATCTAACCCTATCACATTTAAATCTAATATCTCCACTAAGTAATAGACTCAAGTGATATCATACGAAGTTTATATTATAAATGTCTTGTGTCTAGATATCAAATCTTTTACTCTTGGACTCAATACCTATTTTAACTAAATAATTTGATTTATTTAAGTGAAGACAATGGTGGAAGAGGAAATTGTGAGCATTTTCTATGGATAAATAATTCCTACAAGCCTCGTTTTCTCTTTCATAGATCTTTAGTAAGAGGACTAGTGGAGGTAGTTTATTTGATAGTTGATGTAGTTTATATGGATTATTTTTTGTAGAAAATTCAGATCATGATATGATGAGTTGGACATTTAAATGGTAATCATTTTGTGGATGAAATCTTAGCAATTTTATTCACCAATCAACATAAATTATGTTTCCTTTTTTTAGAAGAATTATATGTTTCCCTAAGAAGACATTCAATAATCTTTGTTTTTCCAGTGTATGAAGTATAGAAAATGACTCAATGCCTTGTTGAAAACAAAGTCATAAGGAATGCATTCTTATTTCAAAAGAACATTATTCTTAAGCTGATTATAAAGATCCATGATCATATAATAATACAATTGAATAGAAAGGTAAAAAAATTGATTAAAACAAAGAATTTAGCATATACATTCCATCTATGAAATATCATTGTAATGGAGATAGAATGTTACATTCATGTATCAAAGTGCCCTATAGATCAAATTAGATCTATATGGCAAGGAAGTAATGGGAAGGGGCAAGATCTCTTAGTTTTAAAAAAGAGAAAACTTTAATAGTCATTTTTGTTACAACCACCATTGACATGGAAGGCTCAGATTTGAGGCACAAGCTCAAAGTAGAAGAAAACATAAAATAAATAAGAGCACTTGCAAGATTTGGATAATCTTTAATATTCTTAACTTACTACTTAGATTGATTGTTGAATGATTGATGTTTTAATGCTTACAAACTTTCATATTAGATAAATTCCTTAGCAAGGAGATTTCATAGGAGGGTGTACAGAAGTAGTTTGTGGAAATAATGAACACAAGCCAAATTATTCAGTGCAAAAAGAAAAATTCGATCTCAGAAAGGGCCACAATAGCACATATGAATGCTTTTGTTTAGAATTTTAAAACAAGGATGTTGCCAATGGAATTTCATAATTCTAATCTAAAAATTTAGAGTTCTCACCATTAGCTTTGAGCAACTGATAGACCTCATAAATGGAAGGCCTTTACTTAGGCTTAGACAATACATAGTCATAGGAGGCAGATAGAGAGAGGAGAAATAGATGTATGAAATTAAAAAGGTGTTACTAGCAATAGGATATGTAATATGACAACATATAAGTGTTGTTCATCTATTGGAGAAAGCTAGCAGCCAATATGTAGAAATTTGGACATGTTGACTAATACGAATGTCATGTTTTGCTCCTCCCCGTGTGTAATTATTGTCATAAATAAACCTTAAAATATAGTGATAGGTATAGGTTTTAACATGAATGTATTTGTTAGCCATCTATAATGCTAACAAAAACTTTCCAAAATAGTCCTTTATCCTACTAAAATGGTAACCCTGAGACTTTGATCTCTTTTTTAGAAGAATTATATGTTTCCCTAAGAAGACATTTCAACAATCTTTGTTTTTCTAGTGTATGAAGTATAGAAAATGACTCAATACCTTGTTAAGAATAGCCAACCATTATAAAAAACCTACAACTCTTTTAATTTGATCAGTCAAATTTCTCAACTATATAAATGTTTTGTTCTCAATCTTTTCCAAACTAAGATCATTCATTGAGACCAAGACTCAACCCAATTCAATGTTTTTCAAACCAAGACCATTCATTGAGACCAAGACTCAACCCAATTCAATTTTTTTCAAACCAAGATCATTCATTGAGACCCAACCCAACAAGGATAAAAAAGACAACACCAAAAAGATATCTCATCCAAATAAAAAACCAATGAAAAGCAATGATACTTATTTGTTGAGGAAATGAATCTAGGTAGAGTTTAACTTTTGATTCAATGGTCTGATTTACTATGATTGAGTACTCTTACACAACCTTTCTAATTAGCAATAGTATAGTTGTTGAAGTATGTAGTGCTTCAAGATTATTCTGATCTATAACTATTGTGTTCAAACTAAGCGAATAATACTACTAATATTGTTCTTTGTTTATTCCAAGTATCTCATATGTAGACCAATAGTAATAATATGTGTGTATTGATATGTTTATAACGATCCACAAACTCAACATATATAAATGTTGAAGGGGAAGTCTCATGTAGAGACATGACTCTACTTGTCCCTTGGACATGTAGGGCCATGTCTTTACATGATGTGCCCCTTTCCAAAACATAGTTAACAAATTGTTATCATAATCATGATCACTAATATTATATAGAATGAGCCCGATTTCCATTACTCTCAATAACAATATATACACAAGGAATTTCAAAAATCGTACATGATCTTAGTCAAGATTATGTGCAGATCAAATACACAATTGATTGCCTTGCATCTTGGATCGAACACTACCAAGATCAAACTGAACCATCTTGAATAACCATATGATACTAACATGAAAACGTGTGTGTGTGTGCGTGCGTGTGTGTGTGTGTGAACATTCTGAGTATTAACCAGTCAAAATATATGATTGATGCTATACATTCAACACTAACAAGCACTTAGCATGGCTTGAGCATAAACTAAGCCATCACCCAATTACTCAAGAACACTATAAACTAAAATGTTGCAACCAATCTGAAAAGGGCTTAAAGAGCATGCACACACGCACACACACACACACACACACACACACACACACACACACACACACACATATTTGAAAAATGGACACACACACTAGGACACTTTAACTTTAAAAAGGTGATTTTGAATCCCATCTAGTACAACAATATACAATTCCTTTTGTCCAAAGATGAAAAGAAAAGAAGCACTTGGAATGGATTTTTCTTTCTTTCTTTACCTTAAACTTGGCTATTAAAAAGCTCTATGGGTGTGTAAAGTGATAAGTTAGTGGTAGAGGAAGGAGTAGGGGATTAAATAAGGTGAGATTCATTGTGATGAATCATAATTTGCAATGGCCCTCAATTGTTTATTTGAATTTGGAGGCAAGAAAAAAGGGAGGCCAAAAAGATGAAACCAGTACTAGGATCTTATCACTGCAAAGATTATCCTTACCTGGCTTGAGTTCACCCTAACTCAACTTTGCCCCAGCTCCTCTTTGCACGCATAGTCACATTTGGGGAAAATGATAAATATTTTTTCATTTTTCTTGTTTATAATCATGTGGGCATCACAATAACAATGACATTGTCGATATTACGATGACATTGGGGACACCTATAAAAAAAATATTAAACAACACACAAATTACACTTTTGTCACAAATTGTCATCACAATTTGATCCCAAATGTTGTAGTGTGGTCAGTTTTGATAATCTTGTTTTTTTGTGGAATTGACTATGTGATTTATTTGGTAAATAATTTAAGTATAATATTTGGTTTAATCATATAATATTGAGAATTATTAAATATTATTTTATTAAAAAGAAAATATTAAAATATGAGAATATATCAAAAAAATTAAATTAAATTATTAAATATATCCTTAAATTTAAAAGACTTAATTTAGAAGTCTAATTTAGAAAATTGGTTAAAGAGAGATTATAATATGATGATATTTAATTAATTAGAAACTAATTAAATATGTGCTTCAATTTAAAAGATTTAATTTAAAAGTATAATTTAAGAAGTTGGATAAAAAGAGAATTAAACTATCAAAAGATTAAAGATTTAATTTTGTTTAATTATAAATATTTAATTTATAATAATTAAATTAGAGTTACATTTAACTAATGAGATTTAGTTATTATTATTATTTTAAATAATAAACTAATTTTTAAATAGTGCTTACACTAATTAATAAAGTGGAGGGGGAAAAAAGAAAAGAATATTTTAATTAAAAAAATCATTAAGTGTACATGAAAGGACTAAATAATAAAAGTTCATTTTAAGGAGAGGCCTTTGCATGTTCAAAAATAGGAAACCCTAGGTAGAGTTGAACTCTTTATTAAGAGATTCAAGCTCATTCCTACACAGACAAGGTTTGGGGAGCAAAGTTCAAAATTGGATCAAAAGAATTTATGAAAGTTTCAAAGGGTTCGGATTTTAATGCATTCACAAATTGTCTCAGATTTTTACTGTAGTTTTAAGGTTAGGTTTTAAAACTCATTATAGAATTATATTGAATCATATGTCTACTTTGTGTCTTCCGGGGTGCTTGCATAGTGCTTATTAATTTAATGTATTGATTTTTGGATAAAGAATTATGTTGTAGATTTTGAAAAAGTAAAACTTATTAATCAAGAAAACTTAACAAACTTGACTGAGGAAAATTGTAGAAAAATTTAGAAAATTATAATGATTGTATTATTTTAGAATCCTTTCTAATATAAGAAAAATTCAATTATAGAAAATTGGAAGAAAACAACAAATTGAACAACTAAGGTTTCAACTTTAAATTTACCATTAGAACCATGTGATTATCATGAATTTTCTAAATAAAGATAATATTCTTCTTATATCTAAAATAATTTAATTGCAAAATTTATTGGAAAAGAAAAAGATTAATTGAGAGGAGAGCATGTTGTAACTAAACTTATGCATGCATGTGAAAACAAATATACTAAAGATAGAAAACTAAGTATAGTATGGTTGCATGATTTGAGAGATCAAAGACATGTGAAAATACTATTTGTATGTATTTTTTTATTTTATATAAATATAATTTAATTTTTGAGATTATTTATTTTAAAAAAACATGGTTATATATATATATATATATATATATATATATATATATATATATATATATATATATATATATATATATATATATTTGAAAAATAAATAAATAAATACTATTTATTTTCTTATAAGTGTTCAATTACTTTTAAAACTCTTAGTGGGATATAATTTATTATATATTTATTAACACAAGTGGAGTTGCAAATTAATAAATATATAGTTGTGATTTAGTTATATTTAAGAAAAGCTATAGTGGAGTGGAGTTCACTATGTATGTATGTATATACTATTTATTTTCTTATAAGTGTGTTCAATTACTTTTAAAACTCTTAGTGGGGTATAATTTATTATATATATATTAACACAAGTGGAGTTGAGAAGCTATAGAAGAGTTCTATAGAAGAGTTCACTATATATGAGTTCACTATATATATATATATATATATATATATATATATATATATATATATATATATATATATATATATATATATATATATATATATATATATTAACACAAGTGGAGTTGAGAAGCTATAGAAGAGTTCACTATATATGAGTTCACTATATATATATATATATATATATATTTATTTATTTATTTAAGTCAAGTGGATTTGAACCCAAGACCTCCCAGATAAGAGGCTCAAAATCTACCATTGTATTCTAGGCTCTTATCAATTATGATATTTGATGTTATGAGAGAAATTGTAGAATACTTAATTGAAATTACAATTTCAAGTTTGAGTTATCTCTACTTCCATCATGAATTAAAGGAAAACTAAATATTAATATTAGACTTAAATAGAAGTAAATTAATATTTTAGAAATGATATATATATATATATATATATATATATATATATATATATATATATATATATATATATATATATATAATCTAATAATATACATTTATATTATTAATTAAATCATTCATGATTTAAGACTATTTAAATTAATAACATGATAATATTGCATGATATTTTATTTGACATTCAAATACTTATTGATTTAAATAAGTATATTAGCATAACAATTCATATTAAAATGTATATTCTTACTTTATTTTTAAACACATTTATATGGTTCAAGCTAAACAAGAGAAAATGATGGCATGAAATCATACGGC
Source organism: Cupressus sempervirens (assembly GCA_028749045.1). Classification (NCBI taxonomy): domain Eukaryota; kingdom Viridiplantae; phylum Streptophyta; class Pinopsida; order Cupressales; family Cupressaceae; genus Cupressus; species Cupressus sempervirens. Next base: position 531,087,544 of record CM053793.1, read on the forward strand.
TGAAAACTATGTGTTTTCTTAAATATTCTATTTATACTCTTGTGATGTTTATTTGTGTGATGGTTTTTCTTTGTGAATTATTTAGTTGGCCAAGTTAGGATGTGCACCAGAGACATTTTCGAAATTTCTTTCATGATTATTTGACTGGATGTCATGATGTATTTTATGATTCAAAGTGAGATTTATTTGTTAGAAATAGATAATACTAAGAGGGCGGGTGAATCAGTATTCTCAATCTTTTTAACCATAATTGAATATTAATAATTACTTTATTATGTGCACAAGAAACTAAACCAATAATGTTGAACAGTGTAAACAACCATACATAAAGAGAGATCATAACACTGTATTTTGTTAACTAGGGAAACCTTGGCCAAGGGAAAACCCTAGTGGGGGTGGAACCCACTAGATGATTCACTATATAAAGAATATGGTTAAGGATATTGACCCTGTTAGGAGTCTATGTAGCATGTATAGTGTCTCGAGTCCCTGTTGGGAGACTAGGCCTTGTCAGAAGCCTCAACCCTATTAGAATTTGCTTCAACCCTGTTAGGGGTTGGTAGATCATATATAAATGTGTGCAAGAAGAGCCCATTACCCTAACATGCAACTATACAATAAGTTCTTCAAGAAATAGGTATAAATACAATATTGAGTTATTTGATGTACTTCGCAAATCTTCTAATTGATGATTCTTCACATAGGAGTGACTACACACATATTAATCTACATCATATCTTCACATCATATAGAAAAGTATCGCATTCACTTGTTACTCACATTTCACAAGATCATATTGACTTTGTATTTACTAATTACTGAATCATCATCCACTTTTTCACACTCACTTCTTCAGCTAACTTTTCAAATATAGTTCTTTACTTATACAAAACATTTTGGTAAATTCTTCCTTAGTCGGCTCAATAAGAAATTATAACTCAAAACAATAAATCAAATTGTTAAACACATTCTGCTGATATGTTATGTTTTGTGCTATATCATCACTGCATCACTAATTCCTTCATAACTCAAACTTGGTTGACTATACGGACATGTGCACTGGTATACGTCATCATTATGATGTCATGCATCTCTAGTCAATTGCGTAAGAGAATATTCCAAGGGAATATTTTGTTATCATCAAAACTGTCCTGCTACTGTAACACTATCTGATACTTAGACAATTTTCTTCTGTAACTAAATGAGGCTAATCTACAAAACAAATATGCTGCCATAAATGACAACCATAACTTACCTTATTTGATTGAATGGACATATTGCCAACATTATTTTAATGATATATCTTTTTAATGAGAATTTATGAGAACTTGGGTTTTGAGAGCCAATGTTATTTTTGAGTTGCATGTTAAGGAACAAAATTTGATCAATATTACTTTTGTGGTATGGGACACAATTATGGTTTGTGAGTTTTGGGAAGCTAATATAGGTGTATGTCTATGGGATTAGCTTGCAATGGGATTGGGGCCCAAAGTGGTTGCCAAGGTAATTCATTATAAGTTTTGTAAAAATTGATAACATAGTAATCAAAACACTTTCCTCCCCCATACCTTCAAATAAATTAAAAAGATAAGGTAGAAATTTTTCCTCATCCATGTCTTGAGTGCTTGTATAGGCTAACGATGAGAATGAGATGATACCTTGAGAGGTATGACTAGTTTCCTCATTTTCACGAGAAGGTATTCTAGTTCCACATAGAGTCAATAGGGGGGTAGGGTCCTAAGAGACTGCCAAGGTAACCTTAGAGTTGGCTCATGTAATGACACTCCATAGTATGTAGCCTGAGTCTCCTTCATGTTTTCTTTATATTTTCCTCTTGTGGTGTATTTATTGGTGGTGTACTTGTTGGACATTACTTTTTATGGTGTATTTATTATGAGTTATTATTTATTATTTGGATGTCAATTATCATTGACAGTGAACTTTTATTAATGAATGTCAGTTATTCATTGGTGGTGTTTTTATTGTTGGAGTTAGTGATTGGTGGTATACTTTTATTTATGGCAATTGTTATCTATTGTTTATTGTGCTTGCAACACTTGACATTGATTTTGAGGTGGTTGTATCTTTTTATTTTTGATATTTGATTTGTACTTGGTATTTGTTGTTGATTTTGGTATGTGATGTTGGTTTGGATGAGTGCCTTTTTTACTTTGGTTATTTTTTTCTTTATCAATAGTTTGTGTTGCCCTTAAGGTAGATTTGGCTATTAGGATTCCTTACCTAAAATTGTTTTATGATTTTATTATCTGTGTGTGGATCATACATTATCTCTCCTGCATGGTGGGAGTGGGAGAGTCGAGAGTTAGTTTATTCTTACCATTTGGGTCCCCCTCGGATTGATAAATGTTGGATGCTCATTAATACAATTGTACCATTATCATTCTTTTTCTTATATTGGAGACTTCTATTGTTTGATGTATCTATATATTGCATGTTTTGAGATGCTATGTGATATTATATTGTATATTGATGTACTTGTATTTATTATTGCATATCCTACAACATGAGTAGTGGATGATGTTATCTAAATGTACTACATCATATTATTTTATTTTTTATGTATGTGTATATGAGATTATGTATGTATTTATCTATTTTATGATTATGGACATTATAATTGAGACTTAAACGTATTAATAAAACTTCCTTAAATGTGACCCAATGTAAAGGAACCTAATATTAATAAAACTTTCTTATACATGATTCAATGTGAAGGAACCCTTCAGGAATGAAATATGTATTTTAATTACATTTGTGTAAATATTGTGTATGTGTATATTGCTTCCACATTATTACTTTGATGTTGTTGAAACTTTAAAGTAAAATAGGTTTGTAAACTTTGTAACATATTAGATTTATTTCTTTTGGGTTCCTAAGTAGGGCATTACATGAGAGACCTAGGGGTTTGGCAACTATTGATGGAATAAAGTTTTTGAAGTATAAAGTGACCAAAACAAGGGGGTTGACCCTTACAAAAAGAAAGCTAGTAACTAGCAGACTACCAACAAACACCTACAGAAGAAACAAGAGGCAACACAACCACATATTATACTAACCAAAAACTCCAGCAAGAAGTAAGAAATTCTAGCAAATGCCTGTAACGATCAAACCAACTAAGATTGTTCAGAAAAAAAAAAACTATTGGAAAAAGTAATCCAACCCAACCCAAAACCAACACACAACCATTAATAGCAACATCTAAACTATAGTGCTAAAAAAATTATAAAGTTTCGAATAAGAAATTGTTGGCATAATGTTATCTGATGCACTTGAATCTATAATAAATTTGCTCAACTTTCAACCATTTAGGAGTAAAGATATATAAAAGTGATTTGGTTTCTTGTCTTCTCCGTCAATTTTCAAAATATGGGGAGGATTAGGGTCTTGTATTTGATTCATAGTATCAGAGATTAAAAAAAGGGCTTCTTGTGAAGCTGATCTTTCTCCAACTAGAGACTAACTAATTTGATTATGTTGATTGGGTTCTTCTTTAACATACTTAATTAATATCTCTAATTCCTTAGTACTTAGTAAGATAAATTGATATAGTGGATGACTTACAAAATTCAACTATGTCAAACGTAAAAGAATAAGAACATACAATTGTTCTTTGTAGTACTTTGAACTCTATACTTTGGTACTAGCAGGAGTAGTGTTGATGTCTTGATCTTTACCTTTCGAAGCCTCTTTTGATGAGTTGGTACTTGGATTGAACTTGGAATTTCTTTGATTTTGGGTGACAACCTTACATGTTGGATCTTCAAGGATGAACAAAATATCTTCTCCTCTATTAGAATCTAATTCATACTCAAGGTAAAAAGAACTTGAATTCTCAAGACCTCCTTGAACCTTTTCTTCTTCTATGATTTTTCCTAGGGTATCATTTGTAGACTTCATTTTGAAGTGCCTCAACATGTTTGGACAACTACCTTTGTTATGGTATATGGTCAAATGAAAAGAAAAACTAGCCTCCTTTGGACTTGGTTTAATCTGCAATTTAGGTTGTGAAGAAGGTAATTCAAGAGAATTATCATAGGGTTGGTTGAATTGTCTACAATTGATATCAAGGCAGGGTGCTTAATAAAACATGCATTCTTAATGTTGTTTCCTTTTGAAAGTTTACATGTCATTAACCAATCTTTTTACAATGATATATGTAGAATCAAAGATTAAACACCCAACGTTTGCACTTCCTTTTTTCATTTTCCAGTTGTGGCCAAATAATCTTCTAGCTCAATAGGTAGCCTTTGTGTTGTAGTGAGCTCTGCTACCCTAACCCATTTGAGTTAAAAGTTAACATCATGTGGCATTTCATTCAATCAGAAACCTTTTTTTTTTTTAATTTTCAACATTTGGCCTTGAAGCTACAAGGATCTCATTTAATATCTTATTGTTCACTTGGAAAAAGATTCCCTCAAAGGTACATGGATCCCTTTCTTCAATTGGCTTAACTAGAGTAATAAAGTGTATTTATCATTAGCCACCTTGAACCCAGCCTCAAAGGTTGTTATCATCTTGTTCTAGTCATGTATGGAGGCATGCAAAACAAGATGAAACCAATCCACAATAGAATATGTAAGGGTTTATACAAAGATCCTTACTAGTACATCATCTGTTGGAACATCTAGGACACTGTAGGGAAAATGGAAGGCACTCATGTAATTTTTATCATTGTCTTACCATCTCCACTGAATTCGGGTAAAATATATTAGGCTCCCTTCGATAAAGTGTCAACACTTTCACTAAGGTTCAAACGACCTACTACCTATCCCCAAGGTTGGTTTAGAGCAATATTTGGCATAACAAAATTGAATGGTTGGATATTAATGAAAAGAGGTGTTACAGTGCCAAGAATAGTTAAGGCTTGAATAAAAATTGAAGTTATTGAAGTTTGGGGTCGAGAGGAAGGTGTGCTACTAGATTTGATGTTCTTTTTCCTTCTCAAGGTGTGATCACAAGTAAAGTTCAACCCTTTCAATGCTTCAAAATTCTCACCTACTAACCTCTCATTCTTATTAGTTCTAGTATATCTTCTCTCAGCCAACTTATCGGTTGAAGTTCTCTGATCAAGAAATATTATATACTACTATTGTTTCTTGAGCTACAGGTATCCCCCTTATGTATTCTCCAATTTATTCTTCTTCTTAAAGAATCCGAAGAACTTGTTGATGTCGTTGGTTATTTCTTCTACATGGCCAAGATTTAGAATTTAAATCAGATATTAGATCCTCTTGGGTATCCAATAAATCTTTGTTTGGTTGTAGTACAAGGAAGACATCATTACGTGGAAAGAAAACCATGGTTTATCATTACACTGATGATTATTTAGCACAACGTCATCAATGTAAATGACTCCCCAAAAAAGTTGCCAAAAATATGTTGGTGAATAGATTTGTCTCTTTAATGAATACCAACAAGCTTGACTCTACTATCATCTTCAGAGACAAATAATTCACAATAGTAGGGTAAGCATTAATTTTCACTTCCCTTTGAATTGAAAAAGGTACAACTCCCTTATAAGACTTTCAACAAATCTTATCTAACCTATAAACACATGGGTACCTTTAACCCAAAAGTACTTAAGGTTGACACCTTATTTTTGAATAAGGGGCTTAATATAATGAGAATTTAAAAGTAATTACAAGAATTGAAAAGAAAAGTCTTTTACTTCTCATAAACCAAATTAAATTTACAAATTATCTAAGAAATATTCAAAGATAGAATGACAACATACTCTGAATCAAATGAAATCATAAAAGGCATAAACTTTGAATTCCTTAAAAAGAACCAACTTCATGAATTTAGACATAACATATTAAAAAATCTTCTAAACCATAAATTATATTATCAAAGTTTAAAGACAAAAATACTTATGTTTCAAATCATATAAGTTCATTCTATTCCCATTCAAAACAAAAAGAAATTACTAATATCTATCTATATTGTTTTAATCTTAATATTTCTAACTCTTCCTTAAGTCTATGCATCATTATATGTAGTTTAAGATCGCGAAGAGGTCTCCCAGAAAACCTGACATCCTAATGATTAAAGAAATAGTTAAATAAGCTAAAAATCATTTGGAGGAGACATGTCCCTAGAGCCTAAAACTGTCATTATAAATTCACGAAGATTAACTAAATATATATATTAGTGTTGGTGTAAATAAGTATTTCACTTATTACACTTACTTAAGTTTACTTAGGTTAATGCATTATTTCATTATTTTGCATTATTTTATAATTTATTTAGGTGAGGCACTTAGGAGTTTGTGTACTCTCATAGATGTACGCAACTCTAATTATGCACATGGTGTCTACAACACAAGAGTTTGCATCATTCACTGAGTTGTCCTTATGACAACATAGTTATCCACACTCCTCATTTAGCACATGTTGTCTACACCACTGATTTGTGTGCTACACCATTGTAGGCTTATCCTCACATCATCACACTTAATCTCATGCTTAATGGAGGATAACCCATATATAGTGGACGTGTGCCTAGTTGTATGACTTATCATGATGTTGAATTCTATGCATTCTAGAAGCTCTCCTGAGGCCTTTATATACAGACACTTCTAGTGTACTCTCAAGCTAGCATATTGAATGAATATCATCATTCTGATCATAGTCTCCATTTTGGTCTATTGTTGTGCTTGTGTTTGAGTTCCTTGGTCTTGGGTGAATTCTAGCCTAAGCCAAATTCTTGCATGGTATCGGAGATGAGGGAGATTCTCTACACATATTCATTTGAGACCATTCATGTTTTAGCACCTCAACCCAAATCTAGAGGATCTACAAAAATTGGGATCGTTTAGAGCCAGATCTGACCTCACCATTGTGTCTAGAGCATTGATTTAGTGAAGATCAACTATAAATTTTCCTATGCTGGGTGAAAGTTGTAAGTGAGGCCAAAAAAAATTGCAAATTAGAACTCAAAGGCCCTGATTTACAGTTTGTGCATGATCATTTTCAGATCTAATTAATTATTTTTTTAGATCTAATTTAATTTCCTCCCTGCAATATTGGGTATTTTTCAAAATTATTTTTTTTGAATTCATTTCCCAGTTAGTCATTTAGTCAGAGAAAAAAAATTTGGCCAAACTGGGCAGTGACACCTCGGCTCGGCTCTGTAATTTTGGTGTAGTGGAATTTCAGAATATTTTATTGCAGGGTTTTATTTTATTTAGCGGGCATATAATACCATTTTTTGGCCTCTTCAAATCTGGCCGTAGACCACATTGGACCACCAGATTGGCATCAAATCCGATGGACTCCACTTAATCTGAGCTCAGAATATTATTCCACCCGTGGCCTTTTGTTTTAAGGTTAGCGGGGACTATTATTTAAATAGTCCACAGACCTTTGCTCCCATGCTGGTGGGATAAATTCCAAAATCTTGGTGGCAGTTAAAAAAAATCTAGCTCACACAATTTTATATCTGGCTACTAGCGTAAATATTTTGTCCCAGTCTTTGAATCTCAGGCGATCACTGCACAGAGCCTGGCAAGTGGAAAACATAAATCTGGCAAGCCATTTTTCATTTTTTGGCAGGTGTAGTTGAAAAGTCTAGCGACAAAAATATATTTTGGTGCCCGCATTGTACTTTTTTTGGTGCTATTTATTTGGCAGCCACAACCACCTTGCGGCCCACATGGCGTTTGTTGCATTCTCTGACACACAGTGAAATACCATTCACAAACTGACATGTCACATTTGACCAGTCACCTGCCAAAGTGTCATCCAGACATACAGTGACTCAGTGAATTTGCCCATGTCACATTCCAGTCAGTGCCACATCAGATCCCAGTCACCCTGCTATGCTATCATTTTTTTGTACAATTATGTATAGTTCATACAGTATGAAACTGCCACGTTAACTGCTGACATCATCATCCGTACATGCTGACATCATCACAGGGCAAAAGGTTGCTAACATCACCAGTTTAGTAGCTTAAAATTGATGATCGTCTGACCATCAGACAAGCCAAATTTGAATTGCTATGATGACCTTATGACTGTCAAATTTAACCCCATCATTTGCTGATGGAAACCCCTCTACAAATTGATTTTGAATTTTGCAGTCCAACTTCGGGAGGCCATAACTCGGACATCCAGACTCCAAATTAGGTGTAATTTTTTTTTTGAAATTGGGTAGAATTTCCTAAAAAAATTAGTAGTGTAGCTTTTTTCTAGTTTTGGTGCATGAATTTGTCAAAATTTGCATTTTTTGGCAACTATACCTACATAATCTTGCATTTTGCAACTTCAAACACTCCGTACGGGCACATCTAGAGTCATAAAAAGGTTCCATTTTTTTTGAAAGTGTATTATTTTTCATCTACTTTTTAGATCTAGTATCAAATTATAGGGTTGTGTGGAAAAAAGTCTCACTTTCAGCAATAGGGCCTTTCTTTGCTTTGTAATGCTTCAGAATTGTAGCACATTGTAAAGTTCCATATTTGCAATCTATTAAGAAGTTGTAACAAGAAAAATCAGAAGTCCGTGAAGGCCAAAATTGGCAAGTGGCCCATTGTAATTTCACTACTAATAAAGTTCCCAAAGCATCTATTTGTGGGGGGGGGGGGGGGGGGGTGTTCTTGGTGTTGTGTTCTCTCTTTTTTGCACTTTTCTTTCATTTTCTACATTATGGGCAACTTTAAATTTCCTAAATTAACTCCTCATAACTATGCTACATGGTCAATCAAAATGTGGTATCACTTAATGCATAATGGAGTTTCACAATATTTAGATGGTACTCTTTCTAAACCAGCAGGTGATAAAGTATTAGAAAGTGATATTTCAGCTTGGGTAGCAATGGATAGGAAAGCCCTAAGTGATATATGTTTAGGGGTTGATGATAAGATCATGTATCAGATTAAGAAGTGTTCTACATCCAAGGAAGCTTGGGATACCCTCGAAAACCTTTATGGTAAAGTGTTTGAAGAGGATGTGTTCAAAATTAAACATGAGCTTGTATCCTTAGATCCTAAGTCATATGATTCAATACAGGATTTCATCATCAAGGTGAATGAACTAAGGACAAAGCTTACTGATTGTGGAAATTCTATCAAAGATGACAAACTGATCTATCTCATTCATAACAAGCTGCCATCGGAGTATTCCACATTTGTATCTTCCTTTAACACCTCAAAGACAATAGGGTCTACCTACAAGAAAGTCACTTTTGATGAATATGCTAAACTGTTGGATGATGAAGAAAAGAAGTTGAAATCAATGGGGAATCTCAAATCACCTCAATCGAAAGCATTGGTGGCCAACAATGAGGGTTCTCAACATTCAGCTAGACAATCTTCAAGTAAAGGAAAGGGTAAGAAGAAATGGAAGAATAAATCAGAGGATGTAGAAAAGACAACACCACAATCCAATCAACAAGGCAAGTCCTGAATTTCCAACAAGAAAGGGGACAACAATAAGAAGAAGAAGAAGTGCGCTTATTGCAAGAAATTGGGTCATGAAGAGCATGAGTGTTATCTCAAAAATATTGATGAGTTGACCAACATCATGAACAAACATAATGTTCCATTGCTAATGCTTACAAGGAGAAAGGGTCTTCTTCAGATTCCAAGGGCAAAGGACAAACTCACGGCTAATTCAAACTCTTCAAAGGAATGGTTATTTGACTTAGGTGCTTCATATCACATGGTTCTTCAAAGGAGGATTTTTCTTCAATGAATCAATCAAAGGTACCACACATCTTCATGGGAGATGATAGCAAAATGGAAGTTGAAGGGAAAGGAAATGTGGAGATGGAAAATGGAGAGTTTCAAGATGTTCTCTATATTCAAAACCTAAGTTCAAATCTCCTATCAATCTACCAAATCACTCACCTTGGAGATGGACATAGAGTTGAGTTCCTTCCAGACTTAGTAAAGGTGCACAGTCTTAAAGATGATTCTTTGGTTGCAGTGGGGAAAGTGAATCATAACAAAAGGTTATACTCTTTCTCTCATTTTGTACCCAAGTCTCCTTCAAAGGCCTTGTTAACTCAATAAAATTCAAACATGCAATTATGGCATGAGCAGTATGGTCATCTTGATTACCACTATCTTCAACAACTTTGCACATACAGAATGGTCAAAGGTCTACCTCAAATCAACTTTTCTAAGGGTGAATATTCAACAGATTCAGTGGATATGCATCTAGAGGGGAAGTTACAAAGAGGAAAGTCTTCAAGAGCACCAGGTGTTCTATAGATGGTTCACATGGTATTAGCAGGTCCTTTTGCATTCAACTAGGGTTGCTACATACTTACTTTTGTTGATGACTTTTCAAGATACACTTGGGTCTATTTTCTTCATAATAATAATGAAGTGTTGAACAAATTTCTAGCCTTCAAACTCATGTAGAATGGAAATCCAGGAAAGCCATAAAAGTACTCTGAATGGACGATGGAAGCATGTATGTGAATAGAAGACTTATGGACTTTTGCAGACTCTAGGGAATTGATCTTCTGACTCCGCCAGCATTCAATCCACATAAGAAAGATTTTGTAGCTTGAGGATCCAAACTCTTAAGTCTATGGCAAGTTGCATGATCCATGCCAAGTCTCTAGATCCATCATTAGAAGTCGAAGCAATCTCTAGTGCCACTCACATTCTTAATTGTTCTCCTCATCCAGCCAAGACTCCTTTTGAGGCATGGTGCGGCAAAAAACCTATTGTGACACACTTCAGAGTCTTTGGTTGTCCTACATGGGCAAATATATCTTCCAAGGGTTGCAAGGCATAGTCACCTTAGCCTTGTACTTTCATTGGTTATGAAGACATTGTGAAGGCATACAAACTTCTAGATCTTGAGACACATCATATTTTTGTGGAGAAGGATGTATACTTTGAGGAAAATTCACCAAGCTTGTCATCTAATCCTCTCCACACATCATACAGTGTGGAAACTGATAGTGACACTAGTAAAAGTTCTTCAACAGATTTAGATACGTGGAGTTCTATCGATAGTTGTAGTGAGAGGTCACTACATCATTTCAATCCACATGCATACATCACCACAATGATAGGTCCAGAATAGCAGGGTACATCCAGTCTTCCAAATATAGGTTTAGTGACAAATTTGGGTGATAGTATTGATGATCTGCCTCTTCTTCTTGATGCAAAAGCACCTTATTCAGTTGTCATGAGGGCTCCATCCAACACTCTTGTTCATTCTCTACATGATCAATTGTCACGGGTTGAAGTGATTGTGGATACTTATGATGAACAGTTGCAACAGGGTTCTTCATTAGTTGTAGAGACAAACAGTTCTTTAAGACAGGTTCTTGAGTCAGTATTTCATGTATAGTGGAAGCATCTCATTTGTACCTTTGGCATTGTTTCTTCTTAAAGGGTGAAACACCATTTTGCAGTCTTGGATCAACTTCTTCATTAGAGCAGTCACTGTTCGAAATTATTCTTTGGGGGGTGGGCAGGGGGGGGGGGGGGGGAGCCTATCATATCTCTCTTCCTTTTCTCATCATTCTTTTATGTATATACTAGATGTATGTCATAATGGGGGGGTCTTGATTACTCCATCCATCCATGCATCCCTATTTATCTCTCTTTTTGGGGGAGGGTTTTTCCCATGAGGTTTTCCTTCTTTTTCCACTTAATGAGAGATTGCATATCATTATGTACATGGGTACCTAACATGGCCTAATAGTCGGGACCCGTCCTACATTTCATCCTAGATTTCATAAGCTTAAGGGCATTCCCCTAAGTTGCACTTAAGGAGGGGTGTTGGTGTAAATAAGTATTTCACTTATTACACTTACTTAAGTTTACTTATGTTAATGCATTATTTCATTATTTTGCATTATTTTATTATTTATTTAGGTGAGACACTTAGGAGTTTGTTTACTCTCATAGATGTACACAACTCTAATTATGCACATGGTGTCTACAACATAGGAGTTCACATCATTCACTGAGTTGTCCTAATGAAAACACAGTTATCCGCACTCCTCATTTAGCACGTGTTGTCTACACCATTGATTTGCGTGCTACACCATTGTAGGCTTATCCTCACATCATCGCACTTAATCCCATGCTTAATGGAGGATAACCCATATTTGGTGGACATGTGCTTGGTTCTATGACTTATCATGATGCTAACTTCTATGCATTCTAGAAGCTCTCTTGAGGTCTTTATATACAGGCACTCCTAGTGTACTCTCAAGCTGGCATATTGAATGACTATCATCATTCTAATCATACTCTCTATTTTGGTCTACAGTTGTGCTTGTGTTTGAGTTCCTTGGTCTTGGGTGAATTCTAGCCTAAGCCAAATTGTTACAATTAGTCCTAACCCCGTTAGCTTGGTTATCTTCCATCGTGGGACCTTGAGTGAGTTTCCAACTTCTATATACATCGAAGAACTCCTATATCACATTTGTGCTAGGAATCTTTAGGTTCAACAAACATAAACACTATGTATCTTTCTTCCATTTCATATTTACAATTTGACTTGTATAGTTGGGTATTTGATCTATGTAGAGGCATATCATGGCCTCAACCTATGAAATCTTTGTCAAATTGTCTACCATGTGGTTCATTTCTTCTTTAATGGCCTTCATGGTTTCTTTGAAGGTTTTTACTAGAGTTTCCATGTCTTGGTAACTTTCTTCATATTGTAGGATATCAATTGAGTTAACAACTTTCATATCTTTTGTCATTTTTTTGTGCATTTCCTTGATCTTTGTTTCAATAACTTGAACTCCTATGATAGCATCTTTGTATAAAAATCACCTTCAACCTATGTTTTTCTTTAGGATGTACAACACACATCCATCGACCATTTTGAGTGGGTTCTTAGCCAAAAACATTGACATACCATATTTCTTGACCTCTAAAATCTACATGACCATAGCAGACCATTTTTCTTCCTTTTTCTCCCAACTAGTAAGTTGAGTTTGATTCTCCCCTAACAATATTGTTTTTGCATCATTGAAAACAACACTAGATTCCTTGATAAACTTATGTCTATTTCGGGTTCATTGAATTTGGTTTTAGAAACTTCTTGCCATTGGGGGAGTTTAGATCAAACACATATGGTGCCTCCACAAAAGGGAAAAACTCCCAACCAATAAAGGAGTCAATAGATTTGGCCATGGTGGTGATTATCTATTTCAGTTCCTTTTTGTCCCTGTTGTCTTTTTGAGATTGTCTTAGCATATGCTAGGTTTATTTTTTTAGCAAATGATCCTTAGCTTCTCTATCCAAAAATCCCAAATCAATCTTAATCATCTTGAAATTATTAACATTAAAATTTGAAGTTCCTTCCTTTGTCTTATAAGCTACAACCTCTACAACCACTTTTCTACTCTTTGAATTTGTCAAAAATCTCGCAGATTTGTTGACCCTTTTGGGTTTGGGATTTTTCATCATATATTTACTTATGATATCTTTCATTAGGATGGACATGGGCACCAAACTATGCTTATTTCTCACTGAATTGGTTAACCATTGTGGTACTAAATATGATGCCTCTTTCCTTTATGTGGGTTTCATGGGAGTTACTAGAGATTCCACCATAAAGGTGACATTATCTAACATGCCCTGACTTTGTTTTTCACGGTTCAGCAATGGGGAATCCTGCTCCTTCTCTTGGTCTAGGTTCAAAATAGATATTTCCTGAGTTGCCATCTTAGCTCACTTTTGAGATCTAGTCCTAGATCTCATTCCTTGTACCATAGAGTGAACTCCTTCCAATTTTGACTCCTTCTAGTTTTGGCTCCTACTCACTTGAATTGGCTTTTCTATCTACAATATGTCCCTTACTTGCATCAACAATTGAAAGAGTCATGTTAGAAGAACTAGTAGGAGAATGTAGGGTTTTTATTTTTTTCGTTTCCCTAATTGAATTGTTAGTAAAAAAAAATTCTCTTTTTCCTTAGCCAAGATTCAATATATTTAATAACAACCTTTGTTCTATGATTGATGTTTTCCTCTTCTTCTATGGTCCAGTCAATTATTAGTAATGTCATTTCACCCTAGTCCAAATATCCAAGTTCTACAATATCAGAATTGTCATCCTACACACCTTCAATATTCTTTCTTAATTACATAGAGGAAACCTAAGACAAGAGCAACTTAGAATGAAACTTTTTTCAACTTCTTTTCATTCTAGAAATCTTCCTACAAGTCCTCCAAGCAAGGAAATGATATCATTTGGCCTTCTAACTCTAGGACACTCCTCACAAACTCCTTGTTTTCAAAACCTTTTTGCTCACCATCAAATTTCATGTTCAAAATACATAAATCACATCCAAACTAATTGTGTCTTTTATATACTTATAGGAGAGTTGACCCAATTGAATGAGGAAAACCATTCCCCACTTCTCTTTAGGGAGAAACTTTATAATTACCAAAGAAAGTTGAAGACATGCCTCAATGAGTATAAATAAATCTAATGCATACCTTGGTGACTTCACAAGTTCATCTTTGAAACCCCCAATTCTAATATAGGTGAACCTTGGGAACTAAATATAGAAGCTACCATATGTTTGAACCAAGCTCTACACTTCTGGCGACATTCTTCTTCCTAGAACATAGGCTCATTCAAGGCATAGTTTTCCCAAAAAAACATCATGTACTCTTCTATAATTTTCTAGAACCCGATTTCTTTGCAGCATGGAGTAGTACTTGTAAATAGTTATGTTGTTGTCCCAAGGTTCATTAGGGATGTTGATGAGGTTTTGAGTGTAGGCTAAGCATTATATTAAGTAGGAGGACATAAAAAAGTCATTTTTTATTGTATATGACAGTTTTAGTTGTTCCCTTAATGAACTCACAATCAATTCCCCCCAGTCCATATATTATTTTTCTTGTAATATTATTTCTATGTAGAAGTACATTCATTCCTCAAATAGGTACACCTCAATGGAACCTTTTACTCTATGGAGTGAGACACCCTAGTCATGGACATATTGTTTCATTTGATCTTTTTTAAGGTTTCTAAGAAAGAAAGAACCCCCCTTATAGAAATTTTATGTCCAATGCCTTGTGATGACACTACAAGTTTTATCAGGCAACTCATTGAATTTAGGCCAAAGACTATGTGGGATTGAATTATGAGTAGGATTCTTCTAGTATTTTAAATACTGACATTATTGTCGCCTGATTGCCAAAAAATAACACATCACTATTGCATTTCCTTATACACTTAGCCCTAGTTTCATAACATTTTATACATTCTTGGACCAATTCTAGAATCACAACCACGGATGAGAAGGTTGTGATATCTAACAAACCTTTCGAGAGTATTTCAAAGGCAAGGGGGTAAGTCAAGTTACTAGCCAACCTTTCACTAATAGCTTCTACATTCACTCCTTCTAGGTTTGTATCACTAATTATTGGGCCTCTACAGCTCATAATGGTGGTGTACTTGCCAAAAATATGTAAAGAGGACCTCATGGCTTCTTCTAATGCGAACAATAACAACTTTCCAAACTCTAAGAAAAAGGAAATGTCAAAAATATATAGTAGAGAAAGTTATAGATAATTACCAATTTACCATGATTATATAACATCTTTCAAACTTTCAGGGGAAATGAAGGCACATATTTACATGCAATGAGCAATTCTTGATTTGGCTCTTTGCAGCAAGTGTTATTAATGATAGTTACTTCTAATGTTTAGCCTTACCACATAATTATTATTTTACCCATGCGAGTAACCTTTTTACTTACCTCACCTTGTTAATTGTGCCTTCCCTCAAGTCACAACTTGTAATGATTGGCATACTATGATTAATTTCTTTTAGCCTTCATTAATCATATGGTCACATCACATCTTCATACTTTAAAATCCTTAACAAACCTTCTTGAACTCTTTTGAACTTTGTAGAAAACAATTTGGAATAGTTCAAAATCAACAACTATATTATGACTATGGGTCCTACATTTGCCCACATGCTACCTATCTTATCTTACCATTGAACCTATTTGAACTATTTTGATCTTGGTACAAAGTGGTTCAAATGGTTCCAAGTGGTACAAGAGTTCAAGAATTTTCACTTAAAGATACTTGCTAACAAATGTGCAACACGTACAAACTCAATACATACAAAGGTGATTTGTTGTGGTTTCACAATGCATGCCCCATTTCACTGGGAAATGGGGACCCCCTACTTCTTTTTTCGGCTTTCTAGAACCCTAGTCCAGGGTCTAAGTCTTTTCAAGGTTTTATCTAGGGTCCTAGTTCATGTCCAGCTCCCAACTCAGAAACCCAATTGTCGAAAATTAAAGTTTCAAAGAGATTAGTCATTTTGAAAAGCAAAATGGCACACTAGCGCACCTCCCAAGGTGTGCTAGTGCACCAAAATTCTTAAAACAAGGCATTTCCACTATTGGTGATGCACAAATGTGCAACACCAAAGGTGCAAGGGGTCTATATAACCCCCACCCCCTTCTCCTTCACATTTCTTTCACTACCTTCATTTCCATTTTCCAAAGCTACCAAGTCATAGCTCTATAGCCTAGAGGTGCGCATCACCACTCCTCACACCTACACCAAACACAAACAAACATTATGGATAACTAAAGGAAGTGTGCAGTAGCACACCTAATAAAGTGCACTACTACGCACCTCCTCTTTTTTTGCAAAAAAAAAAAAAAAAAAAATATTAAAAACTTAAAATAAACATAAAAAGCACATTTAGGTGTGCAACAATGTACCTAAAATCCTTAGATATGTTCACACTTAAGTTTTAAAAGAGGGTGTGCATTAGTGTATCCTACGAGGTGTGTTTTTGTGCACCCAATTTTCAAAAACTCTGCAAATGAATTGTGCACCAAGCGCACCTATCAGGTGCGCCAGGTGCACCTTTTTTTTGGCATTCTAGGTTAAAGTTAGGGTTTTGGAGGTTTTTTGAACAATTAGGTTTTAGGGTTTTTGTTCGTGTTAATCTAGGATGTCATTAATCAATTTTACTTCAACTCTAAAATTAATGGACATCATTTTTATGCAGATTCGATGGCATCTTCATCATCCTCCCTTGTTGAGAAATGGTTCCAAACCCGGTGGTATTCAAGTTCCAGGGTGTGCTGACAAAATCAAGATTTAAGGATGAGTACTCAAAATTTTGGGACACTAAGTTAGGACACATAGATCTAGGTGCATTCTTGACATTGTGTAATAAACTGATTGAGAGGTCCCCCATGGTTTCTGCATTGATCCAATCAAGGCTTGTTAACATAGTGTCACATCCAATTTCAATGCAGTCCTTAGAGTTAATCATGACACTCATAGAGAAATATGTTTCAAAAGAAAGGGTCGTGAAAAGCATAACTAGGGATCTCATCTTGGATCTCTGACCTAACAACATAGAGAAGGTATTCCATCTACCAAGGGTGGATCAATTTATCAAATTAACCTACCACCAAAAAGAGAGATGGTATAGGGAACATGTGGAGGAAGCCTTTGAAATTATACAGTCATCATACCTCATTGAGAAGACTCCTCTAGGGCAGAAGGCGGGAAAGGTAGATATGACACGAGGCTATATGAAGGACGATATTGGATATTCAATCATTCTTTTGAGTAGATTCATGGGTTTTCCCACTTCGGGAAATTTGAACATATGGATGGTCAATTTCATTAAGACTATCAAGATGGTAAAGATGCCAGTTGGCTGGGCCTTCATTCTCAACAAGAACTTGGGAGAGCAGCTAATAATAGTGAAGAATAATAGGAAATTTTATATGACTTCATATTTGGTATATTTTCTAGCCACGAGAGCAATGAATTACCCTAGGCTCTATAAGAAAGGTAGCATGTAGGATGCAAACACATGGCCTTACATTGTATATCCTCAGTTGGTAAAGAAGAAGTTTTTAGAGAAAATAAAAGAATATAGGATTGTAAATGATGCTTTCATATTCACAATAATCCAATTTATAAGAGATTATGCGAAGAGGATATTCGAAGAGGCAGCTATACAGATATACGAAGTCAGAGCTTACTATATTCAATTTTGAAAATTTACATATTTGAGGGTAGTGGGTACAACTCTCAACTCTAAGAAGCCCCTGAGGTATCCCAGTGATAGACTTATTCTCTTGGAGATCTCTCGACAACTCTTGTATGCATATAATAGAGTTAGAAAGCAACATAAAATATATTGGACATGGCCTATGACTATAGGACCTTTCAGGGTGGATCAGAGGTGAGATATTCCATCTTTTGAGTGTGAATGGGATCAGTATCCCTTGAATGAGTATAATTCCCCTTGGTCCTATTTTGATAACATCGGGAGAGTACAATACTTAGTGGGTAAAACATTTAACCATGAAGATGCCATTGAAGATAACTAGATGATTTCAACAAATGACTGCAATGTCCACATAAGGGATTATCGTAAGATGACTTTGTATCTGGCAAAGAAGGCTTTGAAGATAAAGATTCCATTGAAGATTGTGCAACAAGTTACAGAGGATCTTCTTGACCCCTTGTTCAATAGGGATAAGAGTGGTGATAGACCTATAATGAATGCTAAGATTGATAAAGAAGAGAACTCGGACATTAATCATAAGGCAAGGCACATCATTAAATTGACAAACAATTGGATCAAGAGACCTTTCAAACTTGATCCAATTCCTAAGACAGTGATCTTTCATGCGCAAGCCCATCCAACTAAAGGTAGAGGAACAAAGGTCACAGTACCTACATTTACAACCCAATCACTAGTAAGACCACAAATAGTGCACCAACTTGACAAACCAGTTGGGTATTATATGGCACAAAAAGGGAAAGGTAAGGACAAAAGTAAGAGGAATTCTCCTCAACAAGTTGAGCTAGAAGAGTAAGAAATTCAGGGTCAAAAAATGTTGAAACTACAGAGACCCGGGACAATCCTCAAGTACCACTAGCTGAGTAAGGACAAGGAGGAGATGAAGTGGAACCTCAGCAGCAAGTACAAGCCTCCCCCTCTGTGCCTCAAAGGAGAAGAAAGATTAAGACTCTAGTAAAGACGAGGCAAAAGGTGATCAAGAAAGTAATCCCTTTCCCACCACTCCCCGAATCTATGAAGAAGCAGAAGAAGAGGATGAAGAGGATAGTATACCTTTGAATCAGAGGACTCATCTTGTAAGAGCTATAGAGTTGGAAAGGAGAAGAAGCTCCACAATCACACCTCCATCTATTCCTAGCAACCCATCCAGACTACTACATCAGAAGATGAAATGCATCAGTGGATAGATGAGTAGGATGTGGATGGCACTGATGTCTTTCAAATATCAAATTTTGATTTCATGCTCATGGGTACTAAATTGGTCAGGGATAAGATAAGGTACACTCCGACCAATCAACCTCAATAGGAGGATTGGAGTTAGTTGCCACCTAAACCACGAGGACCTGAGGTGGTTCCATCATCCTTAGTACAAGTCACATTCTGTGTAGACAAGCGATCAGCTACCCCCTTTGCCTCCTAACAATGAAGAAGAACAAGTTTGAGAAGAATAAGAAGAAGAACCACAACAAGTATCAACCAAGGAAGTGTCAGAAGAAAGGCAGATAAGTGAATAGCCTCAGCAAACTTCCCAAGACACTGAGGTGAGGACTATGGACTCTACAGATACAAATATTCCTGGTGCAGACGTTTCATAGAAGGAGAAGACTCTAGAAAGGAGTGATAAGAGGAAGAGTATAGTTCAGAAAACTCCTTCATCCTCATAAGGTAAATCCCTAGTACAACATATCCCAAGGTTGCTGAGGAAAGAAGTAATAAGGAATAAAAGGCAGAAATTCATCATTGAGGAGGAGGATAGAATGGAATTAATTGAGGTTCTGAGGAAACCTAAATCACCTCCAAAAGATGCATAGAAATTAGCCTTTATCCTGAGTGATCGGAGCCAGGACTTATTTTCACATGTGGTTATCCCTCCTCTACATTCAAATGTTGAATAATTGATGCCACGAGATTATCAGATTAGGTAGGTCATGCTTGGGAAGCCTACCTTGGATACCACTAAGTTAATGGTTACAACAGGTATGAAGGAGGTATTTAGGAGCTTGGAGTAGGATGTGGGGGAACTAATAACACTTCAGCAACAAAATCAAATCCTAAAGGTATATTTAAGTGAAGTTGTTGGCCCCTTGGATCCCACAAACCTAGAGGAAACTTTGAATGTAGCAACTGATAGAAGAGATAAGGGGGCAGTACAGTTGGACCCATTTTTGAGAGCTTGTCAGCAATGGTGAGAAAGTTTTGAGAAAAAGGGTGTACAGATCATTCAGGGAAATCTGAAGTTGTTACATGTTATGCAGGAGAATGTGGATAGGCCAGTAGCCATTTTGAATCAAGATTTTGGTCTAATGGATGAGATACATACCTGGGGCAAGGATTTGCAAGCATTATAGGCAATTAAAGGCCAAAGATATCATATCTTGATAAGTGTATATATAGTTGAGGAGTTAGATAAGATTGATGATTGGATCAAAAAGATCGCAGATGGTAATAAAGTAATGGAGACATTACACGCAGAGATTCACATGCTCAAGGACAAGGCCCAAGAGAAAATTTTGGAAGGAGGGACTCATTATAGTGATGCTTGTTGATATATTTTTGAGGATGATACATGGGAGAAGTTAATATCAACAGAGGTGGTAGTGGAGAAATTCTAGAGAACTTTTGAGGAGGCTACTAATGATGATAATATCAAGCAGTCTTTCAAGACGAAAGAGGCTTTGTTAGAGTTAAATATAGAACTCAGAGATTTTACGAAGACCCGTATCAGAGTCGAAAACTACAAGCAGAAAGTGATGGAAAAATATGCAGCCTTAGATTTTCCAAATGCGGCTCAAGTCACTGAGATAATTGAGAAATTCAAGGGCAGATACCCAGACATAGATCTGGTATAAAGGGGGACAAAACCTAGAAGCTAGAATTTCAATTTTGACACTTACTGAAATATTGCATTTTTTGGAGCCTACTTCTGAAGTGAGCAAGAGCACCAAGTGCACCAAGTGCGCAGGTGCGTTGGTGCCTAAGTGGGCTTTTTTCAATATTGTCATGGAAGATTTTGAGGAATTTAGAGTTGTGCTGATAATTAACTGCCAGTACTAAATTTAGAGCTTTTCATGCATTAGATACGCATTCTGACGACAGTTTAACTCCTATGGATGTCTAGTGAAGATGGAGCTTCTATTTTGCCACTTTCAGTCGCTTCTACATCAACTAAAGACTTTTTCTTTCTTATTCTCTCATGAATTTTTTTTTAATGACATGTAAAGGCTCATGCATCTAATTAATGATATAAAATGGATGAAGTCCTACTTAGCACCAGTTAGATAGTTAGTTTGTACATAAATAGATTTGTTTTACTAGTTTAGAAGCATATGATTGCATAAAGATATGTCTCGCTCTCTACACAAATTGAGGAGAAGATTTCTTATAAATATGGGAATGTAATATGTAATCAGGGACACCATTATTTTGCAATAATATATGCTTTTGGTGCTCGCATTTGGAGTGTAGTGATTCCTGCCTAAGTGTGTTACATTTTGTGAATGTACGTTCATGAAATGTAGTTGAGCCAAAAGTTTATATGTTATTTCTGGTTGTGTGATCTTTTAATTCTTGTATTTGCTATGGGTTTACAAATTCCACTGACATACTTAGTTCAAGAAAAGATCATCATATTGTTCCTGCATAATTTTTTGACTCGCATGAGCACACTTTCCATGGCCTTGCGATTTGATGAAAAGTGAAACATCTTAAGGTTATTGAATTCCCTTTGACGATTGCATCAGTGGAATTAAGGAAGCACTACTCCTATTTTCATTGGTTACCCACTGATATTTCTGAAAGCTTAACTCGCAAACGTGTTGTTTCCATAGCTTATGTCTGTTAGGAGTTACTTTCATGTTATTTGCTTAAAATTTCTTGTCACCTTGTCTTTGTTATTTGCTTTACTAACCCCTTTGTTAAATTAGGAATTCATATAGTTGCATTGTTAGATTGCATTCATCTTAAAAACAGAAAATACAAAAATACAAAAAAAATTCTTTTTGTGTGGTTATTCATTTTTGAGATAGCAAGCAGATTATATCTCTTATCCAAATCGTTTCAGAACCAACAAAGGCCTCCTCGTGAACATTCACATTTATCTTCAACTAAGCAGATTTCAGTAGGTCGCAAGATCACTCGAAACCTTGGAGTTGATCCTCAAATTAGCTTTTTTCAAGAGAGGAGTTCGAAAGGAATCATGTCGTTAAGCATCGTGCAAAACGACAACTCAACATGATTCACTTAAGGCATGGAGAAGACATAAAGAATGAAACACAATTGACTCAAAGACATAGGAGGGACCATTGGGTTTGAAAAAGGATTACACAGACAAAGGTTCATGATAAAGTTAAGAACAAAACAATGTGACAAAAAAAATATATAAGAACTAACAAAATTATAATTAATATAAAAGATCAATGTAAATGATAAAGTGATTCCTAAATATTGGTGAGTAATCTTAAGTTTGTTATAACAAAATTTAAAAACACAAATATTAACCTACTTTCATACTATATTTTAAACCAAATTTAAACTCTATTGTTTAATAAATTGTGATTAATAAATATTAAAAAATTAATGTTAAATAAATGTAAATAAGCTATAACACATCTTTAAAATCGATAAAATTAAATAAATTACCAAAAGTTCCATTTTCAAGACATCTACTTCTTATCATATTTATGATTCGAATAGAGTTAACATCCAATTCCACTTAAAATCTTATACAAATGTTGTTTTAAAGATAATGAGAAAATAATATTGTTATTATATATAATTATGTTTTTATTATTTATAATTCCCTTCTAACATTAAACTATTGAAAAAACTAAACTATATATTGTTCGCAGGTACATTTGTCGGTCCAGGGAAATGACAAAGGATGTCACCTCAACATCACTCTTTAAAATATTTGGAGCATCCCAAAGTTGGTTCAATTTAAAATCTTCCTCGAAAATGTTTTGGGCATATTCTTTTTCTCCTCAACATGTCGACATCTAAGTGCTAAATTATCTCTACCTTCCAAAGTTTCATAATTGGTAATTTAATTTTCCACACTTGGGGCCACTATCTAAACACTTAATAATATAAAAGTCCAAAATATTCCTTTCTTCAACAATTTTCTTGCTTTTACTCCTTCCATGGAGGGCCTCCACATCTTTTTGAATGAGAGAGTAGATATTTCACTTTAAAAACAAGGGATGGCACCAAGTAATAATTATTAATAGTATTTCTTTTAGGGGAGTGGGTACAAGCCTTCCCCACCATGGTCTTGTCTCCCACTTAATCCATTTCTTTATACATCAATGTCACCTAACATGATTAGGTTTGTCCATTGTAAGAATGTTGGTATGAATTGTGGGTGGAGACAAAGATTGGCATGTTTCAATGGATAGGAGTAACATGTATTTATGTGGGTACTCATGTGCCTTGCCAAGGATGCCTTCATAATTGATTTTTTATTTTTAAATAAGGTGTGTATACAGAATAATGGAAAGAATGATTTGTTTTATTTATAATAATAATAATAAAGTAAAGAGTACCTTGTGTCCTAGAATTGAATGGGGTACATATGGACGATGTAGAGATCATAGAGATATTGTAACATTAAATTTTATTATATTTATGTTTTGGGATGTTTTGATTTAATAACATATGGTTAATTTTAATGATTACTTTAGTTTGGAATTCAATTTTGATTAATTATTTTAAGTTATTTTTGTATATAACAATTTTTATACATTCATTGTTAGTACATTTTTGTTTTTTTTTTTTTTTTTTAAATATCATTTTTGTTTAATTTGGTATCATTGTTTTTGTTAGAGTTTTAAATGTCTTTACAACATTCTTAGGGTCAAATGAAAGACCAAGATAACTTCTACAAGATAATGACAAGACATGTGCATTAAGATGCAAGGATGATATTATTGATAATGGACATTATTAAAATATATTAATATTAATATGTCACTATTTAGGACCCTTTTTTTTGTTTAATTAGTTTCGATCGAAACTACCTTCAAAAGTAGTTTCCATTGAAACTACCTTTAAATGTAGTTTCGATCGAAACTTTTATAGTTTCTAAACTATATGATAACTTTCTATCAAAA
This sequence comes from Cupressus sempervirens, assembly GCA_028749045.1. Taxonomy (NCBI): domain Eukaryota; kingdom Viridiplantae; phylum Streptophyta; class Pinopsida; order Cupressales; family Cupressaceae; genus Cupressus; species Cupressus sempervirens. Next base: position 531,111,692 of record CM053793.1, read on the forward strand.
AAATTTAGGCCAAAAATTCGTCTTTCGAGATTTTGGAGGAATTTCTTCCTCTAAAAAAGTGTAACCCATGTTTTGTCATCAAAATGAATCATGAAGTGTGATAATCCATGTAAAGGAGAAGAATCAAGAATACCAGTCTCCAAAGAAGGTGAAGAAGTATCTCCAACTCCATCTGTGATTTAACTATCATCGAAGAGTAGAGAAACACCCTAATGTATGTATCATGAATTTGAAATGTGAGAATCCACAAACATTGCACCAATAGTTGGCAAATAGTAATCCCAATTGGGAAAATAAATAGATATCTCTTGCAGTGATTCACTAGAATCACCAACAAGAGATAAATGTGTGATCTCAACTAAAGAATTAGGATCTTTGCAAAATATACGATCTCCTCCAAAGGATCGTGACCATTTGATATTTTCTAAAGAATGAAGAGGCACATTAGAATGAAGTGCATCAAGAGATAGTGAAGGATCACGATCTTCATATAACTCACAATTTTTTAATTTCAACAAGAAAGACGATTCTCAAAGTGACAAGTTCACTCACAAAAGTCATCATCGATATTTTCAAACATATCATCAAGATTGACATTTTTTAATAGATGAGAGTAACATGTATTTATGTTGGTACTCATGTGCCTTTCCATGGATGCTTTCATGATTCATTTTTATTTTATTAAAAGGTGTATATAGAGAATAATAGAAAGAATGATTTGGATTGTTTATAATAGAAATGTGAGGGAGTACCTTGTGTCCTAGAAATTAATGCAATAGCTATGGAGGATGGTAGAGATCATACAAATGGTATTACAACATTGAATTTTAGTATAATTATGTTGTGGGATTTTTTAATCTAATAACATACTGGTTAATTTTAATGATTAGTTTAGTTTGGAATTCCATTTGGACTAATTATTTTAATTTTTTCATGTATGTGCCAATTTTTATATATTCATTGTTAGTACATTTTGGTTTATACATATTTTTTTATATCAGTTTAGTTTGATTTGGCATATTCATTTTTTTATGAGTTTTATGTGTCTCTACAACATTCCTAGGGTCAAATGAAAGGCCAATGTAACTTCCACAAGATAATGGAAAGACATACACATTAAGATGCAAGGATGATATTATTGAGAATGCACATGGTTAAAATATGCATAGTAGGAGTATTAATATAGGCAAGATAATAAGAGATTGATAAGGAGTAGATAAGTAATCACCCACACAAGGTGGAATCGCATGTCCATCAAGGTTGGGTCATCCTCCATTAATATACAATAGAGTATGTATAACATGTAGAGGATTATAATGTGATATGAACGTTAAAGGTGAATCCCACACATAAAATAGAATGTGATAACAAAAATCATCACTTAAAAAGAAGTTTCTCTTACACAATTGTTAATATAGTAGCAAACTCCTAGGCATCTCATATGTCAACTACTATGCAATGTATTATTCTAAGTATGATTAAGTAAAGTGAGATTAGTGAATAATTAATTACACCAAAACCCCCTTAAGAGAAACTTAGGGTAATGTACTTAAAATCTAAATGGAAGATGGGCCCCATATAGTATTTTATGTTATTATCCATGTACAATACAAATGTAATGCAATAAATACAATCTCTTATAAAGAGGAGAAAGGAAGAAAATCTAATGCGGCAAAACTCCCCTCCAAAAATAGAGATTTAAAACACACAAGATGCATGGATGGATGGAGGACTCCAGGCCCCCAAGGACTTCATACATCATGTATATACAAACAAGTATCCCTATTGGAAGGAAATAAGACAACATCATATCATCCCCATGATGAGAAAACTCCTATAAACTTGGTCAATGTTTAAAGACAAAACATAGTCCAATGCTTACAAACAACGTTTCTCCCCTTGGGAAAAAGATATAGTATAAATGTTACCATCTAGATAAGAACTAAGAAGTGAATTAGAGATGTATTATGATGGCCTTTCCACAATGCACTCTGTATCCAAATGAAAGGAAGAAGAAGGTATCCAAATATACATATCTAAAGACTACATAGGTATCTCCAAGATCAAGAAACCCATCCCGCAACCAAAATGAACCATGAAATGTGATGATCCAATTAAAGGAGAAGAATCAAGAATGCTAATCTATAAAGTAGGTGAAGAATTTATCTCCAACTCCAATTGTGATTAAAATATCATCAAATAGTAGAAATGTGGGACTCCACAAACAATGCACCAATAGTTGGGGGATAGGAATCCCAATAGGAAATATAAATAGATATCTCTTGCAATAATTTACTATAATCACCAACAAGAGATGAATGTGTGATCTCAATTAAAGAATTAAGAACCTTTTAATAATATGCAATTTCATCCAAACGATCATATGACCATTTTTTATCATCTCTAAAGAATTAATAGGAGTATTAGAAAGAATAGAATCAATCTATATTGTGAAGGATCCTTATCTTCATATACCCCATGAGTATAATTCCAACATTTTTTTCCCACCTGGCTCCCTGTGCCTGGCTTTGGCTTCGGCCCCTATGCCTGGCTTAGCTTCGACTTCAGCCCCTCCTAGCTCCTTGCGCCTGGCTTCAGCTTCGGCTTTGGTCTCTATCTTCAATCTAGCTTTTGCGCCAAGCTTTGAATTTGGCTTCAGCTTCTACGCCTAGCTTTGGCTTCAGCCCTTGCACCTGGCTTGGCTTCGGCTCCTAGGTCCCACTCAGAATCCTGCATCTGGCTTTGGTTCTAGCTTTTTTCCTATTTTTGGCTTTATGGCAGTCCCTTTAGCTTCTAAGTTTTGTTCACCTGGTTTTGTGGGTGGTTTGGCCATTTCCTATGCTGATGTGGCTACCTTTGAGGCTGGTATTGGTGGTATTGGTGGTCTTTTTGAAAAAATAGGGTTTCCTAAGATCGTGTGTTCGAGGGTGCCGATTGTGGTAAGTAACCCATTAAAGATTGATTTAAAATCTAATATTGTTGATGAGATCTCAATCTGTATGGCTTATTTCTCATCCAATGTTACTATCTTTCATTTTAAGGGTTTTTGGCCTTCTTTGCCGGACTTGCATGCATGGATTTCCCATTTTTGGGAACCCATCATTTCGGAGATAGCCCATATTTGCCCTATGCCTAAGGGTTTTTTCATTGTTAAATTTGAATTTGCTACAATAGAGATGTCATCCTTCGCCATGTTTTCTATTGGGAAGCAAAGTTTCCCTTGATGGCTAAACCTTGGCATAACAATTTCAACCCATTGACAAAATCTTTTAATAAGTTCCCTGTGTGGGTTAGGCTATTGAATCTCCCCCTTCACTTTTGGGTAGATCCTATTCTGGTGGAGGTGGGGAAAGCCCTTGGTGGCTTCTGCATGATAGATAAGATTCTTTCAATGTGTTTCGAACGATGTATGTTCACATTTTGGTATAGATTGACATTTCTAAGGGACTCCCAAAAATGATTTTGGTGGCTTCTACTTTATGATCATGGAATATCCTTCTTGACTATGAGGGCATCCCCTTCTGCTATAGGAAGTGCCACATGGTTGGTCACCTAGCTACAGGTTGCTTCGCTGGTAAATCTAGATTGAAAATGCCCCCTTCTTGGTGGAAGGGGATCTCGAAAGATCACTACATGGTCCACAAGGTCCTCTCTATGGGAATGATGACTCTCTTCATGATAATTTGGTGGTGGATTCAGCTATTGTTCTTGGCATTTTGACAAAGGATCCTCCTTTGGCTCCTTTGGTTGCAATAGATCGGTCTTTGGATTCTGTTGTCCCATCTTGTGGTGATTTGATGGAGGATCCTCCTTTGGCTCCTTCTGTGGATGCAGTTGGTCTGTCTTTGGATTCTTCTATCCTAATTTTTGGTGATTCGAGGGTGGCCCCCTCTCTAGCTCCTTCTTAGGTCTATGTTCCTTCTCATGTTTCTGCTATAACTTCCTCTACTGCAATTTTTTCCCTGGCTTCAGGAGTTTCAGGGTCTGGTTGTGGCTTTGTTGATTCATAGAGCCAAAAAGCTGCTAATTTGGTGGGGGTCAGAAGGACCATAGTAGAAGGCAATAAGGTCATTCCATCCACTTCTATTTTATTAAGGATGGACCCTCCTGTGGCTCCTTCTTAGGTTGCAAATGTTCTAGTTGTGGTCTCTTCCCTGGTCTCAAGGATTTTTGGGATTGGTTCTGATGTTGCTGATTTACGGTGGTAGAAGGTTTTTGGTTTGGTGGAGGATGGATGAACCATAGCAAAAGGAAAAAAGATCAAGACCTCCACTTCCTCTTTTGATATGGCATTATGTTCTCAAAAGAAGGGATCAAAAGGCAAAGCCTGACTGATTTTTTTGGCCTATTGTTCTTTGTTTTGTCCCTTGGCTTTTTTTTGGCCCGTTGTTCTTTGTTGTGTGTCATGGTTGGGGACATTTTTCCCTTTTCTTCATTGGGTTTCAGAAGCCCAGTCAAAACCTATGTCTGTGGCTGTTGTGATGCCACAATGGTCACCTTTTGTTTGGTGATCTACTGTACTAGCCTTTTGTTTGGATGTTGTCCTTTGGTTGGACTTTAATTGCTTATTTTCAGCCTTTTGTAATGTTCTAACTTGGGCTTTGGGATCCCTGTAAAACCTATTTATCTTATCAAAAATATTTTCAAACATAAAAATTAAAAATTATAGATTAAAACTTTGTCCAAATAATGTGATCCCATTCACAAGGAACTCCATTATACAAATAGTAAAATAGATTATAAGTATTTCCTAGTAGACAATACTCAATAGGATAAGTAAGAATGAGATTCCTACATTTATTATAGTTATATTTCTCCAAATTGATGAAGTAAAACATGATTACATAAATTATATATGAGTAATAAGATTACCAAATGATTATTGTGTAAATAAAGGTTCATTTTCAAGAGCAAAATAATATCAAATAGAAAAATTACAAAATTATAAATACACTAGTGTGAAGTTAATTAAAAGATATTGTTGTCAAACTTTTGTTTGTTCAAAAACAACAAACCACCTTTGTTTGTCTAAGTTATGAGAAATATATCCTCTCCTAGGCCATTTATTAATTTTTTAAATGATATTAAAAACTATAGCTTAAAATATTATCTAAACAATGTAATCCCCTCCACAAGGAACTTCATTATACAAATAGGGGAATAGATAATAAGTGTTTCCCAGTAGATGATACTCATTAAGATAAATGAGGATGAGATTAATACATTTCTTATAGTTCCATTTCTCAAAATTGATGAATTAAACCATGATTGCATCAATAATATATGTTAACTAAGTATTATGATTAACCACAGATAGAAATAACATTTACATGCAAATATAACCAATATCAAAAAATAATAGATCACATAGAAGAGAACACAAGACACCAATATTTAACATGGTTCATCCAATCCCTAGGCTACGTCCACTAGCAACAAGTCCAATATTGTTACTATCTAGTGATTACAATCCATAATCCCTTACAATTCAATCCCGCTGCAAGAAGCTACAATATCACCATATATTATGAAATCATATATTATGAAATCCCTAACCCTAAGCCTTTTAATTCAAGCTTTTTACCACTTACAAAATTAGGGCTAGAATAAGTCACCCAATACAAAAATAGAAGATGATTCCTTTTACAATATAAGGTCATTTTTCACTTTGAGAGCGCTACCCCCAAAAACCCTCGTGGGGGTGTTGCCCCTCGACCCCACCCTGTACTCTGACAAGGAACGCACCTCGGGTGCTACCTTAGGATCTTGCAAGGGTGCTTCCCCCTATCCCTTATAGAAATTATCTAGGGAGAAAATGCACTGAATAAACCTCTGAGTCTAATTAAGCTCCACATCACAACAATATCCCACTTGGAGATTGATCAGACTCCACACCAATAACCTCCCACTTGGATATTGATCATAGCATTGCTAAACCTATAACCCCCACTAGAATATCAAACCACCCTGGACTTTTTTGTTCTTTCATTATGTTCAGTCTAGAAGACCAACCAAAGCTAAAGAGGAGTTTAGCTTCTCCCTTATTACAAGCTTTGTAAACATATCTACTAGATTATCATCTGTATGTATCTTCTCCAACTTTAATTGTCCATCATCCAAAATTGATCAAATGAAATGGTACCACAACTATATGTGTTCTATCTTTGAATGCAGAGAAGAATTCTTTGCAAGATGAATGGCATTCTGGCTATCTAGGAACAAAAAATTATCCCTCTATGGATGTCCCAATTCTTCCATGAAGAAATGAAGCCATATCATCTCCTTATTTGCCTCTATAGCAGCAACATACTCTTCATCTATAGTGGATAAAGCATTAACCTTATGCAACCAAGAAACCTAGCTCACTGGTGCCCTATCAACAGTAAATACATGACCTATAGTACTCTATCTGGTATCAATATCCTCTACCAAATTTAAGTCAACATAGCCCTGTAAATCAGTTGTAGAGCCCCCAAAACATAAACACTTATTCAATGTTCCTCTCAAATATCTAAGAATATATCCATTTAATTGCATTCCAATGCTCAATTCTTGGATGACTCATATACCTACTAACGACTCCCACTGCATGTGTAATATCTAGCTTTGCACATAAGATAGCATACATCAAGCTTCGTACAAATGAAGCATAAGGTACCTTGTACATCTTAGCCTCCTCTTCTTTTCTCTTTGGACACATATCCTTAGTCAATTTCAAATGAAAAGGTAAAGGTGTGTTGATAGCTTTAGCATTCTCCATAGAGAAACATTACAACACCTTCACAATACAATCAGCCTGAGATAATGTCAATTTTCTATTTTTCCTATCTCTTCAAAATTTTCATACCAATTATTTTCTTCATTTCCTCCAAATCCTTCATACAAAATGAATGTGCTAACTATTCTTTTAACCCCTTAATGTGATCTATGTTAGAACCAGCTACAAGCATATCATCAACATATAAACATAAAATAATGTAGCTATCATCATATACCCTCTTAAAGTAAACACAATGATATGAATGAAACCTACTATATCCATGCTCATGCATAAAACTGTCAAATTTAAAATACCATTGTCGAGGTGCTTTCTTCAAGCCATATAAAGTTTTCTTCAATTTGCACACTATATTCTCCTTACCTAGGACCTCAAATCCATGTGGTGTGCCATATATATCTCTTCATCCAAATAACCATGAAGAAAGACCGTTTTAACATCAAGCTACTCCAAATTGAAATTTTTAGTAGCCATAATACTTAAAACAATATGAATAAAAGTCATTCTAACAATAGGAGAAAATATCTCATCAAAAACAATGCCCTTTTTTTGTGAAAAACCTTTAACAAACTAACCTAGCTTTAAATCTTTTCTTACCTCCATCCTCTTCTTTCAACCTGTAAACCCGTTTATTTTGTAAAGCCCTTTTTCTTGCAGGCAACCTGCATAAATTCAATGTCTTATTTTTCAACAAAGACTCTATTTATTCTTTCATTGTAGACTCCCACTGAATCTTTGTATCTACCTTCATAGCTTCATCATAACATCTAGGTTCACCAACATCAACAAGTAAAATAGAATAAAAAGAAGAAGAAAATATTTATGGAGGTCTACTTAGCCTTTTTGACCTTCTAACATTCACTAGGGTGTGTGATATTTGTTGTTTTAGATCATGAGGAACTGTTGGAACATCATCTTTTGGAGTATCATCCAACACTGCATAAAAATTATCTTTCTTCTCATGCTATTACAACATATCTTTGTACAACACTTTCTCATTGAATATGAGATCCTTGCTTCTTATAATTTTATAATTTTCAAAAGCCCAAAACCTATAACCAAATTCATCAATTTCATATCCAACAAATACACATTTCTTTGACTTAGCTTCTAGCTTGGTTCTATTTTTAGAATCTATATGTGCAAATACTTCACAACCAAAGGTTTTGAGAAAAGAATAACTTACCTTCTTACTAGTCCATGCTTCCTTTGGAATACCATAGCCCAAATGAGTAGAGGGACCTCTATTAATCAAGTATATAGTAGTATTGATAGCCTCCACCCACATGTTTAAAGGAAACTAGTATGCAACCTCATTCTCCTTGCACGCTCCATTATTGTCTTGTTCATACGTTCAGCCACTCCATTTTCATGTGGAATCCTTGGAACAATTTTATTTCTATGAATACCATTAGTGGAACAATAGTCTTCAAATTCATGACTACAATACTCACCACCATTATTAGATTCGAGACATTTTAGTTTTTTACAGATCTCATTCTCAACCAAACATTTCCATTTCTTAAAAGTTTGGAATACATCAGATTTATGTCTAAGGAAATAAACTCATACTTTTCTAGTTGCATCATCAATAAATGTAACATAATAATGAGAGCCACCAAGGGAAGATACTTGAGCTGGTCCCCATACATATGTATGCACAAGCTCTAATTTCTCATTTTTCTTTTCCTTCCCACTCTTGACAAAACTCACTCTCTTTTTTTTTCCATACAACTTTTACAGATATCCATGTCAACACATTTTAAACCTAGTAAAAATTTATTTGAATGAAGTAATTTCATACTTTTCTCACTCATGTGCCCAAGTCTGTGGTGTTATACTGATGTATCAAAATCTATAGCATTTGTTTGTTCTCCCTGCTAAACTACAACAACTGTTCCTGAATGTTCATTTTTCTCTTAAAAATCAAAGTAAAAGGAATAGTATGACCTATACAAAGATATAAGGTGCCTACTTTCACACATATTGTTACTACAAGGAAACCTTTTAAAACTTCCAATTTTTATCATTAAAAGTAACTACATAACCCTCATCATCGAGTTGCCCTTCTGAAATTAAATTCCTACTCAGCCTTGTAACATGTCTTACCTCATGTAGTAGCCAATGATTCCCATTCTATAGCTTAATCTTAAATTTTCCCTTGCCAACAATCTGATAGGGTTCATTATCCCCCCAAATAAACAAGCCCAAAATCACCTTGGACATAATCAATAAAATAACCTTTGTGAGGTGTAGTATGAAATGAAGGCCCAAAATCTAAAACCCATGAATCATCAACACTTTCTAAATAAAGATGCAAAGCATCCTCTTCAGATTTGTTACTTATTGCATTTTCCTCCTTGTTTCCTTCTGGTATCTCCTTCATTTTTTCTTTTGAGTCCAAAAATCTCTCAGTCCTTTGGATTGAGACTCTTCCCCTTTGACTTTCCTCTTGATTTTGCACAATTTTCAAAATTACTTCATCTCTCAGTCACTCTACCTTTTCTTTGTGCGTTCAAAGAAATTCTTGATGTAGATCCACCTAAGGTTTTCCTACAAGTTTTTTTACCTAGAATAACACCAATCACATCATCAAAATTTAGGGTATTAGATCTAGAAACAAAATTACTCACAATCATTACCAATTCATTCCATCTTTCTGGCAAAGAGCACAAAATCAAGAGAACCCTAAGTTCTTCATCAATATTGACATTCACAGAAGCTAACTTACTAGTAATAGTATTAAACTCATTTAAATGATCTATAATAGATCCACCTTCTTCCATCTTCATATTAAATAAATACTTCATGAGAAATAACATGTTTGAAGCAGAGGGCTTTTCATATAGTTTCGCTATGGTTTGCATCAACTCTTCCATCCTCTTCTCTTTTATAATGGTAATTGTCACTGATGGTGCCAAGCATAATCAAATACTTCAAAGTGACTTTCTATCTAAATTCTCACAATCCTCATCTATCATAGTTCCATGTTTCTTTACTTTTCCTTCCAATGGCTTCCATAAATCCTTCTGATAAAGATAGTCCTCCATTTGCATTTTTCATAACTAAAATTTCTACCCATTAAAATTTTCAACCTTTAGCTTACCCTCATCTACCATCACTCCCACTCAAATGTGAGAATCCCACTCAACAGTGAGTCCTTCCTGTAGAGGATCACTAAAAACAAAATGACAACGATCTGGCTTAAAAATACGATGACAATCTAACTTTGATACCACTTGTTAGGATTCACCATGAACAAAAATAACAGTTACATGCAAATATAACCAAAACTAGAAAATAATAGATCACACAAAAGAGAACACAAGACACCAAGATTTAACATGGTTCACCCAATCCCTGGGCTACATCCACCAACAACAAGTCCAATATTATTACTATCTAGTGATTAAATCCATAATCCCTTATAGCTCAATCCCACTGCAAGAAGCTACAATATTACCATACATTATGAAATCCCTAACCTAAGACTTTCTATACAAGTTTTTTATCGCTTACAAAATTAGGGCTAGAATAAGCCATTCCAAAAGAAGATAGTAGTCAATGCCTTTTACAATATTAGGTCATTTTTGGCTTCGAGGGCACTACCCCTGAAAACCTCCACAAGGGTGCTACCCTAGGACCACGCAAGGGAGTCACCCCTTGACCCCATCTTGGGGTCACTGCCCCCAAACCCCCATAGAAATAATCTAGGGAGAAATCATGCCAAATAAACCTCTGAGTCTAATTACGCTCCACATCACAACACTAAGATTACCAAATGATTATTGTGTAAATCAAGGTTCATCTTCAAGTTCAAAATTAGCATCAAATATAAAACTTAACTTAAATTATAACTGCACCAATTCAAAGTTAATGAAAAGAGTATTATGTCAATATTTTGTTTTTTGGAAAACCATCATTGTTTGTCAAAGTTATGAGAAAAAGAACATCCTCCCTAGGCATATAGGGGTTAAACTAGCAATTTCCTCTCCACTAATATGACTAAAATCTCTATAAAGGTAAATAATCAATGAGTGTCATAAGAATAATCCTTAGAATTATCAAAGAACCAATAAATTTACAACTATCAAATCACACTTGTTATTGATGAGAAGAAAAAAAGGTACTTTATCCACTTCCTACAAATAAAATTTCAGCCCCAAACAAGACTCTGCTATATGTGTCAATCCCACTATAGAGTATAGTCATCTGATTAATGTCATGGTACATAATCCAATAAATGAATTGTATAATATTATATAAATATTGAAAACAAATATACCCTATAAAAATTGTGTAACTACCAAAATTTCTTACATTATGGATGCCTGAAAACTCATAACATCCACAAGTAAATTTCATAGAAGATGCATAAAACACAAGCCAAGGAATACACACTACCCAATGTTGGAGACACAATCTTATCTTCATACAAATATGGATTCACCACTAACTAGGGAGCACCAACTAGGGTCATACAATGATGGTGGTTTGATCACAAATAGCATAGAAGATGAAAAAAGTGCAAAAAAGTCAAACAAAAAATTCCACTTACACACCAACCTCAAGAAAGGAGATCAAGGAAATTTCTCGTCAAGGACGATAAAAAAGGTTGACTCAAAAAATATGGCCATTGCAAATAATTAGTTGTTGTTTAAGATGAAAGTCAATATCTATGCAAAGTTGATTTTTATAGTTTGTAGTAATAATAGTTTATCCAAAGACAAATCTCACGGTCACCTCGATACATCACATACTAAGGAAAAAAATAGGTTTGGAAAAAGTAAGTCAACTTTGACTATTTAATAGTTTTATCCTAGGAATCAATCCTTAGTATGTGATGTTTAAAGTATTTGTCACATCAATAAAGAAGGGGATGGTTGCTAAATAGTTGAGATCTTGATATTTTGAAGAAACCACAAAATAAATTGAAGTACAACTAAACATAGACCAATTATCACACTCACCATACTTGCAAATATGATTATAAAGAGGGTGTGCCAATCATACACATGGCCAAATATGCATAAGTGATGCAAAAGTATCTTGGGTCCTTTGGCAATCTTGCATCATTCAAAAATATTTAATACTTTCATGTACCAGTCTATTATTCTAGGAACAATCTATGTTGTTTATGTTCTTCCTTTTTGCAATATTGGCTTCTTATTATAGACCTATTATAGAACCATCACTTATGTTTGTGGAAGTTAATTCCATATTGTTGAAGATTTATCATTTTCTTTTCTTGAGGTGTGTTCATTTCCTTGCATATCGAACAATGTGTGGTAATTGGCTTCTATGAGGTTTGTGTGATTTCAATGCTTTCTGTGGCCTTGGAGACATCTTCTTGAACTGTGTGTGGACCTATTTTGGTGCCTATATATGTTAGTTTATTAAATTGTTTGGTCTCTGATTTCCCTTTGGGCTAGGACCTGTATTTTGTAATAAATGCACTTATTAGGATGACTTGTGGTCTTGAGGGCCATATATTTGAGACCTGGGACTCAAGTAGGCAGTGATATAGATACCAAAAGAAAGATAATATAATTTTGGTTATGTAAACCTAAGATTTTAGTATTGTTGATTGTAATTCTAGTGTATATGGTTGCAACTAGGTAGGCCTTATAGCTGGCACATTATAAGGAGATTATCTACATCAAAGTTGATATAAGTTGTTGTTCTTCCATTTTTGTGTTGGCTTAAATGTATATACTCTAGTAGGATGGTTGGTAAGTATCCCTTGGTTCATTTTACTCTTTCTACCTTGTATCAAGTGGTATCAGAGTGAAGATTTCCTTTCTTGTGGATTCTTGGGATTATGAAGTGTGTGTCAGAAATGTGGATCTTGTATCTACAAAACCCACACTCTTCAATAAGACATTAGATCATATGGTTAGCACTTATAATGAATCAAAATTAAGCAAAAAACCTATGAAACCATCTTATTCCTCTCTAACTAAGGAATGAGTATGTAAATGGAATTAATTTCTCTCAAAATTAAGACCAAATAAGTGACAATAACACCCCTAGAACAAGAGATTCAAGCTAGCATGAATGCAAGATTCAACTTAGAATTGAATTGAAGCTAGCATGGAGTACAATCAAGCTAAGAAACTAAGCAATTAAGCTATATCGAATTAGAATAGAAATGAAATGCTCTTAGAATGCCTTGTATTTATAGATTTTTCCAAGGGCTTGGGGTAGAATTGAGAATTTACCATGGTGAAGGTAAAAATGAATTAAAAATCATTTTAAGGGAATCAACTTTGAATTAAAATTTCATAAATGAAGGTCCCATTTGGATTATTTTATTCAAAATGGAGAACCCATTTTGATTAAAATAATGAGCATTTTGAATAGAATAATGATTTATGAATAAACCTTGAATAAAATATGATTATCCACCCATTATGAATAAAATATACATTTCCATCCATTTTGAATAAAATATTAATTTCCATCCATTATGAATAAAATATTCATTTTTGGAGATAAATGTCAATTTTCAATTTATTTGAAATGAATATTCATGTGTATTTTTCAAATGGGTACTAATAGTTGATTTTAATTAATTAATTTTATTCTTTGATTCAATTAATTCAATTGGAACCTTCACCATGAGATATAATTCTTCATTTGAAGGATTGACCAATTTTGGGTGATTACATTTGCCCCTCTTTGAATTGATGTGCAAGTAGTGCATTGATTCAAAGAATAGTTTGAATTGAAGTGTAGAATGAGAGTTGAGACCGGTTCCAATTTTCTATTGTATGAAGACCAATTGATAAGATTTTTAGGACTATCTCTAGAAAAAAGCTTAGTCCTCCATAGTCAAGGTTAGAATGCCCCAATACCGGTCCATAAAATAGATGAAAAGACTTATGATGAGTTGTAGGATTATCCCTAGAATGAGGCTTAATCCTCAAAAGTCAAGGTTAGAATGCCCTGATACTTTTCCATCGAGTTATGATTTGAGTTGTCATAAGTTTGATTGAAATAATTAACAGAAAGTCAGTTAGTTGATCAATTAATAGGATAGATAGTAGATGATGTGAGATGCAGAGAGCAGAGATGCCCCTAGCAATGAGGACTTTGAATTTAGACCATGTTGACTTTGAAGCAAGATTTGATTGAAGAAGCAAGACTTTGAAGAAATATTTGAATGAAGAATTTTGAAGCAAGATTTTGAAGAAAGATTTGATTGAAAGATTTTGAAATAGAATTTTGAAGAAAGATTTGAAGTAGAATTTTGAAGAAAATGCTTGAAGTAGAATTTTGAAGAAAATGCTTGAACAAAGATTTTGAAGAAAATGTTGAAGAAAGATTTTGAAGCAAGATTTGAAGTAGAATTTTTGAAGAAAGATTTGAAGTATAATTTTGAAGTAAGATTCAATGGTGTAATCATCCTGCCCCCTCGGGAGTAAAATAGAAAGATGATACTTCAAAAAAAGTGATGTAGAGTAATAGAAGTGAAGATCTAGATATGATGAGTGATTAAAAAGAATGTAGAACATATTAGAATAGATTGTAGAAAGTGCAGAGTCCATTTAGAGTGATGTGAGGGTCCATATGACCAGGTTTGACCAAGTTTGACAATGATTGTCTTAAAGTTGAAGAATATCATATTTTGATTTTGATCCTAAAAATGGACTCACGATGATCGAATTGAGGGGATAATGAAATGCAATCTGTGTTGAATATTCTACCCCTTTTTTTGTCAAAGGCTAGTCAAAGAGCTATGGGAGCCATGTTGTAGTGTAGAGCTAAGAGAAAATGTAAACCTAAACTGAATGTAATCCTAGGACTTAGTCATTGAATTAGTATGGTTTAATTTTCATCATTGAGTAGTGAAAAAAATGATATAGTACAATCACCACTGGTTCAACCATGGAAATATGAATACTTTATCACTCTGAACCAATATATACATGAAAAGAAATCTATTTACAATAATTAACAATATGTACAATAATTACAAAAAATTTGCAGTAATGTAAACACAACAATTAGAAAACAAGGAAAAGTTCACGATTTTCATCCTTGCTTCTCTAGTCTCAGACGTCATCGAGTTGCTAGAAAAATCATGATTGAAAAAATAGTAAACATCATGTAATCTTTGTGCATGTTTTTGAAATTTTTGAAATTTTTGAAATTTATTTTTGGTTTTGTTGATATATGGATATTTTTGGTAGTTCTCAAAAGTAAAGCTCAACATAGCTCAAGTAGTTTTAGTTCTTTTTTGATTTTTGAGTTTCGGTATAAGTGGATTGATGCCATGTTTGAAAGTTATAGTGTGAGCGTGAGAAATATTTGTAGTAGTAAAGTGACAATAGACAGACGTAGTTAGAACAACTAGTGACTAATGCAATAGAGAATTCATTTGAAGTAGGTGTAAGGGATGGCAAGGGTGATGTATTCCAAGGTACGAATAGTCAAAAGAGTAATGGCTAGAAAAACCAAGATATTTGACTATCGTGACAACAATTGATAACAACATACTGGAACAAGTAGAATAGTGGAGCAAAGAGACTAGTTCAAATGAGGGTCACAAGTGTTCAACCAAGATGGTTTAGTTTCTTATAGTTGCAAATAGAGTTGTGTAGGGATTTTTATTGCTTCACATAAAAGAAGCCATACTCATTGCAAACATGAAGAAACAACTCCAAACAATAAGCGCTCAACTTCAAAGACTAAAGGAAGAAGAGGACACATCATCAAGAAAATTCTCCTAGTGATATTATTCCCTTTCCTCCAATGATAAAAAACCATCAACTTCTTACGATGTTGAATCCAAGCCATCTAAGAACAATGAAAAAATGCCCAAGAAATCTAGAAGTATCTTTGAAGGAAAACCTTGGGGACCTAAACAAGCGTGATTTCACCCTTTTGGGAAAATCTTATGAATCAACTTTGGAATAACTTCTTGAAAACAAACTCATTATTTTACCTAAAGTTAGTTTGGCTAGAGTCTGCTTTATGAGTAACTATTGTGCCTATCATAGACATAATCTACATGAAACTTCACATTGCATGGAGTTGAAAAATAAGATCCAAGATTTATTTGATGAAGGCATAGTTCCAAAGCCTAATAAATTATCTTTTAAAGATACTACTCTCAAGATTGATCAACATCTTGAAACCATGTCTAGTAATGGGTCAAATGCAACTTCTACTCCTTCTAACATGTCATTGCCTTTTAAAGAATCTAAGTTTTCCAACATATCTCCACCAAAAAAAGATCTTACTACTTTTGCTATTGACTATGTGTACCCTAAAGGGTTTTCTCTAAAAGAAACCCAATCTAATCTTGACTTACCTGCAAACTGCTTCTATACTATTCAAACTAAAAATCCAAAACCATCATGCATTGCTACTCCTATTATTCCCACTCTAGCTAGTCCTTCACTATCTCTTCAAGAGCCTACCATGAAAATTCCACACTCTACCTTGTCCTTAGAAGTGGATCCATGTCAAGAGGATTATAACAAAGCTAAAGATCAAGATCAAGAACCCTCTCATATCCCTCAAGATGTCATCCCTCCATCTCAAGAGCCACATAGTCCTCCATCTCCCATATCATGCCTCTCTACTAGGAAAGATCATGTTATTGCTTCCACCATCCCTAACGAGACTAGTCAAGATCAAGAGAAGGAAACTTTTTCTATGCTACCTAAACTTCCTTGTGAAGATCAAAGTATTCCCTCACTCTCTTGTTTTACTTCTCTAAATCCACTTCAAATCTACACTCAAGCTATAAGTGCTCCTATATAAAATATTTTGCTCCTATTATAGTTACTCATGAGTCTATTAATGGCCTAGGTCATGTTTCTCACTCTAAAGATGTTGATATCCCTATCCACTATCCATTTATATCTTCTAAATCTATTCTTGGTCCTTATCCATCTAAGTTAAATCTTTCAAACCTTCTATCTATTTTGGGACCTTATATTCCTCCATCTCCTACATCTTCCACTCTTAGCTCATTACCTACTTCTCCTACCCTACCTCAAGATCATCAAAGATACAAATCCTTGAGTCCTTCACATAAAGCTTTCCATCTAAACTAGCCATATCACCCTTCTTCATCCACAAATCCCAAGTATTTTAGAAGCGATTTGGATGATCAACTTAAGAACAAACACAAGAATCCATTTTAAAATAATCACTATATCTCCTCTAATTGACATATGAATGCTAAGAAAGAAAATGCACAAAAGAGACCACAAAGGTCCGCTATTGAAAAATCAAAGCAAGTATGGGTTCCTAAATCCATAATGGAAGAAATAAAATCTAAAGCATCCAAATGTGAAGAAAAATCAAAAGGTATTGGATTCCCAAGTCTCTTTTGAAGGACTTGAATAGTGAAAACAAATCAAAGTTGGCATTCAAGCTTCGAAAGGCTTCCACTCCAACTTCTTTCAAACATATTCCTAAAAAGGTTTCAAAGCCTTCCACTCCATCTTCTTCAAAACATCTTCCTGAAAACATTTCAAAACCTTCCACTCCATCTTTTTCTAAAAATATTTTACCATCTCCTACATTGAAACCTCAAGTTATCTCATCCATATCTACTCAAACATTCCACTACCCTTCAAGGTGTGTGTCTTTGTTGATCTTTCCAACTTTCCTACCTACCCTTCTACAATCTTTTGAAGCCTACACTTCCCTATTATCCATCCTCCTTCCATCCATTCAAAACCTACAACCTTATCCTCCTTCTGCCTCTTTTTTTGGCTACAATCTCCCTTCCATTACCATATCAGCATCTTTGAGCATACCTTTCTATGGTCTTGGCTTATCATGACTTATATTTCCTATAGGAGTGTTGTCTAACTTGAAAAATCTTGAGCTCTTTCCAGAAAAAAAAATCAAAAAAAGAAATTTTTTTTAAAAGTGCCTCAGTGAAAACCCGATAAATAGGCACCTTGGTAGCAAAAAAAAAAAAAATTCCTATGGTGAAAACCACTTCTTGTGGCACTTTGGACAAGTACCATGATGAAAACTTGGTAAACATGAATCATGCATAATTCTCCCATCACCCATCTATCTACTCTCTCACCTTTGATCTTGAGAACATTAATCTACATATGAGCATTGGCTATCTTATCTATCAATTTCCCTATCACAATATTGCATATTCCACATCTCATAGCCTCCATAAAAAAAATTTCTATCCTATTCACTTTACCCTTTGGTCTTGATCAAAAGAAAAAGAAAAAAAGAAAAAGGGTTCTTAGAAACCTCTTGACATGTCCATTCTCTTGGACAACTTACATTTCATGACATCTTGTCAATATCCTACATGCTACCTTCCATTACACCATGATATTATATTGCTATATCATTTTACCTAGCTTGGGTACTCTTGGAGAGCTAGTACTTGAGGATCACTTTCACTTTCTTGACATGTATATTCTCTTGGACAACTTACATTTCATGATGTTGTGTCAATATCCTACATGCTACCTTCCATTACACCATGATATTATATTGCTATATCATTTTACCTAGCTTGGGTACTCTTGGAGAGCTAGTACTTGAGGATCACTTTCACTTGCTTCATATTCCTTGTGTATCCATCTCTACTTATCCACTAGCTTGCTAGTCCGTCATGTCCTACACCTTGCTCGACAATGGAACAAATTGATGTGATCTTTCTTGAGAACTAGTGATATCTAAATGTGTCTTAAAAATCCAAAAAAAATCATATATGATACAGAAAAAATGCTAAAAAATGAAAAATGTCCTGAAAAATTTAGTATCTTGGTGAAAACTTAGCAATAGCCACCTTGATAATACCAAAAAAAATCTAAAAATCCAAAAAAAATGCTCAACATTCCTATAAAAATATCTTTTTCTTTCCTGCTTTGAGTGATTTTCTCTCTGCAAGTTTTATGATTTAGTTTTCTATCTTCACTTGTGCATAAGCTCTTAGTTAACTTCAAAATATTGCTCATATCTACAGGGATTGAAACTAGTCATAACCTAGGAAGCAACCTACCTGTGCTAGGGGAAATGTCCTATACTTTCATAAAGTCTCTCTTGCGTCAATCACTAGTTGTTCTAACTGAGTCTATCTACTATCGCTCTACTACCATGAGATTCCTGTAGTGTTCTAAGAAATTCTCTATTACATCAGTCACTACTTGTTCTAACTGCATTTTCTACTATAGAGATTTCTCACACTCACACTACGACTTTCAAACATGACATCAATCCACTTATACCGAAACTCGAAAATGAAAAAAAAAAACTAAAATTGTTTGAGCTATGCTGAGCTTTACTTCTAAAAACTACCAAAAACATCCATATATCAACAAACCAAAAATAAATTTCAAAAATCCCAAAAATCCCAAAAACATGCAAAAATATTACACGATGTTTACTCTCTTTTTAGTCATGATTTTTCTATTTACTTGATGATGTCTGAGAGTAGAGATGCCAAGATGAAAAACATGAACTTTTGTTTTTTTCTAACTGTGGTGTTTACTTTACTATGATAATTTTGTAATTATTGTACATATTGTTAATTATTGTAAATAATTTTCTTTCCATGTATATATTGGTTCGGAGTGATAAAGTATTCATATTGCCATGGTTGAACCAGTGGTGATTGTACTATATCATTTTTTTTGCTGCTTAATGATGAAAATAAAACCATATTGATTCAGTGACTATTTAAATTAAAAATTCATAAATGAAGGTCCCATTTGGATTATTTTATTGAAAAATAATACCCATTTTGATTAAAATAATGAGCATTTTGATTAGAATAATGATTTATGAATCCAATTGAATAAAATATGATTATCCACCCATTATGAATAAAATATAAATTTCCACCCATTATGAATAAAATATAATTTTCCATCCATTATGAATAAAATATTAATTTCCATCCATTATGAATAAAATATTCATTTTTGGAGATAAATGTCAAATTTCACTTTATTTGAAATGAATATTCATGCATATTTTTCAAATGGGTTGTAATAGTTGATTTGAATTAATTCATTTTATTCTTTGATTCAAGTATTCAATTTGAACCTTCACCATGAGATATAATTCTTCATTTGAAGGATTGACCAATTTTGGGTGATTACATGAAGAACCTTGTTTGGGTTGGTTGTAGGGTGATGGATCTTATTTATGGCCTACAACTTGCAAAGAGTTACAATTCTTGAAAGAATTATTGTCAAAATGGTTTGAAGTATATGAAATGCAGATAATGTTATCATGGAAATGTTGAGACAAATTATAGCAAGACTTGAAGTTGTTGAGGTGGACCAAATAAGAGGAGTACATATTAATGGTGTTAGTAATGAATAAGTAGTTGCACCTAATATTGAACCTGAAGTGGAACATGATGAGGAAAGACTTTTGAGAGCTTTGACCAGAGCGAATTCTAGACCTATTTTTTATCCTTCAACTTATTGTGAAAAAATTGGTACAGATAATTTGTTGGATTGGATCTCTCAGATGGAAAAGTACATTGATTATGAAAGTACACCTGATGACAAAAGAGTAAGGATGGTAGCCACTAAATTGAGAGGACATGCTTCTCTTTGGTGGGAACATATTCAAACTTATAGGGAAAGAAGAGGAAACTAAAAGATTAAGACTTAGGTAGAAATGATTAATAAGTTGAAAAAGGCATTTCTTCATTTTGATTATTAAGTTAATTTGTTAAGGAGAATGTAAAATTTGAGATAGAAAGCATGACTATGAAGGATTACGTTGAGAAATTTTAAAAGTTAGACAATAGATCTGGACATGTTGATGATGAGGTTGAAAATGTTGCTATATACTTGAATGGATTGAGGACTTCAATTTGAAAGATGAGATTATTTTTATGAAGATAGAAAATGTGTAAGAAACATACAAGTATGCCTTGAGATCTGAGGAGATATTGGCAAAGAAACAAGAACATAGACAAAGGACAAGAGGTAGAATCTTTTAGGGAAGTAGAGGTTGAACTAATGGAAAAAATGGAAGATCTGATAACACCTCTCACAACAATGGAAAATTAGAATGAAAATAAGGTAATGTTGGCAGAAAAAGAGGTAACTACACTAGAGGTAAATATTTTTTTTACTATGGGAATAATAGTAATATAAAAAAAGAAGATAGATCTTTGTTTAAGCACACTCGTTTTAAGTGTGGAGAAGAAGGACATAGAGTTCTTGAATGCACTATTAGCGGTAAGAAGATTGGAAGTAGTAGTAGAAATGTCTTAATTAAAGAAGAAGTTATTGTTCCTCCTAATGAACTTGAAAATGGAGAGAACCTAAAGATCAGAAGCACTTTGTGGAATGAAAAACTAAATGAAGAACCCATTTTGAGAAAAATCTATTCAAAACCATATGTAATATTGAAGGGAAATGTTGCAAGGTAATAATTGAAAAGGGGTATTTCAAATAATTTGGCATCATATGAATTGGTTTCTAAGTTGCAATTGCAGAGGTTGAAACATCCAAACCCTTATCACATTGCATGGATCAAGGATGAACACAAGTTATTGGTAAGTGAACAATGCCTTGTGAATTTAAGAATGGGAATTACTATGATGAAGTCCTCTATGATATTATGCACATGGATTATTTTCATGTTGTTTTGGAAAGACCTTGGCAGTATGATATATAATATTTGCATGATAGTAAATTAAATTAGTATACTATTTGGGAAAATGGAAATAAGTAAGTCTTGTTACCTATGATAGAGAAACTTGAGGAAAATTAGTGTACCATATTTAGAGTTTTCTTGGTTGAAGGAAATTGGTTAGTGTTGGTGTAAATACATATTCACTATTTACACTTACTTAAGTTTACTTAGGTTAATGCATTTTATTAATATTTATTTATTAGTCACCTAGGAGTATGTGCACTCTTGTGAGTTGTCATGATGACATCATAGGGGTCCACGCCTCTTTTAAGAACATGTTGTCTACAACACAGGAATCTTCTACACACATATGACACTTTGTCATTCTTATCCATTCATCTAGAATGTTGGATAAGGTGCTTAGTTTTCTTATCTCTTGGTTGTTTCTAGAGACATTCTAGGTGCTTCCTGAGAGGCCTTTATATAAGGCACTCCTAGTATGTTTGCACATCATATCACATACTAAATAGAGCAATGTATTAGGACATACTCTGAGTAATAGATCATATCTATTTTTGGTCTACAGTTGTGCTTCTGTTGAGTTCTTAGTTCCTGGGTGAATTTTGCCCCTAGGCAAATTCTTACAGTTAGTAAATGAATTGAAGAAATAGAATGTTTTCTTTTCTTTGATTCCTAGAAAGAAAAATAAAGATGAACTTGAGCATGCACCTGAGGTTATATCTTTTAATGAAAAAATTTCAATATATTATTTCAAACAATGTACCTAACAGATTACTTCTTATAAGAAGTATTATTCATTGCAAGGACTCGATACCTAGAGCTAGTTTTCCTAAAAAGCACCACATAGGTTAACACTTGCAGAGAATGAAGAACTGAATATACAAGTATAAGAATTTCTTGAAAAAGGTTTGATCAAAGAAAGTTTGAGTCCTCACGCAATACTTGTTGTATTGGCACCTAAGAAGAATGGAGAATGGAGAATGGAGAATGTGCATTGATTCTAGAGCCATTAATAGAATAATAGTTAAGTATAGGTTTCTTTGCCTAGAATGAATGATATTATGGATCATTTGAGTGGCGTGAGATATTTTACTAAAATTGATTTGAAAAGTGGATATCGTTGGGTTAAAATTGGATAAAGGGATGAATGTAAGACTTCTTTTAAGACTAATGAAGGATAATATGAATAGTTTCTTATGCTTTTTGGTTTGACTAATGCACCTAGTCCTTTTATGAGGTTTATGAATAAGGTTTTGAAGAAATTCTTGGGTAAATTTTCCATTTTTTATCTTGGTGACATATTGATATACAATAAGACCAAAGAAGAACACCTAATGCATATAAAACAAGTATTGCAAAGGCTAAAAGAGAAAAATTTATTGATAAACATGAATAAATGTTCTTTCATCAAGGAGGAGGTTGTATACCTTGGTTTTGGTTTTGTGATCTATGTTGATGGATTTAAATGGATCCTAAAAAGGTAAAAGCTATACATGAGTGCCCTACACCTGTGAATGTTGAAGAAGTGAGATCATTTCATGGATTGGCAAGTTTCCATAGAAATTTTATCATAAATTTTAGTTTAGTAAGTAATGCTATGATAGAGACAATGAGAGGAGATGAAATGGAATTTAGATAAACACATGGAGAAAACAAATTTTTTGAAACATTGTAACAAAAGGTAGCAAAATTGTATGTGCTTTCTTTACCTAATTTTATTGAAGTTTTCCAAGTTGATTGTGTTGCTAGTGGTAATGCAGTTGGAGCTATTTTGAGTCAAGAAGGTAAGCCTATATATTTCTATAGAGAAAATTTGAATGATTCTAAGAGGAAATATTCATTCTATAATCAAGATTTTTAAGCAATTGTTCAAGATGAAAATAAATGGAGACCTACTTGATGTTGAAAGAGTTTGTGTTGTACAATAATCATAAAGCTTTATAGTATTTGGGAAGTCAAAATAAGTTGAACCAGAGACACATGAAATGGGTTGAATACATACATAAATTTCATTTTGTGTTGAAACTTAGAAGTTGACAGTCAAATAAAATAGGAGATGCTTTGAGAAGAAGAAGAATCTTGTTAACAAAGATGAGGATTGAAGTACTTGGATTTGATAGTTTAAGAACTTGTATGAAATCGGTCCTAATTTTGTAAACTTTTGGAAGGCTTGTAAGGATCACCTAACAAAGAAGAAAAACAAATGGGTTGACTATTTCATTTAGGAAGATATGTTGTTCAAGGGAATTCACTTGTGTATACCAAGAGGATCTATGAGGGATACCATCATGAAGGAGAAACATAGTACTCGACTTGCATGACATTTTCAGATTGATAAGAGAGTGAAACTAATCTTTGAAAGGTACTTTTGGCCACAGTTGTATAAGGAAGTTCAAAAGATGGTAAAGTGTTGCAAAATTTGTCAAGTAGCTAAGGGAGAGAGTTAGAATGTGGGTTTTTATACACCTTTTATGGTTCCTACTAAACCTTGGGAAGACATTACTATGGATTTTTTCCTTGGATTACCTATAAAGCATAGAGGTAATGATTTTATGTGGTAGTTAAAAAAATTTCAAAGATGGCACATTTCATACCTTATAAAAAGACATCAGATGTAGTACACATAGCAGATCCATTTTTCAAAGAAATTGTGAGATTGCATGGATTACCAAAGACAATTATTCTAGATAGAGATAGTAAGTTTAGTGGTTATTTTTGGAAGACACTTTGGAAGAAGTAGAAGACTGAGATTAAATTTAGTTCTAGATTTGATCCACAGATGGATGAACTAAAGTGGTGAATAGAAGTTTGAATAACTTTTTAAGATGCTTGATTGGAGATAAACCTTCTAATTGGGACTTAGTTTTGGCACAAGAAGAAATTGTATATTAAAATTTAGTGTAAGAAGTACAAAGAAGAGACCTTTTGAGATAGTAAAAAGTATTCATCCTAGAGGGACTACTAAGTTGAGGATCGTGAATGTTGAAATGAAGAACAGTTCTAAAGAAGAAAAATTTGTAGACTTTATAAATAATTTGCATAAAGAAGTGAAATTAAATTTGGATTATAGTAATCACGAATACAAGGAGATAGTAGATAAGAAGAGAAGACATACAAAATTTGAGATTGAAGATAAAGTAATAGTATGATTAAAGAAGAACATATTTCTAGTTAAGACATATAGAAAGATGAAGATGAGGAAATTTTGAACTTGTAGGATCTTGAGGAAACATGACCATGGAAATGCTTTTGAAATTGAATTACCTAAAGACGTGGATATTTCACCTATATTTAATATTTAGTTATCTATGAATATTTTCAATCTAATAAAGAGACAACTGATAATCCTGATTATTCTAAGAAAAAGACATAAGGAGTGAATTAATCTTGGATACTAGAGTAAGAAAGAGAACCATAGAAAAAGGCTACAAGGAATGTATAGTTCAGTGGCAGAATAAACCAGTTGAAGATAGTTCATGGATCTCTCAAGCTGACTTGGATCTTTATGATTCTTCTCAGAATATCAAGGTTTCCTAATGTGGATGTTGGTCCTTATTTACCCTAGGCATCTTATTTATGATTATCTTAGGTCCTTTGGAAATCTTGCATCAACCAAAAATATTTCATGTTTTCATGTACTAGTCTAATGTTCAAGGAACAATCCTTTTTGTTCGTAGTCTTCATTTCTATGTAGTGGACTTCTTATTTGGACCTATTATGGAATCATGTCTTATATTTTTGTGAAATTTAATTCCATCTCATTGAAGTGTTATATTTCTCTTTTCTTAAGGCATGTTCATTTCTTGGCATATCAAGTAACATGTGGTAATTGGCTTCTGCAAGATTCATGTGATTTCAAGGCATTCTATGACCTTGGGGACATCTTCTTGAATTATGAGTGGACCTATCTTGGTGCCTATGGATGTTATTTTGCTAAATTATTCATTCTTTGATTTTCCTTTGGGGAAGGACCTATATTTTGTAACAAATGTACTTATTAGGTTGACTTGTGGTCTTGGTGGCTATATATTTGAGACTAAGACTAGAGTAGGTAATGCTAAAGATAGTAGAAGAAAGATAACATAATTTTGGCTTTGTAATCTTGAGCTTCTAAGCTCATTGATTGTAATTATATTGTATATGGTTGCAACTAGGTAGGCTTTATGTATGGCACATTATAAGGAGATTATCTACATTGGAATTGATATAAGTTGTTGTTCTTCCATATTTGTGTTGGCTTTTGTATGTATACTCTTGCAGGGTATTTGGTAAGACTTCCTTGGTTCATTTTACCCTTCTTACCTTGTGTCAATAAGTTATCCAATGGAAATTACCACAACAAAGTTGGAGAAAAATTTAGATAGATAAGGCTTGGACCAATTCATGAATATGTTAGCTAGAATAAATAGTGTTGAGTTGTGGACATAACTAAATGAATTGGTCAAGCCCACAAATGCTCAAAATTGCCACCATCTAAGGATAGACAATGTCTAATCTGTGAACAATCATAAACCTAAAATAAATTATGCAACATGAAAAATCTAATCAAAGACAAACTAGACTAACAAAGATGGATTTGGAAATGAACTCCTTCACATATATTTTTAATTATGTAGATTAGGCAGTAGGTCTATTTACCAATACAATATGTTATGCTCAAGTTTGATAAAATTCCTCAAATAATTTTGTATCAAAAAATTAAAATTGCCTTAGAGGGATATTTCTAACTATAGAAAAGATAAATTATGATTAAACAAAGATATAAATTAATTTTGTGATATGCAAACTGGGGAGGGGAAAATGGTACTCTGAATAAAATGGTCCCATATAAAGGCATATCCATAGTTAAAATTTGTATAAACTTCCAAATCTAATAAAAATGCCCATATTTCCAAACTCTATACCCAAAAATGAATCAAGCCAATATTTTCCTCCTTACAAAAGACTATTTGCACCTTGAGAGATCTAATACAATGTTAGCATTTTAGGTGACTCTGCAATACCCCAAGGATGAAATGAAAGACCAAGATAAGTTCCACACAAGAATGGAAAGACAATTACATTAATATACCAAAACGATATTGTTGATAATGCAAATAACTAAAATATCCATTAGGAAATAACTTCTTTATTTGTTCTAACTTTCAACCATAGGAAATTTTCCAACTACCTTGAAGGAAGAACACTTGCCCTTCTAACAAGTTTTGATTTGAAAAGTTGGATAACACAAGGATAACTTACCCCTAGTAACTAGTTGTATTCATGTCATCAAAATTTTTTGAATCAAAAAGTTTAATTACATGAAGACAACTTACTAAGAAAAACCTCCAAACTTTGCATGAGGGGACACAATGTTTTCTTTATTTTCTACATGTGGTGATTGTTCTAATAATCATGAAATTTTATATAAACTAGGTGTATATGGTAAGATCCTTCATCTTAATTGGAACACCACATATATATAAACCCTCTTTATATGAAAGAGATGGCGAGTTAGGACTCAAAAATTTGTTGAAGTTGATGAAATATCAACCCTGCTGCTCTCAAGAATCACTTGCATGCAAACACCTATCACAAAAAGAGAGAAGGAAAAGCTATGGAAGCTGGAATTCCCAAATCCATAGATGAGACATTCTTGATGAAATAAAAAAAAAATATTGATATAATCAAAAATTGAATGAATAAATTACAAAGAGATCTATCCGTATAAAAGGAGATCAAAACCCTAACCGGTAAAAAAACCTAGGTTGCATGATAATAATTAATAAAATAATTAATTATTATATGCCTAAAGTTTAGCCTAAGTAAACTAGAGATAATAAGTGACTTAATAATTAAACTAAAATGATTTAATTAATATGACAATATCTTATTACTCTAACACACCCCTTAAGATAAACTTAGGAAGTAGCTAAAAACCTAGAAACTACTACTGAAAGTAAATTTGGGTCCTGGCAAAAAAGGCCTAATGAGGTACCCAAGCACAACCAAATCTCTGAAAATAGGAGAAATAGAGAAAATCACATGGGAAAAACCCTATTCCAAAAAGAGATGGAAATAATGCTAAAAATAACTAGTGAAGGACTAAAGAAGCCTCCACATTAGGGAATGTCCTAGAAGATAAGAACAAAGATGATCATGAAGAACACTAATGAAGCATGAAGTTGAAAACACTGCCAAATTATGGATCTAAAGAACCTCCACTATATAGAACATGACTAGGTAGAGATGACTATGTTTGGATAGATGATCAATTGAAGATGGAAAGTATCTTCATGGCCTCCAAAAATAGGAATGAAAGAATGTATATATGGTAAATTATCCATCTCATTGAAATGCTTAGGTATCTAGCCACTACAATTGCCTAGTACATAGGATCAAATACTGAATACATACATCACTCCATCAAAACAAGAAAGAAATAGAACCAACATAACCCCTATATAATGCTAAGAGGTAAGACATGAACACTAAAATTGAATGTAATATATCCTATAGAAAGAAGAACCAAGAACATCGAGAGTGTAAAAGAAGTACAAACACTTATAATGGCATGTGTCATCAACACATTATGAGGCTAATATCATGGAAGGAACACACACTTGACAAAGGAAGATGGAAAATATGGCCAACATGAACCCTCGCAAGGTACTTTCTAATGTAGTGTGAGTACAACAAAACTCAAAGATGTGTAAGATCCTAAAATGCAATAGGGTGGCACTTTATCTCAATGTGTTTGCATAAATGCTACAAAAGGATGTCAAAAAGAACAAAAAATGATATAAGGCTCATACAAAAAATTGTACAACCTATGATGAATCATCTAAAGCAACAAAATTGATCTCTAGACCTGAAACAACCAAGATATCCACTAGAATACAAAAATCCAAAAAATTGAATGGGATGTGCCTAGAGCATAAAATAGAAAATAGAATATCTCAAGATATGTCTCACAGAGTGTAAAATAGAACTCCTAAATTTGCAAAAATAGCCATCAAAAAAGAACCAAAATTGAAAATAACCTACACCGCTAGAATGGGCTCAAAACCAATTTTTCGGTGACATCTCATTTGTGAAAGATGGAATCCATATGAGAAAGTTATGGCCAAAAAACCATAGGCATGTCAAAAAAGAGTTAGAAGGGCAAAACAAAAAATCACCACCTTGGGAAGCACACCTACCAGTACCAGACATTACCTTAGGAAGTGTGTCTGTTCGTATAAGAAACTATCTCAAGAAATGAAAGTTCTATACCAAAAATCACATCAAGAAGCATGTCATTTCCATACCAAATTTGCATTGAGAATCGTGTAAAAAATCTCAATTTTTGTACCAAAAATTTTGATTTGCATGCCAAAAGATCTCAATTTTTGTGGCAAAATCATAATTTTTGTACCAAAAATCTTGATTTTTGTGCCAATAAATCTTAATTTTTAAAAAAAATCTTGATTCCCGTACAAAAAATAAAAAATCATCACCTCAAGAAATGTGCCAATCTAGAAGCAATATTTTTTTTGCCTCAAATTCCAACTATGTCCAAATTGGACAAATTTTATATGAAAATAGGGGTTTTTGGGCACTCTAAGCTCAACGATGAGGTCTGTTTAGGCTCAAAGTGCACCAAAAAATGGTGAGCCTTGAGATCCAATACAAAAAACTCTAAAAAAGGAAACCCTCTAAAAGAAAAAGAAAAAAACACAGATCTAAAAGCCAAGCTAACGCTCTCATAAATAGAATAGGGGCATAAAGATTTGGAGCTCTGATACCATGTTGAAGTTGATGAAAGATAAACCCCATAGTTCCCAAGAATCACTTGCATGCAAACACCTATCAGAGAAAGAGAGAAGGAAAAGCTATGGAAGTTGGAATTCCCAAATCCATAGATGAAACATTCTTGATGAGAAAAAAAGAGATTTCTATAATCAAAGTAAATGAATACATTACAAAGAGAACAATCCTTTAAAAAGGAGATCAAAACCCTAACAGGTAACAAGCCTAAGTTGCGTGATAATAATTAATAAAAGAATTAATTATTATATGCCTAAAGTTTAGCTTAACTAAACTAGAGATGATAAGTGACTTGATAATTAAATCAAAATGATTTAACTAATATGACAATATCTTATTACTCTAACACAAACATGTCCAAGATTGAAAATGTTACAAATAGTTGTGTTTATTGGCTTTATTACAATTTTGATCATTTATGGTTATAATGCTATTGGTGCACCTACACCAAAGTATAATATGGCTCAAAAGGCCTTGCATTTGCATCCTAATGCATATAATGACATCAAAGAGGATTATTTGGATAATTTAATAAAAAATGGTTGCATTGCCTTACATTATAGTATAGGATCATCAAGGATCCAAACAGGCCATTGAGGCCAACAAACTTAAATTCTTGTAGTAAGGCCATTTGAATGCCATAATTTTTATTTACATGTTTAATAGATGTGATTATATGTATTAGAATGCAAATGTAAGGAATTTAAATTATTATTGGAGAGAGGGTGGGTTGGTCCAAATGAGATTCCCCTTTCATATGATTGGCCTTGTTAAGCAAAGAATATTAAGCTATTCTTGAAATGAAAAGAAGCTCAATATTAGAGATTTCAAGGCCTCGAGAACCAAAATAATTGCACCTAGTCTTTTCTTCATGTAACTACAAAAAAAAATTTGCAATTTTGTAGCTCATCAACACCATTTGTCTAAAGGAATTATATACAAATACCGACACTTGGGGCACCAAGGGAAATAAATGTCTGAAGCTCTTAGATTATGAGAAGAATTGAATGGAATCTAGTAATGGTATTAATAGTGTCATTGACACAGGTTTATTTAATTATCATCCTTGAATTTATACTCAATTTCACAACCCTCATCCTCACTTCTTCCCCACCTCATCTTACTAAAGATGATGTATGTTGGATCTCTCAAATTCTAGAAAGTATCTTCAATAAGATGAGGTTAGGAAAAAAGTGAGGAGAAGGTTGGGATGTTGAGTACTAACATAGGATATAATTCTAGGTCAATGAAACCTTCAACAATTTCCTTGTCAAATTCCACTCATGCCTCTTCTCATAATCTTAGAAATTTAGTCATTTATTCTCCTTGTAGTCCCAATGTGTTAGTCATTTTATAGAATTTCTTCAAACCCCAAATGTTATGAGTTACAGAGTTGTACAAGGTTTTGACAAAACTCGAAGCAATTATTTTTGGTCCCTAGGGCCCTAAAATCTCTATTCGATAGATCGTCAAAATTTTGACACAAATCCAAAATAATCTTTGAAAGGAATATTAAAACTATGATGAAGAAGCACTTTGCAGGTTCAACATTCTTGTCATATGTTTTTTTATGGATTATCATTAGTATTTTGATGAAGTTCCCCGATGATGTGATCGTAAAATGGTAATTCCTTTCTCACAAGTTTTGATGAAACAAATATTGGACTTGTGATGTAGTGTTTATTAGTGGAATGATATCCAAGTTTTAGTCAAATGCACCAACAAAATTGGGGTGAAAAAAAAGAGAATGATTTTTTGTTACGAGATTGATAGTTTATCATCTAAAGTATGATAAACATTCATTAGAAAATGTTCCATAATGTGTAAGTGTGTGTTCATATTACAATGGGAAATAATCTTACTAGTTCACAATGCCCTACATCTCTATAATAGATGAAAGACATGAGTTGAGTACCATATCAAAGTTTCATTAGAGGTTTGATTTATCATATCATTTGTGTAAGACCAAACATTGTCTAAGCTGTAGGATTTCTTTCTTGTTACATGTCTAATCTAGGAAAGGAAATTTGGATGCAATAATAAGAGTTTTTAGATATTGGTAGGCTACCTCAGAGTAATCTATATATTTTCATGGAATAAGAAATGAACATTTCTTGGATATTTGAGGCTATTAAGGATATAGGGATTTAAGTTGGACTAATGTCTTGATATATGAATTAATAATAACATATGGTTAATTTTAATGATTACTTTAGTTTGGAATTCAATTTTGATTAATTATTTTAAGTTATTGTTGTATATAACAATTTTTATACATTCATTGTTAGTACATTTTTGTTTGTACTTTTTTTTTTAAATATCATTTTTGTTTAATTTGGTATCATTGTTTTTGTTAGAGTTTTAAATGTCTTCACAACACTCTTAGGGTCAAATGAAAGACCAAGATAACTTCTACAAGATAATGACAAGACATGTGCATTAAGATGCAAGGATGATATTATTGATAATGGACATTATTAAAATATATTAATATTAGTATTTCACTATTTAGGACCCATTTTTTTTGTTTAATTAGTTTCGATCGAAACTACCTTCAAAAGTAGTTTCCATTGAAACTAACTTTAAAAGTAGTTTCGATCGAAACTTTTATAGTTTCTAAACTATATGATAACTTTCTATCAAAAAAATTTAGGCCAAAAATTCATCTTTCGAGATTTTGGAGGAATTTCTTCCTCTAAAAAAGTGTAACCCATGTTTTTTCATCAAAATGAATCATGAAGTGTGATAATCCATGTAAAGGAGAAGAATCAAGAATACCAATCTCCAAAGAAGATGAAGAAGTATCTCCAACTCCATCTGTGATTAAACTATCATCAAAGAGTAGAGAAACACCCTAATGTATGTATCATGAATTTGAAATGTGAGAATCCACCAACATTGCACCAAAAGTTGGCAGATAGTAATCCCAATTGGGAAAATAAATAGATATCTCTTGCAGTGATTCACTAGAATCAAGAACAAGAGATAAATGTGTGATCTCAACTAAAGAATTAGGAATCTTTGCAGAATATACGATCTCCTCCAAAGGATCGTGACCATTTGATATTTTCTAAAGAATGAAGAGGCACATTAGAATGAAGTGCATCAAGAAATAGTGAAGGATCACGATCTTCATATAACTCACATTTTTTTAATTTCAACAAGAAAGACGATTCTCAAAGTGACAAGTTCACTCACAAAAGTCATCATCGATATTTTCAAACATATCATCAAGATTGACATTTTTCAATAGATGAGAGTAACATGTATTTATGTTGGTACTCATGTGCCTTTCCATGGATGCTTTCATGATTCATTTTTATTTTATTAAAAGGTGTGTATAGAGAATAATAGAAAGAATGATTTGGATTGTTTATAATAGAAATGTAAGGGAGTACCTTGTGTCCTAGAAATTAATGCAATAGCTATGGAGGATGGTAGAGATCATACAAATGGTATTACAACATTGAATTTTAGTATAATTATGTTGTGGGATTTTTTAATCTAATAACATACTGGTTAATTTTAATGATTAGTTTAGTTTGGAATTCCATTTGGACTAATTATTTTAATTTTTTCTTGTATGTACCAATTTTTATATATTCATTGTTAGTACATTTTGGTTTATACATATTTTTTTATATCAGTTTAGTTTGATTTGGCATATTCATTTTTTTATGAGTTTTATGTGTCTCTACAACATTCCTAGGGTCAAATGAAAGGCCAATGTAACTTCCACAAGATAATGGAAAGACATACACATTAAGATGCAAGGATGATATTATTGAGAATGCACATAGTTAAAATATGCATAGTAGGAGTATTAATATAGGCAAGATAATAAGAGATTGATAAGGAGTAGATAAGTAATCACCCACACAAGGTGGAATCGCATGTCCATCAAGGTTGGGTCATCCTCCATTAATATACAATAAAGTATGTATAACATGTAGAGGATTATAATGTGATATGAACGTTAAAGGTGAATCCCACACATAAAATAGAATGTGATAACAACAATCATCACTTAAAAAGAAGTTTCTCTTACACAATTGTTAATATAGTAGCAAACTCCTAGGCATCTCATATGTCAACTACTATGCAATGTATTATTCTAAGTATGATTAAGTAAAGTGAGATTAGTGAATACTTAATTACACCAAAACCCCCTTAAGAGAAACTTAGGGTAATGTACTTAAAATCTAAATGGAAGATGGGCCCCATATAGTATTTTATATTAGTATCCATGTACAATACAAATGTAATGCAATAAATACAATCTCTTATAAAGAGGAGAAAGGAAGAAAATCTAATGCAGCAAAACTCCCCTCCAAAAATAGAGATTTAAAACACACAAGATGCATGGATGGATGGAGGACTCCAGGCCCCCAAGGACTTCATACATCATGTATATACAAACAAGTATCCCTATTGGAAGGAAATAATATGACATCATATCATCCCCATAATGAGAAAACTCCTATAAACTTGGTCAGTGTTTAAAGACAAAACATAGTCCAATGCTTACAAACAACATTTCTCCCCTTGGGAAAAAGATATAGTATAAATGTTACCATCTAGATAAGAACTAAGAAGTGAATTAGAGATGTATTATGATGGCCTTTCCACAATGCACTCTGTATCCAAATGAAAGGAAGAAGAAGGTATCCAAATATACATATCTAAAGACTACATAGGTATCTCCAAGATCAAGAAACCTATCCCGCCACCAAAATGAACCATGAAATGTGATGATCCAATTAAAGGAGAAGAATCAAGAATGCTAATCTATAAAGTAGGTGAAGAATTTATCTCCAACTTGAATTGTGATTAAAATATCATCAAATAGTAGAAATGTGGGACTCCACAAACAATGCACCAATAGTTGGGAAATAGGAATCCCAATAGGAAATATAAATAGATATCTCTTGCAATAATTTACTATAATCACCAACAAGAGATGAATGTGTGATCTCAATTAAAGAATTAAGAACCTTTTAATAATATGCAATTTCATCCAAATGATCATATGACCATTTTTTATAATCTCTAAAGAATTAATAGGAGTATTAGAAAGAATTGAATCAATCTATATTATGAAGGATCCTTATCTTCATATGCCCCATGAGTATAATTCCAACATTTTTTTTCCCACCTGGCTCCCTGTGCCTGACTTTGGCTTCGACCCCTATGCTTGGCTTAGCTTCAGCTTCGGCCCCTCCTAACTCCTTGCGCCTGGCTTCAACTTCAGCTTTGGTCTCTAGCTTCAATCTAGCTTTTGCGCCTAGCTTTGAATTTGGCTGCAGCTTCTACGCCTAGCTTTGGCTTCAGCCCCTGCACCTGGCTTGGCTTCGGCTCCTAGGTCCCACTCAGAATCCTGCATCTGGCTTTGGTTCTAGCTTTTTTCTTGTGTTTGGCTTTATGGCAGTCCCTTCAGCCTCTAGGGTTTGTTCACCTGGTGTTGTGGGTGGTTTGGCCATTTCCTATGCTGATGTGGCTACCTTTGAGGCTAGTATTGGTGGTATTGGTGGTCTTTTTGAGAAGTTAGGATTTCTTGAGATCGTGTGTTCGAGGGTGCCGATTGTGGTAAGTAACCCATTAAAGATTGATTTAAAATCTACTATTGTTGATGAGATCTCAATCTGTATGGCTTATTTCTCATCCAATGTTACTATCTTTCATTTTAAGGGTTTTTGGCCTTCTTTGCCGGACCTGCATGCATGGATTTACTATTTTTGGGAACCCATCATTTCGGAGACAGCTCATATTTTCCCTATGCCTAGGGTTTTTTCATTGTTAAATTTGAATCTGCTACAAATGGAGATGTCATCCTTCACCATGTTTT
The DNA here is from genome assembly GCA_028749045.1 of Cupressus sempervirens. NCBI lineage: Eukaryota > Viridiplantae > Streptophyta > Pinopsida > Cupressales > Cupressaceae > Cupressus > Cupressus sempervirens. The sequence goes on from CM053793.1 coordinate 531,146,728, forward strand.
CTATTAGGAAGCAAAGTTTCCCTTGATGGCTAAACCTTGGCATAACGATTTCAACCCATTGACAGAATATTTTAATAAGTTCCCTGTGTGGGTTAGGCTATTGAATCTCCCCCTTCACCTTTGGGTAGATCCTATTCTGGTGGAGGTGGGGAAAGCCCTTGGTGGCTTATGCATGATAGATAAGATTCTTTCAATGTGTTTCGAATGACATATGTTCACATTCTGGTATAGATTGACATTTCTAAGGGACTCCCAAAAATGATTTTGGTGGCTTCTACTTTAGGATCATGGAATATCCTTCTTGACTATAAGGGCATCCCCTTTCGCTATAGGAAGTGCCACATGGTTGGTCACCTAGCTACAGGCTGCTTCGCGGGGAAATCTAGATTGAAAATGCCCCCTTCTTGGTGGAAGGGGGGTCTCGAAAGATCACTACATGGTCCACAAGGTCCTCTCTACGAGGGATGATGACTCTCTTCATGATAATTTGAGGGTGGATTCAGCTATTGTTCTTGGAATTTTGACAAAGGATCGTCCTTTGGCTCCTTTGGTTGCAGTAGATCAGTCTTTGGATTCTGTTGTCCCATCTTGTGGTGATTTGATGGAGGATCCTCCTTTGGCTCCTTCTGTGGATGCAGCTGGTCTGTCTTTGGATTCTTCTATCCTAATTTTTGGTGATTTGAGGGTGGCCCCCTCTCTAGCTCCTTCTCAAGTCTATGTTCCTTCTCATGTTTCTGCTATAACTTCCTCTACTGCAATTTTTTCCCTGGCTTCAGGGGTTTCAGGGTCTGGTTGTTGCTTTGTTGATTCATAGAGCCAAAAGGCTGCTAATTTGGTGAGGGTTGGAAGGACCATAGTAAAAGGAAATAATTTCATGCCCTCCACTTCTATTTTATCAAGGACGGACCCTCTTGTGGCTCCTTCTCAGGTTGCAAATGTTCCAGTTGTGGTCTCTTCCCTGGTCTTAAGGATTTTTGGGATTGGTTCTGATGTTGCTGATTTACGGTGGCAGAAGGTTGTTGGTTTGGTGGAGGATGGATGAACCATAGCAAAAGGAAAAAAGATCAAGACCTCCACTTCCTCTTTTGATATGGCATTACGTTCTCAAAAGAAGGGATCAAAAGGCAAAGCCTGACTGGTTTTTTTGGCCTATTGTTCTTTGTTTTGTCCCTTGGCCTTTTTTTGGCCCATTGTTCTTTGTTGTGTGTCATGGTTGGGGACTTTTTTCCCTTTTCTTCATTGGGTTTCAGAAGCCCAGTCAAAACCTATGTCTATGGTTGTTGTGATGCCACAATGGTCACCTTTTGTTTGGTGATCTACTCTACTAGCCTTTTGTTTGGCTATTGTCCTTTGGTTGGACTTTAATTGCTTATTTTCAGCCTTTTGTAATGTTCTAACTTGGGCTTTGGGATCCCTGTAAAACCTATTTATCTTATCAAAAGCATTTTCAAACATAAAAATTAAAAATTATAGATTAAAAATTTGTCCAAATAATGTGATCCCATTCACAAGGAACTCCATTATACAAATAGGAAAATAGATTATATGTATTTCCTAGTAGACAATACTCACTAAGATAAGTAAGAATGAGATTCCTACATTTATTATAGTTATATTTCTCAAAATTGATGAAGTAAAACATGATTACATAAATTATATATGAGTAATAAGATTACCAAATGAGTATTGTGTAAATAAAGGTTCATTTTCAAGAGCAAAATAACATCAAATAGAAAAATTACAAAATTATAAATACACTAGTGTGAAGTTAATTAAAAGATATTGTTGTCAAACTTTTGTTTGTTCAAAAACCACCTTTGTTTGTCTAAGTTATGAGAAATATATCCTCTCCTAGGCCATTTATTTATTTTAAAAATGATATTAAAAACTATAGCTTAAAATATAATCTAAACAATGCAATCCCCTCCACAAGGAACTTCATTATACAAACAGGGAAATAGATAATAAGTATTTCCCAGTAGATGATACTCATTAAGATAAATGAGGATGAGATTAATACATTTCTTATAGTTCCATTTCTCAAAATTGATGAATTAAACCATGATTGCATCAATAATATATGTTAACTAAGTATTAGGATTAACCACAGACAAAAATAACATTTACATGCAAATATAACCAATATCAAAAAATAATAAATCACCTAGAAGAGAACACAAGACACCAATATTTAACATGGTTCACCCAATCCCTACGCTACGTCCACTAGCAACAAGTCCAATATTGTTACTATCTAGTGATTACAATCCATAATCCCTTACAACTCAATCCCGCTGCAAGAAGCTACAATATCACCATATATTATGAAATCATATATTATGAAATCCCTAACCCTAAGCCTTTTAATTCAAGATTTTTACCACTTACAAAATTAGGGCTAGAATAAGTCACCCAATACAAAAATAGCAGATGATTCCTTTTACAATATAAGGTCATTTTTCACTTTGAGAGCGCTACCCCCAAAAACCCTCGTGGGGGTGTTGCCCCTCGACCCCACCCTGTACTCTGACAAGGAGCGCACCTGGGATGCTACCTTAGGATCTTGCAAGGGTGCTTCCCCCTATCCCTTATAGAAATTATCTAGTGAGAAAATGCATCGAATAAACCTCTGAGTCTAATTAAGCTCCACATCACAACAATATCCCACTTGGAGATTGATCAGACTCCACACCAATAACCTCCCACTTGGATATTGATCATAGCATTGCTAAACCTATAACCCCCACTAGAATATCAAACCACCCTGGACTTTGTTGTTCTTTCATTATGTTCAGTCTAGAAGACCAACCAAAGCTAAAGAGTAGTTCAGCTTCTCCCTTATTAAAAGCTTGGTAAACATATCTACTGGATTATCATCTGTATGTATCTTCTCCAACTTTAATTGTCCATCATCCAAAATTGATCAAATGAAATGGTACTGCAACTATATGTGTTCTATCTTTGAATGCAGAGAAGAATTCTTTGCAAGATGAATGGCATTTTGGCTATCTAGGAACAAAAAATTATCCCTCTATGGATGTCCCAATTCTTCCATGAAGAAATGAAGCCATATCATCTCCTTGGTTGCCTCTATAGCAGAAACATACTCTTCATCTATAGTGGATAAAGCATTAACCTTATGCAACCAAGAAACCTAGCTCACTGGTGCCCTATCAACAGTAAATACATAACCTATAGTACTCTATCTGTTATCAATATCCTCTACCGAATCTAAGTCAACATAGCCCTGTAAATTAGTAGTAGAGCCCCCAAAACATAAACACTTATTCAATGTTCCTCTCAAATATCGAAGAATATATCCATTTAATTGCATTCCAATGCTCAATTCTTGGATGACTCATATACCTACTAACGACTCCCACTGCATGTGTAATATCTAGCTTTGTACATAAGATAGCATACATCAAGCTTCATACAAATGAAGCATAAGGTACCTTGGACATCTTAGCCTCCTCTTCTTGTGTCTTTGGACACATCTCCTTAGTCAATTTCAAATGAAAAGGTAAAGGTGTGTTGATAGCTTTAGCATTCTCCATAGAGAAACATTACAACACCTTCACAATACAATCAGCCTAAGATAATGTCAATTTTCTATTTTTCCTATCTCTTCAAAATTTTCATACCAATTATTTTCTTCATTGCCCCCAAATCCTTCATAGAAAATGAATGTGCTAACTGTTCTTTTAACCCCTTAATGTGATCTATGTTAGACCCAGCTACAAGCATATCATCAACATTTAAACATAAAATAATGTAGCTATCATCATATATCCTCTTAAAGTAAACATAGTGATATGAATGAAACCTACTATATCCATGCTCATGCATAAAATTGTCAAATTTCAAATACCATTGTCGAGGTGCTTTCTTCAAGCCATATAAAGTTTTCTTCAATTTGTACACTGTATTCTCCTTACCTAGGACCTCAAATCCATGTGGTTGTCCCATATATATCTCCTCATCCAAATAACCATGAAAAAAGGCCATTTTAACATCAAGCTACTCCAAATTGAAATTTTTAGTAGCCATAATACTTAAAACAATATGAATAAAAGTCATTTTAACAATAGGAGAAAATATCTCATCAAAAACAATGCCCTTTTTTTGTGAAAAACCTTTAACAAACTAACCTAGCTTTAAATCTTTTCTTACCTCCATCCTCTTCTTTCAACCTATAAACCCATTTATTTTGTAAAGCCCTTTTTCTTGCAGGCAACCTGTATAAATTCAATGTCTTATTTTTCAACAAAGACTCTATTTCTTCTTTGATTGTACACTCCCACTGAATCTTTGTATCTACCTGCATAGCTTCATCATAACATCTAGGTTCACCAACATCAGCAAGTAAAATAGAATAAAAAGAAGAAGAAAATATTTATGGAGGTCTACTTAGCCTTTTTGACCTTCTAACATTCACTAGGGTGTGTGATATTTGTTGTTGTAGGTCATGAGGAACTGTTGGAACATCACCTTTTGGAGTATCATCCAACACTGCATAATAATTTTCTTTCTTCTCATGTTATTGCAACATATCTTTGTACAACACTTTCTCATTGAATATGAGATCCCTGCTTCTTATAATTTTATAATTTTCAAAAGCCCAAAGCCTATAACCAAATTCATCAATTTCATATCCAACAAATACACATTTCTTTGACTTAGCTTCTAGCTTGGTTCTATTTTTAGAATCTATATGTGCAAATACTTCACAACCAAAGGTTTTGAGAAAAGAATAACTTACCTTCTTACTAGTCCATGCTTCCTTTGGAATACCATAGCCCAAAGGAGTAGAGGGACCTCTATTAATCAAGTATATAGTAGTATTGATAGCCTCCACCCACATGTTTAAAGGAAACTAGTATGCAACCTCATTCTCCTTGCATGCTCCATTATTGTCTTGTTCATACGTTCAGCCACTCCATTTTCATGTGGACTCCTTGGAACAATTTTATTTCTTTGAATACCATTAGTGGAATAATAGTCTTCAAATTCATGACTACAATACTCACCACCATTATTAGATCTGAGACATTTTAGTTTTTTACAGATCTCATTCTCAACCAAACATTTCCATTTCTTAAAAGTTTGGAATACATCATATTTATGTCTAAGGAAATAAACCCATACTTTTCTAGTTGCATCATCAATAAATGTAACATAATAATGAGAGCCACCAAGGGAAGATACTTGAGCTGGTCCCCATACATATGTATGCACAAGCTCTAATTTCTCATTTTTCTTTTCCTTCCCACTCTTGACAAAACTCACTCTCTTTTGTTTTCCATACAACTTTTATAGATATCCATATCAACGCATTTTAAACCTGGTAAGAATTTCTTTGAATGAAGTAATTTCATACCTTTCTCACTCATGTGCCCAAGTCTGTGGTGTTATACTGATGTATCAGAATCTATAGCATTTGTTTGTTCTCCCTGCTAAACTACAACATTTGTTCCCAAATGTTCATTTTTCTCTTAAAAATCAAAGTAGAAGGAATAGTATGACCTATACAAAGATATAAGGTGCCTAATTTCACACATATTGTTACTACAAGGAAACCTTTTAAAACCTTCCAATTTTTATCATTAAAAGTAACTACATAACCCTCATCATCGAGTTGCCATTCTGAAATTAAATTCCTACTCAGCCTTGTAACATGTCTTACCTCATGTAGTAGCCAATGATTCCCATTCTGTAGCTTAATCTTAAATTTTCCCTTGCCAACAATCTGATAGGGTTCATTATCCCCCCAAATAAACAAGCCCAAAATCCCCTTGGACATAGTCAATAAAATAAGCGTTGTGAGGTGTAGTATGAAATGAAGCCCCAAAATCTAAAACCCATGAATCATCAACACTTTCTAAAGAAAGATGCAAAGCATCCTCTTTAGATTTGTTACTTACCACATTTGCCTCCTTGTTCCCTTCTGGTATCTCCTTCATTTTTTCTTTTGAGTCCAAAAATCTCTCAGTCCTTTGGATTGAGACTCTTCCCCTTTGACTTTCCTCTTGATTTCGCACAATTTCCAGAATTACTTCATCTCTCAGTCACTCTACCTTTTCTTTGTGCGTTCAAATAAATTCCTAATGTAGATCCACCTAAGGTTTTCCTACAAGTTTTTTTACTTAGAATAACACCAATCACATCATCAAAATTTAGGGTATTAGATCTAGAAACAAAATTACTCACATTCATTACCAAGTCATTCCATCTTTCTGGCAAAGAGCACAAAATCAAGAGAACCCTAAGTTCTTCATCAATATTGACATTCACAGAAGATAACTTACTAGTAACAGTATTTAACTCATTCAAATGATCTACAATAGATCCACTTTCTTCCATCTTCATATTAAATAAACACTTCATGAGAAATAACATGTTTGAAGTGGAGAGCTTTTCATATAGTTTCGCTATGGTTTGCATCAACTCTTCCATCCTCTTCTCTTTTATAATGGTAATTGTCACTGATGGTGCCAAGCATAATCAAATACTTCCAAGTGACTTTCTATCTAAATTCTCTCAATCCTCATCTATCATAGTTCCATGTTTCTTTGTTTTTCCTTCCAATGGCTTCCATAAATCCTTTTGATAAAGATAGTCCTCCATTTGCATTTTTCATTACTAAAATTTCTACCCATTAAAATTTTCAACTTTCAGCTTACCCTCATCTACCATCACTCCCACTCAAATGTGAGAATCCCACTCAACAGTGAGTCCTTCCTGTAGAGGATCACTAAAAATAAAATGACAACGATCTGGCTTAAAAATATGATGACAATCTAACTTTGATACCACTTGTTAGGATTCACCATGAACAAAAATAACAGTTACATGCAAATATAACCAAAATTAGAAAATAATAGATCACACAAAAGAGAACACAAGACACCAAGATTTAACATGGTTCACCCAATCCCTGGGCTACATCCACCAAAAACAAGTCCAATATTATTACTATCTAGTGATTAAATCCATAATCCCTTATAGCTCAATCCCACTGCAAGAAGCTACAATATTACCATACATTATGAAATCCCTAACCTAAGACTTTTTATAAAAAAATTTTATCGCTTACAAAATTAGGGCTAGAATAAGCCATTCCAAAAGAAGATAGTAGTCAATGCCTTTTACAATATTAGGTCATTTTTGGCTTCAAGGGCATTACCCCTGAAAACCTCCATAAGGGTGCTACCCCAGGACCACGCAAGGGAGTCACCCCTTGACCCCATCTTGGGGTCACTGCCCCCAAACGCCCATAGAAATAATCTAGGGAGAAATCATGCGAAATAAACCTCTGAATCTAATTAGGCTCCACATCATAACACTAAGATTACCAAATGATTATTGTGTAAATCAAGGTTCATCTTCAAGTTTAAAATTAGCATCAAATATAAAACTTAACTTAAATTATAACTACACCAATTCAAAGTTAATGAAAAGAGTGTTATGCCAATATTTTGTTTTTTGAAAAACCATCATTGTTTGTCAAAGTTATGAGAAAAAGAACATCCTCCCTAGGCATATAGGGGTTAAACTAGCAATTTCCTCTCCAATAATATGACTAAAATCTCTATAAAGGTAAATAATCAATGAGTGTCATAAGAATAATCCTTACTTAGAATTATCAAAGAACCAATAAATTTACAACTATCAAATCACACTTGTTATCGGTGAGAAGAAAAAAATGTACTTTATCCACTTCCTACAAATAAAATATCAGCCCCAAACAAGACTCTGCTATATGTGTCAACCCCACTATAGAGTATAGTCATCTGATTAATGTCATGGTACATAATCCAATAAATGAATTGTATAATATTATATAAATATTGCAAACAAATATACCCTATAAAAATTGTGTAACTACCAAAATTTCTTACATTATGGATGCCTGAAAACTCATAACATCCACAAGTAAATTTCATAGAAGATGCATAAAACACAAGCCAAGGAATATGCACTACCCAATGTTGGAGACACAATCTTATCTTCATACAAATATGGATTCACCACTAACTAGGGAGCACCAACTAGGGTCATACAATGATGGTGGTTTGATCACAAATAGCATAGAAGATGAAAAAAGTGCAAAAAAATCAAACAAAAAATTCCACTTACACACCAACCTCAAGAAAGGAGATCAAGGAAATTTCTCGTCAAGGACGATAAAAAAGGTTGACTCAAAAAATATGGCCACTGCAAATAATTAGTTGTTGTTTAAGATGAAAGTCAATCTCTATGCAAAGTTGATTTTTATAGTTTGTAGTAATAATAGTTTATCCAAAGACAAATCTCAGTCACCTTGATACATCACATACTAAGGAAAAAAATAGGTTTGGAAAAAGTAAGTCAACTTTGACTATTTAATAGTTTTATCCTAGGAATCAATCCTTAGTATGTGATGTTTAAAGTATTTGTCACATCAATAAAGAAGGGGATGGTTGCTAAATAGTTGAGATCTTGATATTTTGAAGAAACCACAAAATAAATTGAAGTACAACTAAACATAGACCAATTATCACACTCACCATACTTGCAAATATGATAAAAAAGGGGGTGTTCCAATCATACACACGGCCAAATATGCATAAGTGATGCAGAAGTATCTTGGGTCCTTTGGCAATCTTGCATCATTCAAAAATATTTAATACTTTCATGTACCAGTCTATTGTTCTAGGAACAATCTGTGTTGTTTATGTTCTTCCTTTTTGCAATATTGGCTTCTTATTATAGACCTATTGTGAAACCATCACCTATGTTTGTCGAACTTAAATCCATATTTTTGAATATTTATCATTTTCTTTTCTTGAGGTGTGTTCATTTCCTAGCATATCGAACAATGTGTGGTAATTGGCTTCTATGAGGTTTGTGTGATTTAAATGCTTTCTGTGGCCTTGGAGACATCTTCTTGAACTATGGGTGGACCTATTTTGGTGCCTATATATGTTAGTTTATTAAATTGTTTGGTATCTGATTTCCCTTTGGGCTAGGACCTATATTTTTTAATAAATGCACTTATTAGGATGACTTGTGGTCTTGATGGCCATATATTTGAGACCTGCGACTCAAGTAGGCAGTGGTATAGATACCAAAAGAAAGATAACATAATTTTGGTTATGTAAGCCTAAGATTCTAGTATTGTTGATTGTAATTCTAGTGTATATGGTTGCAACTAGGTAAGCCTTATAACTGGCACATTGTAAGGGGATTATCTACATCAAAGTTGATATAAGTTGTTGTTCTTCCATTTTTGTGTCGGCTTCAATGTATATACTCTAGTAGGATGGTTGGTAAGTATCCCTTGGTTCATTTTACTCTTTCTACCTTGTATCAAGTGGTATCAGAGTGAAGATTTCCTTTCTTGTGGATTCTTGGGATTGTGAAGTGTGTGTCAGAAATGTGGATCTTGTATCTACAAAACCAACACTCTTCAATAAGACATTAGATCATATGGTTAGCACATATAATGAATCAAAATTAAGCAAAAAACCTATGAAACCATCTTATTTCTCTCTAACTAAGGAATGAGTATGTAAATGGAATTAATTTCTCTCAAAATTAAGACCAAATAAGTGACAATAACACCCCTAGAACAAGAGATTCAAGCTAGCATGAATGCAAGATTCAACTTAGAATTGAATTGAAGCTAGCATGGAGTACAATCATGCTAAGAAACTAAGCAATTAAGCTATATTGAATTAGAATAGAAATTAAATGCTAGAATTCAAAGATAGAATGCTAAATCTAATAGAGTTTCTTTTCTATAAAATTGCCTCCCTTAGCTCTTAGAATGCCTTGTATTTATAGATTTTTCCAAGGGCTTGGAGTAGAATTGAGAATTTACCATGGTGAAGGTAAAAGTGAATTAAAAATCATTTTAAGGGAATCAACTTTGAATTAAAAATTCATAAATGAAGGTCCCATTTGGATTATTTTATTCAAAATGGAGAATCCATTTTGATTAAAATAATGAGCATTTTGAATAGAATAATGATTTATGAATAAACCTTGAATAAAATATGATTATCCACCCATTATGAATAAAATATACATTTCCATCCATTTTGAATAAAATATTAATTTCCATCCGTAATGAATAAAATATTAATTTCCATCCGTAATGAATAAAATATTAATTTCCATCCATTATGAATAATATATTCATTTTTGGAGATAAATGTCAATTTTCAATTTATTTGAAATGAATATTCATGTGTATTTTTCAAATGGGTACTAATAGTTGATTTTAATTAATTCATTTTATTCTTTGATTCAATTAATTCAATTGGAACCTTCACCATGAGATATAATTCTTCATTTGAAGGATTGACCAATTTTGGGTGATTACATTTGCCCCTCTTTGAATTGATGTGCGAGTAGTGCATTGATTCAAAGAATAGTTTGAATTGAAGCGTAGAATGAGAGTTGAGATCGGTTCTAATTTTTTATTGTATGAAGACCAATTGATAAGATTTTTAGGACTGTCTCTAGAAAAAAGCTTAGTCCTCCATAGTCAAGGTTAGAATGCCCCAATACTGGTCCATAAAATAGATGAAAAGACTTATGATGAGTTGTAGGATTATCCCTAGAATGAGGCTTAATCCTCAAGAGTCAAGGTTAGAATGCCCTGATACTTGTCCATCGAGTTATGATTTGAGTTGTCATAAGTTTGATTGAAATAATTGACAGAAAGTCAGTTAGTTGATCAATTGATAGGATAGATAGTAGATGATGTGAGATGCAGAGAGCAGAGATGCCCCTAGCAATGAGGACTTTGACTTTAGACCAAGTTGACTTTGAAGCAAGATTTGATTGAAGAAGCAAGACTTTGAAGAAATATTTGAATGAAGAATTTTGAAGCAATATTTTGAAGAAAGATTTGATTGAAAGATTTTGAAATAGAATTTTGAAGAAAGCAAGATTTTGAAGAAAGATTTGAAGTAGAATTTTGAAGAAAATGCTTGAACAAAGATTTTGAAGAAAATGTTGAAGAAAGATTTTGAAGCAAGATTTCAAGTAGAATTTTTGAAGAAAGATTTGAAGTATAATTTTGAAGTAAGATTCAATGGTGTAATCATCCTGCCCCCTCGAGAGCAAAATAGAAAGATGATACTTCAAAAAAAGTGATGTAGAGTAATAGAAGTGAAGATCTAGATATAATGAGTGATTAAAATGAATGTAGAACATATTAGAATAGATTGTAGAAAGTGCAGAGTTCATTTAGAGTCATGTAAGGGTCCATATAACAAGGTTTGACCAAGTTTGACAATGATTGTCTTAAAGTTGAAGAATATCATATTTTGATTTTGATCCTAAAAATGGACTCACAATGATCGAATTGAGGGGATAATGAAATGCAATCTGTGTTGAATATTCTACCCCTTTTTTTGTCAAAGGCTAGTCAAAGAGCTATGGGAGCCATGTTGTAGTGTAGAGCTAAGAGAAAATGTAAACCTAAACTGAATGTAATCCTAGGACTTAGTCATTGAATTAGTATGGTTTAATTTTCATCATTGAGTAGTGAAAAAAATGATATAGTACAATCACCACTGGTTCAACCATGGAAATATGAATACTTTATCACTCTAAACCAATATATACATGAAAAGAAATCTATTTACAATAATTAACAATATGTACAATAATCACAAAAAATTTGTAGTAATGTAAACACAACAGTTAGAAAACAAGGAAAAGTTCATGATTTTCATCCTTGCTTCCTAGTCTCAGACGTCATCGAGTTGCTAGAAAAATCATGATTGAAAAGATAGTAAACATCATGTAATCTTTGTGCGCATTTTTAAAATTTTTGAAATTTATTTTTGGTTTTGTTGATATATGGATATTTTTGGTAGTTTTCAAAAGTAAAGCTCAACATAGCTCAAGTAGTTTTAGTTCTTTTTTGATTTTTGAGTTTCGGTATAAGTGGATTGATGTCATGTTTGAAATTCGTAGTGTGAGTGTGAGAAATCTTTGTAGTAGTAAAGTGACAATAGACAGACGTAGTTAGAACAACTAGTGACTAACGCAATAAAGAATTCATTTGAAGTAGGTTTAAGGGATAGAAAGGGTGATGTATTCCAAGGTACGAATAGTCAAAAGAGTAATGGCTAGAAAAACCAAGATATTTGACTATTGTGACAACAATTGATAACAACACAGTAGAACAAGTAGAATAGTGGACCAAAGAGACTAGTTCAAATGAGGGTCACAAGTGTTCAACCAAGATGGTTTAGTTTCTTATAGTTGCAAATAGAGTTGTGTAGGGATTTTTCTTGCTTCACATAAACCTAAGACATCACAATGGCTACCAACAAATGTGCTAAATCCAACATTCGTAGTGAGGAAGAAGCCATACTCATTGCAAACATGAAGAAACAACTCCAAACAATAAGTGCTCAACTTCAAAGACTAAAGGAAGAAGAGGACACATCATCAAGAAAATTCTCCTAGTGAGATTATTCCCTTTCCTCCAATGACAAAAAACCATCAACTTCTTACGATGTTGAATCCAAGCCATCTAAGAACAATGAACAAACACCCAAGAAATCTAGAAGTATCTTTGAAGGAAAACCTTGGGGACCTAAACAAGCGTGATTTCACCCCTTTGGGAAAATCTTATGAATCAACTTTGGAATAACTTCTTGAAAACAAACTCATTATTTTACCTAAAGTTAGTTTGGTTGGAGTCTGCTTTATGAGTAACTATTGTGCCTATCATAGACATAATCTACATGAAACTTCACATTGCATGGAGTTGAAAAATAAGATCCAAGATTTATTTGATGAAGGAATAGTTCCAAAGCCTAATAAATTATCTTTTAAAGATACTACTCTCAAGATTGATCAACATCTTGAAAACATGTCTAGTAATGGGTCAAATGCAACTTCTACTCCTTCCAACATGTCATCGCCTTTTAAAGAATCTAAGTTTTCCAACATATCTCCACCAAAAAAAGATCTTACTACTTTTGCTATTGACTCTGTGTACCCTCAAGGGCATTCGCTAAAAGAAACCCAATCTAATCTTGACTTACCTGCAAACTGCTTCTATACTATTCAAACTAAAAATCCAAAACCATCATGCATTGCTACTCCTATTATTCCCACTCCAGCTAGTCCTTCACTATCTCTTCAAGAGCCTACCATGAAAATTCCACACTCTACCTTGTACTTAGAAGTGGATCCATGTCAAGAGGATTCTAATAAAGCTAAAGATCAAGATCAAGAACCCTCTCATATCCCTCAAGATGTCATCCCTCCATCTCAAGAGCCACATAGTCCTCCATCTCCCATATCATGCCTCTCTACTAGGAAAGATCATGTTATTGCTTCCACCATCCCTAACGAGACTAGTCAAGATCAAGAGAAGGAAACTTTTCCTATGCTACCTAAACTTCCTTGTGAAGATCAAAGTATTCCCTCACCCTCTTGTTTTACTTCTCTAAATCCACTTCAAATCTACAGTCAAGCTATAAGTGCTCCTATAAAAGATGTTGCTCCTATTATAGTTACTCATGAGTCTATTAATGGCCTAGGTCATGTTTCTCACTCTAAGAATGTTGATATCCCTATCCACTATCCATTTATATCTTCTAAATCTATTCTTGGTCCTTATCCATCTAAGTTAAATCTTTCAAACCTTCTATCTATTTTGGGACCTTATATTCCTCCATCTCCTACATCTTCCACTCTTAGCTCATTACCTACTTCTCCTACCCTACCTCAAGATCATCAAAGATACAAATCCTTGAGTCCTTCACATAAAGCTTTCCATCTAAACTAGCCATATCACCCTTCTTCATCCACAAATCCCAAGTATTTCAGAAGCGATTTGGATGATCAACTTAAGAACAAACACAAGAAACTATTTTAAAATAATCACTATATCTCCTCTAATTGACATATGAATGCTAAGAAAGAAAATGCACAAAAGAGACCACAAAGGTCCGCTGTTGAAAAATCAAAGCAAGTATGGGTTCCTAAATCCATAATGGAAGACATAAAATCTAAAGCATCCAAATGTGAAGAAAAATCAAAAGGTATTGGATTCCCAAGTCTCTTTTGAAGGACTTGAATAGTGAAAACAAATCAAATTTGGCATTCAAGCTTCGAAAGGCTTCCACTCCAACTTCTTCCAAACATATTCCTAAAAAGGTTTCAAAGCCTTCCACTCCATCTTCTTCCAAACATCTTCCTAAAAAGGTTTCAAAACCTTCCACTCCATCTTTTTCTAAAAATATTTTACCATCTCCTACATTGAAACCTCAAGTTATCTCATCCATATCTACTCAAACATTCCACTACCCTTCAAGGTGTGTGTCTTTGTTGATCTTTCCCACTTTCCTACCTACCCTTCTACAATCTTTTGAAGCCTACACTTCCCTATTATCCATCCTCCTTCCATCCATTCAAAACCTACAACCTTATCCTCCTTCTGCCTCTTTTTTTGGCTACAATCTCCCTTCCATTACCATATCAGCATCTTTGAGCATACCTTTCTATGGTCTTGGCTTATCATGACTTATATTTCCTATAGGAGTGTTGTCTAACTTGAAAAATCTTGAGCTCTTTCTAGAAAAAAAATCAAAAAAATAAATTTTTTTTTAAAAGTGCCTCAATGAAAACTCGGTAAATAGGCACCTTGGTAGCAAAAATAAAAAATAAAAAAAATTCCTATGGTGAAAACCACTTCTTGTGGCACTTTGGACAAGTACCATGATGAAAACTTGGTAAACATCAATCATGCATAATTCTCCCATCACCCATCTATCTACTCTCTCACCTTTGATCTTGAGAACATTAATCTACATATGAGCATTGGCTATCTTATCTATCAATTTCCCTATCACAATCTTGCATATTCCACATCTCATAGCCTCCATAACAAACTTTTCTATCCTATTCACTTTACCCTTTGGTCTTGATCAAAAGAAAAAGAAAAAAAGAAAAAGGGTTCTTAGAAACCTCTTGACATATCCATTCTCTTGGACAACTTACATTTCATGACATCGTGTCAATATCCTACATGCTACCTTCCATTACACCATGATATTATATTGCTATATCATTTTACCTAGCTTGGGTACTCTTGGAGAGCTAGTACTTGAGGATCACTTTCACTTGCTTGACATGTATATTCTCTTGGACAACTTACATTTCATGATGTTGTGTCAATATCCTACATGCTACCTTCCATTACACCATGATATTATATTGCTATATCATTTTACCTAGCTTGGGTACTCTTGGAGAGCTACTACTTGAGGATCACTTTCAATTTCTTCATATTCCTTGTCTATCCATCTCTACTTATCCACTAGCTTGCTATTTCGTCATGTGCTATACCTTGCTCGACAATGGAACAAATTGATGTGATCTTTCTTGAGAACTAGTGATCTCTAAATGTGTCTTAAAAATCCAAAAAAATCATATATGATACAGAAAAAATGCTAAAAAATGAAAAATGTCCTGAAAAATTTAGTATCTTGGTGAAAACTTAGCAATAGCCACCTTGATAATACCAAAAAAAATCTAAAAATCCAAAAAATCCAAAAAAAATGCTCAACATTCCTATAAAAATATCTTTTTCTTTCCTGCTTTGAGTGATTTTCTCTCTCCAAGTTTTATGCTTTAGTTTTCTATCTTCACTTGTGCATAAGCTCTTAGTTAACTTCAAAATATTGCTCATATCTACAGGGATTGAAACTAGTCATAACCTAGGAAGCAACCTACCTGTGCTAGGGGAAATGTCCTATACTTTCATAAAGTCTCTCTTGCGTCAGTCGCCAGTTGTTTTAACTAAGTCTATCTACTATCGCTCTACTACCATGAGATTCCTTCAGTGTTCTAAGAAATTCTCTATTACATCAGTCACTACTTGTTCTAACTACATTTTTCTATTGTTTCTTTACTACTATAGAGACTTCTCACACTCACGCTACGACTTTCAAACATGACATCAATCCACTTATACCGAAACTCGAAAATGAAAAAAAAAAACTAAAATTGTTTGAGCTATGCTGAGCTTTACTTCTAAAAACTACCAAAAACATCCATATATCAACAAAACCAAAAATAAATTTCAAAAATCCCAAAAACATGCACAAATATTACACGATGTTTACTCTCTTTTTAGTCATGATTTTTTCTAGCAACTCGATGATGTCTGAGAGTAGAGATGCCAAGATGAAAAACATGAACTTTTGTTTGTTTTCTAACTGTGGTGTTTACTTTACTATGATAATTTTGTAATTATTGTACATATTGTTAATTATTGTAAATAATTTTCTTTCCATGTATATATTGGTTCAGAGTGATAAAGTATTCATATTCCCATGGTTGAACCAGTGGTGATTGTACTATATCATTTTTTTTGCTGCTTAATGATGAAAATAAAACCATATTTATTCAATGACTATGAAAATTAAAAATTCATAAATGAAGGTCCCATTTGGATTATTTTATTGAAAAATAATACCCATTTTGATTAAAATAATGAGCATTTTGATTAGAATAATGATTTGATTATCAACCCATTATGAATAAAATATAAATTTCCACCCATTATAGGGGCGGGGACCCTAGCTCGGTTGGCTAAATCTTCCCTGTTGCAGGGGGTTGGTCACAGGTTCTAATCTCCCCCATCCTCGTAGTACTGGTGGGCATGTCGCACCAGCGCTACTGGTCACGTTAAAAAGTTTACCAGGCGCACTGCAGTTTATAGGGGGCCCGTGTTGCACCGATTCCTGCAGTCTAAAAAAAAAAAAAAAAAGAATATTCATGCATATTTTTCAAATGGGTTGTAATAGTTGATTTGAATTAATTCATTTTATTCTTTGATTCAAGTATTCAATTTGAACCTTCACCATGAGATATAATTCTTCATTTGAAGGATTGACCAATTTTGCGTGATTACATGAAGAACCTTGTTTGGGTTGGTTGTAGGGTGATGGATATGATTTATGGCCTACAACTTGCAAAGAGTTACAATTCTTGAAGGAATTATTGTCAAAATGGTTTGAAGTATATGAAATGCAAATAATGTTATCATGGACATGTTGAGACAAATTATAGCAAGACTTGAAGTTGTTGAGGTGGACCAAATAAGAGGAGTACATATTAATGATGTTAGTGATGAATAAGTAGTTGCACCTAATATTGAACCTGAAGTGGAACATGATGAGGAAAGACTTTTGAGAGCTTTGACCAGAGTGAATTCTAGACCTATTTTTTATCCTTCAACTTATTGTGAAAAAATTGGTACAGATAATTTGTTGGATTGGATCTCTCAGATGGAAAAGTACATTGATTATGAAAGTACACCTGATGACAAAAGAGTAAGGATAGTAGCCACCAAATTGAGAGGACATGCTTCTCTTTGGTGGGAACATATTCAAACTTATAGGGAAAGAAGAGGAAACTAAAAGATTAAGACTTAGGTAGAAATGATTAATAAGTTGAAAAAGGCATTTCTTCATTTTGATTATTAAGTTAATTTGTTAAGGAGAATGTAAAATTTGAGATAGAAAGCATGACTATGAAGGATTACCTTGAGAAATTTTTTAAGTTATACAATAGATCTGGACATGTTGATGATGAGGTTGAAAATGTTGATATATACTTGAATGGATTGAGAACTTCAATTCAAGATGAGATTATTTTTATGAAGATAGAAAATGTGGAAGAAACATACAAGTATGCCTTGAGATCTGAGGAGATATTGGCAAAGAAACAAGAACATAGACAAAGGACAAGAGGTAGAATCTTTTAGGGAAGTAGAGGTTGAACTAATGGAAAAAGTGGAAGATCTGATAACACCTCTCATAACAATGGAAACTTAGAATGAAAATAAGGTAATGTTGGCAGAAAAAGAGGTAACTACACTAGAGGTAAATATATTTTTTACTATGGGAATAATAGTAATATAAAAAAAGAAGATAGATCTTTGTTTAAGCACACTCGTTTTAAGTGTGGAGAAGAAGGACATAGAGTTTTTGAATGCACTATTAGTGGTAAGAAGATTGGAAGTAGTAGTAGAAATGCCTTAATTAAAGAAGAAGTTATTGTTCCTCCTAATGAACTTGAAAATGGAGAGAACCTAATGATCAGAAGCACTTTGTGGAATGAAAAACTAAATGAAGAACACATTTTGAGAAAAATCTATTCAAAACCATATGTAATATTGAAGGGAAATATTGCAAGGTAATAATTGAAAAGGGGGATTTCAAATAATTTGGCATCATATGAATTGGTTTCTAAGTTGCAATTGCAGAGGTTGAAACATCCAAACCCTTATCACATTGCATGTATCAAGGATGAACACAAGTTATTGGTAAGTGAACAATGCCTTGTGAATTTAAGAATGGAAATTACTATGATGAAGTCCTCTATGATATTATGCACATGGATTATTTTCATGTTTTTTTGGAAAGACCTTGGCAGTATGATATATAATATTTGCATGATAGTAAATTAAATTAGTATACTATTTGGGAAAATGGAAATAAGTAAGTCTTGTTACCTATGATAGAGAAACTTGAGGAAAATTAGTGTACCATAGTTAGAGTTTTCTTGGTTGAAGGAAATTGTTTAGTGTTGGTGTAAATACATATTCACTATTTAAACTTACTTAAGTTTACTTAGGTTAATGCATTTTATTAATATTTATTTATTAGTCACCTAGGAGTATGTGCATTCTTGTGAGTTGTCATGATGACATCATAGGGGTCCACGCCTCTTTTAAGAACATGTTGTCTACAACACAGGAATCTTCTACACACATATGACACTTTTTCATTCTTATCCATTCATCTAGAATGTTGGATAAGGTGCTTAGTTGTCTTATCTCTTGGTTGTTTCTAGAGACATTCTAGGTGCTTCCTGAGAGGCCTTTATATAAGGCACTCCTAGTGTGTTTGCACATCATATCACATACTGAACAGAGCAATGTATTAGGACATACTTTGAGTAATAGATCAAATCTATTTTTGGTCTACAGTTGTGCTTCTGTTGAGTTCTTAGTTCTTGGGTGAATTTTGCCCCTAGGAAAATTCTTACAATTAGTAAATGAATTGAAGAAATAGAATGTTTTCTTTTCTTTGATTCCTAGAAAGAAAAATAAACAAGATGAACTTGAGCATGCACCTGAGGTTATATCTTTTATTGAAAAAATTTCAATATATTATTTCAAACAATGTACCTAATAGATTACTTCTTATAAGAAGTATTATTCATTGCAAGGACTCGATACCTAGAGCTAGTTTTCCTAAAAAGCACCACATAGGTTAACACTTGCAGAGAATGAAGAACTGAATATACAAGTATAAGAATTTCTTGAAAAAGGTTTGATCAAAGAAATTTTGAGTCCTCATGCAATACTTGTTGTATTGGCACCTAAGAAGAATGGAGAATGGAGAATGTGCATTGATTCTAGAGCCATTAATAGAATAATAGTTAAGTATAGGTTTCTTTGCCTAGAATGAATGATATTATGGATCATTTGAGTGGGGTGAGATATTTTACTAAAATTTATTTGAAAAGTGGATATCGTTGGGTTAAAATTGGATAAAGGGATGAATGGAAGACTTCTTTTAAGACTAATGAAAGATAGTATGAATAGTTGCTTATGCTTTTTGGTTTGACTAATGCACCTAGTCCTTTTATGAGGTTTATGAATAAGGTTTTGAAGAAATTCTTGGGTAAATTTTCCATTTTTTATCTTGGTGACATATTGATATACAATAAGACCAAAGAAGAACACCTAATGCTATATAAAACAAGTATTGCAAAGGCTAAAAGAGAAAAATTTATTGATAAACATGAATAAATGTTCTTTCATCAAGGAGGAGGTTGTATACCTTGGTTTTGGTTTTGTGATCTATGTTGATGGACTTAAATGGATCCTAAAAAGTTAAAAGCTATACATGAGTGCCCTACACCTGTGAATGTTGGAGAAGTGAGATCATTTCATGGATTGGCAAGTTTCCAAAGAAATTTTATCATAAATTTTAGTTCAGTAAGTAATGCTATGATAGAGACAATGAGAGGAGATGAAATGGAATTTAGATAAATACATGGAGAAAACAAATTTTTTGAAACATTGTAACAAAAGGTAGCAAAATTGTATGTGCTTTCTTTACCTAATTTTATTGAAGTTTTCCAAGTTGATTGTGTTGCTAGTGGTAATGCAATTGGAGCTATTTTGAGTCAAGAAGGTAAGCCTATATATTTCTATAGAGAAAATTTGAATGATTCTAAGAGGAAATATTCATTCTATAATCAAGATTTTTAAGCAATTGTTCAAGATTAAAATAAATGGAGACTTACTTGATGTTGAAAGAGTTTGTGTTGTAAAATAATCATAAAGCTTTATAGTATTTGGGAAGTCAAAATAAGTTGAACCAAAGACACATGAAATGGGTTGAATACATACATAAATTTCATTTTGTGTTGAAACTTAGAAGTTGACAGTCAAATAAAATAGGAGATGCTTTGAGAAGAAGAAGAATCTTGTTAACAAAGATGAGGATTGAAGTACTTGGATTTGATAGTTTAAGAAGTTGTATGAAATTGGTCCTAATTTTGTAAACTTTTGGAAGACTTGTAAGAATCACCTAACAAAGAAGAAAAACAAATGGGTTGACTATTTCATTTAGGAAGATATGTTGTTCAAGGGAATTCACTTGTGTATACCAAGAGGATCTATGAGGGATACCATCATGAAGGAGAAACATAGTACTAGACTTGCATGACATTTTCAGATTGATAAGAGAGTGAAACTAATCTTTGAAAGGTACTTTTGGCCACAGTTGTATAAGGATGTTCAAAAGATGGTAAAGTGTTGCAAAATTTGTCAAGTAGCTAAGGGAGAGAGTTAGAATGTGGGTTTTTATACACCTTTTATGGTTCCTACTAAACCTTGGGAAGACATTAATATGGATTTTTTCCTTGCATTACCTATAAATCATAGAGGTAATGATTTTATGTGGTAGTTAAAAAAATTTCAAAGATGGCACATTTCATACCTTATAAGAAGACATTAGATGTAGTACACATAGCAGATCCATTTTTCAAAGGAATTGTGAGATTGCATGGATTACCAAAGACAATTATTCTAGATAGAGATACTAAGTTTAGTGGTTATTTTTGGAAGACACTTTGGAATAAGTAGAAGACTGAGATTAAATTTAGTTCTAGATTTCATCCACAGATGGATGAACTAAAGTGGTGAATAGGAGTTTGAATAACTTGTTAAGATGCTTGATTGGAGATAAACCTTCTAATTGGGACTTAGTTTTGGCACAAGAAGAAATTGTATATTAAAATTTAGTGTAAGAAGTACAAAGAAGAGACCTTTTGAGATAGTAAAAAGTATTCATCCTTGAGGGACTACTAAGTTGAGGATCGTGAATGTTGAAATGAAGAATAGTTCTAAAGAAGAAAAATTTGTAGACTTTATAAATAATTTGCATAAAGAAGTGAAATGAAATTTGGATAACAGTAATCATGAATACAAGGAGATAGTAGATAAGAAGAGAAGACATACAAAATTTGAGATTGAAGATAAAGTAATGGTATGATTAAAGAAAAACATATTTCTAGTTAAGGCATATAGAAAGATGAAGATGAGGAAATTTTGACCTTGTAGGATCTTGAGGAAACAAGACCATGGAAATGCTTTTGAAATTGAATTACCTAAAGACGTGGATATTTCACCTATATTTAATATTTAGTTATCTATGAATATTTTAAATCTAATAAAGAGACAACTGATAATCCTGATTATTCTAAGAAAAAGACATAAGGAGTGAATTAATCTTGGATACTAGAGTAAGAAAGAGCACCATAGGAAAAGGCTACAAGGAATGTATAGTTCAGTGGCAGAATAAACCAATTGAAGATAGTTCATGGATCTCTCAAGCTGACTTGGATCTTTATGATTCTTCTCAGAATATCAAGGTTTCCTAATGTGGATGTTGGTCCTTATTTACCCTAGGCATCTTATGTAGGATTATCTTAGGTCCTTTGTAAATCTTGCATCAACCAAAACTATTTCATGTTTTCATGTACTAGTCTAATGTTCAAGGAACAATCCTTTTTGTTCATAGTCTTCATTTCTATGTAGTGGACTTCTTATTTGGACCTATTGTGGAATCATGTCTTATATTTTTGTGAAATTTAATTCCATCTCATTGAAGTGTTATATTTCTCTTTTCTTAAGGCATGTTTATTTCTTGGCATATCAAGTAACATGTGGTAATTGGATTCTACAAGATTCATGTGATTTCAAGGCATTCTATGGCCTTGGGGACATCTTCTTGAATTATGAGTGGACCTATCTTGGTGCCTATGGATGTTATTTTGCTAAATTATTCATTCTTTGATTTTCCTTTGGGGAAGGACCTATATTTTGTAACAAATGTACTTATTAGGTTGACTTGTGGTCTTGGTGGCTATATATTTGAGACTAAGACTAGAGTAGGTAGTGATAAAGATAGTAGAAGAAAGATAACATAATTTTGGCTTTGTAATCTTGAGCTTCTAAGCTCATTGATTGTAATTATATTGTATATGGTTGCAACTAGGTAGGCTTTATGTATGGCACATTATAAGGATATTATCTACATTGTAATTGATATAAGTTGTTGTTCTTCCATATTTTTGTTGGCTTTTGTATGTATACTCTAGCAGGGTGTTTGGTAAGACTTCCTTGGTTCATTTTACCCTTCTTACCTTGTGTCAATAAGTTATCCAATGGAAATTACCACAACAAAGTTGGAGAAAAATTTAGATAGATAAGGCTTGGACCAATTCATGAATATGTTATCTAGAATAAATAGTGTTGAGTTGTGGACATAACTAAATGAATTGGTCAAGCCCACAAATGCTCAAAATTGCCACCAACTAAGGATAGACAATGTCTAGTCTGTCAACAATCATAAACCTAAAATAAATGATGCAAAATGAAAAATCTAATCAAAGACAAACTAGACTAACAAAGATGGATTTGGAAATGAACTCCTTCACATATATTTTTAATTATGTAGATTAGGTAGTAGGGCTATTTACCAATACAATATGTTATGCTCAAGTTTGATAAAATTCCTCAAATAATTTTCTATCAAAAAATTCAAATTGCCCTAGAGGGATATTTCTAACTATAGAAAAGATAAATTATGATTAAACAAAGATATAAATTAATTTTGTGATATGCAAACTAGGGAGGGGGAAATGGTACTCTGAATAAAATGGTCCCATATAAAGGCATATCCATAGTTAAAATTTGTATAAACTTCCAAATCTAATAACAATGCCCATATTTCCAAACTCTATACCCAAAAATGAATCAAGCCAATATTTTCCTCCTTACAAAAGACTATTTGCACCTTGAGAGATCTAATACAATGTTAGCATTTTAGGTGACTCTGCAATACCCCAAGGATCAAATGAAAGACCAATATAAGTTCCACACAAGAATAGAAAGACAATTACATTAAGCTACCAAAACGATATTGTTGATAATGCACATAACTAAAATATCCATTAGGAAATAACTTCTTTATTTGTTCTAACTTTCAACCATAGGAAATTTTCCAACTACCTTGAAGGAAGAACACTTGCTCTTCTAACAAGTTTTGATTTGAAAAGTTGGATAACACAAGGATAACTTACAGAAAGACAATTACATTAAGATACCAAAACGATATTGTTGATAATGCACATAACTAAAATATCCATTAGGAAATAACTTCTTTATATGTTCTAACTTTCAACCATAGAAAATTTTCCAACTACCTTGAAGGAAGAACACTTGCTCTTCTAACAAGTTTTGATTTGAAAAGTTGGATAACACAAGGATAACTTACCCCTAGTAACTAGTTGTATTCATGTCATCAAAATTTTTTGAATTGAAAAGTTTAATTACATGAAGACAACTTACTAAGAAAAACCTCCAAACTTTGCATGAGGGGACACAATGTTTTCTTTATTTTCTACATGTGGTGATTGTTCTAATAATCATGAAATTTTATATAAACTGGGTGTATATGGTAAGATCCTTCATCTTAATTGGAACACCACATATATATAAACCCTCTTTATATGAAAGAGATGGTGAGTTAAGACTCAAAAAATTGTTGAAGTTGATGAAATATCAACCCTGCAGCTCCCAAGAATCACCTGCATGCAAACACCTATCACAAAAAGAGAGAAGGAAAAGCTATGGAAGCTAGAATTCCCAAATCCATAGATGAGACATTCTTGATGAGATAAAAAAAATATTGATATAATCAAAAATTGAATGAATAAATTACAAAGAGATCTATCTGTATAAAAGGAGATCAAAACCCTAACCGGTAACAAACCTAGGTTGCATGATAATAATTAATAAAAGAATTAATTATTATATGCCTAAAGTTTAGCCTAAGTAAACTAGAGATAATAAGTGACTTAATAATTAAACTAAAATGATTTAATTAATATGACAATATCTTATTACTCTAACACCCCCCTTAAGATAAACTTAGGAAGTAGCTAAAAACCTAGAAACTACTACTGAAAGTAAATTTGGGTCCTGGCAAAAAAGGCCTAATGAGGTACCCAAGCACAACCAAATCTCTAAAAATAGGAGAAATAGAGAAAATCACATGGGAAAAACCCTATTCCAAAAAGAGATGGAAATAATGCTAAAAAGAACTAGTGAAGGACTAAAGAAGCCTCCACATTAGGGAATATCCTAGAAGATAGGAACAAAAATGATCGTGAAGAACACTAATGAAGCATGAAGTTGCAAACATTGCCAAATTGTGGATCTAAAGAACCTCCACTATATAGGACATGACTAGGTAGAGATGACTATGTTTGAACAGATGATCAATCAAAGATGGAAAGTATCTTCATGGCCTCCAAAAATAGGAATGAAAGAATGTATATATGGTAAATTATCCATCTCATTGAAATGCTTAGGTATCTAGCCACTACAATTGCCTAGTACATAGGATCAAATACTGAATACATACATCACTCCATCAAAAAAAGAAAGAAATAGAACCAACATAACCCCTATATAATGCTGAGAGGTAAGACATGAACACTAAAACTGAATGTAATATCTCCTGTAGAAAGAAGAATCAAGAACATCGAGAGTGTAAAAGAAGTACAAACACTTATAATGGCATGCGTCATCAACACATTATGAGGCTAATATCATGGAAGGAACACACACTTGACAAAGGAAGATGGAAAATATGGCCAACATGAACCCTCACAAGGTACTTTCTAATGTAGTGTGAGTACAACAAAACTCAAAGATGTGCAAGATCCTAAAATGCAATAGGGTGGCACTTTATCTCAATATGTTTGCATAAATGGTACAAAAGGATGTCAAAAAGAGTAAAAAATGATATAAGGCTCATACAAAAAATAGTACAACCTATGATGAATCATCTAAAGTAACAAAATCGATCTCCAGACCTGAAACAACCAAGATATCCACTAGAATGCAAAAATCCAAAAAATTGAATGGGATGTGCCTAGAGCATAAAATAGAAAATAGAATATCTCAAGATATATCTCACAGAGTGTAAAATAGAACTCCTAAATTTGAAAAAATAGCCATCAAAAAAGAACCAAAACTGAAAATAACCTGCACCACTGGAATGGGCTCAAAACCAACTTTTCAGTGACATCTCATTTGTGAAAGATGGAATCCATATGAGAAAGTTATGGCCAAAAAACCATAGGCATTTCAAAAAAGAGTCAGAAGGGCAAAACAAAAAATCACCACCTTGGGAAGCACACCTACCAGTACCAGACATTACCTTGGGAAGTGTGTCAATTCGTATAAGAACTATCTCAAGAAATGAAAGTTCTATACCAAAAATCACATCAGGAAGCATGTCATTTCCATACCAAATTTGCATTGAGAAGCGTGTAAAAAATCTCAATTTTTGTACCAAAAATTTTGATTTGCATGCCAAAAGATCTCAATTTTTGTGGCAAAATCACAATTTTTGTACCAAAAATCTTGATTTTTGAAAAAAAATCTTGATTCCCGTACAAAAAATAAAAAATCATCACCTCAAGAAATGTGCCAATTTAGAAGCAATATTTTTTTGCCTCAAATTCCAACTATGTCCAAATTGAACAAATTTTATATGAAAATAGGGGTTTTTGGGCACTCTAAGCTCAACGATGAGGTCTGTTTAGGCTCAAAGTGCACCAAAAAATGGTGAGCCTTGAGATCCAATACAAAAAAATCTGAAAAAGGAAACCCTCTAAAAGAAAAAGAAAAAAAAAACACAGATCTAAAAGCCAAGCTAACGCTCTCATAAATAGAACAGGGGCATAAAGATTTGGAGCTCTGATACCATGTTGAAGTTGATGAAGGATAAACCCCATAGTTCCCAAGAATCACTTGCATGCAAACACCTATCAGAGAAAGAGAGAAGGAAAAGCTATGGAAGTTGGAATTCCCAAATCCATAGATGAAACATTCTTGATGAGAAAAAAAGAGATTTCTATAATCAAAGTAAATGAATACATTACAAAGAGAACAATCCTTTAAAAAGGAGATCAAAACCCTAACAGGTAACAAGCCTAAGTTGTGTGATAATAATTAATAAAAGAATTAATTATTATATGCCTAAAGTTTAGCTTAACTAAACTAGAGATGATAAGTGACTTGATAATTAAATACAAATGATTTAACTAATATGAAAATATCTTATTACTCTAACACAAAAATGTCCAAGATTGAAAACGTTACAAATAGTTGTGTTTATTGGCTTTATTATAATTTTGATCATTTATGGTTATAATGCTATTGGTGCACCTACACCAAAGTATAATATGGCTCAAAAGGCCTTGCATTTGCATCCTAATGCATATAATGACATCAAAGAGGATTATTTGGATAATTTAATAAAAAATGGTTGCATTGCCTTACATTATAGTATAGGATCATCAAGGATCCAAATAGGCCATTGAGGCCAACAAACTTAAATTCTTGTAGCAAGGCCATTTGAATGCCATAATTTTTATTTACATGTTTAATAGATGTGATTATATGTATTAGAATGCAAATGTAAGGAATTTAAATTATTATTGGAGAGAGGGTGGGTGGGTCCAAATGAGATTCCCCTTTCATATGATTGGCCTTGTTAAGCAGAGAATATTAAGCTATTCTTGAAATGAAAAGAAGCTCAATGTTAGAGATTTCAAGGCCTCGAGAACCAAAATAATTGCACCTAGTCTTTTCTTCATGTAACTACATAAACAAAATTGCAATTTTGTAGCTCATCAACACCATTGGTCTAAAGGAATTATATACAAATACCAACACTTGGGGCACCGAGGGAAATAAATGTCTGAAGCTCTTAGATTATGAGGAGAATTGAATGGAATCTAGTAATGGTATTGATAGTGTCATTGACATAGGTTTATTTAATTATCATCCTTGAATTGATACTCAATTTCACAACCCTCATCCTCACTTCTTCCCCACCTCATCTTACTAAAGATGGTGTATGTTGGATCTCTCAAATTCTAGAAAGTATCTTCAATAAGATGAGGTTAGCAAAAAAGTGAGGAGAAGGTTGGGATGTTGAGTACTAACATAGGATATAATTCTAGGTCAATGAAACCTTCAACAATTTCCTTGTCAAATTCCACTCATGCCTCTTCTCATAATCTTAGAAATTTAGACATTTATTCTCCTTGTAGTCCCAATGTGTTAGTCATTTTATAGAATTTCTTCAAACCCCCAATGTTATGAGTTACAGAGTTGTACAAGGTTTTGACAAAACTCGAAGCAATTATTTTTGGTCCCTAGGGCCCTAAAATCTCTATTCGATAGATCATCAAAATTTTGACACAAATCCCAAATAATCTTTGAAAGGAATATTAAAACTATGATGAAGAAGCACTTTGCAGGTTCAACATTCTTGTCATATGTTTTTTTATGGATTATCATTAGTATTTTGATGAAGTTCCCTGATGATGTGATCATAAAATGGTAAGTCCTTTCTCACAAGTTTTGATGAAACAAATATTGGACTTGTGATGTAGTGTTTATCAATGGAATGATATCCAAGTTTTAGTCAAACGCACCAACAAAATTGGGGTGAAAAAAAGGAGAATGATTTTTTGTTATGAGATTGATAGTTTATCATCTAAAGTATGATAAACATTCATTAGAAAATGTTCCATAATGTGTAAGTGTGTGTTCATATTACAATGGGAAATAATCTTACTAGTTCACAATGCCCTACATCTCTATAATAGATGAAAGACATGAGCTAAGTACCATATCAAAGTGTCATTAGATGTTTGATTTATCATATCATTTGTGTAAGACCAAACATTGTCTAAGTTGTAGGATTTCTTTCTTGTTACATGTCTAATCTAGGAAAGGAAATTTGGATGCAATAATAAGAGTTTTTAGATATTGGTAGGCTACCTCAGAGTAATCTATATATTTTCATGGAATAAGAAATTAGCATTCCTTGGATATTTGAGGCTATTAAGGATATAGGGATTTAATTTGGACTAATGTCTTAATAGATGAAGATCCACTAGTGCATATGTGTTTACATGATTTGGTGGTGAAATTAGTTGGATGAGAAAGTGACATCGTGAATTTTCTTTTTCCACTAGAGAGGAAGAGTATATGGAAGTTACCCATTCTTGCAAGGAAGCCATTTGGCTCAAAATATTGTATTTTGATATAGAGTTCAAATAGGACACAGTGACAATTTATATTGATAGATAGAGTGTAATCTAGCTAGTGAAGAACCTGGCATTTCATGTCATTACCAAGCACGTTGATGTGCAATATCATTGTGTGAGAGATGTGGTTGATGATAGAAAGGTGAAGTTGTATAACGTAGA
Organism: Cupressus sempervirens; assembly: GCA_028749045.1. Classification (NCBI taxonomy): domain Eukaryota; kingdom Viridiplantae; phylum Streptophyta; class Pinopsida; order Cupressales; family Cupressaceae; genus Cupressus; species Cupressus sempervirens. The sequence continues at coordinate 531,175,639 of CM053793.1, forward strand.
AACTTTGGAAAATATTGTTAATTCATTAAGTAAGCTTCTGAGTATAGAGAATTTCAAATGTTTAAATTATATGGGCCTTTCAACCCCTAGAAATTAAGTCAGAGATAGTATATATCCCCTAACTCTTGCAAGGTATTTGACAAGTGGGGAAATGTTGAGAAACACGTGTCTTGGCCTTGCAATATTTTCTAGATGATTCCAAAAATGTAGTTGGTAGTTATATATACCTCAACACCTTAGAAAGACAAAATTAGTTGTCAAAATATGTCCTATCCATAGTACAATATAGGAGGGTCGATTTTAGATTAGATTATATGACACATCTCATAAAGACTTTAAGGGTAAAGACTAGGGGAAGACTTTCGATGTGAGAGGATATTTTTAACCTAGTTCATGCCTATCTTGGATAACATAAGTCAATGATATGCAACACATATCAAGGAGGTTTTTCAAAATATATTGGAAAACCATTAGCAATTTCCAGGTTGTGAGAAGCCTATAAAAGAAGGGCTTGGGGAGGAGTTTGAGCATTGAATTTTGTTTACTTGATTGAGTACTAGAAGTAAGCTAGTGAAGTTCCTCCAAGCTTAAGTTGGCGTGAAATTCTTGTAAGAACTTGCATTTCAAGTGTCTTGTAATATCATATTGACTTGATAATACATTATGTTAGTCTTATGGTGTGGGTTTTTCCCTCTTTTAAGGATTTCCCCATGATAATCAATGTGTTATGTGTTTATTATTATTTCATTTATTCTCTTATTTGTCTCTTGAAATCCATACAATATTTAAGTTGAAATTTGCATATTCATCTTCTCAAGATTAGCGTAGGAAGCATTTTTTCATACCTTTATGTCCTTAAAAAATTTGTATGAATTCATCAATAAAACAAACTTTTCTAATATATAATTTTGTATGAATTCATTAATTCTTGGAACTGATGATGATTAATGAATTTTTAATCTTAATATTAATGTTTTCCAAACACCCAAATCACTTTTAGTCCCTCTTGCACTCTTAAGGTTGTATTTCCCCTCATAAAACAAAGGTAAGGTGGGTTGGATGCTCAATTATGTCATGGGGATAACCCTAGCACTAACAAAACCCTCACAATGCCTCAGAAAAATTAGGGTCATTATCATACCGCGCCTTCATTTCATCAAAACCAAGAACTTCAACCTCCATCTCAATCAACAAAGAACGTCTTCTTCTTAATGCATCAAAAACTCGGTCAGTAACTCCATTTTATGCTTGATCACAAATGTGAAACCCTACAAGTACTCAACCCACTTCATATGTCTCTTATTCAATTTATGTTGACTTCCCCAATACTATAAAGCTTTATGATCAGTATACAACACAAACTCCTTAGGAATCAAATAATGTATCCACTTCTTCAAGGCTTGAAAAATAGCATAAAAGTCTTGATCATACACAAAATACTTCCATTTAGCATCATTCAACTTTTCACTAAAGAAAGCAACAGGTGTATCTTCTCAACTCAATACAACTCTTATTATACTGCCACTTGCATCACATTTGACTTGAAATACCTTATTGAAATCAGGCAAAGCCAATATAGGTAACTTAGTAACCTTTTGTTTCAAAGTCTCAAAACTTTTATCAGCTCCATTGTCGACTTAAAATCCTTTTTATCTCCTCTCATTGTCTCAATCATAGCATTACAAACATAACTAAAGTTCTTTATAAACTTCTTGTAGAAACTAGCCAAACCATGAAATAATCTTACCTCATTCAGATTCTCAGGTGTAGGCCATTCCAAAATTTCTTTAACCTTCTCAAGATCCATTCTCAAACCATTAGCTAAAATCACAAATCCCAAATGCACAATCTCCTCTTGCATAAAAGAACACTTTTTCAAGTTAATCATCAACTTCTCCTCTTTCAATATTTTCAATACTTGTCTAGCATGCTCAAGATGTTCTTCCTTAGTCTTAATGAATATCATAATATCATCTAAATAAACAATCACAAATTTACCCAAGAATCTCTTGAGAACTTCATTCATCAACCTCGTGAAAGTACTAGGTGCATTATTCAAACCAAATGGCATTACCAACCATTCATGCAAACCATCTTTTGTCTTGAAAATAGTCCTCCATTCATCACCTTTTTTTATTCTGATTTGATGATAACCACTCTTCAAATCGATCTTGGTAAAATACTTTTCTCCACTCAAATAATCCATTATGTCATCCATCCTTGGCATAAGAAACCTATATTTCACTGTGATCTTGTTAAGCTCTAGAATTACTACACATTCTCTATTCTCCATTCTTCTTAGGTGCTAATATAGCAGGTGCAACACATGGGCTCAAACTTTCTCTAATCAAATCTTTCTACAAAAATTCATACACTTGTATGTTAAGTTCTTCATTCTCTATAAGTGTCACTCTATATGGTGCTTTATTTAGAAAACTAGCTCCAGGAATCAAGTCCATACAATGACTTATACTTCTTACTGGTGGTAAACCATCAGGTATATCCTCTACAAAAATTACTTTATACTCATTTAGTAACCTTTCAAATTGTATTGGCACTCAGGCAATATTGCTAGCTTTTGTTGTCACTTAGTTACTACTAACCTCTGTCACTCATTTATTACTATCTTCCACTTGGTCATCACTATTGTCTATCATCTGTTACTACTGGCATAACTCGGTCTTCTAGGAATTATGGAAAAACATATTTGGTTCTTCTTCATTTCCTTTTCAAATTTATTCCCATTGACCACACAAAATTGAATAGTAGTACAATTAACCTCATCTAGACTTTCAATCAAAGCATACAATTTTATTTTCTTCCATTCACCCAAAGAGTGTATTGATTCAATTTTCCATCATGCATAGCATATCTATCATATTTCCAAGGTCTACCCAATAGAATATGACAACAATCCATAGGCACAACATCACATAAAAATTCATCAAAGTAATTTCCAATCTTGAACTTTACAACACATTGTTCACTTACCAATATCTTATGCTCATCCCTGATTCATGAAACATGATAGGGTTTTGAATGCTTTAGCCTTGACAACTAAAACTTTGTAACCAACTCTTATGATGCCAAATTTGTTGAACTTCAACTGTTAATGGTCACTTTGCGGCATTTTCTAGCCATCTTACATCTGGTCTTGAAAAAACTTCTCCTTAGGATAGGTTCCTCATCAATTCCCTTATTACACAAAGTTTTTCTCACCATCATATTTTCTCCAACCTCGGTCCACTTGGAGAACCCTCAAGGTCTCCTTAAATCATAGCATTTATGTTACCTTGTTCATTCTCACTAGAGGATCTACACTCAAAGTATCTATGCCCTTCTTTATCACATCTAAAAGAATTACCACAAAAATTACCTCTAGAATAAGAATTACCTCTTCCTCAATAAGAACTAGTACATCCTTTGAAAGAATCGCCACCTTTTCATTCGATCTTGCCTTTGTCATCATTTTTCCATTTAGATTTTTCCTTATCTTGCACAAAATTGTTAGATCTTCCACCTTCTCCATAAGATCTACCTCTGCCTCTCGAAAATCTACCACCTCTACCTCTTTGTCTTTGTTCATGCTTCTTTGTCAAGATCTCCTCAGCTTTCAAGGCATATTGGTATGCTTCTTCCACACTTTCCAATTTCACAAAACTTATCTCGTCTAGAATTCTAGATCTCAATTTATTTAGATACCTTGCAACTTTCTCAACCTCATCATCCACATGTCCAGATCTGATGTCCAATCTATAGAGTTTCTCAGTATACTCCTTCACATGCATGTCCTTTTGTCTCAAAAAATTTTGTCTTTCTCAACAAGCTAACTTGGTAATTAGTAGGAAGGAACTTCTTCTTCACCTTGTTCATCATTTTCAGCCAAGTCTTGATCTTCTCCTTTCCTCTCCTTTGTCTATTAGTTTGCAAATGCTCCCACCATAGTGAGGCATGCCTTTTCAACCTAGTGACTACAAATTTCACTTTCCTATTATCAAGAGTGTTTTCAAACTCAAAGAACTTCTCCATATCAAAGATCCAATCTAACATAGCATTGGTGTCCAATTTTCTATCATAAGGAGCAACTTCTATAACAAGCTTTGAATAAACCCTAAATAACACTCTCAACAATCTTTCCCCGTCTTGATCTTCCTCAAGTTCTGGATTAGGGTTTGGTGTCATTTCTTCATCATCACTCACATCATCAAGATGTGCTCCTCTCCTTTTGGTTGTCTCCACATCTAATCTGGTTGCAAGTTGTCTCAACATGTCCATAATAGCAGTGTTAGCAATTCCTCTACCACGAACCAACATTACAAACAGTTTCCTGCAAGATCATAACTCTCTACAAGTTATAGGTCAAATCCACAAATGTTTCACCATACAACCAAATTCAACTTAGGGTTGTACATGATCCAATCTCCATAAGGATGAACCTCGAGCTCTGATACCACCTAATGCAAGGATGAATGTGAACAACTAGGGCAAAAGGCACACCTAATTATCCAAAGACCTTGTTAAGTAAATACAACAAAGGAAAACACATAGAGAACAACACCAAGGAGAGATAGAACAAAATATATTATTTATTCATCCAATTATCAGCATGCATGCCCAGCTATAGGGCCTTCTAGATTGCGTCCAAATACAAAATATAACTTCAAGATCTACGATCATGTTTCAAATTCACAATTCTAGAAATATCTTCTCTAAGTCTCTCCCTAAAATAAACCAAAGACCTCTACTTATACTTTCCAAAATGTCTTACAGAAGATTCTAGATCATTACATAATAGAAAGGTTGACCTTTAAATGGTCTACACTCATTTCAAGACAAGATCCTATCATTAAATTTATGATCCAAATTAAATAGATAAGTTGGCTCAAACCAAGAACCAAACATAGAAAAACTCAATTAAAGAAGGAAAGCAAGACACGACCGCCCATCAGAAGGATCACCCAACTACTCAGCGCATGAAAGAGCTCGATCATCAAAGAAACTTGGCGAACACTAAACTCGCCCCAAAATGCAACTTAGTTGATACATGAACTCGATCAAAACTATCACTCAGCCAACATAGCAACTCAGTAACTACTGCAACTTGGTAAGCACTACTAGAACTCAATTAACACTATTGGAGTTCGGTTAACACTACAAGAACTTGGTTATAATTGCCAAAATAAAAAAATGAGCAGGATTACAAGGCAACCCAGGATGCTCTTGCATCAATAAGGATTGGCATACTAACACTCTCATAAAGGCCCTAACCATTTTATTTTATGTGGAGCAATGTTGATTGAGGGTATGGTGCAAGCTTATCTGTGAATCTGACTCTCAAGTGGTGGTGAATTTTCTTACTTTGTAGTTGCTTGAGGATGTTAGTTGGCAATTGGCTTCTATTGTTAATCAAACTCTTCTCTTTTGTACTTCTCTAAAGTCTGTTATTTTTAATTACATTCCTCGTGAATGGAATAGAGGTGTTGATTGCTTGGCCAAATAGGCTTCTAATCATGTTCAGAATTGGAATATTGTGGATAGGGGGAAGCTACCCTTGGATCTATCTTGTGAGTTAGATGACAGTGTTACCCAGGATAGAGCTCCTTGTTGAACTCCTCTTTTTGTTTCTTTTTTGTCTTAATAAATTTTTACCCCCCTTTTAGTTTTTTAGTTTTAGTTTTTTTAAATCATTATTCTTCATATAGGGGAAAATTAGTGATGTATAGATTTTGGGAAAAATAAGTTTGTATTAATGAAAAGGGTTCTAACACAATTAATGCAAATTTTTTATTGTTTTGTGATTGATTTTTTTATTTATCTAGGTTTTAGTTCTATATTAAAATTATTACTGATAAATATTTTTTATTGAGAAGAATTTTTTCTAATACAAAGATGAATTTATATATTGTATGGAGAAATAATCGAACTTGCAAAGGGAGTCTTCAATATATTAGTAAACAAAAAGTTTTAAACAACAAGTGCCATGCAGTGGTTATACTTGTCGTTATAGTCATAGTAAATTATAATAAGTTTTAATATTATATAATTTCATTATTACATTCAACAATTAATGCATTCAAATTAAAATTGATATTGATTGAATAAATAACTTTTTTTGGTAATTTAAGTGAACAAAATAGATTTTTTTTTAAATGGAAATATTTATTATTGTTTATAACCACAAAATCAAACTAGATTTACTTTGACATTGTAAAATAAAGTTGTGTACTTAGTTGAATAAACTAAAAGTAAAACATAGTCTCTAAGTTAAGTAAAATAATATTTTATTTTAAATTTAATTAGAATTAAGTTCTTATTCATTTGTAAAATAAGTAAATAATTATAAATCAATTTAAGAAATAGATCATATTTATTAAATTGTAAAGTGGAAGTATTTTGAAGATATAATTAAATTTGTGCAAGAGAATTAAATATTTGAAATTAAAATAAAATACATACTAATTGAAACATTTGACTAAAAATTTACATGAATAGTTTGTAAAATATTAAGCAAGAATTTGAGTTAAATTTTCTCTAAAGAATATAATTTTTAACCCTCCCAAAAATATGTCATATATTTAACATTTTCAATTAACTACTATTTATGACAACTTTAGAAATAACTAACAGAAAAAAAATGTTTATCATAAGAGAAATGGATAATTATAAAGTTATACCATTAATTTGACTTTTTAAATATATGTTTATATTTAAATACTCTAATTTTTAACTTTATAGTTTCTAAACAATATTTTTCTATGATTTTGTAACATTTAAATTTTTTATTTTATTTTTTTTATTAATGAATATGTGATTTATTAATCTTTAATTTTTTTGATTCAATTAAAAATGTTAGAAAAATAATATATATTTATATTATATAATTAATGAAGAAATATTACTATATAATATTATAAAAATATTATTATATTGATATTATAATTTATTTATAATATAGAAGTACCATATCAATTGAAAATATATATAATTTTTTATTTTTTTTTGTAAAATAAGCCGAAAGATATCTAATTTCAAAAGAATTAATATAAATTTAGTAAATATTGTATTCAAATGAACACAAAAATTCCATGAATAAACTATTGTATTTGTTTTTATATATACTATGTCTTGATATTAATGCATAGAAGTTTTATGAGACTCCAAAATTCAAATCAAATTTAGACAATGATTTATTTCATCATGTAGAAATTTTAAAATTTTCATATTCCAAAGAAATCATAGCAATAAAAAAATGCATATTTTATTCAAAAAAATCAAATTAAAAAAAATCATAGCAATAAAAACGATTTGAGACTCTTGATTTACCTCATTGAAAAAAATGATTCAAGACTCTTGATCTGCCTCATTTTTACTTTCATTTCCTCTCGTAATTTTTATGATTTTAATTATATTTAGTCTTTTTTTTTTTTTGACATGTAAACGTCAATTTTTTTTTCAAAATGAAAAATCTTTACATTGAAGATTGTTGCCATTGTAAAAGCCTCTCGACTTGATTAAATATTTATATTTATAAATAAAACTAAAATTAAGATTTAAATTAATTATCCTTTACAATTAACAACTAATAATTATTTATATAATTATAACAAAAAATCTTTATTACTACAATTTTCACTATTAAACGAAATTTAATTTTTTTATTAATTAAAATATTTTATATGCTATAAAACCTTATTTATAATAAAAACTAAAGTACTAAGTCACTATGTATCACTTGTTTCTCAAGTCTTATGTATTAGTTTCATAGTAAAGTTTTGTAAGTCTTATGTATTAGTTTCATAGTAAAGTTTTGTATGAAAGAATAGTCTATCAAATAAAAATTATGCATTGTTTTTACAATTGTGATAAGCATGTCACCATAATGTTCAAAATGAATACATAAAATTATAAAAATATTTATTTCATGAAATTTTTTACTAAGATGTTGAGATGTTGAGTGAATGATAAAACTAAATTTTATAAATATTTTTATAAACACAAGTTTCACTGTTTCTTCCATTCTCAATATTTGATGGATGTCTTTATTTTATTTATTTTGACATAAACTAAGATATTTTGAGTGAATCATAAACAGAACCTTGACTGATGAGAATGTAAAATCCTGACAAATGTGAGGCCAACATTCAAACTCTTATAACGAGAAAAAATAAAATAATATATTCAGACAGAGACAACTCAATCCAAATGAAACAAACCTGTCCATTAGAAAATATGGATAAACTATGATTGATGGTTCTTTTCAGTGATGCCTGATTTCTAAAGTATACTACGTAGCTGTCATTTTATACGATAGGAAGAATGTTTACATAGTTATGCAAAAAGGTCTACAGTTAATCTTTTACACGGTGGGTGGAGCATAGTATGATCTACACAAATGTTAGTGTGGACCATGGAGAACATAATAATAGTGGTATGTGAAGGAATTTCAATAATTCAGGTGGGTATAGAATCCAATATGTGTACAAAAAATTATGGGATGGAAGTATAAGTTGTGCCACTTGGGACACTCACATTATCAAAGGTACTGAATGAGTTGATAAAAGTTGTACAAGGGTGATGAAGATCACATGGGAGGGCGATGAAGATCACATGGACTTGGTGTTGACATGTTATCTGATTGATATAGTTGGGTGGTATCAAGTAGATAAAGTATTGCAGTAGTTTATGATTGAGATAGTTTATTGCATATTTCATGTGTCATGGTGGGGGTTCAAATAGATCAATTGATAGCGGCAAATAGGGTGAAGAAAGGTTTTTATCACTTAAAATTTATTATTGTAAAAGTTTGAGAATAATTTGAAATTTTCACATAGGATTTTGAGAAGGTGAGTAGGTACATGTAGAAAGTTCAACAATAAAACCATTTGAATAGTATAAAGAGCATTCAAAAGATGAAAAAACCAATTATATATATAGCTAGATTTCATTATCATACCTATTTAAGATGTCTTAAAAATGATTTTCACTAAAAAGAAAAAGGAAATTAAATTAAAACTTGGACAAACTGTAATTCTGCAATGGGAATGAGCCAATTGCATATAAACACAGTCATGAATCATAAACTTGGACGGCTATGACTTCAGATTTTCATTAGTTTAGTGTCTCAGCCAATTGGTCATCACACTGCTTCTAAATTTTAGATGTATTGCATCTAAAGTTGTCAAAGTATATAGAATGGACAAGAAAATATGGTGTGGTTCCTTAGAACACTAGCTAAGTCAGGAGTCTTGGTGATTTGTGAAACAATGGAAATCACAAGTGTGTTGGAAAACAGATATGCTTGAATAGTTATAAAAGCTATGGAAGAGTAGTTCTAGAGTTTATGAATAATGGAAAGAAAAGATTTCAAAATAAGCATAGAAAAGGAATAGCAAAAAAACAAAATACAAGAGAGGGAATTATAAACATTGCTTTGAAATACTCCACAATGATAAATTCAATTAGCATACGTTTGAAGTCACTTGAAAAATATTAATTGCTAGATTAAAAACAACATTTCCCAATTTTAATGTTATTCAGCATTTGAAGATGCTACCATGTAAGCACAATTGTGACCAGGTCACTACCATGGTTGCTTTCTCTTGGACAAGATTGGATCCAAATGACATATTAGCTATGAATTCCAAGTTAAGGAATGGACTAAATGTGTTTGAAACATTATGAGGTTTTCTCAGACCTTTAATCATGAACCAAGTTTTTCAATTTCTTCAGATGGTAGAATAGACTAAACCAAGTGATTAACAGTCACTTAGAAGAGATAGTTTTTCAACTTTTTTAATATAGTAGAATAGATTGAGCCAAACGATTAACAATCACTTGCAAAAGATTGTTAGATTCAAAGCTAAGAACCTCTCAAAAATATACATATGTTCAGTGGACATTATGGCTTCAACTTAAACATTTCTTTGGTTTAAGCTGTAGAGACAAGATAACAATGATCAGAATCCAAATTTTCATGCTTCTTAATCTCGCTCTCCTTATTTCATCTTATAATCATTCTTCTTTTATCAAATACTGATTGGAGGTAGCCTGATGGTAGCAGCATTAGAGCCTTTCCCCTCAAAGTTTCCTATAAGTAGCTTGTTCCTAAATTGATTAGGGAGGTATACCATAACCGGGGGACATTGGACTGAACTTATTTTTCTATAAATAAGAACAACTTATTTTGCATAAATGATTGTTGAAATATTAATTGGGATTAAACTAGTCTTAAAATTGTTTGCAATCTTTGTGTATGTTTCCTATGTGCTTATTCTATTAGAAAAGTTTTTCATTGTGCAATTATCTATTAGCTTATAGAAATAAAAAAAAATAAGTCTATACTTTTTTTAATAATTTTCTTCTTTGGTATTTTTTTTATCACCCTTCGCTATTATAGTATTTACTAATGTAATGGATTTAATCAAGTGTTGAACAATCAAAAATCTTCTATTCTGACTTTGAAAACATGGTATTATAAATATGCTTGTTTGAAGAATAAAGGTATTGTATTTAAATTAGCATAATTTTATAATTTAAACAAATTGTAAACTATTTGAATAGTAAAATAACAAAGTAGAGTTTAAATTATATGACATGATAAAATAATAATAATAGCTTTAAATAAAGACATGTAAAGTTTTAATTATTGTATTGATGTTCAGTTTTCAAAATTTTATTGTTAAAATTCAGAAGGCAAATCATTTCAAAAATTTCACACAAACTATCTATATTTTCTTCATTGCTTGACAATGAAAAAATATAGCATTGGCTTATATCCACTAGTTCACATTTTCCATGCATGCAGATACATGGCAAATGCATACAAACATATAACAATATTAATTGAAAAAAACTTTCAATCCCATAGCTTTTGCTACATGTATGATATAATTAGTGTGCATGTTTTTCTTTGTCCTTTTGTGGTCCATTTATGATTTCATTGCAAGATTGTGATAGATTTATTTTATTAATACATACATAATATTGCAAGCATTATATTTATGCACTGTAAACTTGTATAATAGTCATTTTCTTGATAAAGCATTGTGCACAGTACATTATCATAATGCACTGGCTTTTAGATGAACATTTTTGAAAAATATACTTCAGTATAGGTACATCAATATGATGACCATTTTCCTTTTAACTCTTTCTTGGTTCATTTCTAGTACAATGTAAAATGCAATTTTTCATATGTGTTCATTTGCAATCTTCACTTTTTTTTGCAATCTTTTGCAATCAAATTTGTTTATGAATATGTTTATAAATATTATAAGAAAGAACAAATTATGTCACTAGACTTGATTATAGTCCACTAAAAGAGGGGTAAAAATTTTATTGAATACGAAAGAGAGCAAAACAACACAATAAGCAAAGAGAACTACAAAGCTTTATCTTGGTCCACAAGTTGAACTAGGATCTGAGATAAATCAAGGGGAAGCATCGTATTATCAATAATGTTCCAATCCAGTCCATGCTCAAAGGCCCATTTAGCCAAACAATCAGCCACACTGTTCCACTCCTGAGGGATATGCATAAAAGACACAAAATCCAGAGAGTTGCATAACTGAATGATTTGTTGAATAACCAGAGCCAAATGCCAATCCACATGTACAAGGTTCCGACTATTCAATAAATTCACCACCACTTGTGAATTGGTCTCACAAATAATTATGTTCCAACCATGTTGACAGCATTGTTCCATTGCAACCAGGATAGCTAGGGCTTCCATTAGGTTATTAGTATGGTGGCCCTTGTGTATAGAAAACAAAAACTAAATATCACCAGAACTATCACGCCCAACTCCCCCAATACCATCTGGACCAGGATTTCCCCAAGAAGAGCCATCAGTGTTGATTTTAAGAATGCCTGCCATAGGAGGAGACTAATGCCCCTCACGATTAACATGCAAAGAGTGTTGCCTAACTCTATTCCCAAAGCAGTTGTGGGGGACTAAGGGAGTCCTGCCCTGAAAAGGGAAGCACAGGCGTGAGTAAATACCAACATCTCTAGGACCCAAACCTCCACTAATGTCACATTTAGCTAGGAGTGTTTCATGAAGAGAATTAACAATTTTCCCCCACAGGTGCCTGATCTCAAGCTACACATCATGAAAGATCCTCCTATTCCTCTCAAGCCAAACATGCCATAATATAAAGGAAGGGCCAATAGCCCAAGCAACCTAAAGAAAAGAAGTCTTGGAAGGGGGATGGCCCAGATGGACCTAGAATTCATACAAAGAGGAAACATGCCAACATGTGCATCCCCACACACTCCACTAGAAGTGCCAAATCTGTTTGGCAAAGGGGCACTAGAAAAAAAGGTGAGAAATAGTCTCTTCACTTTTGCGGCATAAAACACAGATGGAAGGCCCCTGGAAGCCTCGCTTGTAGAGATTATCCCAAGTAAGACAATGATTGTAAACTAGAATCTAGAGGAAAATAAAATTGAAAATGGATTTTTTTATAGTGTGCTAAGGGTAACAATCTAATTTGAAATCTAAAGAAATATTTATTGAACTCTAAATTAGGATGGACTGAATTGGAAACAATAGCAGCGAGGAGTAGCGAAGTGAAATTCATTGCCAACAAAATGTTTCAACAATGTTAACATCAATGATAATGTCAATTTCTTAACAAACATCATGTTTCACTTGGTCATGACAATTCACATAATTATTGCAAACATCAACTATATAGAAAAAATATATCTTCATATGGCTTTACATTTGGATAAGAAATGTATTTTTTATAATGAGAGTCTTCCATTACAATGTCAATGGCTTTTTAAATAAAATACAAAATATGGGCCTATAATTTGCATCGTTGAATACTATACTCCTTGTGAACATTTCCATATTCATGATATTTAAGTTTCTTCTTTTTTTCCACTTCCCTCTTAAAAATAGTTACATTCTCTGGTTTTCTATACATGATCAACAACAAGATTTTTTTGAAGCAGTATTGGATAATAGTTGCTCTAGCCATCAAAAGAATCAACATCATAGTGATCTTTAACCCTTTAGCAAAAGTCTTTACATTAAACAATAAAAAAGCTTCTAAAACTCAAGATGCATGAATCATTTTCTTTAACTCCCCACCAAGGAACCCAAGAGGACAACTCAAAACTAAGAAGAAAGGAAGATACTTTTTTAAATCAAATATAAAGAATGTGACTAACATTATGAATACAACTACATAAAATCATGACTACGGAGTTCCTAGATGATACAACTATTGATCTCTAAGCCATGTTGCTTATTAGTGTCAAACACTTAGTCATTTCCTAGGCAGTATTTCTATGTCATCACTGCAACCAACCCATACAATGAAGGTCAAGTGATGTATAGTAGACTTGTTCATGCATTCTAGTTTGAGCTGCAAAGGTCTTCGGTTGCCGAGTACTCTAGTATTAACCAAGTGGTAGCATGAGCCAAGTAAGAAGGAAGTCAGTGGATGTCGAGCTAAAGTGAGATAGTTCATGTCGAGTTACATAGTATGTGATGAGTAATTCAGAAGCTAAGGGACATCATGGATATCAATTGTGGCTGAGCATCATGGTATACAAGTGTCGAGAAAGCCAATTTTGATATATATGTTTGGAATGGCACAAACAATAAGGTAAACCATCTTGGTTGACTTCTACACATGTTTAGATGATCAAGGTATAATTTAAGGAGTTAATTACATATTTTTTCAAAGATCATTGATCCCTATGCTAGGTGATCAACCAATCAGAAAAATGAAAGAACTAAGCAGCAAAAGGGAGATATTTGGATCAGTGACCATGATCTAAAACCTTCTCTAGTTGTCTATTTAAGAAGGGTTCAATCCCTAAATCATATATGTGTGAGTACGATGTGAAGAGAGATGAAGAGATAGAGAAGGAGGCTATTTTTTTTGTTAGAAGCAAAGAGACCAAACAAAGAAGCCGAGTAGAGAAGTGAATGAAAAAATAGAGTATATCTAATAAGGAGATCAAACCAAGATTAAAAAGAGGAGATTTGTAATCTAGAATCAAAGTTCTAACCAAATGATCAGGTATTGATACATTCTAGCAAGTGAATCAGGGTAAATTTCTTAACAGAGTGTTCTAACGGGCCTATTCAAATCTCCTAATAGAGTGCCTACTTAGTTGTAAGTTTTAAATCCTTTAATCAAGGTAGACTAAGTAAGACTTGTAAGCTCTTAGCAGGGTAGATGCGTCACAAGGTAGATCACTAGAAGTGATCAAACATTGTAGCCTAAATGCACACTTTATTGTTGTGGTAGTGAAGATTTGTGGGTTTCATCCGCACCCCATTTTTACCTTCACCTTGGAGGTTTCCTAGGTAACCAAATCTTATGTCTTATGTATTTACATTTAATGCTATGTTTATGGATGTGATGCACACTTAGATTTATTTCAGCATAACAGTTTATGGTTATATGGTTTATGATCTAGATATGAGATGGGTTAAAGGTGAATGCATTTGATTTGCTATTTATTTCAAGAAATTAAAAAACATTGTAGATCCTAGTTCAACCCCCCTCTCAATATCTTACTTTCCCAATAGACTTCCAACAATTGGTATCAGAGATCTATTCTCTTAGAAGAAGTCTAACAACTTGAGACTTAAGATCTTAGAGATTGAGGCTTATAAGTTGGAAAATATCATTGAGAATCAAAAGCTTGACATCCATATCATACTATAGTAGCTTGAAGTGGAAAGAGAGGAGTTGAAGAAATTCTTAAAGAAAATAAAGGACCTGGCTATCCAACAAAATCACACTCTAAACGAAGAAGACACTAGAGAACTACTTGATGATGAAAATTCCAATGATAGTGATGCAGCAATAGCAGAACTATTGGAAAGAAACAACACACTAAATGAAGAAGTAAAAGTACTCAAGAGAGAACATGAAATCCAGTCAATAAGACTATGTGAAGTAACTGGGCAGAAAAAGAAAGTTGAAGCAGACAAAGATCATATAACTACAACACTTGATGAAAAGAATGAGCATCATAAGAATGAATTCAAACATGAAAAGGAATTCATTGAAAGGTTGAACAAACCTAAAGAAGCTATTAGGAATTATGAAGTTTGATGAGATCATAAAGAAGACATAATCACAAATATGGTCTAGGTTATATCGAGCACCTATATAAGGAAGGAGAATCATCAAAGAGTGGAGAAAAAGAAATGCAAAGCCAAAGAACAAAGCTACATTCTATCATTGTGGCAAGCTAGGACACACAAAAAATATCTACAAAAGAAAGAATGATATTCAAAAACCTAAACCAAAATTCAATGGATATTGTTTTAAGTGCAAGTAGCGAGGATTCCAAACACATAAATGCAAGTTAAAGGAAAGAAATACACCTATTGCACCTAGATTTGAAGGTTATTATTACAATTGTCAAAAAAATAGACATAGAGCTCAAGAATGCAGATCCAAGGCAAAATCTAACTGGACATCCAAGAAGAAAGGGCATGCACCTAAGCAAAGTAATTCATATAACTGAGATTACAATACATGGCATAATTGTCATTATTGTGGTGAGTATGGTCATGGTGTAGTAAATTGCATAAAGACACATTTTAGAGGCAAATACAAGAGTTGGTTGAATGGAAATTTGGTTTGTTTTAGTTGTCATGAGATTGGACATGTAAGAAAGAACTATAGAACCTGGGCACCAGCACCAAGCAATGAACACAACCAAAAAAAAGACAAATTTGATGTAGAACAAACAAGGAATGAGATGAATCAAACCTAGAAAAATAAGGTAGAAGTTGATAGTAGTGGAACCAGTGAAGCTGAGATCACCCAATCCAATGGATCAGGTAATCACACTACCTCAAACTAAGCTAAGAAGGTATCTAAGAAACTATATATTTGAATGTTATATCATTCACCAATTCCTAACATAAGATGTGTTAAAATCCATATTTGCATAAGATAAGATGCACTAGGACAATATTGAGGAAAGAACAAAGAAAAAAAAATTATTCACACCACTGATGTTGAGCATTGGTATTAATGTCTAAAGAGTGTGCACAAAGATGGTGTACAATTTATGGCCCATTTAGCCAAACAATCAGCTACACTGTTCCACTCCTGAGGGATATGCATAAAAGAAATAGAATCCAGAGAGTTGCATAACTGAATGATCTGTTGAATAACCAGAGCCAAATGCCAATCCACATGTACAAGGTTCCGACTATTCAATAAATTCACAACCACTTGTGAATTGGTCTCACAAATAATTATGTTCCAACCATGTTGACAGCATTGTTCCATTGCAATCAGGATAGCTAGGGCTTCCATGAGGTTATTAGTATGGTGGCCCTTGTGTATAGAAAATAGAAACTAAATATCACCAGAACTATCACTCCCAACTCCCCCAATACCAGCCAGACCAGGATTTCCCCGAGAAGAGCCATCAATGTTGATTTTAAGAATGCCCGCCACAAGAGGAGACTAATGCCCCTCACGATTAACACGCTGAGAATGTTGCCTAACTCTATTCCCAAAGTGGTTGTGGGGGACTAAGGGAGTCCTGCTCTGAAAAAGGAAGCACAGGCATGAGTAAATACCAGCATCTCTAGGACCCAAACCTCCACCAATGTCACATTTAGGAAGGAGTTTTTCATGAAGAGAATTAACAATTTTCCCCCACAGGCGCCTGATCTCAAGCTGCACATCATGAAAGATCCTCCTATTCCTCTCAAGCCAAACATGCCATAATATAAAGGAAGGGCCAATAGTCAAAGCAACCTAAAGAAAAGAAGTCTTGGAAGGGGGATGGCCCAGACGGACCCAGAATTCAGACAGAGAGGAAACATGCTAGCATGTGCATCCCCACACACTCCACCAGAAGTGCCAAATCTGTTTGGAAAAGGGGCACTGGAAAAAAAAGTGAGAAACAGTCGCTTCACTTTTGCAGCATAAAACACAGATGGAAGGCCCCTGGAAGCCTCGCTTGCAGAGATTCTCCCAAGTAAGACAATGATTGTAAACTAGAATCCAGAGGAAACTAAAATTGAAAATGGATTTTTTTATAGTGTGCTAAGGGTAACAATCTAATTTGAAATCTAAAGAAATATTTATTAAAGTCTAAATTAGGATGGACTGAATTAGAAACAATAGCAGCGAGGAGTAGTGAAGTGAAATTCATTGCCAACAAAATGTTTCAACAATGTTAACATCAATGATAATGTCAATTTCTTAACAAACATCATGTTTCACTTGGCCATGACAATTCACATAATTATTGCAAACATCAACTATATAGAAAAAATATATCTTCATATGGCTTTACATTTGGATAAGAAATGTATGTTTTATAATGAGAGTCTTCCATTACAATGTCAATGGCTTTTTAAATAAAATACAAAATATGGGCCTATAATTTGCATCACTGAATACTGTACTCCTCGTGAACATTTTCATATTCATGATATTTAAGTCTCTTCTTTTTTTCCACTTCCCTCTTACAAATAGTTACATTCTATGGTTTTGTATACATGATCAGCAACAAGATTTTTTTGAAGCAATATTGGATAACAGTTGCTCTAGCCATCAAAAGAATCAACATCATAGTGATCTTTAACCCTCTAGCAAAAGTCTTTACACTAAACAATAAAAAAGCTTCTAAAACTCAAGATGCATGAATCATTTTCTTTAACTCCCCACCAAGGACAACTCAAAACTAAGAAGAAAGGAAGATACTTTTTTTAATCAAATATAAAGAATGTGACTAACATTATGAATACAACTACATAAAATCATGACTATGGAGTTCCTAGATGATACAACTATTGATCTCTAAGCCATGTTTCTTATTACTGTCAAACACTTAGTCATTTCCTAGGCAGTATTTCTATGTCGTCACTACAACCAAGCCATACAATGAAGGTCAAGTGATGTATAGTAGACATGTTCATGCATTCTAGTTTCAGCTACAAAGGTCTTTGATTGTTGAGTACTCTAGTATCAACCGAGTGGCAGCATGAGCCAAGTAAGAAAGAAGTCAGTGGATGTCGAGCTAAAGTGAGATAGTTCATGTCGAGTTACACAGTATGTGATGAGTAATTCAGAAGCTAAGGGACATCATGGATATCAATTACGGCTGAGCGTCATGGTATACAAGTGTTGAGAAAGCCAATTTTGATATATATGTTTGGAATGGCACAAACAATAAGGTAAACCATCTTGGTTGACTTCTACACATGTTTAGATGATCAAGGATTAATTTAAGGAGTTAATTACATATTTTTTCAAAAATCATTGATCCCTATGCTAGGTGATCATCCAATCAGAAAAATGAAAGAACTAAGCAGCAAAAGGGAGATATTTGGATTAGTGATCATGATCTAAAACCTTCTCTAGTTGTCTATTTAAGAAGGGTTCAATCCCTAAATCATATATGTGTGAGTACGATGTGAAGAGAGACGAAGAGATAGAGAAGGAGGCTGTGTTTTTTTGTTAGAAGCAAAGAGACCAGACAGAGAAGCTGAGCAGAGAAGTGAACAAAAAAATAGAGTATATCTGATAAGGAGATCAAACTAGGATTTAAAAGAGGAGATTTGTAATCTAGCATCAAAGTGCTAACCAAAGGATCAGGTATTGATACATTCTAGCAAGTGAATCAGGGTAAATCTCTTAATAGAGTATTTTAACGAGCCTATTCAAATCTCCTAATAGAGTGCTTACTTAGTTGTAAGTTTTAAATCCTTTAATCAAGGTAGACTAAGTAAGACTTGTAAGCTCTTAGCAAGGTAGATGCGTCACAAGATAGATCACTAGAAGTGATCAAACATTGTAGCCTAAATGCACACTTTATTGTTGTGGTAGTGAAGATTTGTGGGTGTCATCCCCACCCCATTTTCACCTTCACCTTAGAGGATTTCTAGGTAACCAAATCTTATGTGTTATGTATTTACATTTACTGTTATGTTTATGGATGTGATGCACACTTAGATTTATTTTAGCATAACAGTTTATGGTTATATGGTTTATGATCTAGATATGAGATGGGTTAAAGGTGAATGCATTTGATTTGATATTTGTTTCAAGAAGTTAAAAAACATTGTAGATCCTAGTTCAACCCCCCTCTCAGTATCTTACTTTCCCAATAGACTTCCAACAATTGGTATCAGAGATTTATTCTCTTAGAAGAAGTCTAACAACTTGAGACTTAAGATCTTAGAGATGGAGGCTTATAAGTTGGAAAATATCATTGAGAATCAGAAGCTTGACATCCAAATCATACTATAGTAGCTTGAAGTGGAAAGAGAGGAGTTGAAGAAATTCTTAAAGAAAATAAAGGACCTGGCTATCCAATAGAATCACACTCTAAATGAAGAAGACACTAGAGGACTACTTAATGATGACAATTCCAGTGACAGCGATGTAGCAATAGCAAAACTATTGGAAAGAAACAACAAACTAAACGAAGAAGTAAAAGCACTCAAGAGAGAACATGAAATCCAATCAGTAAGACTATGTGAAGTAACTGGGCAGAAAAAGAAAGTTGAAGCAGACAAAGATCATTTATCTACAACACTTGATGAAAAGAATAATGAAGTGAAAAGGCTTACTCAAACTCAATTTGATATGGAAAATAGATTGCTTCCTGCAACTCAAGAGTTTGTTAGAAAGGATGTGGAGATTGCTAATCTAAAATTTAAGAATGAGCATCTGAAGAATGAATTCAAACATGAAAAGGAATTCATTGAAAAGTTGAACAAACCTAAAGAAGCTATGAGGCATTATGAAGTTTGATGAGATCGAAAAAAAGACCTAATCAAAAATATGGTCTAGGTTATATTGAGCACCTATATAAGGAAGGAGAATCATCAAAGAGTGGAGAAAAAGAAATGCAAAGCCAAAGAACAGACCTACATTCTATCATTGTGGCAAGCTGGGACACACAAAAAATATCTACAAAAGAAAGAATGATTTTCAAAAACCTAAACCAAAATTTAATGGATATTGTTTTAAGTGCAAGTAGTGAGGATTCCAAACACATAAATGTAGGTTAAAGGAAAGCAATACACCTATTGCACCTAGATTTGAAGGTCATTATTACAATTGTCAAAAAAATAGACATAGAGCTCAAGAATGCATATCCAAGACAAAATCTAACTGGACATCCAAGAAGAAAGGGCATGCACCTAAGAAAAGTAATTCATATAACTGAGATTACAATACATGGCATAATTTTCATTATTGTAGTGAGTATGGTTATGGTGTAGTAAATTGCATAAAGACACATTTTAGAGGCAAATACAAGAGTTGGTTGAATGGAAATTTGGTTTGTTTTAGTTGTCATGAGATTGGACATGTAAGAAAGAACTATAGGACCTGGGCACCAGCACCAAGCAATTAACACAACCAAAAAAAAGACAAATTCGATGTAGAACAAACAAGGAATGAGATGAATCAAACCTAGAAAAAGAAGGTAGAAGCTGATAGTAGTGGAACCAGTGAAGTTGAGATCACCCAATCCAATGCATCAAGTAATCACACTACCTCAAACTAAGCTAAGAAGGTATCTAAGAAACTATATATTTGAATGTTATATCATTCGCCAATTCCTAACATAAGATGTGTTAAAATTCATATTTGCATAAGATAAGATGCACTAGGACAGTATTGAGGAAAGAACTGAGAAAAAAAATTATTCATGCCACTGATGTTGAGCATTGGTATTAATGTCTAAATGTGTGCACAAAGATGGTGTATAATTTAGTGGACACCACACAAAAAAAAAAACCAAAAACATTAACAACCCGATTGGGTTGTCTAAAATTTCAAAAAGCAATTAGGCTTGGTTACCAAGTCTGGCAAAAATACGAAAAATAGAAAACCCAATTGGGTTTCTAGGATTCAAATTACCCAATTGGGTTATGAAACCAAAATGTGCATTCAAAACCCAATTGGGTTCTGAAGAACTAAATGTAGGCTTTACTCTGGAAGCCATAACTTTCGTATTCAGAGTCTGATTGGCTCCATTCAAAATACGTTGGAAAGATATTGAAGAGCTCTACAACAAGATGTAAATAAATCAATCCTATGTCTTAAAAAATTTATTTTCCCTCAATTTGAATCAAGCATAATCTAAAATAGGTAGTCATTGTTTTCCAAATGCATAATCAATAGGTAAACATGAATGCTAACATATTTTCCATTCTCTATCTCTCAAACACACATACACACACTCAATAACTAACTAAATAACTCCTAATATCTCTCTCTCTTACTAACTCTTAACCTCTCTCTTTGTCTAACCTGTTATCCTTAAGCATCGTCTCTCTCCAAGTAATCCCTAAGCCTCTCTCTCTCTCTCTCTCTCTCTCTCTCTCTCTCTCTCTCTCTCTCTCTCTCTCTCTCTCTCTCTCTCTCTCTCCATGTCCAATCCTCTCTCACTCTCTTCATCCTATCCCCCTATCTCTCTCTCTCCATCACTTCATCTAACTCTTTCACTCTCTCCATCTCTCTCACTCTATTATCGTCTCCCCCCTCTCTCACAAACACCTTTCTAACCCCTTACCCATCTCTCTCTAACTCCTAATCCCTAACACCCCTATCTCTTTCCTTGACCTTTGATCCTTAAAGTGAGAAATTCACATAGAGAGAGAGGGGGTTAGGAATTAGGCACCATAGAGAGATGGGTAAGGGGTTATAAAGAGGTTTTAGAGAGAGAGAGAGAGAGAGAGAGTACAGGGTATAGAAAATGGGAGATGGGATAGGACATGAGAGAGAGAGAGAGAGAGATTCAAAGAGTGAGAGAGAGAGAGAGAGAGACATGGGAGATAGAGATTAGGGGATAGGATGGAGAGACTGACAAATATGGAGAGAGAGAGAGAGAGAGGCGGGGGGGATATGATGGAGAGATATTAGGGGATAGGATGGAGTGTGTGTGTGTGTGTGTGTGTGTGTGTGTGTGTGTGTGTGTGTGTGTGTGTGTGTGTGTGTGTGTGAGAGAGAGAGAGAGAGAGAGAGAGGATTGGACATGGATAGAGACAGAGATAAATAGAGAGAGAGGTGGGGAGGGGGAGTTGGCTTACGGATTACTCAGAGAGACAAAACTTAAGGGCAATGGGAGAGAGAGAGACAGGAGGTAGGAGTTAGTTAAATAATGTGAGAGATTAAGATTTAGTAAGAGAGATATCATAGTGTTTATTTAGTTAGTGATTGAATGAGTGTGTATTTGTTTGAGAGTGAGAGAGACAGGGGCAGGATAGGATAGAGAGCGTGAGAGAGAAGGGAGTGGGATAGAGTGTGAGAGAGAGAGGGAGTGATGGAGACAGAGAGAGAAGGGGATAGGATAGAGAGATTAGGGGATATGATGCAGAGAGTGAGTGTGTGTGTGTGTGTGTGTGTGTGTGTGTGTGTGTGTGTGTGTGTGTGTGTGTGTGTGTGTGTGTGTGTGTGTGTGTGTGTGTGTGTGTGTGTGTGTGTGTGTGTGTGTGTGTGTGTGTGTGTGTGTGTGTGTGTGTGTGTGTGTGTGTGTGTGTGTGTGAGAGAGAGAGAGAGAGAAAGAGAGAGGCTTAGGGAATACTCAGATAGAGACAACACTTAAGGATGACAGATTAGACAAAGAGATAAAGAGAGGTTAGGAGTTAGTAAGAGAGATATATTGGGATTTATTTAGTTATTAATTGACTATTTGTATGTGCTTTTGAGAGATAGAGAATGAAAAACATGTTAGCATTCATGTTTACCTATTGATTACACATTTGGAAAATAATGACTACCTCTTTTAGATTATACTTAATTCAAATCGATGAAAAATAAAATTCTGAAGACATAGGATTGATCTATATACATCATGGTGTAGATCTCTTCAATATCTTTCCAACACATTTTGAATGGAGTCAATCAAAATCTAGATGTGAAAGTTATGGGTTCTGGAGTAAAGCCTACATTTAGTTCTTCAAAACCCAATTGGGTTTTCAATAACCTGATCAAGTTTTGCATAACTCGATCAGGTTTTGGATGCACTTTTTGATTTCATAACCTGATCGGGTTATGGCTTGGTTATAGCCTAGGAAAATGACCCAAAGGCTTGGGAGATTGGTTTCCCTCCATTTTTTTTTTCTTTAGACTTTTTTTCATCTTCTAAGATGAATTCTTTTCTTTTCCTTCATCAGATTTTCTAATGGTGAAGTGGGTATCTCTAAAATCACCACCATAATCTTACACATCTTCTTAGCTTTCTGACCATATAAATTTTTCTTTTTTTGGACAACATTAACATTGTAAACTTTAATTAATTTTACCAATGCCTTGACATTCCTCACAGACATATGTCTACCATTTTTTTAATAACTTTTATTTACTCAACCAAATTCAAAATAAATTATATATTACTATACTACACTTGATTCTATACACTTTTAAATTAAAAAAAATTTCATTTTTTATTATTTTGATGTGAGTTATGCTCAGCACACGAATAGGCACCAAAATTTCAAGATGTAGTCAGTTCAATAATTCATAATTAAAAAAATACTCATCATAAAATTACAAAAAAAATACACAACTTCTAGATATGACTCTTAACTATCATCCTACCAAAGGGATATGCAAGATACTAAATATAACTCGGTCTTTTTTGTTACACACGAAAACAACTATGTTATGTTTTCTAAAAAATTCAAGAACTATTTTTCATGTGCACAGGGTTTGACCCACCTAATCTTATCCATTTTGTAGAAACTCTAGTAGTTTAGAAAGTAGATTCAGACTACTACAATTTATATGTTTTACACATCTTGTCATTTTTAGTGGATGACCCTCAAATGTCTTGTCGAAGTTCAGGTTTACCTTATTTCAAAAAAAAGGTGTCCACTTATATCCCCTTTTTGTACACCATCTTAGTACACTCACCCTATAGTGTTGACCGAGTTGTGGTTTCAACCAAGTTTTTATACATCGACCGAGCCAATTGTAATGCACCTACCTATGTACAAAATATTTATTGAAGACCTAATTTTATTATTTGAAGGTATATAAAAAAATTTATAGTTTATTTTTCTCACCCAGCAATTAGAGAACTTACAAAGCAATTTAAAGGTGATCAACAGAGCGATTTGTGTGAAAGATTGTGTGATTCTACAGCGTGGCATTGGCAAATTGCAAAGCAAAGTAAGGCTTGAGAACCAAGTTTAGTTGTTTTGCTAAGTTGTTGAATTTATTTTGAAACCCTAGTTCAAAAATGGCATCATCTACATTTGGTATTGGTAAGGAAGTGTTGGATAGTAATGCACAAATTGTAAGTAATGATCAATGCCCCCACCAAAATTTAGGACATAACCAAATGTCACAATGAATGGAGATGCATCAGGCACCTTATCATCGATTCCTCCCAAAGTCATTATGGTGTGTGACATTTTTTCATGCTACATCTACAAGATAGGGTAGACTAGAGACTTTGAACTCAGAAATGCTTATGACAAATTATGTAAAAATTGAATATTGAAAGATGGGAATAATTAGGTTGTTTTTGAGAAAGGGCTTACTCATTCCCTAGCCTTTCCAAAAGTTTTCAAAGTTGATTGGATCAAAAAAATTTAAACAAGGTACATAACATGAAATTGTGGCTAGAGAATGTGCCAATAAAAATCAACAAGGTGATAATTCATCGAGTGACAAGGTATCCTACCCTATATCGAGTAAAAACCTTGCGTTGTTTACCAATAAATGTTATTGAAGAACAAACAAAGGCCAAGTGGAATGACCAAGAAATATCTATAGATGGCATTACAAATCCTATCATTGAATTTGTAGTACATGTGATTACACACAAATTCTATCAATCAAGTCAACTAAATAGTGTGTCATGTATTGCAGTGGACTTGGGGTACAAGGTTGTAAAGAAATATCACATCTACGACCTCGTCGAGCTACAACTGATACAATTAGCTAAAAATCTTGGAGCAATCAAGAAATAAAAGAATACATCATGTAAGTTTGGATCACTCCTAATATGCATATTTTTATATTTGTAAAATTCATTTCCAACTATAGGAACTTTTTGTTGTGTGGGATAAAACAAGACCAATGACCAAGAAAGTTGATCATCTCATTGAACAATCGGGAGAAAAATTTGAGGCTAGTTTGGATGGATATTTTGAGGAGTTTAAGGGAAAAATAGAGAACAAATTGAGGATTCCTAAGTCACTTGTTGACCACTATTATGATGATATTTGTTTCATGATGGACATTAACTATACTTACGCACAAGTTGTATTACCAAGGGTTGTATGGCTAAGGCCTATGCAATATGAGGTAAATGTAGATGAGATAATTACAGTTGTGACAACTTTTTTATTTGAAGAGATTGATAAGAATGTTGAGCCATTTGACACATATGAGACAATACATAAAAATTTTGATGCAAACACAAGTGCCCAAAATAGATATAAAGAGAAAAAAATTGATTGTTGATCTTGAGGGAAAACTTGGCGAAGGACCCCTATAGATTACTGAAGGAAAAGGGGAAGATGATGATGATGATGATGATGAAGAAGAAGAAGAAGAAGAAGAATCAAAGGGAAAAGAATTAGTGGTTGTTGATCCTAAGGCAACAAAATAGAAGAAGGTAGTGATAGAAGATCCTAAGATAAAGAGGGATTTGAAAAATGTTACACCTCCCACCTCTGCACCTCAATGAAGAATAACTCAATAAGGATCCAAAGCACCATGACCTATAGTTGTTGAACTAAAGAAAGGAACTACGGAAAAAAAAACCAAGTCAACAAAGGGTAAGTCCCCACTTAAAAGGAAACAAGTAAGAAAAGGGACCGAGTAGAGCAAGAAGAAGCTAAGGAAGAAGTTAGTTGTTATGCCTAATGATGAAGAGGATGAAGGAGAGAAAATTGAGTCTGATGATATGAGAAAGTTACAAATTATTCCTAGACAACCTCTAATGGATATTGATCAGAAATGTGAAAATATCATAAATTCAGCAAGAATTTTAGGTTTTAAGCATATTAACTATGATTCTTTAGACAAAGTTAATAAAGAAAAGATTGAACAAGAAAGGCTAGACATGATGAAAATTTTCAATTACACGCCTATAGAGTTAGGCAAGGGAATTCCAAAAGAATTATATAACAAATTGGATACAAAATAGAAATGGGCATTATCTACAGAAAGACAAATTAGAGAAGTTGCCTTAGCCCTAGGGAATTTTGCAAAGAAGTTTTTGCCCAAGATAAGGGCCTATAAAAAAAATTTAAATAAGGTATAAGATGTAGTGCAAGAGAGAACATTAGTATGGAAAAAGGCATTTGGTATGTTGGCTCCTATAGTAGCAGAAGAGAAAGAGGAAGAAGAAGCAAAAATTGAATTAGATAATAAAGAAGTTTTTGATGAACCTAACAGCTTGGAAGAGGCAATAAAAATGAAAGTTGAGGAGAGTGAACAACAAGATGTTGTCACCATTGATGATATTCTAGAAGATAGTCATCAAAATGTCAATGTTTTGACAGAAGAAGAGCTTAAAAGTAAAGCACTTGCAAAGGTAACTTTTGACTCACCTATCCCATGCACCCATCATGTTCCCATTCAAATTAAATATTATCCAAAGGCAAAGAGTTTGTCAACTGTGAGTACTATATGAGACAGTTCCACAATTCCTACTTTCACAGTTGAAATGAAGTCAAAGGAAGGCACTCCAATTATTACTATTCATAATCCTCCTATTGAGGCCACAACTATTATTGATGAAGAGAAAGGAGAAGGAAACATATAGGTGCAAGAATATTAGTTTTTTGCAATTACCTCAGGACCTCGTGATGAGGGAATAAAGGAGATTGAGAAAACAAGGACCAAGGAGAGAAATGAGCATAAAGAGAAAGAGGCCATTCAAGCGTTAGTGCAATTGTTAGGTGTAGATCTACCTACACATGTTGGAGATAAAAAGGATGGCACCTCTCAATAGTAGGTATTTGTTACCCAATTAGAGACAATTTCAATGAATATTGACAGTAGCCACGAATAAGGTGAATAGAAATTGAGCACTGATGTCTCAACACTACAACTAGCATTGTCGAGTTGAAACACTCCTAAGAAGAAGTCATTGAAGAAGAAGGCAAAGTAATCCAAAAAAATTGTTCCATTAGACGAGGTGATAGTGCTTCCTAAATATGATCCCAAAAATATTACTTTTGAGAAAATGCAAATCTTGCAAGATCTATTGAAGAGAAAGTCCAAGCAAGAAGAAATGAGAAGAGAACATCAACAAAGGCAGGTACTATATGAAATTAAGGATATTTTCGTTGATGCCTTTGATATTTGAGATATTCAAGAGGATGCACCAAAAATAAATCAATTAATTCATATTGTTGAAAAATCCAATAGTGAAGATATAGAGGCCAATGAAAAATTGATGAAATGGTGTGAAACAAAATTTGAAAGAAAAGTTTTGGAGAAAGTTTCAATAGAGATAGCAATGAAACAAGTTGAACTTTCTACTCTTGTAAATAACTTAGAAGGAGCTTTACAAAATGTTTATTCTTTATATAAGAAGCTATGTGATGTAGAATTATTTACACAAGACAATCAACAATTGATTGATAAACTTCAAGAAGAGTTGAAATCTACAGGACATTCATTGGGCAAGGATGCAAGTTCCAACTCACTTCATTTTAATAGATTGACTTACACCCAAGGGAGGTTAGCCAAACTAATGGCTAAAAATGGTAAAATAAGAGCCAATTTGATCTCTATTAAATCATTTCTCATACCTCATGTGGAAGTCATGCAAAGGGAGCTCCAAACTACAAAATATTTAGCGCAAAGAGATCATCATCTCTCCATTGCAGACAATTTGATTGCTCTAATTGTCAAGCTAGAAATAAAAATTCATGTTTTGGAATTTGTCAAATCCGGCTAGGATAATGCTCTAACCATGATCCTAAAAATTCATAATCCATTTTTTGATAAGTGTAATCTAACCCCATCACCTCAGTAGACATAAATGCCAAAAACAAGAGGGAAATATCATGGATTAGTGAAGGGTAAATATCATGGATTAATGAAGATGGAAATAGATTGAAGTCAAAATAAATTAATTAGATAGAGATACACAAAGAAAGGTATGACATAGAAAATTTTGACCAAATGTTGTATATAGTAAATTCTTTTTGAAGATTGAGTCACAGTCAAAGGGGAAGTGCTATTTTGTAATTTTGAATGTAATGTTAAGTCAAGACAAAGTGTTTTTCCACTAATATCAAAGGGGGAGATTGTTGATATCTACGGCATGTTTTCTATTAGTGTCAAACACTTAGTCATTTCCTAGATAGCATTGGTCAGTCATCATTGTGACTGAGCCATACAATGAAGGTCGAGTGATGTATAGTAGACTTGTTCACATTCCAGTTTGAGCCAAGCAGTTCTTCAATTATTAAGTATTCCAGTATGAACCAAGTGATAGCATGCGTTGAGTAAGAAAGAAGTTAGTGGACACCAAGCTAAAGTGAGATAGTTCATGTCAAGCTACACAGTATGTGCCCAGTAATTCAGAAGTCAAGGGATAGCATGAATATCAATTTTGACCGAGCATCAGAGTATACAAGTGTTGAGAAAGCCAAAAAAATTATATATGTTTGGAGTGGAAAAAACAACAAGGTAAACCATCTTGGCCGACTTCTACACATGCTTAGATGATCAAGGAGTTAATTATATTTTTTTTGTGATCACTGATCCCTATGTTAGGTGACTAGCCAATCAAGAAAATAAGGACTAAGCAAAAAAAGGGAGAGATCTAGATCATTGGTCATGATCTATAACCTTCTCCAATTGTTTATTTAAGAAGGTTCCAAGCCCTTAATTGTGTGTGTGCAAGTATGATGCAAAAAGAGATTAAGAGATAGAGAAGGAGGCTATGTTTGTTTGTTAGAAGTAAAGAGACCAGATAGAGTAGCTAAGAAGAGCACTAAAGGATAGAATAGGGTATATCTGATAAGGAAATCAAACCAAAATTGAAAAGAGGAGATTTTTAATCTAGCATCAAAGTGCTAACCAAAGGATTGGGCATTGATACATTCTAGAAAGTGAACTAGGGTAAATCTATTAATAGAGTGGTCCTAACAGGTCTATTCAAATATCCTAACAGAGTGCTTACTTAGTTGTAAGTTTTGAATCCTTTAATCAAGGTAGTTTGAATAAGTCATGTAAGTTATTAATAGGGTAGACCCCTTACAAGATAGATCACCACAAGTGATCAAAAAATGTAGTCTTAATAGGCACACTTTATTGTTGTAGTAGTGAAGATTCATAGGGTCATCCCAACCCCAGTTTTACCTTTATCTTGGAGGGTTTTGGGGTAACCAAATCTTACATATTATGTGTTTACATTTACTTTCATGTTTATGGATGTGATGTACACTTAGATTTATTTCAGGATAACAATTTATGGTTATACGGTTTATGATCTAGATATGAGATGGGTTAAAGGTGAATGCATTTGATTTTCTATTTGTTTCAAGAAGTTAAAAAAATTGTAGATCCTGATTCATAACCCCCCCACCCTCAATATCTTACTTTCCCAATAGACTTTAAACAACATCTTCTTGAAAGAACATAAGCTCTTGTGAGGGAACAAAGAATAGGAACCCCTATTGAGGGTGTAAGAGTTGAGGAAGAAAAATAGAGAGGGGATAATGAAGATAAAAAATAGAGAAAGAAGGATTTAATGAATGCCATGAATGTGGGTGTCAAACCCAATGTAGAATTTCCAACTTATGTAGAAATTTTGAATGGAGAAGATTTGATTAATTGGATCGATAGTTTATGTTGGCTAACTACCAGCCTTCCCCTTCAGGATTCATGACATGGCTTAATTGCCTCCTGTGTTCTATAAGTCTAGTGGTTGTATCAGACATTAACAGGTTGATCTTTTGGTGCAATGGAAACTCTAGCTTGTAACAAGTGGTATCAGAGCTTGGTCACAGGTTCGAATTTCCTCGAATAATGCTGAGGGGGGAATTTTTGGACTAACCACTAGCCTTCCCCTTCGGGATTCATGACATGGCTTAACTGCCTCCTATGTTTTATAAGTCTAGTGATTGTATTGGACATTAACAGGTGGATCTTTTGGTGCAACGACAACTCTAGCTTGTAATAATTCAAACAAATATTTTGAATATGAGGGTGTATCGAAGGAGAGGAAGGTAAAATTCAAATGCACTAGATTGAAGGGCCACATTATTATGTCATAGGACTTTATCCAAAATTAGAGCAATAGATAGGATAAGTACAAGATTTAGTCATGGGAAAAAATGGTAGCTAAACTGAAATCAAATTTCTTCCTAAGGACCAAGATGACCTCTTCAAAAGATTGCAAAATTTAAAGAAGAAGAATATGTATGTGAAAGACTATACAAAGGAGCTATACAAGTTGATAATTAGGATTTTATGTGTTGAAGAAGATATGGAAAGGTGTTGTGATATATGAATGGCCTAAAGTATAATCTCCAAGATGAGCTAAGCCATGTGCTCCCGAAGAGCTTGGAAGAAGCTTACCAAATTGCTTTAAAGGTAGAAGAGAGGTTGCAAGGAAAACAAGTCCAACAAGAGATGAAAAAGGTAGAGGTTTTAGAGGAAGAGGATAGAAAACCAATAGAGGGTAGAAACATCATCAAGGTGAAGAAGTGGAAAAGAGTTAAAGTGGGATATTAGAAAGTAATGCTATAGGGGGTTTTCAAAAAAGAGGGGGAAAATTTTATGGTAGACATGGTTCAGAAGGTAGAGGTAGATGATTTGGATCGAAGTATTTCAATTGTAATTAGTATGGTCACAAGAGTTATGGGTGCTCAGAAGCAGTGTAGGGTAGATATTCAAATAATGGGATAAGTAATCAAGTTGTTCATGTTAATCAAGAAAGTGTAGGTTCACCATATACCCACCACAAAGATGAACCAAAATCAATTCAATCATTGATGCAAAAAATGGTTTCAGTGAAGCCCTAAAAGGAAAGTCGTGAATCAGTTCAAAGGAGAACCTTACTTAAAACCAAGCATAATTCTAAGGGTAAGTGTTGCAAGGCAATCATTGAAAGTAGAAGTATAGATGCAAAAAAAATGGTTGGAAAGTTAGAACTTAAGGAAATTGAACACCTTTTACCATAAAAGATATCTTGGTTGCAAAAAGGTCATAAATTATTGGTTAATGAGAAGGCTTGTGTGGATTTTCATATAGGGAGTTATAGATATCATGTACTTTGTGATATAATTCCTATGGATGTGTGTCACACATTTCTAGGAAGGCCATGCCAATTTGAGAAGGAAGTGGTGCATGATGGAGTAGAGAATACATATATCATTTAGAATGATGGAGAAAATATATCTTGGTTGGCCATAAGATAGAAGAAAAAGGGTTGTAATAGAAATAGTAGTAGAATAATGGTAATTAGTGCTAAGGAATGTCTACACGACTTGAAGAAAGAAGAAGATATATTTTATTTGATTCTCAAACCTACAAGTATAATCACCACTACAAATACTAATGATTTACCCTTTGAAGTGAAATATGTTTTGATTGAAGATAAAGACATAATTTTTAATTAAGTGAAAGTGCACCCTAAAACTCTATACAAATTAGGTTTGAAAGGGGCATGAAACCTTATACTAAAGATATTTGATACTACTCACTAGATAGAATGGGACAAAGAAAGACATGACCAACCCAAGGATAGAGGGTAAAACACACTAAATTACCCCCAAAAAAGACAAAGAGGTTGCAAAGGGAAAGAATAGACAATAGAAAACTAAAATGTAGCCCAAACCAAAAAAACACAACTTCCCTTCCACCTTACCCTTATGGGAACAAAGGGTCATATCACATGTGGACTGAGGAGAATTAGGTTTCTCCTTCTTACTTTTAACTATTATCCAATCCTCTTCCACTCTAGCATTCGCATTTTTCCAAGAGATCAAATGCAATATAGAAATACTCCAACATAAGACATTGTTGAGTTTAATTTTCATAATGAGTTCCACCTATGAGGGATGTAAGTCACCATATAGATTTGATTTTGGGAGCTAAATTACTAACAAAGCTTCTTATAGGTTCAAATCTATAGAAAATGTAGAGATAAGAAAACAAGCACAAAGGAATTCTTAAAGAAGGCCTTGATAAGGGGAAGTCTTATTCCTTTTTTACCCATAGTACTTGCATCAAATAAATGAGAGGAATGGCGTATATGTATGAATTTGGGGTCAATTAACAAAATCATGATAAGATAGAGGTTCCCTACTCCTAGAATAGAATATCTTATAAATTAATTGAGTGGTTCTATGTACTTTTCCAAGATAGATTTGAAGAGAATCAAACATTATAAGGATCAAACAAAGGAACAAATGGAAAACAACTTTTAAAACTAGTGATGGTTTGTATGAATTGTTGGTTATGCCTTCTGGGTTGTCTAATGGACTCACCACTTTTATGAGACTAATGACCAAGGTTTTAAAACCATTCTTTCATAAATTTGTAATTGTACATATTTGGATAATATTTTGGTGTTTAGTAGAATCAAAGAGCATCATATAAAATATTTGAGAAATTGTAAATCAATTTGAACAAGTATTTTTTTATGGAAACCAAAATGGTATACTTGGATTTCATAGTGTCCAAATATGGGATAAAGATGGATAAAGACAAGTTGTAGGCCATCCTGGATTAGCCAATACCAAGAAGCATGATGGGGGTAAGGATCTTTCATGATCTCTACATTTTTATAGAAAAATTATAAGGAATTTTAATCAGGTAGTACCACCTATTCTTGAAATTTTCAAAGGGAATAGAAGGCCATTGGTTTGGACCAAGGAGGATGAAGAAAGTTTTAGATTTCTTATGAAGAAGGTGAGTGAACAACCCATAATTTTTCATATTTTGAAAAGGTTTTTCATATATAGATTGTGATGTTAGTGGTTTTTTCATTGGGGTGGTCTTAAGTTAGGAAGGTAAATTGGTAGCATATTATAGGCAAAAATTAAATAAAGATTAAAAAATACTCTTCCTATCATTTGGTATTTTATTCTTTGGTTCAATCCCTAAAGAAGTGGAGATGCGATTTATTTCCTAAGGAGTTTGTAGTGTCTATTGATAACCATGCTTTCAGTTCATTAACAATGAGAAAAGGTTAAACCAAAGGCATGCTAAGTGGGTTGAATATCTCCAAAGTTTCAATTTTATTTTGAAATACAAGAGTGGGAAAATGAATAGAGTTGTTGGTGCTTTGAGGAGGAAGAATATTTTGTTTCTTCAAATGCAAACTAACAATGTGAGGTTTGAAGGATTGAAAGAATTGTATGTAGGAGATGCAGATTCCAAGGAAGCTTATGAAGCTTGCAGTGACCCTACTTGTAGAAACAAAGAGCCATGGGAAAATTTTATGATTTGAGAAGGATTATTAATTTAAGTGGATTAAGTTGTGCATTTTTAAAGGGTCAATGAGGGACACTTTGTTGAAGAAAAAAAATAGTGGAAGTTGTGTTGGACACTTTGGATATGCTAAGACTATCTATAGTTGAGTTCTCATTATGTTTGGCCCAAGATATGAGACAAAGTAAGAAGGTGTGTAGAAAGATACAATACATGTCATCATGCTAAATTTGGAAGCTAAAATACAAGTAAATGTCAACCACATCTGGTGCCAACTAGAACTTAGGATTCAATGAGTGTGGACTTCATTTTGGATTTACCTCATGCCCAAAGAGGAAATGATTCATTTTTTGTTGTTGAAGATAGATTTTCAAAGATGGTACATTTTATACCTTTCAAGAAGACTAGTGATGCCACAAACATAACAAATTTGTTTTTCAAACAAGTTGTAACATTGCACAAGATTCCTTAGAGTATAACTTATGATTGGATACTAAATGTGTGGGTCATTTTTGGAGGACCCTATAGAAGAAGTTGGGTACTAATATGAATTTTAGTTCTACTTACCATCCTCAAATGGATGGGGAAGATCAAAGTTGTTAACTAGAGCCTTAGAAACTTGTTAAGATGAATTTTTGGTAAGACTTCTAGTAATTGAGATTTGACATTGTCTCAAGTAGAGCTTTCTTTTAATGAATATAAATCAAAGTATTGGATTTGGTCCTTTCTATGGGGTTTATGGTATGAATCTAAGGGGGTGTATGAGTTAAGGGATCTTGGTAGTATGAAGTGGGGAAAGATTTTACCAAGTTTCTATATAATCTTCGTGAGGAGGTCAAAGATAGAATTTAGGGGCGTAGTCAATAGTATAAATATTGTGTTGATCAAAAGAGGAGAGAATTAAGTTTTCATATTTGAGACTTTGCAATGGGTCACCTCTAAAAGAAGACATTTTCTAAGTGGGGGCATAACAAGCTAAAAATGAAGAAGATTGGAACTCATAAGATTCTTAGAAAAATTTCAAATAATGCTTGCAAAATTCCTCTTCCATCATCCTTTGGCATTTCTTCTATTTTGACTATAGAAATATGGAAGATGTTGAGGATTGTCCATCAAAGGAAGAATCTACAAAATCTAAGAGTAAATAGAATATGTCATTCTCTCCAATAAAGATAGCATGCATTCTATATAGATAGTTGTGGAATAAAATATGAAGACATGAATACTTTAAGAATTTGGTGAAAAGGAGTGGTTGTCCTCTTGAGGATGCTTCATGGCTCACCAAATTTTGAGATCAACAAGTTGGGTTGCTCCATTATAGATCTCATGAGCACAGGTGTTAGAAATATTAATTTATACTATGTCTTGAAATTGAACTCTCTAGAATTAATTTGTTTTTATGCTAATGTGTATGTCATTTAGATGTTTCTAGAATATAAGATTAAACTTTTTTGTGTGTCGGCTATAGTAGTTTCCAGAATATTGTTAGCTAAAGATTAGAAGTTTTTAGAGTATTGTAAATTGCCTATAAAAAAGGGAATTATGTAATCATTTTGTAAAGAGCACGGTGAATGAAATAAAATCAGAATTTTTTGTGCCACAAGACTTTTTTTTTGCAGTTTTATTTTGTCTCTTCTCACCCATCAAAGTGGTATCAGAGCCAAGTTAAATTAGATCACAAGTATATTTGTCTAGGGTTGGAAAGTTTGTAGGAGAACCAGTCATAGTGGACAAAGAAACTATAGAGTTCTTGAAGATTTATAGGTGCCAAGGAAACATTGTTGTGCCCTAAGGAGGGGATCTATCAATTTCAAGTTGTGATTACGAATAGGGTATGACATCATGCAATTTTCAGCCTTTAATTCCAATGTTTTCTTGCAAGAATTATGACAAGTGGCCTTTTAGAATGAAGTTGGTATTTGATTTATATGAGTTATCATATATATAATTTTAAATGGTTATACTAAACCGATAGATGAGTCTTCTTTGAATGCTAATCAAAAGAAAAATCTTGATGAAAATAGGCAGAAGAATGAAAGAATTTTGCGGATTATTGGACAAGCATTGGATGATTCAGTTGTTGGAAAAATTAAGCCAACCATTACAACCAAGAAAGCATGGACATTCTTGAGACTGCATATCAAGGTACAAGTAAAGTAAAGGTTGCTAAATTACAAGCACTTAGTAGAGAATTTGAGAATTTGCAAATGAAAGATTATGACTATGTAGAGAAATATTTTAATTTTGTTATGGATGTGGTTAATCAAATGAGGATGAATGGTGATGAGATAATTGATCAAAAGGTTGTAGAAAACATCTTAAGAAGTTTTTCTATTAAGTTTGATAATATTGTGATTGCCATTGACAATTCCAAGGATTTGATAACATTATGTATAGATGAGTTGTTTGGATCTTTATATAATCATGAAGACAGGTTGAACAAGCCTAATAGTAGAGGAAGAGGAAATGTGAGATTTAGAGGTAGAGGAAGAGGCATAAATAATTTTCTAAGAGATGAGCAATCTAAGGCATATAAGTTGTTTAATCCTATAATCAAAAAATTCATTGTGAGTAGGGATGTTGTATTGAAAAAGGAAGAATCTTGGGATGGAAAAATAGACAAAATAATTACATGTGTTGCATCAATACATTATGATAATGAAAAAAAAAAAATGATCAAGGCATTCAACCAAATGGCCAGCAAAGAACTCCTCCAAGAAGTCTACAAGGAGATCACCCACAAAATGAAGTTGAACATGGAGAAACTTCAAGTCCACAATTTAGTAATGATTCAAAACCTACACTTGAACAATTGAGATCAAGGATTAAAAGCAAGAAAACTAGAATCTTGAAAGAGATTTATTATCAAGGATTAAGTAAGATAGATTTACAATCAAATTTTGCCTTATTTTCTCAAGATTCTATATTGTTTGAAGATGCAATTAAGAAAGAATGTTGGATTAATGCAATGAATGATGAAATAGAATGTATTAAGAAGGATGATACATCGGAATTAGTTGATTTGCCTATGGAAAAGATTGCATAGGTGTGAAATAGGTTTATAAGACTAAGCAAATGGAGATATAGGCAAATATAAGGCAAGGTTAGTTGCTAATGGATTTGCACAAGATATGGGGTTGGCTATAATGAAACATTTGCACCTATAGCAAGACTTGATACTATTAAAATGGTTCTAACTATTGTAGCTCAAAATAAATAGATGGTTTCTCAAATGGATGTTAAATCAGCCTTCTTGAATGGATATTTGGAAGAAATATGTTTGCAACAACCACCAAGTTATGATAAAAAAGGATATGAAGACAAATTCTACAAGTTAAAGAAGGAACTCTATGGATTGAATCAAGCTCCAAGAGCTTGGTACAATAGGACAGATTCATACATGATAGTGAATGGATTCAACACAACCACTAGTGAGCCTACACTATATACCAAGAACAATGAACAGGGCCAAATTTTGATTGTCTACTTGTATGTTGATGATTTGGTCTTTGCAAGCTATCTTTCTATTGACATGTTTAAATCTGCAATGAAGAAGGAATTTGAGATGACATATTTGGGATTGATGAAATATTTTCTTGGCATTCAAGTTACTCAAAATGATAAAAGCATTTTTATTTGTCAAAGTAAATATGCAAAAGATTATTTGAAAAGATTCAAAATGATAAATTATTGTCCAATTTCTACATGTGGTAGTAGGCATAAAACCAAGTAGAGAAGATAATGAGAAACATTTTGACTCAACTATGTTCAAAAAAATTGGTTAGTAGTTTGATGTATCTTAGAACAACTTGGCCAAATAGTATATATGAAGCGAGTTTCATTTCTACATTCATGGATTCACCTAAGAATGCACATTGGCAAGAAAAAAAGAGAATATTAAGGTGTATTGCAAGGATTATGAATCATGGCATATTGTATTTTACTTCAAATATTCTTCAATTGGTTGGATGTATAGACAGTGATTTTGTAGGGAATATTGAGGATGGCAGTACATCAGGATATATATTTCATCTTGGGACAAGTGTTGTGGCATGGAAATGAAAGAAGTAGCCTATAGTGACAATATCATCAATTGAAGCAAAGTATGTAGCGGGTACAATAGTAGCATGGTTGCGTAGAGTTTTGAAAGATTTAATGCAAGTTCAAGAGAGACCTACTACAATTTATTGTGATAACAAGTCTGCAATTGCACTTTCAAAGAATCATGTATTTCATAAGAGGATAAAGCACATTGACACTATATATCACTTCATTAGAGAGTTGGTCAATAATAGAGACATTAATCCACAGCATTGTGGATCATAGAAGCAACTTCCAAATATCTTCGCAAAGGCAGAAGGACGATTTGAGTTTTTGAGAGAAGATTTGGGATTTGTAAATATTAATGTAATTTGTAACTAGTTCATAGTAGAAAGCAAGGGGTGTTAGGAATATTGATTTCTACTATATCCCGAAATTGAACTCTCTAGAATTAATTTATTTTTATGTTAATATGTCTATCATTTAGATGTATCTAGAAAATTATGTTAAACTCTTTTACGTGGTAGCTATAATAGTTTCTAGAATATTAACGACTAAATATTAGAAATTTCTAAAATATTGTAAATTGCATATAAAAATGGACTATATAATCATTTTATAAAGAATACCATGAATAAAATAAATCTGAATCTATTGTTTCATTTCTCTTTGGCCTCGACCCACCCATCAACAACCTCATGATTTCTTCTACCTTGGGAGTTTGATGAAGGGCATCTCCCCTCTTCAAATTTTGGTTTTCTTTATGCTCCACTTTTTGGTCTTTTATTACAATTTTGGTAGTTGGTTCTTGTGTGGTATGATGTTTTAGTTGCAGCCTCATGGAATTTCTTTGTTGGGTTCTTATTACCATTGAATAAGGCAAGACATATCGCAAATGGAGTAGTCATGTCTCCCTTAAAAAAAGGGTCCATGTAGTGACTTTTGTTATCCCTACTTAGTGGACAAAAAACGTGGCAATTGGGATAGGTGAATTAATAGTCTTTTGGAAGCCGATCAGTTAAGAAAAAGAAGGGGTTGGAGAAGAGGAAGGAATCAAGTAAACCTCGTGGAGAAAGGGATTGAAATTGAAGAAGTAAACCAAATAAAGTGCAGATTGTAATCTATTTGAAGTCTGAAGAAGGGACGGACTATGTAGAGGCTGAATGTGCATCTTGATAAGATATTGTTTAGTTGTAGATCTTTATTTTGTAGAAGGAGTATTGTTTGTACTCTGTCAAAAGACTTTAATCAATTAAAAACACATTTCAATTATTGTCTTTCATGTGTAAAGGGGTGTAAAGATTGTAATTAACTCATTCTAAACTTTCTATCATTATTTTTCATTGTGATTTCTCTTCATTCTAAATTTTTAGTGAGTCTACATATATTAGTGTTTAGTAAAATTTGAGCTTAAATACTATAAGAAGCCATCATGATCATCCACATCCATTTCCATAATCATAAGCTCCAATCCAACCATCATACACCACTTTTTATCCTATCCTCATATTCTATCCTATGCCATTATTTTTGCCCCCTTATCTATTGTCCTAGAATTCTTTCCATTATTTTACCTCTATTGTCCTAATTCTTTCCATTATTTTACCTCTTTCTATTGTCCTTGTTCTTTCCATTATTTTACTTCTCTTAATCTTCTTCAAACGTATAGTTATCCATTCTACTCAACCATTCATTTCATTACTCCCATCATATCTATTAACCTCCATTAATCACTCACTTGAAAATATCATTCCATCTATTTTAAAAGCACATCCATGTTCTCCTAATCCAATTGTCCACTTTAGAGGCATCATCTCATCATCCAATTCAATTGGCAAAATCAGATCAACGTGTTGATTCCAAAATCCTTGTAACAAAGAATCCTTTGAATCTAACCATACAATTAATCAATCAATTTTATCAATCCAACCAATGACCCTCAAATTATGATAATTGAGGCATTATTTTTAATTAATGTTGGCACCATATCTACTTTCTTTGTAAAAATGTTGCTTGTTCAAGTTGCAACACTATTTAAAATGAACAAAATATACACATTGAAATCACATGTGCACTAATTTTTTGTAATAGAATCTCATCTTGATATTTAATACATTTGCCACTTCCTAATCCATCAAAAATAATTAATCTCACATGAATCCATTACCTTATCACAGTTTATATAAATGAACAATATTTAATATTAAATAGAAATAATTTTCCATCAAATTATTAAATTTTTAACTTTATATAAATTATCCATACCTAAATTAATTTAAATCTTAGATTTCACTTATGGAATAACTATCCAATCAAAAAAAATTAACTAATCAATCAATTTATGTCAAATGAGTTGACTCCCTATTCATCTCCATCCAGCTAACAAATCGATTGCCACCTCTCCCCATCACATTGACTATTCACCAATTGAATTGATGATCCAAGACTAAATTTGCAGTATTCAATTTCCTCCCGAAAACTCTATAAATTGGAGCTTAATCCTCCATTTTCACCATCCCAAATCAAGCAAGATGTTACAACAGCACTAAGCAATAAAAGACCTGAAATTATTGAGAACATAAACTTCATTCATAATGGTAATTTGCAACATGGTTTAGCATTTGTAATTTTGTTCATTTTCTTCTGATGCAAATTGTTATTGAATTGGGAAGTGGGTGATGTCATTTGGAGTTTTATTCCTATGAATTTTTTCTATTTGATTTCTCCTTTTCCAATTGTTGATGTATCACATATTCTGGAAATTCATCACACTGATCATGATCACTTGGCCAAATAGTTAAATCGACATTTGATAACTAAAGGAGTTTCAATTATCACCTACAAATCCTATTAATGATGGATGAAGTTTGGGAAAAGACTGATGAGAAGGGGATGGCATCAATTTTCTCTCGCTATCTCAAAATGTCTAGTTCAATGTTTCAAACAAAAAGACAGCAAAGGCAACTTGGGACAAACTTTAAAGCATGTATCAAATAGCATCAGCTGTGAATAAAATCTTCATTATGAATAAGCTCTACAAGCTGAAAATGAAGGAACAAATTGCAATGTCAAATCATATAAATGATTTGAACACTTTATTATGTTAAGCAACCTTGGTTGGTATGACTCAAGATGACAAAGCCAAAGCTATCATCTTGTTGTTTTCCTTACTTGACAGTTGGAAAAACATAGTTACAGCAGTTAGCACTTTAAATTCCACGAAGACAAAACTAGTCTATGATGAAGTTGTGGCCACTTTACTTAGTGAAGACATGAGAATAAGTAACAAAGACTCATCATCCGGTGATGCTATCACCATGGTCAGCATAGAGAGAAGGGGAAGAAGTCATCATAGAGGTAATAATCATTGCAATCAAAGGAAACCTAGATCACCCAATCGATCAAAGTCAAGGGGTAGGAATGGAGAGTGTTGGTTTTATGGTAAGCCTGGCCACTCAAAGTGAAATTGTTTAGCTTACAAGAAGGCACAACAAAAGGTGAGAAATATTGAAAAAAATACAACATATGAAAGGGATGAAAGTGCTTTAATTCTTTCTACAAGCGACACAAAATCAGATTCTTGGGTGATAGATTTTGGAGCCTCCTTTCATGCCACTTTGTGTACAAATTGCTTCACAAATTATCATGAAGGACAATTTGGAGAAGTATTTCTTGGAGACAATAAATCTTGCGAGATAGTTGGCAAAGGTGACATTATGTTGCAGCCAGAAGATGGAGGCCAATGGTTGTTAAAGGATGTTTGCCATGTTCCCAAATTAAGGTGAAATCTAATTTCTGTTAGTCAGCTTTTTACACAAGGATATCATCCTTTCTTTCATCCAAATTCTTGGAAAGTCACCAAGGGTTCAAGGATTATTGTCAAGGGCAATAAAGTTGGTAGTCTATATCTTTTTGAAAAATCTACCGAAGTAGGTGCTGTTATGACAGTTGTGGGAGCAATGTGACACTTTGGCATCAAAGATTAGGCCACAAGAGTAAGAAAGGACTTGAGGTAATGCTCAAAAGGGATCAACTACTAGGTCTCCAATCAGCAAACTTGGAGTTTTGTGAACATTGTCTCTATGAAAAGCAAAAGAGGGTCAACTTCTTGAAAGATGGACATGACATGAAGACAAAACCATTGAACTTGTGCACTCGAATGTCTTTGGTCCTACAGGCTAAGTTCCTTAGGAGGTGCAAAATAATTTGTTGCTTTGCTTGATGATTGTACTAGGAAAGTTTGAATATATATGATGGCCAATAAATCTTAGGTCTTTTCAAAATTCAAAGTTTTCAAAGCTCTTGTTGAAAACCAAAGAGGTCACAAGATTAAATGTTTGAAAACGAATAATGGAAGTGAATTTTGTTCATTGGAGTTTGACAACTATTGTGCAAATAATGGTATTCAAAGGGTGAAAGTTGTCCCTTACACCCCTTAAGAAAATGAGGCAGCAAAAGGCCTCAATAAGACTATACTTGAGAAAGCTCGGTATATGCTTTCAAATGCAGGTTTGCAAAAAGATTTTTGCGCTGAAGCATGTAATACAGTCGTGTATCTGATTAATCGCAGTCCTTCGTCAAGGTTAAACTTCGGAATTCCAAAAGAGGAATGTCAAAGAAAAAGAGTTTCATACTCTCGTCTTCAAGTCTTTGATTGGTAGGCATTTGTACATGTCCCTAAAAAGAAGAGAAGCAAGTTGGATCCCAAATCACAGCCTTGTCTATTCGTTGGATATGGAAAAGATCAGTTTGGCTTCAGACTTTAGAGTTCATCTGATAAGAAAATAATTAAGAGCCGAGATGTACTTTTTAATGAGAAAGTATTTCCTCATTCACAGGATGAGACCCCTATCAAAGAATACATTCCCTAATTTGATATGATGGATAATGGTACAAATTCTCAGCACGGACACTCTGTTCCTATATCACGGTCATCACAAACTGGCAATACATCACAGTCATCTATGAGCGGTGAATGTAAACTTCCTCAAGATAACAATTTAAGTGACTGATTTAAACAGCTCTTCTCACACAAGACAGAGAAACAGCTCTAAGATGAGAAATCTTCATGCTCACTCTCCCACGGCACCATATATTGGTGACATAACACATGGCAGCACTTTTTCTACAGACCATCGCATTTCAGACTATGATGTTCACAGGTCTCACCATAACATAGACGTGATTGTGACAATGA
This sequence comes from Cupressus sempervirens, assembly GCA_028749045.1. Lineage (NCBI taxonomy): Eukaryota > Viridiplantae > Streptophyta > Pinopsida > Cupressales > Cupressaceae > Cupressus > Cupressus sempervirens. Next base: position 531,218,260 of record CM053793.1, read on the forward strand.
GCCCTCGCCACACCCAACACATCCATTGGGCACCTTGAATAATCGTGATGACTAACCAAATGATAGCGCTCACACCCTCGATCTACACATTGTTATGATGACACCACTGTCAGCTCACATAGAACCACACGACTATCAACGCGGATTTTCTAACATTCACAGGCATCCAAACAGTCAAAGACTCCACGATATTGGTCAAACAAGTGCATACTTTTATGATACTCGATGTCACAATACCACATCCCGCCTTTGCCAAGAGTTAAGGCACGATGACAGAGAACAAACAGGGCGTGAGGACTTCTGTCAACAAGAACAAGAAAGTCATTCCAACAACTCTGACCGAGCTACCAAAAGCAAAACACAAGCAGGGGATCATTCCCTCATACAACCTACAAACAATGGAATCGATTGCTTCCGCAAGTCCTTAGAATATCATGACCAAGGAAATAATAGAGCCGGAAAGTTTGATAATAGGGGATTTAGTCACGGTGGTCCCATTGCATCAGAAGGGCATGCTCAGATTGGAAGATCTCTGCAAAACATTTCACACCGTGGCACTTCAAACATTCAAAGTTGTTGGTAAACAGATTTGTCACAGTAGAATTGCCCAACGGAGTGTGTGTGGCAAACCGTTCACAACAATTGGATAGGCCCTTGATATCCGGCCTTCCTCTGCGTTTTGAGGGGCAGCTCCCTCGTATGATATAATTTTTAACAGATTTTCAAATAAAGAATTCAAACTTCAAAGTTCAAGGGGAGAGTCATGGAAGACGAATGCACCACACGCCCTCACAACCCTCTGTGGTTAACAAGATCGATAACGGTGGTGTCCAAGAACTACGCTTGAAAGCAACCAATGTTATTAAGCATATTCTTATCATTTGTAAACACTCGCATAGCACCATGAGAATGTCTACCAAAACGTATAACAATTTGGATTTTAAAATAAGAAACCCAAAGCACATCTCGTTTCTTTTTCTTGCACCAAGAAAGCAATAGAGATTTTTCAATTTAAAGATAAAAAGTGTACATACTTTCCAAAATTTATCTCTAGATCAAAATTTCAGCATAGTGTTCCCTTATTTTTCCAACCCAAAAAGTCCCCCCCTTTTACAAAGCCAAAAGATGTCCTTATATAGACATAGAGGTTAATAACTACCTCTTCGTGGTTAATAACCACCTCCAAAATACGTAATTTTGGAAGGTTAATTAACCTCAAGAAAATTAACCAAGAATGACTTGAAACTTAGTCCTCACACCTTCTGAGAGGAGGATTGAATAATTAATCTTTGCTAATCTCCTTTTGATATTTGAATGATTCATTCAAGTTACATTACTTTATCGATGAACACATATCCTCCTTCTCATGAAGAGATCAAAAGGATGTGGTGTGTACGACTGCGTTGAATACAGACTTTATGTTTATGATCTCTCCAATTGTGCTTATCTCTAGAAAATGTGCCTTTCTTCCATGATGACATTTATTGAAGGTTGGCCCTTGCATAGAGGTACATATCAATACCATTGAACCCTGCATTTTCCTTGCAACCATCACATACTATGTGAGAGTATCTCATAGGCATTCCATCAAAATGATCGGGTTGAAAGCTGATGAACTACATGATTCCATTATAGTGAACAACAGCTGCATTTTCAATTTTAGATATCTCTACGGTAGAATTGTATCCTAGGCCTAATTTGTGCCAATTATTATTCAGAGGATGGATCAAATTGCAAAATTTGATCGATCCAGGAGGTAGTGTTCCAAGCTTCCATAACACTTTGTCTTCATTCATATCTCGCCATTTGTGGTGTATTCTAGTTATGTCGTGTTTCTTCCATTCTTTTAGGTCAAAGACATTCATCGCATATGCCCAACCACAAGCATTAGGATCAAAGGTCTGGGCTATATGGGGATAAAAATTCAGATATTTGTCATAACGATGGAAACTCTCACCACAGATTTTGATAGCCCCATTTACCTTTCCTTGCCTTCAATGCCATCGATTCCAATTCATTCAAAACTATAGAGAAGTCTTGCACGAGCCTATTAGCCAAACTTCTGCTAAAATCCTCTCATATGACCACTCGCAGAAGAGTTACATGTTGAGCATCTGGAGCCATATTATATGCAAGTACTAGCCAACTAAAACTTCTGAGATATTTTGAAATATCATGTTCACTATACTTGAGCTTCTCCTTGAGATCTACGAATCCATCCTTGACCCAATCCAGCTGACCCTTACTTTCCTTTGTATGTAATGGCATCTTGCAAGACTCAACCCATTCACTCCAATGCAAGAAATCCATGACTTAATCCTTCTTTCATAGACTCGACCAATCACACTCTTTGCAATTTTGTTTCTTGACTGTGAAAGAAAGAATCAAATCTGCAGCGATCAGCATAATGCTAGACTTCTCCATTTTTATGTCCCTTAATCTCGTGTCTTCTACATCACATTGGGTAACTGGTATCATATATCCAACGATAACCTTCACGTTTAATATAACTAAGCACCTATGTTGTTGGGCCCTGTTACGCTCCAGGTCTAACATCATGCCTGTGTTCTTCTAGCATTCACGAAGAGCATTCCTCGTATAGCCATATACATGACAATGATATCCAATCTATCAAACATAATGCCAATCATCCTCTCTTAGACAAAGATTGGGTGATCCTTGGGAGTAAGAATGATATTATATCTTCTGTGTAAAACAACTTTCTTTGTCTCCATATGATGAATAATTTCCAATCCCCCAATGTAATTTACATGGCTTTGCGTATGGTCACCTTTTGAATGAAACTTTATAAAATCTTTTTAACAAATATCATGGTGCCATTCCGTCAAACAGTTCAAGGGCCTTGAATATCCTACCTGATGCATGCCATAATGAATTCTGAAACCTCTATCCCTCTTATTTGAATGCTGCATTAAGCGAGATTTGGGGAGTCAAAACCATTAAGTGCAAATTGTCAATAAAAACACCATGTAATGCACTAGCATGCTTTTTGTGTACAGCTGTCACTAATCTCCATGTTTTTGTGCTGGGACATGAAAGGAGGCCAGTCAAACATTTTACATTCGTTTCTATTTCATACTCCTGCTATGTGGGTTAACAGTTATCTGATTGTTGTGTAGTATTGCAGGCTGGCAGTGAGGCTGGGAGACATAAGGCTGGCGGCATGATTATATCAGTTGATCATGTTAGAAATGTGCCTCTGGGTCAATATACATATCGTGGCCTCATATGGCTTACCAAACTTTGAACATTTCTTGTCGTAGAAGAAAAAAAAATAACTGCAGGTTAAGACCGATTTCAATATGACTAAATGATGAGTTAGCAATGTTGAAGTGGTGTATCACTATTTTTTCTTTAACAACGTCCTTAGCTTGGACTTTGTAGAAGGAGATTTTCAATTCTGTGACACGATGTAGAAGCTACTATCAAGTCAAGAAACCCTCTAGCATATTGCTTTTCTCCATCTTCTATCCGACTGCTGCATTATTAACCCGCAAAGTGTAAAATATGTATCAAGGATCTTCAAAAGGAATTCTCTTGGAGTGATTGTACAAGCACTTATCAATAATATTATCTCATTATATGAGGGATCTTTACCAATGTTGCATATGTCACTCTCAATGCCATGCTGTATAACCAGGCTGATATCTAGCGTACAACAGTAGAAAACTTAATTTGAGTCTTTAAGAAAGCTTCCATAATGTTTACTCAAATTAAAACACCTCTCACTGCACATGGTCAATTTTCAAGAACTCCATCCAATTCATTTTCATTGTTATTGCCAATTTCCCTCATGTACATATCTGACTTCTCATGGAAGAATTTTGAACAAGTTAATAACTACCTTATAGAGGTTAATAAAAATGCATTTTTGGGCGTTATCATTAACCTTTTGAGAGGTTAAGAAAAACGTGTTTTCGGTGGTTAATATTAACCTTTAACGTGGAGGTTAAGAAAAACATGTTTTTGAAGGTTAACATTAACCTCTTAAAAAGTTAAAGGTTAAGAAATACATATTTTGAAGGCAATCATTAACCTTTTATATCTTGAGGCTCAGAAGCTGGATTTCGATGATCTCAAGTGTTGTGCGGAGCTGAGAACGAGCCGGAGATACGGAGGCTTAAAGACTCGCAGACTTCAAAGATAAAATGGCCAATTTGATGTTTTAAAACTAGACAAGTTTTAAAAATTAACAGTGGCTTATAAAGTTTAAAGAATTTTATAACCGGTCAACAGCTGGCTCTAACTGGGGACAAGGACTGACAAGGACGAAGCTCGAATCCAGAATAATGAAGTAGTGCCTTATCCATTGGGCTTGTGAAATAGAATCATTCGAGGGGCCAATTTACAAAAGAGGGAACAAATACCAAAAACAGGACAACAGAAAGAAAGGCCAAAACAACACCAACCAACAAGAGCATACCAAAAACGGGACAACCTATATACAAAAGGTGTACGAACACCTTTTACTGATGATAATGTTTCAGGTGTTGCCCATTATAAGGTAAGGGCAACTGGGTACCGCTCAGGTATGACAAAATAAAAGAGTTCTTTCCGCATACCTCTTTGATCTGGAAAGGGCCTCTCCATAAGGAGTCAAATTTTCCATGTAATCCTTTTGGCTCTCTGCGCTTATCCCAAAGCAAGACAAGATCGCCCTCTTGAAACATCCTCTGCTTAGCCTTTCTATCAAATAACCTCTTGACACGGGATTGATGTTCCTGAATTCTATCAATAACCATCTCTCTTTCTTCTTCCAACTTTGTCAAATACAACATTCGTTTCTCGAGAGCATCTTTGAATTCAAGATTCTCAATGGCACTCTGTAATTTCAAGGTGGATAGCTCTAAGGGAAGAGGAAGAGCTGGCTCAGTTCCATACAGGATCTCGAAGGGAGAAAATCCCGTTGCTCTCTTTTTAGTGGTACGATCTGCCCATAGTGCATCATATAGGTGCTTGTGCCAGGATCTTTGATTAACATCTATCAGTTTTCGTACAATGGTCATAATATTTTTATTACTTGATTCTGCCTGACCATTTCCTTGTGCAAAATAATCAGAGGAATGAGAGAGAATAATCCCGTATTGATAACAAAATGATGATATCTCTTGAGAAGAGAAGTTGGTAGCATTGTCAGTAACAATTTTATTCGGCACACCAAACCTAACCAGAATGTTTTGTTTGATAAAATCGCAAACCACTTCTGAAGTTGTTTGTTTTACTGGAGTCGCTTCCACCCACTTGGTTAAATAGTCAGTTGCCATCAAAATATGAGTGTGTCCAGCAGAGGATGAAGGATGAATAGGACCTATGAAATCCAAACCCCATTGTTGAAAGGGCTCTTCGACCACCACTAGCTTCAAGGGCAGTGCAGCCAATTGAACTTTTCCTTTGAAGTACTGACAAGAATCGCACTTCTTCACCCATTCTTCTGCATCCTTGAATATCCCGGGCCAGTAAAAACAATTTCTCAGAATTTTGTAAGCTGTTACTGATGCGGAGTAATGACCTCCACATGCTTCATTATGAAATAACTGAAGCAATTCCTTTCTTTGTTCAGAATCAACACATCTCAGAAAAGTACCATCTATCCCTTTCTTGTATAAGGCGTCATTCCAAAGAATGTATTTTGCAGATTTCAATTTTAAGGTCCTCTTTTCTTTAAGTGATAAATGAGCAGGACATTCCCCATATGTCAGAAAATAGGCAATATTGGAAAACCAGTCATCAACATTACTAATGAATAAAACTAAAGGCATCTCTTCCTTCGTCCCTTCTTTAGAAGATCCTTCCGCAATTGCCTTACACAAACTTTTTCCCCTGACAAGCTTTGTAGGTTTTATATCGAGATCATATTCTTGTACTTTAGCTATCCAGGAGGCCCTTTTGTTCACGCCAATTTCTTGTTGTGTCAGAATAGTTTTCACTGCCGAGTCAGGGACAAACACCTTGGAGTGAGAGTTTAGGATGTAAAACCTGAACTGTTTCACCGCTCTAACTAGAGCATAAGCATTTTTCTCGATCAAGGAGTATTTCAACTCATGTTTCTTAAGAGGGATACTCATGAATGCTATTGGGGCCTCAGTATTGTCTTTGTCAGGTTGGGTAAGTATAGCAGATAAGGTGTCTTCGGAGGCATAACAATACAAATGAAAATCCTTGGAAAAATCTGGATAAGAAAGGGTAGGCGCATGAGCAATTTCAGTCTTGATTTGTTCAAAAGAAGCCTTACCTTCTTTCGTCCACTTAAAATTAGTATTTCCTTTCATCATATCCACAATTGACTTTGTTATCTCAGAGAAGTCTGGTATGAACCTCCTTATAAAGTTTATCTGCCCAAAGAAAGATCTAATTCCTGGTTTACTGATGGGAAGTGACAACTGTTGGATAGCTTTCACCCGCTCAGGGTCTATCCGAATGCCCTCTTTGGAGACGATATGCCCCAGTAGTTTTCCTTCTGTCACCCCAAATATAGACTTCTTAGGATTCAGTGAGATGCCTTGAGTTCGACATCGATGTAATATTGCTTCTAGATGATGCACATGATCTCTTCTCTGTTTTGAAAACACTATAAGATCATCAAGATACATAACAATGATCTTATTCTTGAAATCCTCAAATGAATGATCCATGGCCCTTTGGAAAGTGGCCCCAGCATTTATCAAACCAAAAGGCATACGATTGTAGGCAAACGTACCCCATGGAGTGGTAAAAGCGGTTTTATGTTGATCTTCAGGTGCAACACTGATCTGGTTATAACCGGAGAAGCCATCTAACATTGACATGAGTTCAGAGCCAGATACCAACTGCAAAATATGATCCATGACAGGGAGTCCATAATTATCCTTGAGTGACGCCTGATTCAAATTGCGGAAGTCAACACATATTCTTATCTCACCATTCTTTTTCCTAACAGGAACAATATTAGCTACCCATGTTGAGTGGTGAATGGGATAGATAATCTTTGCTTTAAGCATCTTATCAACCTCATTAAAAATAGCGTCAGCCACCTTGGGATTGAATTGTCTTTGCTTTTGCCGAAAGGGAGTTGAACCAGGTTTCAAAGGAATCTGATGTTTAAATTTCCCATCCATGAATTCCTTTAGATCTTCATAACCCCAGGCAAAAACATCTTGGTAGGCTCTCAATAATTTCATGAATGCTTCTTTTTCTTCTAGAGTCAAGTTTTTCCCTATTAGGACCATCTTTGGATTTCCCTGAGAACTAATATTTACTTTCTCATAACCCGAACAATTAGAAGGTTTAGTGTCCTCAACTCTCCCTTTCCTTTTGTCTTCTTTATTAAAAAGACTTTCTAGGGTGACTAATCCTCTTGGGATAACATTACCTTCCAATTGAATAACCTCAGGATCGTTTTCTTGTTTTCCATTATGATTGCGCGATCCTTCAAATTTTAGGTCTGAAAATGGAGGCCTCCCCTCGAGAAATGCAATTATTTTCCCATCATCATCAAAAACTTGCCAGTGTCGATCATTATCAGGCACACTGGGTCTATGAATCATCTCTACTGTATAAACATCTATGTTGAACTCAGGATGAGGGATAAGTAGAGACGCAGAGACTGCGAGACAATCTGCCTTAGAGTTTTGTTCACGAGGAATGGCAAATAAAGAAAAAGCATCGAAATGCTCGATCTCGTCCCACACTCTATTCCTATATGCCTTCAATTTTGAATTCTTTGCTTGATATTGCCTACGTACCTGATTGACAACTAATTCTGCATCCCCTGATACCTTGAGTTGTTTGATTCCTTTTCCTCTTGCATACTCGAGACCAAGTAAGAGAGCTTCATATTCCGCGGTATTATTGGTGGTCTCAAAAGCCAACTTGTAAGCTTTGGGAAATTTCTCTCCTTGTGGTGATATCAACACTATCCCAGCACCTGAACCGGAAGAAGAAGAACTTCCGTCAAACTCCATTGACCATAATTCATTGGTTATATCAGGCATGAGAGGCTTAGTTACATTTCCTTCATTGGATGTCATCATGTACGTTCCATGCCCAGTATCAACATATAATATTTCAGCTCTGGGATCATCTGATTTCAACACTGTATATTTGGCTTTGGGTTCAGGATCAAGCTTAACCTTCTTATTTCCAATAGGGATAAGGGCATGAGACATGTCCATTTTGATTTCACCACCAAGAACTTTGCAAAAACTTCTGCTCAAAAGCATCCCGTAACTAGCAGGAATATCAGCAACCAGGATATTCAGTTTTAACTTCTTCTCAGGATGTGCCGCAAGTGCTACTTGAGCATCTTTCAACTGGCCAACTAGTGGGACTTGTTTTGCCTCCATAGAATACACTTTTCCAGAGGGTTTATTCAGAGAGAGACCCAAGGCATGTGCTACCTTTGAAGGCATGACATTATCAGATGCACCAGAATCAATGATACAATTACTTAACTTGCATCCAGCTATATAAAGAGAAACATAGAAAGGCTCAGGTTTGTCTGACAAAGATGCCGCAACAAAAGATTCTTTCTCAGTCATGGGCCCTTCCAAATTATCTTCCACTTCTAGAGAAACTCCTGATTCGTGGTTGATAGTGATTTCAGGTGAACGTTTCTCTTTGCCAACACATTGGATCAACCTTTCTAATTGATGAGGGTTGGCTTTTAGGTAATCCAGTTGAGAAATTTGTACTTTGGTCTTCTTGCAATGATCAATAAAATCAAAAGAGTCTTCCATGATGGGAGGTGTTTTACCCTTATTTGCCTCCTTTGCTTGAGAAGGCTCTTCTGGAGTATGCTTACGAGACAGAATCCTCTTAGCAGTCTCATCAGAGGCTTTTTCTTTCGCTTGTTTACTCCATTTTTCTTCCAATCTCTGTCTCCAACTTGGTGTAGTCGCATTACAAGAATGATTGTTGATATCTTTAGTTTGGTCATCATCAGATTCATACTCCAGAAAATTTATGGAAGAGGTTTCAACAGCGGGTTCTGTCACATCTTCAGGAGCCACATATTCTTCTATCTTCTCCGCAGTCAAATGCATTTGCATGAATCTAGCCATCTCAAGACAGTTTGCGCCATCATGATCTGTTGTTAGATGGAAATCACACATAGCAGCTTGTTTACCAGATGATGAGGGATGTTCGATGGCTAATCTTGGTGTCGATTGGGGTAGCCACTTAGTTGGTCTATTTTGTTGATATGGCAGATAATTCCTCCTTGGGATATCTTGATACAAAGGTGGAGGATTAGAGGGCAACTGCTTTTTGAGTTGTAATAGATCATTAGCCAATTTCTGATATAAAGGATCAATGGTAGTGACAGGGGCTTGTTGACCTTTCCCCTTTTGTAGATCACGACTCCATTTCCCTGAACTAAGCAAGTCATCTTCCACCTCGATAGCCAAGGTTTGCGCAGCCGCTAGATTAACGGGTCTTGTCCTTCGTATTTGAAAACTTACATCAAAAGGTTGAGCACTAATGAAGAAAGTCATTTGATTTTCTTCAGTGGGTCTTTTGTTAACAGGGATTCGATTCACTGTCTGATTAAAACGAGCAATGAATTCTCGCATGGGTTCATGAATTTCTTTCTTCATTGAAGTCAACTGGGAAAGGAGCAAATGTTCATCTTCAGCAGTCTTAAATCTCCTCTCAAAAGCCTGAATCAAAGTTACCCAAGAGGTAATTGATCCAGCTGGTAGCTGTCCAAACCATTCAGCTGCGGCTTCAGTAAGTGTTTCAACAAAAAGACGGACAGAAACATCTTCATATTGGATTGCAAGAACACCGCTTGCTGTAAAGAATGCACTTATATGTTGATCAGTAGTGACTTTTCCATCACCAGAAAACTTGGGAAGAATTTTTCGAGAACCAACAGGCATGTCATGTAGTTGGTTTCCTAAATTTAGAGGGCCAATAGCAGCTCCCCATGGGACTGGTGGCTGCGATGCTTGATGTGCCATGGTCGGAAGAATGATATTCAAGGGCTGTAAATTTATAGCTGAAGGTACAATAGTCCCTGGCAAAAGCAAAGCTTGAAAGGCCGTAGGGGAAACAGTAGCTTTAGTTGGAGAAGAAGACCTACTAACAGACTTGACTTTTCTCTTCTTCTTAGGAGTAATGGGCTTAAAATCTAACTTTCGGAGGGCTTCAAAGTCTTCGTCTACCAAACCCTTTTGTCTATCAACCCGAGTGTATGGTTTATCAGCCAGCTTAGTTGTTATTATTTATTTGCCCTTGAATATGACGAAGATTCTGTCTGTTTCTTCTTGGAATGACCACTATTCTTTCAATAACTACAATGTCCTGACCAATAGGGGCTCTTCGCAAGATTTCTCCGAACTCTTCTTCTTCTTCAAGAACTCGATTAACTTGATGATATTCTTGAATACTTCATCTACACCTCCAGGCAAGAGTGTTCAAGTCTGAGATGATATCTTCCTGGGTGTCTTGAAATCCAAGGTTCGGTTGGAGAACAGGAAAAACGTTCTCATGTGGAAGCACCATTGTACTTCATCATAGGCGACTGTCAATCTTTCGGTTCAGCCTCCCCAGCGGAGTCGCCAAAAATCTGTTGGTAAACAGATTTGTCACAGTAGAATTGCCCAACGGAGTGTATGTGGCAAACCGTTCACAACAGTTGGATAGGCCCTTGATATCCGGCCTTCCTCTGCGTTTTGAGGGGCAGCTCCCTCGTATGATATAATTTTTAACAGATTTTCAAATAAAGAATTCAAACTTCAAAGTTCAAGGGGAGAGTCATGGAAGACGAATGCACCACACGCCCTCACAACCCTCTGTGGTTAACAAGATCGATAACGGTGGTGTCCAAGAACTACGCTTGAAAGCAACCAATGTTATTAAGCATATTCATTATCATTTGTAAACACTCGCATAGCACCATGAGAATGTCTACCAAAACGTATAACAATTTGGATTTTAAAATAAGAAACCCAAAGCACATCTCGTTTCTTTTTCTTGCACCAAGAAAGCAATAGAGATTTTTCAATTTAAAGATAAAAAGTGTACATACTTTCCAAAATTTATCTCTAGATCAAAATTTCAGCATAGTGTTCCCTTATTTTTCCAACCCAAAAAGTCCCCCCCTTTTACAAAGCCAAAAGATGTCCTTATATAGACATAGAGGTTAATAACTACCTCTTCGTGGTTAATAACCACCTCCAAAATACGTAATTTTGGAAGGTTAATTAACCTCAAAAAAATTAACCAAGAATGACTTGAAACTTAGTCCTCACACCTTCTGAGAGGAGGATTGAATAATTAATCTTTGCTAATCTCCTTTTGATATTTGAATGATTCATTCAAGTTACATTACTTTATCGATGAACACATATCCTCCTTCTCATGAAGAGATCAAAAGGATGTGGTGTGTACGACTGCGTTGAATACAGACTTTATGTTTATGATCTCTCCAATTGTGCTTATCTCTAGAAAATGTGCCTTTCTTCCATGATGACATTTATTGAAGGTTGGCCCTTGCATAGAGGTACATATCAATACCATTGAACCCTGCATTTTCCTTGCAACCATCACATACTATGTGAGAGTATCTCATAGGCATTCCATCAAAATGATCGGGTTGAAAGCTGATGAACTACATGATTCCATTATAGTGAACAACAGCTGCATTTTCAATTTTAGATATCTCTACGGTAGAATTGTATCCTAGGCCTAATTTGTGCCAATTATTATTCAGAGGATGGATCAAATTGCAAAATTTGATCGATCCAGGAGGTAGTGTTCCAAGCTTCCATAACACTTTGTCTTCATTCATATCTCGCCATTTGTGGTGTATTCTAGTTATGTCGTGTTTCTTCCATTCTTTTAGGTCAAAGACATTCATCGCATATGCCCAACCACAAGCATTAGGATCAAAGGTCTGGGCTATATGGGGATAAAAATTCAGATATTTGTCATAATGATGGAAACTCTCACCACAGATTTTGATAGCCCCATTTACCTTTCCTTGCCTTCAATGCCATCAATTCCAATTCATTCAAAACTATAGAGAAGTCTTGCACGAGCCTATTAGCCAAACTTCTGCTAAAATCCTCTCGTATGACCACTCGCAAAAGAGTTACATGTTGAGCATCTAGAGCCATATTATATGCAAGTACTAGCCAACTAAAACTTCTGAGATATTTTGAAATATCATGTTCACTATACTTGAGCTTCTCCTTGAGATCTACGAATCCATCCTTGACCCAATCCAGCTGACCCTTACTTTCCTTTGTATGTAATGGCATCTTGCAAGACTCAACCCATTCACTCCAATGCAAGAAATCCATGACTTAATCCTTCTTTCATAGACTCGACCAATCACACTCTTTGCAATTTTGTTTCTTGACTGTGAAAGAAAGAATCAAATCTGCAGCGATCAGCATAATGCTAGACTTCTCCATTTTTATGTCCCTTAATCTCGTGTCTTCTACATCACATTGGGTAACTGGTATCATATATCCAACGATAACCTTCACGTTTAATATAACTAAGCACCTATGTTGTTGGGCCCTGTTACGCTCCAGGTCTAACATCATGCCTGTGTTCTTCTAGCATTCACGAAGAGCATTCCTCGTATAGCCATATACATGACAATGATATCCAATCTATCAAACATAATGCCAATCATCCTCTCTTAGACAAAGATTGGGTGATCCTTGGGAGTAAGAATGATATTATATCTTCTGTGTAAAACAACTTTCTTTGTCTCCATATGATGAATAATTTCCAATCCCCCAATGTAATTTACATGGCTTTGCGTATGGTCACCTTTTGAATGAAACTTTATAAAATCTTTTTAACAAATATCATGGTGCCATTCCGTCAAACAGTTCAAGGGCCTTGAATATCCTACCTGATGCATGCCATAATGAATTCTGAAACCTCTATCCCTCTTATTTGAATGCTGCATTAAGCGAGATTTGGGGAGTCAAAACCATTAAGTGCAAATTGTCAATAAAAACACCATGTAATGCACTAGCATGCTTTTTGTGTACAGCTGTCACTAATCTCCATGTTTTTGTGCTGGGACATGAAAGGAGGCCAGTCAAACATTTTACATTCGTTTCTATTTCAGACTCCTGCTATGTGGGTTAACAGTTATCTGATTGTTGTGTAGTATTGCAGGCTGGCAGTGAGGCTGGGAGACATAAGGCTGGCGGCATGATTATATCAGTTGATCATGTTAGAAATGTGCCTCTGGGTCAATATACATATCGTGGCCTTATATGGCTTACCAAACTTTGAACATTTCCTGCCGTAGAAGAAAAAAAAATAACTGCAGGTTAAGACCGATTTCAATATGACTGAATGATGAGTTAGCAATGTTGAAGTGGTGTATCACTATTGTTTCTTTAACAACGTCCTTAGCTTGGACTTTGTAGAAGGAGATTTTCAGTTCTGTGACACGATGTAGAAGCTACTATCAAGTCAAGAAACCCTCTAGCATATTGCTTTTCTCCATCTTCTATCCGACTGCTGCATTATTAACCCACAAAGTGTAAAATATGTATCAAGGATCTTCAAAAGGAATTCTCTTGGAGTGATTGTACAAGCACTTATCAATAATATTATCTCATTATATGAGGGATCTTTACCAATGTTGCATATGTCACTCTCAATGCCATGCTGTATAACCAGGCTGATATCTAGCGTACAACAGTAGAAAACTTAATTTGAGTCTTTAAGAAAGCTTCCATAATGTTTACTCAAATTAAAACACCTCTCACTGCACATGGTCAATTTTCAAGAACTCCATCCAATTCATTTTCATTGTTATTGCCAATTTCCCTCATGTACATATCTGACTTCTCATGGAAGAATTTTGAACAAGTTAATAACTACCTTATAGAGGTTAATAAAAATGCATTTTTGGGCGTTATCATTAACCTTTTGAGAGGTTAAGAAAAACGTGTTTTCGGTGGTTAATATTAACCTTTAACGTGGAGGTTAAGAAAAACACGTTTTTGAAGGTTAACATTAACCTCTTAAAAAGTTAAAGGTTAAGAAATACATATTTTGAAGGCAATCATTAACCTTTTATATCTTGAGGCTCAGAAGCTGGATTTCGATGATCTCAAGTGCTGTGCGGAGCTGAGAACGAGCCGGAGATACGGAGGCTTAAAGACTCGCAGACTTCAAAGATAAAATGGCCAATTTGATGTTTTAAAACTAGACAAGTTTTAAAAATTAACAGTGGCTTATAAAGTTTAAAGAATTTTATAACCGGTCAACAAAAGTAAATCTTTGGTGCCAACACAGCATAACATGGCAAACAGAGATCTTCCCCTGCACAAGCTCGATAACAGAGCTTCTAATATCATTCAAAGCGGTCAATATGAGTATGGGCAGGCATGGGATTATAACCAGTGTGAAGAAGCTTTGAATAAAAATGTTGGCACACAAATGCATACACAGCAGCAAGACAAGACTACGAGTACAGAAGAGGGAATTAAACATTCAAATGGTAGAACTGCAGTCTCTGGTTCTCCAATCAAACATCGAATGTTGAGCTTCAGTTAAGAAGATCTACCAAAGAAAGACGGATGCCTGCTAAGTTCTCTGATTATTAGTTATTGTTCGCTGAAGAGGCAGAACCTTCATTATTAGTTTTCGAATTTTCAGAAGCAACCTATAAATCTCCACTCAAAGACGTAAACGGTGATAAATGTCAAGCAGCGATGCATGATGAAATGGATTCTTCAATCAATAATCGAACTTGGGATTTGGTTACTCTTCCACCAAATCGAAGACCACTTAAGAACAAGTGGGCATACCGATTGAAAGAGGAAACGGAAGGAAAAAAATGCTTCAAGGCCCGATTAATGGTAAAAGGTTTTGATCAAGAAAAGAGTATAGATTTCAATGAGATCTTCTCACCCGTTGTCAAGATGACAACTATCTGAACAGTGTTGGGCTTAGCAGTTGCATGAGATCTTGAGCTGGAACAACTTGATGTCAAAACCGTATTTCTACATGGTGATGTAAAGAAGGAATTGTGTATGGAGCAGCCTCAAAGATTGTCAAGAAGGGGCAAGAAAAAATTTATTGCAGATTAAATCAAAGCTTGTATGGCCTCAAGCAAGCACCAAGATAATGGTACTTGAAATTTGACCGCCTCATGACTGAACACAATTTCACAAAGTGTGAATCAGATCCATGTGTCTACTTCAAGAAACTTCCTAATGGTGAATTCGTCATTCTCCTTCTTTATGTCGATAACATGTTAGTAGGTGGCACCAATAAAAGAATAGTTAATGAGTTAAAGGAGAAATCGGCAAGCAAGTTTGCAATGAAAGACTTAGGGGCAGCCAAAAAGATTATTGGCATGACGATCACAAGAGATAGAAAGAAGAGAGAAATTACGCTATTTCAAGAATAATATATTGATAAAGTTGTTGAGCGGTTTGGTATGGCTGATGCAAAAGTTGTTCCTCTTCCTCTTGTTGGTCACTTCCGTTTAAGTTCTGATTTGTGCCCAAAAACACAAGATGAAAAGGAATTCAAGGAGAAGATTCCTTATAAATATATGGTTGGTAGCATTATGTATGCCATGATTTCTACTCACCCGACATTGCTCATCCAGTTGGAGTTGTGAGTAGGTTCATGAGCAATCCTGAAAAAGCTCATTGGGAAGTTGTCAAATGGATATTAAGATATCTACAAGGAACTTCAGATTATGTGTTATGTTTTGGAAGAAATAAAGTTCAACTGCAAGGTTTCACTGATTCAAATCTTGTCAGAGACTTGGATAAACGATAGTCTACCACTGGTTATACCTTCATGTTTGTTGGAGCTGCTATTAGTTAGGCTTCAAGGTTGCAACATTGCATTGCCCTTTTTTCAGCTGAGGCCGAATATTTGGCTCTTTCCGAAGTTGCAAGGGAAATGATTTGGCTTTAGCAATTGCTTGGTGACTTGAAAGTTCAGCAAAGCAAAAATAATTTGTTTTGTGACAGCTACAACGCTATTTTCATGGCTCATAATCATTCATCACAGCATTGTTCAAAGTACATTGAAGCACATGCTCACTTTGATTATATTGCAGTTAAAAAGTTGTGAAGATTGACACAAAGATCAATCCAACAAATATATTCACAAAGGTTGTTGCCAAAGAGAAGTTTGAATGTGCAAAGACTTCTCTTGGGCTTGTGAAGAAAAGGTAAAACAACATTAAAGCAAAGTATTGGGTGATTAGTTGCAGCATTGGTTGTCCTTCACGTGGGGGTTTGTTAATATGTGAAGGTCAATGGTCATACTTGTTTTACCCTCCAATTGTGTATCTCTTGATTACACAAGACTTTTCATGTGTAATGTAATTGGAGTCTTTATATATGCTGCTCCTACTCATTTGCATTTGTACTTTTACACTTAGTCACAAAGTTTGGCAAATTTAGGCCATGAGGTTCGAAATTCCACGAACTTCCAAACAACACAAAAAAAATCGTTTAAGTTTGCCTAGTATTCATATAGATACATCAAACAGTCTTTAATAAAACATCATTAAGGGTTTTCCATGTTTTTTTCCTTGCATGTGGATGCTTTTTCTCGTATCATTTTGAGCATTAATCCAATTTATCAAGCAGGCAAACAGGATCAAACAGGCGACAGAACGAGAACCAGAGCAAGCAAGCGAGAGCATGAAGGCTCTAGGGCTTTTGTTTAACCATACAATCAATGGACAAACAAACCAGGAAAACCAAAGACAAGTGAAATAGGGTTTCTTTTTAAGACGAAAGCACCCCTTTCGATGTTGTTCCCCTACCTGATATGTGCTACCGCTTCTTGTCTCTTAGACGGCTCCTACGAACAAATGGTGAAATCAAACATAGATCGCCATTTCGGACAATATTGTTTTATATGTTAATATTATTTTTATGATTTGTATAATAATGGTAATGCCAGTTGGGTATCTACTTAATTTTTAATGTTATTAAGTTTATAGAATTTAAGTTTATATGTCTCACACTTGGAATTGAATAATAATTAAAAGTGGTTACTATTATTTATTTATATTTCACTTTTATATATTTGATAGTATTACTTTGTATGTTAATATTATTTATTTTATTATTATGATTGTTTATATTGTGATATTTGTAGTGTCCTTTAGTTTTTAAATTTTTAATGTTATCAACATTATTATTATTATTTATAGTGTTTTTATATGTAGATAATATTATTATTTAATATGATAAATAGTAGTAGATATAATTTATCTATTTAAATTACAATATTGTTGTATATAAATATTTATTTAAATTTAAATTTAGTATTTATGATTTTTTTTAAATTAATTTATATAAGTGAACTTAATTTCAAATTTTTCTATTTTGTTGAGATGTCGAATTGAATTTCATAGATGCAGAACTCAAACTCGAACCTTGTGACTTAGCTTTTACATATTAATCCAATACTTTGCTCAGTCTGGACGTAGCCACAATTCTAGTGAACCAAGATAAAACTTGTGTTGCACTTTTCTTTTGTTTATTCACTCGATTCATCTGTTGTTTTGTATCTTTCGTAGTGTGTTTTTTTTGTATTGCTTGGTAATTAATGGTTTTCAGCTACGCATTATGTAACTCGTCTTGCCCAGCTACCATTTGTTTCCTACATTGTTTCAACTCACTGCATCATATACGGATTCTCGTACCCACATCCTCATCCGAATCGGTAACTTAGGTATGATATGATATGATATGATAGATTTTAATGACGTCCACGAGACTAAAGTAGTCTATGGGACCCATGTAATCACCCTCCCGAGTCAGGAGCCAAACTAGTCAGTTGCAAAGTTTTGGTTAACTTGTCTCTTCTTCTCTGAATTTTGATAATCAACTCCGCTGTTCTCTTCACTTGATCTTCCTCAAATAAATAGTTGAAGTCCTTGTTCTGCAAAATTTTTGTATAATCAGATCTGATGTCGTTGTAAGCCAAGCATTCCATGACAAAGTGTTGCTCTGTCTCCACTGTTCCCATATTGCAAAATAAACATGTTCTGTCTGCCCACTCTTCCTTTGGAACTTGCCATCTACCAGTTTCACATCGCAGCTGATGTGAACTAATTCTAATTTGTACCATCAACATTTTTGCTTTCCAGTTAATAGGTGCCCTTATATAGGCCTTTTCATCATGACTAGAAGTGGGATTAAATTCTTTAATGTAATAAGATTTTTTCCTCCCTATGTGTCTTGTCCACAGAATATTGCGAAATTTTTCATTGACAAACTTTTTTATTTCTTTAATGTTATCCGGGCAAGCTTGGATGTTGATATCCCATTTTTGCATCCATTTGTCATTTTGTTTCATCCATGTGCTTTTTCGCCTCACAAGTTTTTCCTCTATTACCAACTTGGGCCAACAATGTGTTTCTAGACCTTGGGTTTTCTTTAAATAGCTTAGCATTCGGGTCAATGCGACGGCTTCTAATGGAAAGGAACCCACCTCCGCCAAAAGGATTTCATATGGAACTGTGGTCTTGACTTTAAGATTGCATGTGATAAAGTGTTTTTGATTTCTTTCTACTTGCCGCCATTTCTGTTTGGACATACTACCGCCCCACACTTCACATCCGTATAGAATAACCGGAGTGACCAGCAAACCAAACAGAGTTTTCATGGTCGTCCAATCCCATAATTCTGCGTTCCTGCACTTGTTTTGTAAAGAGTATAACGTGATGAATCATAAATTAAAAAATATAGAAAAAGTATTTATGATTAAAAGGCAAAAGTTTTATGTCTGTCTAATCCTCCCGTAAAACCAGAAATACCATCAACAATCTTAGACAAAGTTTTAGGAATTAGAAAAACAACGCTGCAGTCTATTTAGTCTTGGACAAATTCTTGGAATCATTAAATACATGTGCTCAGACAGAGCAGGTTCTCCTACAATCAAGGGTGAAAGCATCTATGTTGAAGTAAAGAACCTGATAATTTAAGGCCAGAGGATTTATCTTGAAGAAAAGATCATGCAAATGTGCCTACAACTGCAGGCCCTGAACAGATCGCATTGGTTCTCTTTGAATTGTTTCAATAAACATTTCTGCATTAAGAAGCCCTAATTGTCTAGTTAAATCGCATTAGTACAAAACCAGCAAATTTGCCAGTAGTTCTCCCATAGCAATACAAAATAAGTTGCTTAGAATGCTACAACAATGAATATGCATATCAATGACCAAACAAATCAGTTGCATAAATGAACCAGTTTGCCCATTGAAAAATCAATTAAATTTAGCAGGCTAGGAAGAGATGTTTGCTCTTTGAATAACAAAACTGCAATCCAAGTTTCCTCAAAGGATAAATTTCAAGTAGAGTTTCATCTTCCAAGAAAAAGCACGCCCTTGCCCTTGTATGAGCACAATAGCTTCTGAGCCAAGAAACAAAGTAATTCTGTAATAACAATATTATAAATTGTAATAAGCTAATGTTCCAAAGAAAGGTTATATAACACAATTATCATAAACATTTGTCCTGTATAACTGAGGTTATATAACACTATTATAATAAACATTTCTCCTGTATAGTTGTAACTGGAAATGTAACTGGATATAGCAGATCATGCAAGAAGATCATTACCACCAATAAGAAATAAGGGGCCGCGTAAATGAGAATTCAAATGAAATAATGTTGTATTAATGGATTCGCTTAAAATCATTACCCATCTAAGCACTTTGTGCATTTATGGGAATTCCATGAAAGGGCATTTGACTGGCATCCTTTCTACAAAATAATGAGAATGAAACAATTTGAATCAAAGCTTTTTGACAATAATAATGATACAGAGAATTCTCCAAATATTAGTAATCGTGCAAAAATTCTTCAAACTCCGTCCCTTTTAGCCTATGATAAACCTCCTTCCAATTTTGGATCTGCTTTGAAAGAGGCTCGGTATGTATTTTCACATGATGACTAGTTAGCTTCTTTGGTATTACTCCTAGGAACTTCTGAGTCTCCAGGACATGCTGCAGATAAAAATACAACAATTTACCAATTAAATAAACAGATGGTTTCCCAAATGAAAAGGAACAGCCACTGCATAAATATCCAATTCTTTGAGCTTAAATTTAACAGCCGAAACAGAGCTTGCCAAATATTTTTCCAAATGGAATCTTAATTACCAAAGAATTATTGACTAAATCTTCGTAAGAGAGAGTTTTGTGGCGAGTGCTTCCAAAGAAAACAATTGCATCATTACATAATTCCCCAACTCGGTGCAGATACAAGGGTAGAAGTGTCACATTCACCACTGGCTTAAATGTTGCCAGTATTTGTGCCTGTACGAACACAGTATGCCTTAGTGGAAAGCTTGCTTAGCTCTAATGTTCAATTTCTGACATAATATTTAATACTTCTTCACAATGTATTAAGCATACTCTACAACTCCTGAATATAACAAATTTATAGGCGAATAATTGTGTAATTCATATAACAGCTTATTGTCACAGCAATTACCACTTGTATCAATTTTACCTGTGTTTAGAAAAAATTCATTGATGAAAGACTTGTTTAAAATATAGTGTCGCAGCCCCACCAGAACTGAGTCAGATAAATGATATTTTAGCAACACTGATATTACAGAATTGAAACAGAAACAAAATTGAGATAATGTACTGCGATGGTTCAGTTTCTGAGATTTTGCAAGTATAATCTTGACGGAATACAAAGCATATACTCTTAGAAGATAAAAAACAACATTTGTAAACAGGACATACCTATACTAAATATTTTGAGAAGCTTATGCTTGATCTGGCAAACTAATAGAGGCTCTTCAACAGGATATGTGTAGTATAAGATTGTATTTAGTTTGTCTACCTTTCTCAGAATTAGTCATATAAAATTAACCGTGTGACTGCATGTTAATTATAAAAAGAGCATTAATTGTTTAGGTATTTATGATCAACTTTGTTAACATGTCATGCCCCACTGAATTGCCACCAATCACAGCATATATAGCTGCCCATTTCCATCCAGTAACTAGGCAAATTAAAAAGAGGTGCCAAATAACATGCTAAAGAATAGCGCCAGCAATATTAGATAGGGCTAGCAATAATAATTAACTTGTGTTTTCAAGAGGAGCCATATTGTAAGAAAGGTTGTCTCTTTCAGAAAGAAGATATATACGGGAGATTATTCCATGAGGAGGCAAAACGGAAGAAACTATGAAGTGACTTTGCAAATATACATAACACCCAAAGAGGATGTAAACCCTCCAAGAAAAAAACACGATATTTAAGGATGAGAAGTTGAAAACTGATAGGCCAAAGCTGGCGATAAAAGTGATAGATTTAATGCTTACAAACTAAATTCAGATTGGTCTAAGTGTCAGTCTGGGTATACAAACTTGCAAAAAATGTTGCAGTTTTACGCACAAGGGTTATAGGTAGAGGAGTGGGGACGAAATGCAACGAAGTACACACACTTATAACTGCTACAGGAAATCTCAAGATAAAACTCACAGCAAAAAATTGCCGCAATAGTCTGCAACAAGAACTCTGAAGTCTGCTTCAGGAACTCTGCAGATTTCCACAATTCTAATTCTACGAATTTTAGGAATTTAAAACTAAAATCGAAACATGCAAATAAAAATGATGAAATTAAGACTACATTCCTTCTTACTGCTTACACATTTTAATAGAAAACACAGCTAAAATAAAACACAATATAAAAGTGACATCACCACATTTAATTAGAGGGGGGCCTCTTCTTCCACATGGTGGCTAGAGTGCATCCACAAAAAAAGATGACAAACAACATATTTTTATTTCAAAAACAAAATTACTATCTTCACTTTTCTAAACTATTACATCTGTTAATTTTTTACACTATCTCCTACCCTATCCTCACGCCATCTCTATGCAATTTTTGCTGCTACATTGTTTCTACATGATCTTCTTCATGGTGGCCTCTACCATTGTTGCCCATATTCCATGCAACTCTTCTTATTCTAATGCCACTCCTACATACTTGCATTTCTGCCTCTTACACTGCTTCCCCCTTACTCGCACAATTACATTACCTTTATATAATAAAAAAGGCATAGCTTATTTTCCAAATTTGCATAGTTGTCCCTTCATTCATGGCTCCTCTATTTCATCCCATGAATTAAACAGATCTGAAATATAGGGAGCCATTTTATTTTCAGATAACTAATTATCCTAAAACAGAGGTTTTGGTATAGCTTGCATCTGTTCAGTTAACATTATTAGATGCAGCAATAATTATTTTTAGCCTATGGTTATTAGTATTACCATGCCAAAACATCAAAGATTACAACAACAAAAATAATCGTAGAATATTATTTTTGACTTGTGGCTGTCCAATATGAGTAGAAAATAAATCATATTATTTGTTGAAACTATAGACCTATAAATAATGAATAGATGTAATGACAAATGACAGGAGATCTGTGTTGTCCACTTCCAAGTGCAGCAGGATTTATTTCTTAAACATAATAGAAGTGTATATTACTAAATACAACCTACTATTTAGTATTCACATAGTTTATCTAAAAACTAAATTAAATATTACACATATAGTATGCAGCATAAAATGCTAATATTGTATGAAATTGGAATATAAAAATGGGTAGTGAGACGTGAAAAAGCTTAAATATGAGATAAAAAATTACAATGGAACGTAAATGGCTCTCATCAAAAAACAATTTATTTATCCTATCAAGTTATTGGAAGAAAACCCAATGCTCGTCTAATTATCGAGGACAAACATTAAGGAAGTAGCTGCAAATTGGAAGAAGAAACCTAGCAAAAATATCAAGACAAGATTATTTTCAGAACTATTTGAATATTTTAATGAAATTTATGATTTTGATTTAAGCTATATTGATAAATATAAATGCAATTATCATTTAAAAATCTAAAAGGATTTTGTAAGGACAAAATAAGAAATGTTCTAGAACAGGACATCACAATTGGTATCACAGCAACAATCTTGCCAGCCTGTAGGACAAAGCTAAAACGATGGATACATTCTAATCAAGGACATTTGAACATCTATGAAAGGAAGACACAATGGATGATATTCAACAATTGGTGTAAAAACTTGAGGCCCCCAAAATTATTGAAAAGCACCAAAGATTGTTAGAAGATTTCAAAGTTTGAGTTTCTCTTGATGAAAACCTGGCAGCAGTCAGGAACCATTATCCCAACAAAAGAGATCGATATGAATACTCAAGAAGGAGCAAGGTCCAAGAGAATCAATAATTATAACAGAAGAGAAAATAGAATGAGAATATCACAAGTTGCAAAAACTAGACGAGACAACATTATGTAGTGAAGGTTTCAACAATTGCAAATGATGTTCAAGAAGGAGAAAACATTTGTTAGTGTAATTAAATATTCACCAATTACACTTTACTTAAGTTTACTTAGGATAATGCATTTGCATATTAGTTGTCATGTAGACACATAAGAGTTTGCATTTCATTTTAACAAATGCTGTTGGAGAAATCCACTTGAGGTGGAGTTAGTTGTCATCTCATACCTCTTTATGTGTGAGATCCACCTTTAATGTTCCTACCACATTATCATCCTCTCAATGTTACACATGTTGCACATACTTTGTTGGACAATGGAGGATGATCCACCTATGGAGAACATGTGAGTCCACCTTGTGTCATTGATAGGTTATCTCATGCATATCTCCTAGTTATCATGCATTGCTTATATACTCGAGCACATCTACCTTGTATTCATTAATTGGGCATCCATTATCATTTGATCAATATTGAAGCAATCATTTGATTTTATCATTTTGTATCTCTTATTTGTGCTATCAATTGAGCTTCACAATCCTAGCATTTTCATTCTTTGCATTAGACAAATTCTTACATGGTATCAAAGTCATAGCAGTGTCATTGGTTAGCCATTGAAGAGCTATTTGCTTCAATTTTGGAAGGCCACAATTCAGATCCAAAGGTGTAACAGTATGTTGGAGCGTCTGGAGAAAGATCTGACCTCACCGTCGCATCCGGGTGGCTATTCTGGTGAATTTTTACTATAAATTTGCCCATATTGAAGAAAACTCAAATTTGAGGCGAAAACATTTTGCGACTCACACTTTTAAGGCCCGTTTTGCAATTGAATACACGAATTTTCAGAATTGTTTTTTTTATTTTTATTTTCATCAATTTCTCAATTTTGCAATTTATTGCAATGATCTAGATATCTTATCCTGTCGAAAAATTTTGGGTTTTTGTTTTCAAGGTCCCGCCCCTGTATTTGTGACTACATTTGCAGCCTTGTCAAAGAATATTCTACAAATCAGATAGGATAGAAATCAGGCAGCCAATTCCCCACACAGGCCAATCCATCATTAGGCAACATAAATTGTAGGAGTTTATGAAGTCCAACTCCACAGCTCGCCAAGATCACCTACATGACCAAGACGGAAGAGGTGGAGCTTGGAAAAACCCTAAACGGACATGAGAGAGAAAATATTGCAAATAAGAAAAATGTATTTACAATTGAAAATGAGATATGTGAGACAAGAGATACAATGAGAGAGTCTAAATATAAAGGCCTCATGGAAGCGTGTAGAACAAGCTAGAAAGTGGTAGAAGATAAGGTTGACAACTAAGCATCCACAAAAAGGTGGAACATGCTAAAAGGGAACAAACTCTCGTGTTGTCAATAACTCATCACTACAACTACTAAATGCATTAACCTAAGTAAGCTTAAGGAAATAGAATAAATAATTAATAATTAATTATTTACTCTAATACCCCCCCTTAAGTGCAACTTAAGGGAATGCCTTAAGCTCGCAAAACTAAGATGAAATGCAGAATAGGTCCCAGCAACAAGGCCATGTTAGGTACCCATGTACAATGCAAAAAAATGCAACCTCTGTAAACGGGGAAAAAGAGAAAACCACGTGAGGAAAACCCTCCCCCAAAAAGAAGTAAGAACCTAGTGAAGAACTGAAGAAGCCTCCAACTAGGGGAATGTCCCCTAAAACAGGAACAAAAAAGTGATCATGAAGAGCATCACTAAAGCATGAAGAAGCCGCTAAAATCTGCCACCAAAAAGAAACTGCTGCTCTAAAAAACCTCCATGGAAGAAGGCACAAATCGAGCGTTTCTATATGGTAGATGATCCATCTCACCGAAATGCATAGGTAGCCAGCCACTGCAATCGCCTCGTATATAGGATGAACCACTGAATACATAGCTCACACTATCGAACCATTGAACCAAGGATGCATTAGAACAACAGCATAACCCCCCCTTAATGCAAACGGGGTGAGATAACAGGCAACTGAGAAGGTGAGCCAAAATCCTCTGCACACAGAACCAAGAACGACGAGAGAGGGAAAGAGGTACAAACACCTATAAAGACACGGTCACACCGACGCTGCATGGGGCTAATGTTGTGGAAGGGACACTCACTTGACAAAGGGAGAGGGCATAAAACAGCAAACAACTATCCCCCCCATGGTGCTTTATAAAAAAAGTGCAAGTACACCTGTCTCAAAACAACATTCATGAACCCGAAATGCAAAAGTGGCACTTGATCTCAGTGCGTATACATAAAAGTGCTTACGAATGATGGCTACAATGATCAAAAAAAAAAAACAAACTAATACAAAAGATAGTACAACCCAAAACAAAAGATTCTATGCCAAGAAAACGATCCTCGGACCTAAAACACCCAAGATATCCACCATAGAGCAAAAATGTCAAAAACATGATAGAAAGAGCATGGGCCAAAATCTAAGGAAAAAGATCACATTTCTAAAAAGGTGACAAAACCAGATTTCTAAAAATATAACATTTTCAAAAAATGGACATGGGGCGCAAAAGATATGCATGTTGGGGTCGAAAACAGAACTTTGGACTTCAACTGCAAAAACAGGCAACAAAACTGCATCAAAACCTGAAAATACCTGCACCAATGTCTCCATCTCGGAACCAGCTTTCTAGCGCTTCTTTCGAATCGGAAAAATACCTCCGTATGCTCAAGTTATGGCCAAAAAACCACAAGTAGGTCCAAAATGACCCTAGAGAGGTGCAAGAGGTCTGCTAATGCAGTGCTGATGTCATGATGATGTCAGCAATCCGCTAGCTTAAATTTGACAGCTTGGAGGCCATCGTGGCAAAAAAGGGCCATGTGGCATGCCACGTGGCAACGTGCCACGTGTCACACAAATTCGGCGTTGGCCATACCTAAATATCCTCGCTCGAACTGATTGTGCCTCCAAGCGTCAAGCTGTGCGCAAGTGCTACAGAGGCGGAGGAACAGCGGAGGTGGCGCTGTTAGTTGTTCCTGCTGGCGGAGTGCAGAACAAAGGAGGCACTGCCGGAAATGGTGGCGCGAGAGCGGGGAGCAAGTTGAGGAGTTGACCAGGCAGCGTGGCCTGTCCAGGGTGGAGCGTGGGATGGCACGTAGGCGGCCCCGCGGTGGCCGCTGGGCGGTGGCACGATGGCGCAGCCTTGCACTTTCTTTTTTTTTTAACACCAAATCGTCTGTACAGTTCGAATGGTGCCTCCTGACTAAAAAAATTTTGCCTTCCGGAGCTCTATCTCCAAAATCAACAAGTTTTATATGAATCCTAACTGCAAATGGGCCTTCTAGATCCAATGGCAGCGTCCGTTTGGGCCCAAAGTGTTCCGAAAAAACGCTCTTCACCCGGATTGAAGAAAAAACCACAAACAAACTAGGGTTTGCATTTTCAAATCGCGGCTTCAAAAAACCTTTAACAAGAAGCAGCAAGGAGGCTCTGATACCATGTAGGAGTTGATGAAATCCAACTCCACAGCTCGCCAATATCACCTACATGCAAATAACCTATTGAAAGAAAACCAAGAAGGAAGAGGTGGAACTTGGAAAAACCCTAAACGGACATGAGAGAGAAAATATTGCAAATAAGAAAAATGTATTTACAATTGAAAATGAGATATGGGAGATGAGAGATACAATGAGAGAGCCCGAATATAAAGGCCTCATGGAAGCTTGTAGAACAAGCTGGAAAGTGGTAGAAGAGAAAGTTGACAACTAAACATCCACAAAAAGGTGGAACATGCTAGAAGGGAACAAACTCTTGTGTTGTCAACAACTCATCACTACAACTACTAAATGCATTAACCTAAGTAAGCTTAAGTAAATAGAATAAATAATTAATAATTAATTATTTACTCTAACATAAATCTGGACAAATCTTGACACTATCCAACATTCTCATCCTATGGAGTAGTTTCTTCGCTAAATAAGACTATGTACTTTGGTGAATATATACATTAGAGGCAACTTATTTTTTAACAAATGTGGGATCAATGCGCTAGAAGTGAAAATGTCACATGAAACAGGTAGGCGCAATGAGACCAATCATTTTGAATCATTGCCACATTGCCACTCAAACCGCACATGAGATTCCTCTTCATTTGATTCACATCAAGTTTTGAGCGCTAATGTATACAAAGAGCTCTATTCGTCACTTTACCAATGTAGGGTAATGTTTTTGAGCAGCCCCCTCAGCATTGACTGTTTTAGTTTTGAAGGCAGTTTTCAAATGCCCATAACTCCATTATTTTAACTTCTATTTCAGTGCATTTTCTTTTAATTGGGGTAGCTTCTCGTGCTCTTCTTAAATCTGAAATTATACATTGGTTGCATGATGCATGAATTTTAGAAAACTTTATTGTTTTTCAAGTTGACTTAATCAGCGGTTTTTTGACCCAAAAATCGTAAAAACCGTGATGTTTTCATCCCAAATGCAGTGCAATTTTTTCAAAATATCGTCAGCGATTTATTTGGCGATTATATCGGCTGGCAGTTTTGCTCGCAATATCTCGCGATATTAACAATATATCGCAGTTTTTTTAAACTATGCCTCATATAATGCATAGTTAGGAAGATGCTACCATTTTGAGAAATCTGTAGTGATTGAGGGTGAAATTAGGAGGTCCATACAGCTTTCTAACTATTTGCTACTGACTGTAGTGGAGTGCACCAGCTTGTGAAGGGTCAAACCAAGAGTTAATGTAGTTGATTTTCTGTCACTGAAATACAATTTCATATTCTAGCCGCAGCCATACAGATCTGCTTTAACTTTTGGCAGGTCATTCAGAAGCTGTGCGAGTAGACCGGGGATCTGTAACATCAGCATTTTATGTATTTTACTCATGCAATCATCAAATTGTTCAGATCTGCTGTGTATCACATTGTGAGTGGACATTTGGTCAATTTGAAATTCTGAAATTAGTTTTCCAGTACAACCTATCACCACTGTAGTTTCAGCAGTTACAATCAATTAATATAACAGTTCTGGGGTTTATACGTTAGTGTTTTCATGTTTTGGCATGCTGTTGACAACTGTATATTATTCAGTTCCAATCTCAATTTGACTTGAACCTCAGAATACAAGGAATGAAGTTATTTTTCCAGACACTCATTTCATATTCAGCTTTCTGCCTTTGGTCACCAAAATCAGAGAAATATAAAGAAATCAGAAAATTCAAAGAATCCAGATTGGGTACATCACAATAAGACCCAGCTTTTCACTACTTGGTGGTAAAGAATAGTAAAATAATAGTTGGCCTTAAAAAGTCAGGGCCTGAATTCATATGCACTTAACAATGAAACAAAGATTGACAATGAGGTAAGAAGTGGAAGCATCAGATGCCAAATGAAAGGAAAGTAGAGAACTATTAAATTTGTGTAAGACCCCTCCTCGCATGCACTTATTTAAATATGAATTTCTCTAGTAATTCTCTTTACAGGAGAATTGAATGGATAGAAGAGAGGGATGAGGTGATGGAATGAACAGATATTATGGTATAATGGTTTAATGCACTCTCATTGGGATTGTTAGAAACTCAAAGATAAAACTGTCATCACACTAAGAAGTATTCATAACCTAATATTAGGAGTTAGGGTAAACTATTGTGCAATTAACTATAGGAGAATATTGTGTGATTAAATGATAGAATAATGCATTATGCTGAGTTTGACCAACTATATGGAAACGTGAATTAGAGGCTATAGGATTGAGGCACCTTTGTATATACTGTATCCAAAATGTATATTCTATGATTTATGGAACTAGAGTATCAGGATGGCACAAGGACCCCCTATGCATGTGTTAATATTTATCCACTCAGGTGATCTTTTGATGATGCTAGAAGCTATTGTATATGTGTTGATGATATCTGTTCAAGTGATTATTGTGGTGTTATAGATTGAACTAATGTAAATAGAGATTAGTATGTGCATTATATTTTGAGATGAGATTGTTATTGTTAAAGTGTTATATGATGTTTTAGACAGAAATATAATGTGATGCTTATAGGCTTTAAAGATGGATGAACTGTGTGTTTTTAATTGATAAATGAATTAGTGAATTATTGTGCCTTAATATATAAAAGTATTGTGTTACAAAAGATTATAGTTCTAGGTTGAGTTGAGTTTACTGATTGTGCGGAAATGTGATTAAATCATAAACATTGCATGTTAACCTAGGGTACGTTTGTATACCCTAGTTATTATGAAATAAATGGACTTAGATGTTAGTGAAGATGAAAATAAATTAAGGATTTCTATGGTTTAGGCATTTAAATAGAAATGGATATCAGTTGGATACTTGTGATGATTTGCTTTATGTTGATTTTTCTTACAAATGTTGATTAGGTTTACCTTATATACTTTGATGATTAATTATACATGCATTCGGTTGTTCATTTTGATGATGGAAGTTGAATCATGATGTTCAAACTTTGCAAGTAGTTTATATAACATTGTTGTAGAAATAAAAAGGCTAATTGAAATGGAATCATATTTATTTATGGAATATTAGATTAGTTATGTTTTCTAATTTAAAAAATTTGATATTGTTGAGTGTATTATGTTGTTGGATGTTGTGAATATCTTATACGAGCATCTCTATAGAAAAAAAAAGGTTGATTGAAATTGAATTATGTATGTCCAATGTTGAATTCAATTATGTAATATTGATTGTATGTATATAACTATATGTGATTTTTCTTTGGACTATTGATGCTCAAGTTTAGTGTGCAAAAAAATAACCATGGTATTAATCGGAGAATCAAGGCTAAACCCATGTACAAACAGTGAAAGCCAAGGTTGAATCTATTTGAAGAGATTTGAACCTGTTAACCATGGTATTAATCGGAGAATCATGGCTAAACCCATGTGCAAACAGTGAAAGTCAGGGTTGAATCTATTGAAGAGATTTGAACCTCGTTGTTATGTATTTTAATTTGTAAATGAATGTGTATTAGGTTAAATTCATTTTGTAAACTAGTGACATGTCACTTGTAATGTGTAATGTGTTTTTATGGTGTCACTTGACACTTGTAATGTCTATGTGTAAAATACATGTCAATTAGGGTTTGGGAAGGGACACTTGATCTTCAACTAAACCTAGCAGAGTGCCTAAGTTAACCCCACTTGCTAAGAGTTGTTATGTGAAGTCCCCATCAAGTGAACTTCGAATTGACACTTTTTGGTAACTTTTGAGGGCCAAAAAGTGGTCCTAAAGTGTCATTTTAGTGGAATGTAAGTACCCATTTGGTAGCACTATGAGTTGGAGCCTAATTTTCACCATTAGAAGGTCTGGATAACTTTCGTGGCCCTCCAAATAACCCATTTTCCAAAAATTGTGAAACTAGAGAAGTCATGTGACCTTAACTTTGCCCACACACTTGCCCAAGCTTGCATTTAATAGAGGGGGACAATAGTGTAAGAAAAGGACTTGTGTCCTTTCCTCTTTGAGTTAATGGGTGGGTTAGTGTTTTTGGCAGCCTTTTTAGAGGGCCTTGGACAACTTAGTTAGTGTTCACCCACTCTCTAGTTTTAGAGACATTAGGGTTTTGGAAGATTGGAAGCTAAAGGAAAGGGGCCCTTTTCAACTATTCATTTCCATTGCTATGAGCAAGGTTGGTGGCTCTTGCCAAGAAAATACTCTTTCATTTTGTTGTAGACTAGTATGTGAATGGATTCACGAACATGTATTGTATGCATTTACTCTTGTATGTTATTGTAGTTCTTGTTAAGGGATGGAAATGGACATTTTGGATTCATCGTTTTCTTGCATTTTTAGGGTGTTTTTTTCTTGGGTGTGAAAGGCATTACTCACTCTTGGGAGGGTAGAAAGGGGTAGGGATTAGGTGGATAGGACTAGGGTAGGGGGGAAAGGTAAGTAAAGTAGGGGGAATAATTAAAGTAGTTTAAAATTTTTACCAGAAATACCGTGTTTCTTCCAATTGTATATATATTATTTAAATAACTCTATATACTGATTTATACATAATAATAATTGAAGTGTAATTGTATATAAGTAATACATATTTCATTAATAACATAAATTGTTTAATAGGTCTATTGGAACTCTCACGAAGCTAGGTAGATAATGAAGATTTCCTTAATTAATAAGTGACCTGAGCCTTTTGTGGGAGTTTTGTAACTGTAATTTCAACGTAGATGATAGTTAGGTGGCTTGATTAGTATCTTAATTAAGTTGTTATGAGAAGCATCTTTGTTCCAAGATGAGTTGTAGTTGTTGTTCTACCCATTTGAATTGGTTGTTCAGAACCATATAGCTGATTTTCTTGATTGATCTTATAACAAGATACAACTTTAAAGCATGATGTTTAATCCTAAATACGAAAACGAAACTCTTCAACCATGCATTAGTGTCTTCATTGAACTATCATCTAATTGGTAAACGTTAACTGAAACCTAAACCTAAACACATTATAACTTGGACGTTCAATCCCAAGACATGTAAACATTCAATTGGTTGTTAACCTTGCTGCAACTCAACCTAGAATAAGTGTGTAGTAAACTCAGTTTTAACCTTTTGGGGAAAAAAAAATTTGTTGTGTTTATGCCTTGAATTTTTTAGGCATGACAATTTGAATGTTAGGAAAAAAGTTTATAGCAACTTCACCATGTTTAGGTACAAGGATATCAAAACTCAATCATGGACATAAGCCCCTAATATGTATGACCTAGTCGAACTTGAACATAAGACCCAGATTTTCACAACTTGGTGACAAAACAACAAGATAATACCGGCTTTAAAAGTTAAGGCTAGAATAGCATGGTTCTGAAAGATATTGATTCGTTGACAATCAGAGCTCAGGTCCAAGTGCCTTCTTTTTGGGAATGGATTTTGCTTGTACTCCTACTAATCAACTTATGTCGATTTTCCATTTTTTAAATGAAATATACAATGCAATTCATTCAAAAGGGAAAAAATGGTTAATTCAATATCTACACCTCTGTTATTAGAAACACAAAAGTAAGGATTTGTTTCCCATTTTCATGTGTGAAATGTCATTTCTGTCAGGATCAACAGTTCTAGGTCCATTACATCTTGGAAAAAATCTACATCTTTGTTGATCTGTGATTTCTTTTTTGCTGCATTTTTATTAAATCGTGGGATTAAAAATAGAAGACAAACATCATTGTAAAAAAGTGTAAATGCATTTCATATATTATAAGACTGAAAAGAAAAAATGGTAAACTGTCCATTTTCAACCATTGATTTGTGACCATCGAACAATAAGAGCTTCAGTTGACAAGTCCATTAAAGAGAAAAGGAGAACTTAAAAACAATTGGTACTTGAGATTCTCACCATATGGAAAAACCTTCCCAAAGGTAATATTTTATAAAATTGAAGCTATTTTTGTAGTCCAAGTAGATTTTGCTACTGCTTGGAGTTGTTGTTTTAATGAGAATTGAATCTGAAGCATGGGCTAAGCCATGGTTAACAAATCCATTGAATTATAGATAGATGTGTTACATGGTTACAAATGACAGATTGGTGCAAGATCTACTCCCATAACCTATGGAATATTAATGATACTTTTGGGTTGACAAAGGCATCCTTTTTATCTGGAATCAATTTGAAGAGGCAGGATTTCTCGGAAAGGGTTTTAAACATGAATGGAGTTGACTAATGTTCTTACCTAAATGAAAGAGGAACATGATGAGTAAAACCATGAGAACAGAAGATGACTTTCACTATAACATCATTTCCACAAATTGCAATTTTTTAAATTAGGCCAAAGAAGAAATTTCATGATTGTATACACATCAGTGAAAATCTCAGAGGACACTAATACAAATATGGTTTACAGCAACAAAATCATGGTTAATGACATACCATTTCTGGATTGTACTAGAACAATACTGATTGTAAGCAATTATGCTCTTCATAAATTGCTAATTACCACCAATTAGAATCAAAGAGTCAAAGAAAGGAAAGGAAATTTGGGAAACTGACCTCAACACTGGAATGCACATGAGATTGATGAGTACCGTTCAACAACTTGGCCTCCTTGTCATATAAATTTGCCAGAATAGACACATATCTCCTTAAGAGATTATGCCTAAAAAGGAATATAACTGATACATTCTTTTGTTTAAAATAGGCCAAGGCTTCTTTATTATATTCCATAACACCCTGCAGCAATAAAGAAGAAGAATTTTATGCTTTCTCTTTGTCTATGCAAACAACAAACACACAAACACACACGTATACGTTTATCCTGAAAATACAAACACCATATGATGCCTAGTTATGAAAACTAGAATATCAACAAAGTAATGTCTCCTACTAATGACGTTCTGCTTAAACCCATCAATGACCTTATGACATGTCAACATTACCTTGTCCACCAATGTCTGCCATCTGGAAGTCCTCAAAACAATTTAACCTTTTGGCTGATTTCATCAAAATTGGCAATTCAAAATTTGGGCAGCAATGGCAGTTATGAATGATTCTAATATGCATAGGAGATATGAGCACAGAAATGATTGACTTCAATGATAGAAAATTCTTAATCACTGAACTCCAACCAACAAATTCTCTATTCCGTAGCTGGAAAAACTTGCCAATCCACCTCTATGCAAGAAACTAAAACCAGTAATAGCTGATTGAAAGGATAACAGCTGAAGCAAATCTGACATTTTGTCCCTTTGTCATTATAAACCATAGTTGCATGGGCACTCATACCCATACCCCTGGGATGCATACACATAGCCAAGTACCAGGCATGTGTACCCAAGTACCGGATACTCAATGGGTACTCAGTGGAGAGTATTATAGCTAGGGACAATGATTAAGATTTCTGATATTTGTTTCAGTTTTTTGTTTGCATATCAGCTTGCTGTTTATCAAGCTTAAATCAATATGTAATCAGTTTAAAACTTTGATACAATACCGATTAACAGTATACTTTATCACTATTCAAGTCAAAAGCTTTCATTTCCAATATGTCATTGTTATATGATTTACAACCTTCTTGTTCATGTTTAAAGTTTGCCTTCTCTATTATGCATCTAAACATTTAGCATATATTATCACAAACATATTGCAAATCTGAAACTGAACATGATACATTACATCTGCAAACTTTATGACTGCTCTTGTTTGGAAAATCATTGTTATGACTCGTATTTTCAGATTTTCTATAAATATAAAAATATAAAATTATATAAAAGATGTACATGTTGGTTCCCAACACCGCAGATTGGAAATCCAAGAGCCTGCCACTTCTCCGATAAGGATCTCTCAATCAGTTCTGGTCAATGAACAAGAATCAACTCTCGATCCCCTGCACTTCAAGCTCCACTACACCTAGGCAGCTAGACCTTCTCCTCGAAACTGATCACTTGGTTCAAAGCTTTTCTAAAGTGAATTTAAGCTTTGGAGTTCTCCGACTAGCAAGGTCCTTGAACTCGATGAAACTGAAACCGGATGCTGAGTGTGAATTGAATAAATTGTATAAGGTTTTAATAATAGATCTGATACTTGTAGAAGGAATATATAGATTTTCTTACTTTAATAATAGAAATAACAGTGCCTCTACTCATCCGGGCAATAGAGTCAACTTCAGTGAATTTTCACGTACAACTTTATAATGTTCCATGCACTTATATTGTCAACAATTAAATAACCAAAATGCAATAGATCAAATATTTTGCAATCTTAAATTAGTCCAGATTGAACTTTAACTCCTCTGGTAGGGAGAAAACTGGACACATATACAGAAACAATTTAAATATCTGTAATGATCAAATTTAAAATGCTAAATGACCATGTCCACTTATCTTGATATTAAAATTGTATACAGAATTTTAAAATAATAATTATAAAGGACAATTCATCTGCAGTTTAAATCTCCACGCCTTTAATAATAAACAAAGAACATTTTATTTTATTATTAAAATAAAATAATTGAATTTATATTATAAAGTGATATTAAGCTCCTTATCCCTCCATACAAAATAATAGAAATACTTCTTCTTGTAGAATATGATTGTTCGAATATCTCTTGTTCTAAAATGACTTCCACATTTTATATCTCCTATACTTTGGAATGTGACTTTTCAAAATAAAAAGTCATCTCTTTTTGAAATAATTAATACTTTCTTCCTAATTATAATAACGCCTCCTTTAATTTATAATTGCCGTCCATGGTACTTTAATATTATCACATGTTGGAGCCTCTAGTTGTTTTGAAATAATACAAAGGATAGATGATATTGCATAATGCCGCATTTAAATGAAAACTAGAGAAAAGCTTGTCTTCTAATCTTCCAAAGCTCCTAGTGGTTGACGTGTCTTGTTATTGCTGTAAGATCAGATTACAGAAATATTAATCGCCAAGTCCTATGCCAAAAATCTCTGCCATGGAAATAAGTCTGGCGATATGCACTTCCCGTGAAAAATGGTTTTGTCTTTATATGCCAACGTGACCTTAATCAAAAGGCAAATATATATTTGTCATCACTTATCATGTTTTCTATAGATGACATGGAACATCTGCATGTTGACCGGTCATATCTCCCTCAAATGATAATCGAGTCAACAACACCCATATTTGAGGCAATCGTTGCATAGAGACTTGAGTATTGCCGATGATAATAAAAATGCTATTACTTTATTCTATTTGGTCTTGATAATAATAAAAATCCTCATTTCATCTCTTCGTCAAAAACCTAAGACTCCACCCTGTGTGATTTGCCTAGTTTATTTGTGCTATATCTTTACCAGATAACGTGATCGTCCTGTCCTCCTACTGTCTTCATACTTTATCACAATCTGTGATTGCTTGTGATGATTTATTAACTATTTTCTAATGGATTTCCATTAGTTTGTTGTGCTTTCCACGTACACCACTGCAAAGATAAAAGGCTTAAATCATGTTTCATTTCTTCAAATGATGATGTCTTTGTATTAAATCCTTAAACAAACTATTGATTATCATTGATAGTCTATGTATTTCTGATGTAAGATGCTACTATGACTATTATATTGCTACAATTCCAGTTTTAGATCTGTTGCAGGGTCTCCATGTAATGCAGTGAATTTTCAATGCATTTACTTCTTAATATTCTCCAGGCCATTCCTCATTATTCGTGGTCATCTTCACTGACATATAAGCAACCATCCTAATTATTTATTACCCTATTGATGTGTACTTTCTATAAACCACATGTTCTTAACTTTGACATCAATGGTTATACCATGAATTTCCAGCATTATTTCACAAATGGAAGCCCCAAATTTTTGCAAATAATTTGGGCTCCATTAGTACCCAAATACCCCCGTCCCCTATTTTGAAAAATAGTCATACCCATACCTGTACCTAAAGTACCCAAAGTACCATCGTATCTGTGCAACCTTGTTATGAACCTCCAATATATCTAGCTAGTGAACCTTCGCACAAATGGTTATTGATTTGAATATTTCAGTGTGCTCTAGAGTATCATACATACCAAGTCTCCTAAGTGATGCACCTTTTCCTCGCTCATGTCCCTCATTCAAACCATCCTAGAAATCTACCTCATAAAGTGAATTATCTTATGATATCTCTACTTTCATAAGTTGTTTGTTTAGGCAAATCTTCCCTATGATCTAGCTCTCCTTATGCATGATCTAACTCTCATTCACAAGGACATTCTATGTTGTCTTCTTCAAGAAGATCACATACTCTTCCTCTTCAGTTGCTTTTCAATTTTAGCTTCATCATCCTTTGTCTTTGGTTCTAAGTTTCTAACATCTTATTTTCAGACTCTTCTGTTACATCCCAAAATTTTGACCTAATTAAAATAATTTATAGCCATTGAGATGATTAGTTAAAACCATCATTTCCTTTGATCGTGTGAAAAGGGAAGTTATAGTTAACCATTTAATTCATGTGAACTCGGTTGTTAACAATTATTATGAATAATTGCTTAATGAAAATGGCAGTTATCCATTGCTTGTTATATTTACTTGATGATGGTAGTTAGTTGTTGTTTCAGTTATCTATGTTATATTCTAATATTGATTTAAAATGGAAGAACTTGTTATTATTGTGGAAATGTTGCACAGGTGGTTGCAGGAGCAAACGAAGGGAAGAAAGCATTGCTAAACAGGATTTAAGGAATGGGGTACTACTCTAGTCCATTCGTCCGATCGCCGAGTATGGCTTCTAACTACCTTGTTAAGGATCTAGCAACTTCATAGTAGGGTACACACATTGGACATGTGCGAGTTACTTGGACAACATATAAAGCATATATATATATAATCATAATCAAAATTCATGTTTAGAACCATTACCTTTGTTGTTCTATGATGGCGTCTCCATT
The DNA here is from genome assembly GCA_028749045.1 of Cupressus sempervirens. Lineage (NCBI taxonomy): Eukaryota > Viridiplantae > Streptophyta > Pinopsida > Cupressales > Cupressaceae > Cupressus > Cupressus sempervirens. Next base: position 531,255,894 of record CM053793.1, read on the forward strand.
TTTCTTTCATCATCACCTATATATATATAACGTATAAAGCATATATATATTTATATCATAATCAAATTTCATGTTTAGAACCATTACCTTTGTTGTTCTATGATGGCGTCTCCATTTTTCTTTCATCATCACCTATATCCACCATGATATTAATATAGTATCTATAGTTTGTCCCTATTAATATATGTATAAATATATACATGCATATATATCAAGACGATATGAGGTTAAAATAAATCACAATTCTATGAATTACACATGTATATAGATATACGTATTTTAATAGGTATGGCCTTAGGTATAATAATACCATGATGGAATCATTTGAAAATTTTATATATATATATATATATATATATATATATATATATATATATATATGCGCGCGCGCGCACGCACACACACATATATAAAAGATTTTCAAAAAAATAGCTCTTTAATAATTCAAAACTTATTAACTCTCCATGAGGGGCAACCATGTACACTTGGCACCACCTTTACTTTTAAATCGATGAACTTAAAACCGATGGTCTTGTTGAAACTGTCACCTTGAGCCATAGCTCGTTTGAGCCCAAAGAGGATTTAAAACATTTCACGTTTGGTGGAGACGGCATTCTTCTCCTTATCTCTGCTCTTACTATTCTATCTACGCACCAGGCACAATACCTCTGATTCAACTCGGGCCTCTCGAAACAGTAGTCACATTTCAATCACAATCAAGTCAGCTTGAGCTGCTCAGCAAAGGCTCCTTAATTCCCATAAAGCATTGGTTTCAGGTTGTGTTGGTGTTTCTATATTCTTTCTTCATACCTCTTAATCGATGCAAGTATTTTCTATATCGATAAATCATGCATTCGACTCTTTAAATTATGCATCAGTTGTACATTCATTATCTATACACTCGGCTTATGTTCTATCGAATCCCTTTTATTTTCGGTCAAGATCAATGCGAACGGTCAAATATCAAATTGGGATCGATATACAATATGAGAGACTTTCATAAAGAACAAGTCGTTTCCTTTTTGTGATATGTTTGTGATTTGTCTTTTGTTTGAACAAGTGTGGTTCTCAATCATAAGAATGACATGTTGCCTGATTTGAAGTACATCTTTACATCGGTTGTATACTAGCAGTGTACTCGCCAATGGTTAGTATTCCATGATTAACAAGATGAACAAAACCAAGGACTCACCCTGGCTGGAATGGCCAACGAAAGAGGGTGAAGAGGTAAAGAAAATCCCTGCAAAGGAATAGCAGAAATCAAAACTACCATAGATGATAAATTTTATGATAAACTTCTACAGATTTTCCAAGTAAGCTCATGCTTGTCCAATTTATATACCATGTTGTCAAGTCGAGCGATGGTGATCGGGTATCATAAACCCATCTAAATGCTTGGCCAAGGTCGTTTAAAAGCATGCCTCACATGATGTCAATGGTGTCAGTTAATCAAGCATGCCCGCCTATTACTGAGTAGACATTCTAAACACCGGTATGCTCGAATAGCTGGACTTATAGTTCCCCAAGCCTAACCCCAAGGTAGGGAGAGCCTTTCTTGTCAAAAAATTGTGTGGGGATTGATAAGGTCCGTGGTTGGAAGGTTAAGCCTAAGTTAATGCTTCTCCTCTATCCAGAAAGTCGAGGCTTGCACAACATCATCAGATACTTCAGCCAGATTTTGTATGTTTCTATTTCCAATCTTTATAATACAATTTTTTCTCGTAATTAATATATAATTCATGGAATGAATGGAAATGATTTAGTTTCTCTTGTATTGCTATAGTAATCAGATAGTTATTTTAGTTTTTCAGTTATTTTCACATGAAATGGATTGTAAGGTGTTAAACATGTTTACTTTGGTAATATGATTATGTGTATTACTTTCCAAATTGCTTTTATTTTACAGAATTTAGTATTTAATTTTAGTCTAGAAAATTTGTATGTTACATATGGCATCAGAGCTCTAGATTTAACAATGAACCTTGAGCGGATCACCTAGCAAGATTAGTAAACCTGAGATCTTCTTAGATTTAAATGTAACAGGACGTATACACAAAAGACACCTCGCAAGAAGGCATGGCATCCCATCTTTCCATACTTGATTAAGAACATGCCAAACAATGATTATTCTTATCGTTCCATGCCTCGAGATGACAAAAACTTTAAAACAAGTTTTGTAACGAATGAGCAAGGAAAGGGTCAGATAGACTCCTACCATGAACGCAACTTATAGAAACAAACTTATTCAAGTTTGGAACACTCGCCAGGCTAACTCTCTTACACACTTCCATAGATCTTGGATGGCGCAAGATATGTATAAATTGAAATTGAAACTAAACAAGAAGTTGAAAATAAAATCTCAGAGTGATTAAATCTATAATCTAAATGTAACACCTTCAGTAGAGAGAATTTTGTAAAGTTTAGTGTTGAATAAAGTAGTTGAAATTCTGTCTATTCTTGTGCTATTCCTCCTCTTCTCAAAAATTGTTTTTGTATAAATATGTATAAACCAGAAAATTTGATGTAAAGAACTTGCACACATTTTTAGGACAAAATAATTAAGAAACATGAACAACAACGAGAATGTCACAGACCACGAAATGGTCCATGAGAACAATCCACTCCCTCCCATTGATCTGCTACTACAAGTTTTGTAAGACACGCAAATGAAGTTAGACAATATGGAGAAGAGGATGAACGAATTGGCAGCCCAAATTGGGCAACGTCAAGAGGAAATGCAATCCTCGTCCTCTCCTAGAACAGAACCTGAAATCTCTAAGCATAGTGAGAGAAACGCTCAAGCCTCACTTACCCAAACTGAGAAACAGAAGAAACTTGAAATAATTAGCGACTTATCCGCAGATATTAAAAAGATCAAACCATCCAAGTTCTTTAGTTCTGAATCTGGAAAGGATGCAGAGGCCTAAGGCAGTTTGGGGAATATACCATTTTTTAGGAGAAGCTGCTACTTGGTGGGGAAACACCAACGTTGAACTAAATATTACCACAACTGAAATTACTTGGGATAAGTTTGTGACCATCTTTAAAAATCGTTGGCTACCCCAAACTTTCTACAACGAAAAGTTGTTAGACTTCCAGAACCTTAGGCAAGGGGATATGTATGTACGCAAGTATTGGAACAAATTCACCCGTCTGCTTAAGTATGTACCTCCGTATCAACAAGATAAAAATCTCAGAGTGAGAAAATTTATCATGGGACTAAATAATAGGATCAGTGGGGCAGTGGATGTTCTCACCCCTCGAACCATGGAAGAAGCCCTAGAGAAGGTTGTTCGTCAGGAACATAAAATCAAAAGAGATGATTCTATTCGAGATAACAAAAGGAAAATGAATTAGAATTTAGAAGGTGCAAATACCTGATCCCCCAAGAAACAATTTAAAGACTACAAACCCAACAAACCAAAACCAAGAGAAAATGGTAACAAGGATTTCAAAAGTAACCCCAATACAAATAAGAATGATAAGGGAAAAGAGAGGAAGGGACCACCAGCAAGATGCTACAATTGTGGAGGGGATCACTATGCTAACAAATGTCCTAGTAAGACAAACACCAACCAACCACCTCGACCCCCCCTACCACCACAGCAGCATGTTTACCAGCAGAGGATTCACACAACACTAGATAATCGACAAGCAGAACAACAGATAGGCTCGACCGAAACTACTAGTAAGATCTATGAAAACCCTGTTTCTATATTAATTGATACTAGAGCCTCAAATATGCTTTATATCTCCTAAGTTATTAGGTAGATTTCCAAAGAGGTCTAGTTACATGGCAAAAACATGGATGGTCAAGTATGCAAACCAGTCAAGGGCTAAGGTAGAGCAATGTCTAATTAAGGCATGGGTTGACTTTCCAAAATTCTCTACAGAACTAAACCTGTATGTAGCACCTCTTGGATCCTACAACATCATCATAGGCATTAATTGGCTTAGTGAGCACAAGGCCAAGGTTGACTGTCTTGCCAAAACAATAGAATGTTTGGATGATCAAGGCAATCCTGTAAGTATTAAGGGAGTTTTGCATGAAATCAAACCTCGTCAGTTATTTGCCATACAACTCAAGAGATGCAAAAGGAAAGGATGTGAGATTTTTGCAGTTAAAATTGAAGATGCAGATAGAAGTAACATGGAAGATGGAGAAATAGGGGATGAACCGAAATGAGCATTTGCAAACAAGTACCCATGTCTTGAGAAATTCCAAGATGTGTTTCCAAAAAAACTTCTCGGACTACCTCCATCTAGAGCTTTTGATTTTACAATAGATTTATTACCTAAGGCAAAACCTATATCCTGAGCTCCTTATTGGATGACCACTAAATTAATGAAACTACAGTTGTAGTAGCAGGATATGTTAGATAAGAAACTTCTTCGACCTAGTGTTTCACCTTGGGGAGCCCCGATATTATTCGTCAAGGACAAAACTATGAAATTGTGCATAGACTATAGGATGCTCAATAAGGTCACCATCAAGAATTGGTACCCACTTCCTAGAATCGGTGATTTGTTTGATCAAATGAAAGGCGCTACAGTATTCTCAAAAATTGACTTAAGATCAAGATACCATCAGCTCTACATCGAGGATGAAGATATTCACAAGACTGCGTTCAAGACTAGATATGGGCATTATGAGTTTACGATATTACCCTTCGGGTTAACTAACGCCTCAGTAGCCTTCATAAACCTGATGAATAGTATTTTTCAACACTGTTTGGATAAGTTTGTATTGGTCTTTATAGATGATATTCTGATCTACTTAAGAAACGAAAAAGAACATCTAGAAAAAGTTCTACAGAGGTTGAGAGAACGTAAGCTATACGGGAAGTTGTATAAGTGTGTCTTTTATCAAAAGGAAATCCAGTATCTAGGACATATTATATCAGCTAAAGGGATAACTTTAGATCCTTCGAAAATCAAAGCAATTAAGGAATGGCCCATACCTAAGAATGTGACAAAAGTCAAAAGCTTCATGGGGTTAGCAGGATTCTATAGGAAGTTTGTTAGAGATTTCTCTAAAATAGCTTACCCGATCACTTGACTTAAAAATAAGGGGAAGAAATTTTTATGGACTGAAAAATGTATGTCATCCTTTGAGTACTTGAAGGAGAAGTTAACTATTGTACCTATACTAGAAGTACCAGACCCCCAAAGGGAATTTGTGGTTTTAACTGATGCATTTGGGGAAGGATTAGGAGATGTACTGATGCAAGAAGAACAAGTTGTTGCATATGAATCAAGGAAGTTAAAGAACTACGAACAAAACTACGCTCCTCATGATCTGGAACTAGTCGCCATTGTGCATGCCCTCCAAATGTGGAGGCACTACTTGATAGGGAAGCCTTTTGAACTTCGATCAGATCACCACAACCTAAAGTACATCTTTACTCAACCCAACCTTAATGCCAGGCAGAGGAGATGGTTGGAATTTCTAGCAGATTTCAACTTTGACATTAGCTACATTAAAGGTAAAGAGAACAAGGTGGTAGATGCCTTGAGCCGACAAAGGCATGTTTCTGCTATGGCCATTATAAATATTAGATTAAGGGATCAAGTATTACAACATTTAAAGCAAGATGAATTCTATGCAGAGATTAGTCGTGCACTTCTCAGGGACCCACAGGAACCCAGGTACAAAGACTTTAGAATGGAAGAAGATGGATTATTAAGGTATGGTGATAGGATGTACATACCCAAAGCACTGGAAATCCAAAGAATGATTTTAGAAGAATTCCACTCAGCTCCTTATTCAGGACATCCTGGATTGACCAAAATGATGGCAAATATAAAACCACTATTTTTGGAAGGGGATGAAAACAGAAATAACGGATTATGTGGCAGGATGTCTAGAGTGCCAAAGAGTCAAGGTAGAACATCGTTATCCAACTGGCCTCCTATACCCAAACGAAGTACCAAAATGTAAGTGGCAGATAATTACCATGGATTTCATACAAGGACTACCCATGACTCAAAGCAAACACAACAACATTCTAATAGTGGTAGACAGACTGACCAAGGTGGCTCACTTCATACCTAGTAACCTAACCAACTTACAAATTCATGAGAGAGATTTTCAGCCTTCATAGAGTCCTAAAGAAGATTATCTTGGACAAGGATGTCAAAATAACCTCCAGATTTTGGCAAACACTATTCTTGGCCTTAGGAGCTAAGTTAAAAATTAGCGCATCTTATCATCCCAAGACTAATGGACAAACAGAGAGAGTAAACCAAGTTTTGGAAGATCTTCAAGGAGTTTATTGCATGGATCGGCCATACCAATGGGAAATGTATCTACCCTTGGTGGAATTTGCTTTTAATAATTCCCATCAATCCACCATTAAGACAGCACCCTTTGAGGCCCTATATAGCCACAAATGTAGAACACCGATAAGTTGGAATTGTGTCGAGGACAGGATTATTATCAGGCCTGAAATGCTCATGGTGATGGAAGAACAGGTGATCCAAATCCGTCAAAGATTGAAAGAAGAAAATGATAGATAGAAATGTTATGCATATACCAAAAGGATACCCAGAGAATTCTCAATAGGAGAAAAAGTGCTATTAAAAGTAAAACCCCAAAAGAGTACCATCAAGTTAGGTAAGAATGCCAAGTTAGCCCCAAGGTATGTGGGACCCTTTGAGGTCTTGGAAGTCGTGAACCCGGTAGCCTACAGAATCACACTACCTGTAGCTCTTGCCAGGATGCATGATGTCTTTCATGTGTCATATCTTAAAATGTTTACTTTGGTAATATGGTTATGTGTATTACTTTCCTAACTACTTTTATTTTTCAGAATTTAGTATTTAATTTCAGTCTAGAAAATTTGTATGTTACTCACATACTCACATAGAAAATTTGTATGTTAATTTCAGTCTAGGACATTCTATGTTGTCTTCTTCAAGAAGATCACATACTCTTCCTGTTCAATTGCTTTTCAATTTTAGCTTCATCATCCTTTGCCTTTGGTTCTATGTTTCTAACATCTTATTTTCAGACTCTTCCTTTGTGTTTTAGTTTCTATAATTATTATAATTTTAGGATCCAACTAAATTCATTGATGTGGAATCTTTTTTTCATCTTCTTCCATACTTAATTCCATATGATTGGGTCTTACAACAATCTTTAAATACCCCCTTTCAATGTCCAAGTCCTTCATCAGATTAAGCAGTTCTTGCATCAATGCACACAAAGACTTATCAACAATAGAAATCCTTTCAACTATGTTCCAACAACTGGACAACAAAAAAATGGCACTGAAATGAAGCATTTCAGATTGACAAACAACTGCTCGCTGCAACAAAAGTTATCTCAACCAACAGGCTGGGAAGATCACCAACTCTGATACCACTGTAATGACCACCTGGATTTTTCTTTTTTTGCGAACAATTTGCCAAACCTGATACAAAGGCAATCAAGGAAAGAGATTTCACAACAAAGATCAAATATGAAAGCTTCCTTGCTGCCATCTTTACAACTCTGTTCTAGCAGCTAGACAGCAAAAAAGGTACTAGAATGAAGCCACTGAAACTGAGAAACAATTGCTCACTGCAACAAAAGTTAGTTTAACCAACAGGCTTGCAAGATCACCATCTTTAATACCATTGTAGTGACAACCCTGTTTGATTTTATTTTATTTTTATATAAAATTTGCCAAACAAAATTTCACAACAAAAATCAAGTATTGAATGATTGGGTTGTGCAACAACCTTTACAAACTCCCCTTCAAATTTTAATGTATGAGTCCTTCATCAGATTAAACGGCTCTTGCATCAAATCACACAAATTTATCAACAATAGAAATTCTTTCAAGTTTTAACCCTTTTCTAGCAGCTGGACAACAAAAATGGTACTGAGAAGAAGCCACTCAAACTGACAAACAACTGCTCACTGCAACAAAAGTTTGCACAACCAAAAGGCTGGCAAGATCACCAACTCTAATACCACTGTAGTGACCACCCTGGTTTTTTCTTTTTTCTTTTCCTTTTTTGAGAACAATTTGCCAAACAAGATTTCACAACAAGGATCAATTATTAAATGCACAAAAGCTTCCTTGCTGTATCAAGGACTGTAATCAATTTTCAGGGTTCATTGAAACTGCTGTTTCACATTCATTTAAAACAAAATCATATAATTGACACCCCATTACATGAGGAAGTTAGTCCAGAGTTTCATAGCATAAGAGTCTTGGAAATGACATTAGTCAAGAGTTTCATACCATACGAACCTAGGAAATGACATTAGTCAAGAGTATCATAGCATAAGAACCTTGGAAATGACATAAACGAAAGCTCCCAAATCTGGAAATGTGGTTGCAAAATTATAACAGGGTTGTTTTCTACAATCTCAGACATGTTAAGCAGTCTATTATCTCTTCTATTACAAGAATCATTGTGATGGTTTTTGCTTGCATAAACTCAAACTGTTTAAGATTTGGTGCATAAATGCAAAGGTAGGAAGAAATATATAACACCAATTGAACATCCATTAAAACTTCAACTAAAAACCTTGAGAAAAAAGCATTATATGGTGGTTAAATACCTGCTGTTGCAGATAGCAGTTATGGACAGCAAATAGCAACCTCTAAACTATCATTGTCTCATCCTGAGAAGACCAACCAGCTCGAGTGATAATGCCTTCATGCTTTCTTTTACACTGAAAACTAGTAAGATCAGGTGCCCGAAAAACTACAGGTATGAAAGAGCAACTTCAACTATCTTCCCCTCAGGCTAGATTGCTGTCACAGGGCAATAAGACCAGAAAATTCATTACTCCCTCCAAAGCTGTTATTTTCACCCTAAAAGACTACCAGTGTCCCCTCTAAGCTGGAAGTCTCACTTGGTCTGCAAAAAAATCACCAAACCCAATTGGCCATGCTTTGCCTAAGGATCTCTTGCCGCTCCCTCAAATTGCCTATACAACTTGACGTGTACGACCCCCCCTGAAAGGAACCCATAACCAGATGAAAGTATCTTGAAATCTTATTAGAAGGGTCACCTAGAAGTCTGCAAGCCTTTGGTGCGGTACTGGAAAAGATTTAACCTTGATTATTGCCCTAATCAGCTTCAACAAAGGGTATGGCCTGGCCTTGAAGTGGAACAGCCTGCTTCAAATAACTAAATAAAGAATACCCCAAACAATCCAAAAAAGTTCAACTTACCATGAAAGAATGATGTGAATCTTGATTTCTCAAAACCCTAAAATGTCAAACTCTGCTATAATCAGTGTGTTTCCTGTGTCAAAATATTAAACCAGCTAGGATGGATCTTTCACCCTGCAAAAATAGTGTATTTGACAAGGGTTTCTGTCCTTAAATCAATCTCAAAAGAATTTCTGTGTTCATTCTACCAGCGTTCCATTATATATGTGAACTCTGAAAAATGAAATAAGTGCCAAAACTCCAATTTAAAGAGTTTGGAAGGAATTGAGGCATTTTAAAATTCAAGTATTTTATTTTCCCTCAAAAAAGCTCTCTATAACAACTTTGAGTCCCCCACATCTCCTAGGCCTCCAACTTGGGGAACAAAGAACCCTTTTTAAGTATTTACACACTAAAGTGAATGATAAAACATCACTTAATTACTTTCTTCCAAATATTAAAATATTACCAACCACCTTACAAAAACTTGCCAAGTAGTTGAAAACAAAAACAATCATGCCAAAACACAACTAATGTTGGAGAACGATAATTGATGCCAAGATGAGCGCTAACTATAAATAGCAATGTTATCCAAGGCTTGGGGAGAACAAACCCAGAAAGAAATATCAAAGTTTAGCAAGGACTGACGATAAAAAATGCAAAAGAACCCAGAACACTACAAAGAGCATTGTCACCAACTAGAGCACCAACTGAGCTCCAAACCATAACTAGATGTCAATAACACCCTAATGTGAGCTCTCCTAAAACAGTAGCACTCTCCCAGCCCACCAAGACACCTTAGGAAAACCCTAAAAACTGGCCAATGCTCACAAAACAACATGACATAGTGGGGCCATTACAAAATGAGAATGCATGATACATAATCCATATGATTACATATATGTATAAATATTATTCAATCAGGTTATTGATTTACATTATCATTCTCTCATTTAATTTTTGCCTTTCTATAGCCTACATTGCTCCCAAATTCTTATTTTTTCACATTTTTCTTTACCAAAAATTTTGTACACATTGAGTATTCATCTATAATATAGAGTATATATATTTATTGCAGCCATATTCTATTATTCATTCCTATATTGAAACACGTATACAAACGCATACAAATATAGTTTCAAGGTTGCATATAGGCTTCTAGAGATATGCATTTCATTATGAAAGGCTTTGTACTAACATAACTCTACATACATGCACAGAGATATTTACTTATGATTAGATATATTTCTTAGTTACCAGATTCGTCATATACAGGTCGGATCCGGATTCGGATCTGGATCCGGGCTCAGATCCAAGAGGATCCAGGCAGGATCCTTGACTCTACCCATGGATCCTGCAGATCTTGACAGATCCATGGGTAGAATCAAGGATCCTGCCCGGATCCTCACGGATCCAAGCCACAGCCCAAGGATCCAACGCGGATTTGCAGCAATGCAAGACATAAAAACAAAAAACAGTGGGCCCAAGTGCATTTTTTTATTTTTATTTTTGCTTCAAACCCTAAAAACAACCCTTTCATTCATGATGCAAGATCATTTGCTCTCTATTTTGCTCTCTCATAGTTTTAGAATTATGTATATTTCTTATTTTAAGTATATATATATATATATATAAACACGAATCATAATTGGGGGAAAAAATCCCGAATCCAAGGATCCAATTCACGTGCCCAAATTGGATTTGTTTCACAAATCGACAACTAAGATATATTTATATGCATGAAGAATTTACTTATGATTCGATACATTTATATCTATTTATACATCCTTTTGCCCTCATTCGTGGCTTCCTTCTATACGCATACACAGAAATTCTCATACATATCCTCTTGTTCCAATTTAAAAACATGCTCATACATAGTTTTTTAAATTATATTTTACTAAGTTCATAATGATTTTCTTTTATTCTTGTTGATTTTTTATTCATTCTCTCTCTTAACCCCTCTTCCCCACAGTTGTCCCTCATTCTCCAATCCTCTTTCATGTCCTCCCCCACCCCTCTATTTAAGATTATAAATTTATCAACCCAACTCTTCACTTTCCTCTTCCTAATGATGGATTACTGAATGTTCTCCAAAACACCATCAATACAAAACATACACACTTAATTCTAGATGCAACCTTTTAAATCTGTTGACTTAGCTCAAATTTTTCATTTTGACTTTTTCCTTTCAATGTGATCAGTGATGCTTTCTCTATAGATCCCACAATCTTGATATACATACAGGGACCCTATCCCTACTCATGAGTTTTAAAGTTTTAATATTCTCTTACCTCATAAACTTGTATCAAGAATTTCTTGTAGATTGAACCAAGGTCTTCATTGTGGCACTTTACCACTCAATCACACTAGTTGTAGTGGCTTTTTAATTTTAGGTTTACAACATAACATTTTTATGTAATGTACTATTCAATTTTGTTATAAAGCTCATTAATTTAATACTAAAAACAACTTTTGCAATCCATTTGTGTGGGTTGTTGAAAAACTAGTGTAACTTCAAGAGAGATCTTCTCTCCGTTTGTGCCTACTGCAAGTCTCCAACAATTTATTAGCTTATATCATTTTTGGCCTGTTTTGCTTAAGTCAAAGGCTTCCAGCAATTTCTGTAAAGGCTTCCAGCAATTTCTGTATCCTCTACTAAAGTCAACGATTGAGTTGTAGTCACTTTCGGCAATATTCATATTATCTTTATAATTCAGAACCATCCTTCTTTAGTATAAAATTGTCGAGATATGAGTCCATGTGGATTGGATGGGATATGAGTCCACGTAAATATGATTGTCGAGTGCAATTCTTTGGTTTCGACTGTTCCTTCCATGTCATCGGCAGTGGGTTGTGGCGGTTTCTTTGTAATGATCTTCCTCCTTATATTTGTATGCACGTGTCCAAGTAAAGCTCCCATTACGTCCTGCTCTCTTCTCAGGGGTCATTTAATGTTGGAGTTTATTATATACCTTCTTCATCGGGATTGGGTGGTGTGGTTTTGTTCCTTTATTCAGAGCGTAAACTTCGAGAGTGTGCTCGTGCATTTTATATGTTCATTCTATTCTGTGTTCGATGTGTGTGTGTTACATCCCAATTTTTGACCTACCTTGAAATATAGCCGTTGAGGTTCGCATGAAGTCAATTGGCAAGTTAATTTGATATAATATAGCGAAATGGTAAGATAGTTGGTCGTTATAATTTCAAGTGAAGATGATATGTTAGTTGATCGTTGTTCACGAATTCATAGAATTAAGATGAAAGGTTAACTGTTATGATTATTTATGATTATATAATATATATATTAATTACGAAGAATTTCCTTTCAAAAAGCATGTCGAAGGGGTGAAAGCATTGTTAGAAAAGAATTAGGCAGGGCATCACCATCACTAGGCAGACGAGTAAAGGACCTAGCCAGAATACATCTGCGAGACTTGCATGAGTTATTTAATAATTTAATTTAATTAATTAGGTTAAAATATATAAACGTATCTCAAAGGATTTTAATATATCTTTCATCATATTATTTTAATTAATTATTTATAAACATTCATATTTACAAATAATTTGGCACCATTATAATTTAATAAATAATAAAGTAATGTTGCTTGTACATATGAGATTTTAATAACATTTGAATTATAATAACATTTCAATTATTATAATTCTCGAATTATAACTTTTCAACTCTATTCTTTCCGATTTAATATTCTTTGCTTTTTAATGATAATACTTCGCATGGAGATCGATTTAATTTTGGACAAAATGAATTGTATAATTATTTTCAACTTGATTTCTTTTTAAAATTCGATTTAAATGGCATTTGAATGGCTTCTTGTAACTGAAGGTAGCCAAAGAGCCAAAGCCATCTTTTTATTAGAGTTTTGGTGATTGCTTTTAAAAAAATTAAAAATTTTTTTGGTACCTGACTTCCATTATTAATCATGGCAATAGCATTTGGGGTTTTTGGGGGAAATTTCCTTAGCGTCCCATACTCTTGTATACCTGCAATTTAATATATGCCTTGGTGCGATGAATGTATGCACTGCTGTATTTCTGCAGGTCCTTTTTGAAATCTGTAGCAGCACCTTTCCAATCCAGCATGCCGTACAAGTTCTGATCTTACTGAAGATTTACGTCGTATTTATACGCTGGAGTTTCCTGCAAGCAAACCAAAGAAGAGTTAATACAAATTGGCTCCAGAGAGTCTGGACATACACAGGTTATGTGGTAGTCAATCTCACATTTGGTGCTGTGAATAGTTGAAATGTTTTTGAATCCACTCTTTCCTTTCAATCTTTATACCATGCTAATCGGTGTCTTGTTATCATTTCCTTACCATATTTAAATAGATTCTGATGCCGAAAATATATTCAGTCTGTATGGTGAATGCATGTAAACATAATCGTAAGTTTCCTAGATGGAATTCAATGGGTCATGTATCAGAGCATATGCTGTTCATTTGGGATTATCTCAGCCTTAGATTAATGAACCTATCTGAATACAATAATTGTGATTGCGTTTCACAGTTTCTTCTTTCTTGTTTGTTGTCGGCTACATATTGATAGAGCTAAGAATAAATTAATATGTTTTTCAAATCCTTTTCACTTTGATTGAGTATCCATCCATAGCCGACTAGGCATGTTGAAGAGAGATCAATTCATAATAGTAGCTGTTGGTAATCTGAGATTTATATGATCATTCACCAAAAAATCTTGAGTTTATCAATTATGATATCCGTTGGTAATTGTAATAAATTGATTGATTATATGAAACCGCACCATGCACATGCTATCACAATTTTCTGAACAAATCTAGAATACTATTAACACTGAGGAATTCACCAGCAGAGAAGCCATGAAAAGGTGAAGAGGAGGAGTTAATCTGCAAGAACGCAGAAGAGAATCAATTATGATAAAACTAACTAATTAAACATTCAATCTTGAAATCTTAAAGAACATAATTATGCAATCACAGACTGTGAAATGCTGGATGTAAGTAATCTTATTGAATAAATGACAGAATTGTCTGATTTGAGAATACCGAGTACCTGGGATTCACCTGGCTGTGTAGCCAAGAAGATGGATGAGGAGGTGAGAGAAAGGAACCAATAATATGAATCAGTACCAAATTGACTAAACAACGTTTATAAGAATTAAATTAATAGCTCATGCATATTCCTGATATTGTGATCTCCTGCTGCCAAGTTGTATGGTGATTTTACTAGGAAGTCCAGTGAATGGCAAGATGACCCCTGTCTGTTCCAGATAGGGAGGGCCTGTCTCATTAGAGATCATGTGGAGATAAGATTTGGTCTGAGGTTGGGTGGTTAAGCACCTGACAATGTTTCACCTTTCTCAAAATGTCAGACAAGCGTCAGATAGAGATAAGCTATGCATTCAATTGTTATCGGGAAAAGGTAATATCATTTTTATTTATGAGGAGGTAAGATTAAATCGAGCTAATTTATTGTTACTGTTAGATGCAAGATTTAGAATCGTGGATTGTTTTTTCTTTATATGGATATCAAATATAAGTATATTCTAACCTTGAGTTTTTATCATAGTTAAGCAATCGGAACGAAAGGAATTTGAAGCCCCGATTGAATCCGTCGTCACGGAAGCCCTAAATTGAATTTGTCATTGTGGAAGCTCTAAATTGAATTTGTCATCGCGGAAGCCCTAAATTGATTGAATCCATCGTTGCAAAAGCCCTAAAATGAATCTGTGGTATTGGAAGCCCTAAGTGAGATAGCGGTATCAGAAGCCCTAAATGAACCGAAGGTAAATGATGCCCTAATTGATACAGTGGTATGTGATGCCCTAATTTAAAATATAGTGGTATTTAATTGTAATTATCATTTGATTTTAAGATAGCGGTTTGTAAATGATAGTCATTGTATAAAATTGTTATAGAGGTATTTGAGGACTAACCCGGGTGGTTGTAGAAGCATCCCTAGTTGATTTCAATCTCAATTTTCGAGGTATGTGGTTTTTAATTTCTGTAATAATTTCATTTGATGGTACTTCAAGTTTTTAAGTTAAGAAATTTTGTCTAACTTATTTTAACTGTAAATCTTATTCACATGAATATGAAATGATATATCTATCTTCCTATGAAACGAAGTAATAACTATATTCTTTGAATATGTTATTTGATAATTTAGACTCAGGAAAAACGGGATGTTACAGTGTGTTCAATATTGAAGTTGCTTCGATATCATTTATTCAAGGTATCTAGAAGAGTTTTGTTTCTTGCATCTATAGTCCTTTGATCAGATTGCTCTTCAGGTTATGAGACTTTCTGAATTTACTCAAACATTCAGTCTTGTTGTGAAGACTTCATCAGAGTATTATTTCTAGCAATTTCATTTGAGAAACTATATTGTATAATTCTATGAGAGCTTGATATTGTCATTAATGTGTGAAGCTGATTCAAAATTGTGAAAGACTTGGAGAAGTTTTTTTCATTTAATAATAAAGGCATCATTTTTGTGCGGCTGGATTGTTTCCCTCGAAGAGGAGGGTTTTTCCCAGGAAAAAAAGTTCTTTGTTTTGTTTTTTATTTGTTATCATTCTAATCTGGTTCAAATTTAACATGGTATCAGAGCCAAGTTACTAGAAATCTGATTTGAACCAGGTTGCTCATCTCCTTATCTTTAATTCTCTTAGGGCCCGTTTGGTTGCTGGAATATGATTTGAGGATTGACATTTGAAATATTGGATTTGGAATTCTGGAACTTGAAATCCAGATTATAGTTTTGAGAGTTTGATTTGGTACTATTTGGTTCACCAAGAATTCATCATGAGAATACATATTTTCTCCATTTGGTTGCACATTTGTAGAACTGGAATACCAACCAGAATACCTCAGTAAAAAATAAGTTTGTATTCTGATTGAAATTGATGAGAAACGACTGATGTTTTTCACCCTTGTTTATATGTGGCATTCTTGTTGAGCAAGATAAGGATGATAAGTTTATATCCATTTTTGGCAGTGTCACCCATAGAATCAAAATCAGAAGAACCACTCTGTGAGCTTTTTCTGAACATCCCCGCAGCCTTAAAGCGTCACCCAAAAAATCGAAAGTAATTCCAAGACGGATGATATCTGCCGCCACTTCATCCACACCAAGGTTAGAATTTGTTGATTCCTACTTTGCTATGTGCTGGCCGATTCGTCTTGAAAGCCTGATCTTCATTAGTTCTTGTTCTTCTTTGTCAGCGTACTCCTCATTATCATTGAGGGCATCCTGGTATTGCATGTAATCAAAGACCAGATCATTCATATTGCTCTCGGTTTCAGTGAACTCCATCACTGATGGCAACTTGATGTTGCTCTCGTGCAGAGGCGACAAAATTTAACACAACAACGTGAGCGATTATAAGGCAAAGCAAGTGAGCAACAGACTAGGACAGACTTAAAAAAAATCATTTTAGTTAATTTGTAATGCTCACTTTGAACAAGTTGGAATTAAAATGGGAATTAAACCAATACCACCTATTTAGACGGAAGACCAAATTTGAGGCTTGAGGGGTAAATGGGGATAACAAGTTCTAATTTTCTCTAATTCTAATTCCAATTTTGCACAACCAAACATTGAATTAGAATTTTTTAAGAATTCCAACTGCCAATTCCATTCTAATTCCAGCAACCAAACGGGACCTTAGGGCCCATTTGGTGAGCGGAATACGAATACGTATTCTAGAATACGTATTCCAAAAATTTTGAATTCCTTGTTTGGATGCACCAAAATGGGATTGGAATACAAAGTAAAAATGGAATACGTATTCCATTTTTGGCCCAAAAATGGGGTTTTGCAATTCCACCAAAATAGGTGTTATTGGAATACGTATTCCCATTCCCACTTTTTTTATTTTAGAAAACATAAATTTTCGGGTCTGCGAATTCCCATCAAATATTGGCTGAACCAAACGGAGAACAGGAATACGTTCTATTCCAAAATACGTATTCCTATTCCGCTCACCAAACGGACCCTTAGTATTTACAAATGGTGAACGGACTTAAAGTTGAGGATAGATTGGAAGGTTCCTCAAACTTTGCATCTTGGAAACCCAAAATCCTAGTTGCCCTTAAAGAAAATGATTTACTAGATTATGTTACCTCTGCTAGTTTTGAACCTTCTAATGAGGCTGCTAAATCTCAGTGGAGGAAAAACAAAGTTTTGGCCAGAAAGATCATGATAGATTCTGTGAAAGATAATCTGATTCTAGTCATCACTAAATTTGATTCAGCTAAGGTGATGTTTGATACCTTGAAGGAGTTATATGAAATCAATAACACCAGCAGGGCTCTTGCCTTGAGAAGTCAGTTGCTGCATGTTAAGATGTCTAAAGGAGAACCTGTGGTTTCTTTCTTAATGAAAATTACAGATCTAAAAGATCAACTTGCTGTCAAAGGTGAATATTTCAGTGACAGAGATCTGGTAATGATTGCTCTAAATGGACTTCCTCACTCATGGGAATCATTCATTCAAAGCATCAGTGGTAGAGGTGAACTCCCTAAGTTTGATCATTTAAAAGGAGAATGTGTTCAAGAAGAATGCAGGCAGGAAGCAAGAGGTATTAATCAGAAATCCTTCCCTGAAGATGATCATGTACTTTCTGTTCATACATCTAAAGGAAAAAGGAAGAAAGGAAATTTAAAAGGTTCAAAGAGAAAGATCTTGATTCCTCTTCCAACATCAAGAAAAAGAAAAAAAATCTCTCTCACATTTAATGCTCCAGATGTGATAAGTTTGGTCACTATGCTAGATATTGTCATGTGAAACCAAAACCATCGCATGGAGCTACGATTGCAGATGTGGAGAACTATTCTCCGAAAAAGGAATCTTGCAAAAATTCTGAAGGTTTTCCTTTTGTTTCTGCTCTTTCCAGCAATATTCCATCTAACAATAATACTTGTCTGATTGACAATGGAGCCTCTTGTCATATTACCGGTTTCAAAATTAACCTATCAGACTTGAAGGTAAAAGATTATCATCTCAATGTCATTATTGGTGATGATGCTAGCTATTCTGTCAAAGGTGTTGGCTCTGCATCCTTTCATTTGGATCCTGGCATCCCTCTCCATCTAAGTGATGTTCTTTATGTTCTGAGTTTTAAGAGAAATTTGATTTCTATTTCTGCTTTAGAAGATAAGGGTTTCAATATAGCATTTGTTGATGGGAAAGTTTTAGCTTGGAAAAAGAATTTTGATTTTAATTCAGCTTGTGAGGTTGGTGTTCATCATGATAGTCTTTATCATTTCTGTGCTCATCCCGCTCAAGCTCTTTCTCTGAATTCATCTGATTCCTATGAATTATGGCACAAGAGATTTGGCCACTTGAATTTCAAGACTGTCATCTATGAAAATGTTGTTATTGGTCTTCCTCATCTTAAGAAGGATCACAAAGAAGTTTGCAAAGGTTGTGATTTAGGTAAGAACATTAAGAGTCCTTTCATAGTAGTGAATCTAGATCTAAAGGAATTTTAGATATCACTCATTCAGATTTATGTGGTCCTATGTCTGTTTTTTCTATTAGTGGATTCTGGTATTACATTTCATTTATTGATGACTTTTCTTGTAAGTCCTGGATCTAATTTCTTAAGTCTAAAGAATCAGATGAAGTGCTACCTCGATTCAAAGATTTTAAAGCTTTGGTTGAAAACTTGTCTAACGAGCATTAAGACCTTGCGATCAAACAATGGTGGAGAGTGTCTGTCAAGAATTTTTCAGAATTTTTGTTCAGAAGCTGGGATTCATAGGGAGTTTTGTGTTCCCTATAATCCTCAACAGAATGGTGTTGCTGAAAGAAAGAATAGGGCTATTATTGAAGCAGCCAAGGCTATTATTCATGATCAAGACCTTCCTATCTTCTTATGGGCTGAAGCCTGTAGAACAGCTGTGCATATTCAGAATCAGTGCCCTCATCAAATTCTTGGAGCTTAACTCTAGAAGAAGCTTTCTCAGGTATTAAACCAGATATAAGTCATTTCGGAATTTTTGGTTGTCCAGTTTTTATTCATATTCCTAAGGAGAAAAGATCTAAGCTTGAAACATCAGGAAAGGTGGCATCTTTGTTGGATATAGTGATTCATCTAAGGCTTATATGATCTATATCCCAGGTCAAAAATAGATTGAAACTAGAAGAGATGTTACATTTGATGAATTCAAGGCTTGTAATCCTTCTAAAGACTCAAGTTCTGCAAATTTTGAAGAAGATGTTGATATTCCTCAAGTTCCCTTCATTTCTAATCTAGTGTCTCCAATAGAGGTTGAGAGGGAGTCTCCTAATGCACATTTGAATTCTGATTCTCCTGATCTTTTAGATATTTCAGCAGGTCCTAGCTCCTCTTCTTCTACCAAGAAATGTCCTCTATGGACTAGAAATCTTGTGGAAGAAAGTGAGCTCTTTGCTGCCCCTCATGGCACATTTAGAGAAAGTAAGAGGCCTTATAAGTTTGCTGGCTATGTTGCTCTAATTTATCACTTTATTGCTTCAGAACCTTTTGGTGTTGAAGAAACTTCAAAATGGCAAGTATAGAAAGATGCAATTATGGAAGAATATCAGTCTATTCTCAAAAACGATGTTTGGGATATTGTTCCAAGACCCAAAAGTAAGTTTGTGATTTCTTCAAAATTGTTGTTTAAAATTAAGCGTTTTGCTAATGGTAGTATAGAGAAATATAAGGCTAGATTTGTTGCTACAGGTCTCTCTCAAAAGGAACGCATAGATTATGAGGAGACTTCTGCCCCTGTAGCTCACTATTCCTCTATTAGATCTATCATTAGTATTGCAGCTGTGACGGGCTGGAAACTCCATCAAATGGATGTTAAAACAGCATTTCTTAATGGTGTTATTGAAGAGGAAGTCTTTATTGAACAGCCTGAAGGGTTTGTTATTCATGGCAAAGATTCCTATGCATGCAAAATAAAAAAGGCTTTATATGGTCTTAAGCAAGCCCCTCGTGCTTGCTACAAAAGGATTGATAATTATCTTCTTAGCTTGGAATTTGAAAAGAATGCTGCTGATTCGAATTTATATTTTCAAAAGAGCAATAACAATTTTCTGATCCTTGTGCTTTATGTAGATGATTTATTCCTTACTAGTGATGATAGTATGATTATGAAATGTAAAAAGTATCTTAAAACGGAATTTGAAATGAAAGATCTGGGCTTCTTACATTATTTCCTTGGTCTTGAGGCATGGCAATCACCTAAAGGTATTCTTCTAAGCCAAGGTAAATATGCCTTAGATATTCTGCAAAGATTTGGTATATTGGATTCTAAATCCATGGCCACTCCAATGGAAGCAAATCTTAAGAAATTCTATGAGATTGCAGCTGGTTTAGATCTGATTGATCCTACCATTTATAGACAGCCCATTGGTTCCCTTGTGTACTTAGTTAACACAAGGCCTGATATTTGTTATGCTATTAATGCTTTGAGTCAATTCATGTGTGAACCAAGGCAAATTCATTTAGTTGCAACCAAACGTATTATGAGATATGTTTGTGGTATATTGAGTTTTGGTTTTGTTTTTATTCAAAAACTGATTTAACACTGACAGGCTTTTCTAATACAGATTGGGCAGGACGTGTTTCTGACAGAAAGAGTACTTGAGGATATTGTTTCAAGCTGGGTTCAGCAATGACTTCTCGGTGTAGCAAGAAGCAATCTTGTGTAGCTAAAAGCACTGCTGAACAAGTGTATGTAACAGCATGTATGGCTGCAAAAGAAGTTGTGCGACTTCGCAAATTACTCTCTATACTCTTTGGTCAAATGGTTGAACCTAATATGATTATGCATGATAATCAAAGTTGTGTAAAGCTTTCAGTTAATCAAGTTTTTCATGACAGATCTAAACATGTAGAAATTAAATATCATTATCTCAAAGACATGGTTCAAAGGAAATTTATTGAACTCAAGCATGTTTCTACTGAAGAACAAGTTGTTGATATTCTCACCAAGTCTCTTCCCAGGATGAAGTTTAACTACTTCCAAAAGAAGCTTGGCCTAATGGAGAATGCTATGCTTGCTGAGAGAGAATCTCAGCTTCAGTAATCATTTCATGACGAGTACTTCTCTGGGAGGGAAGTCATTTAATGATGCTCCTTGTGTTCATCCTCTGCAAGTAGGCATGATGAAAATACTTCACCCACTGCAAGTAGGCATGGTGACTTACCCTCTGCGTGTAGGCATGGTGTAAAAGCAATCTTCTCAGGGAGAAGATTGAGGTGAAAATCCTCATTCAAACACCCTCTGCAAGTAGGCATGGTGTACTCCATCCTCTACAAGTAAGCATGAGGGAAATATGATGCATTAATCACTTGTTTTCATCTTATACGAGTAGCTATGATGAAATATGTTTTGATAACAATTGTTGTATTTTGATACTGTTATAAGGAGATAACAATAGTATTTTGTGAATGCAATTGTTATGTATTTTTTTGTTGTTATATTGAGATAACATTAATCTATTGTTATAGTGTGATAGCAATAGTATAAATTTTATGAGAAATGTTGAATTAACCATTTGATTGGTTGCAGCCCCTTGCTCTTGTCTCATAAGGACAAATCTAAGATCTCTCTCTCGCTAAGAGGAAGTGTTGAAAAACTGGTGCGGCTTCAAGAGAGACCTTCTCTCTGTTTGTGCTTGCTACAAGTCTCCAGCAATTTATTAGCTTATATCATTTTTAGCGTGTTCTGCTGAAGTCAAAAGCTTCCAGCAATTTTTGTATCCCCTGCTGAAGTTAATGATTGAGTTGTAGTCACTTTCAGCAGTATCCATATTATCTTTATAATTCAGAGCCATCCGTCTTCAGTATAAGATTGTCGGGATATGAGTCCACGTAAATATGATTGTCGGGTGCAATTCTTTGGTTTCAACCGTTCCTTCCATGTCATCGGCAGTGGGTTGTAGCAGCTTCTTTGTAACAGCCTTCCTCTTTATCTTTGTATGCGCGTGTCCAAGTAAAGCTCCCGTTACGTCCTCCTCTCTTCTTAGGGGTCGTTCAACATTGGAGTTCATTATATACCTTCTTCATCGGGATTGTGTGGCGTGGTTTTGTTCCTTTATGCAGAGCATAAACTTCAAGAGAGCACTCGTGCATTATTGTGTGTTCATTCTATTCAGTGTTCAGATGTGTGTTCATTCCTATTTTGATGTCCATGCTTTCAGAGGCTCTTTTCTATTAGCATGATTAAGCTGGTGGACGTCTTCAGTCTTCTCACTACCTTCTGCATACACAATACTGAAGTTGCTTCGATATCATTTATTTAAGGTATCTGGAAGAGTTCTGTTTCTTGCATCTATATTCCTTTGTTCAGATTGCTCTTCAGGTTGTGAGATTTTCTGAATTCATTCAGACATTCAGTCTTGTTGTGAATACTTCATCAGAGTATTATTTCTAGCAATTTCATTTGAGAAACTATATTGTATAATTCTGTGAGAGCTTGTAATTGTCATAAGTGTGTGAAGCTGATTCAAAATTGTGAAAGACTTGGAGAAGTTTTCTTCATTTAATAATAATAAAGGCATCATTTTTGTGGGGCTGGGTTGTTTCCCTCGAAGAGGAGGGTTTTTCCCAGGATAAAAAGTTCTCTGTTTTTGTTTTTAATTTGTTATCATTCTAATCTGGTTCAAATTTAACATGGGTGTGCAGGTGCCTAAACTATGCTTATGCTTTGGCAGGTTGAATGTGTGATGAGATTGAGTACACTACATTTTCATTTTGCTTTTCTAAATGTTGATACACACTGAAGAAACAATTTTAGATACAGTACCATATGAAATATAAATAAGGAAAAATATAGTTTACAACTTTACATCTTTTAGAGTTAGAAAAATATGTGGAAATTAGAATGGAATAGAGGAGTCCAATACAAAATTAAGTCATCCATTTAAATATATTTTGATAAGATAAAAAAAAGCCAACCCACCTGATTGAGCATCCATTTAAATCCAACAGCTGCAGTGCATTCTTTCTTAGAAGCGCTGCTCTTCCAGTCGAGATTATATATTGCATCAAGAATTCTTTTAATGGAACCAAAGTTATTTCTCCTTGTCTCATCTAGAAATACTTCTCCATGTGAACTGATGTTTGGATGACTGTTCAGGAGTGTCTCAAACCACCCACTTCCAGATCTTTGCATGGATAAAATCACAAAATTGTGCACTGGAGTACAAGAGCATTCTTCTCTGCGTAACAAAATAATAACAAAACATTATCGAGTTGTTTTGATAAGACTGGGGTACAAAAATATCAAATGAAGCTAACAATTAAGATCCCATAAATAACAATTCAATACCGATTGTAAGAAGTAGGTTGAGGATAATGTGTGGAAATGCTATGATCAGTTTGAAGCTGGCATGTTGCTACATTTTCTCTGCTGTTTAAAGGCAAAACCCTTTTCGATTTCCTGATTGAAATCCTCTGGTCGATATTCATATAGCACAGGCATATTCCGCTTAATCCCACAAATGCAAGAATGAGCAGCTTTGTTGCCACGGACACTTGCTTCTTTGGATATTTTTCCTGCATGGATAATGGTTTGCCACATAAAATGGGATCAAGGATCAACGAAAGTTGTTGTTTCTTTAGTAGTACAAAGGGAATCTCCGAAATCTTGAATCTTCATTGACTTGAGGCGACACCTAAATATATATACAAGATCATAAAGGCCTTTAAATCCATATTACATAAGAGAGAGTTACTGATGCAAAAGGCATGCAAATAATGAATCAACAGGTAACATAACCAACAGTATATGAGATAAACTCTAAATTAAATCTTTTGAGTGGGTTTCATTCCAAGATACTATGAGAGGAAAAAAATGTGTCCACTGTGTAGGCTCGTGAAAGACCGAGGATGGAAGCATGCAATCATTTTATATACTAACAATAATCGCCAGCAGAAATTTGTGAATAAACTCATATAAAAGTAACTTGAGGTCCATAATACCTATGTGCCATCCTAGGGGGTTCATTAACTTAACCAATTCAATTGAATTGTTAATGGAACACATAGGTGTCGAGTATATACTCAAATTCATAGTTTCAAATATCAAATGCATTAAAATCTAATAGCACAATCAGACCTAAAACTCTTCGTTTTCCATGGCATCTTATTTCTCATGGACACTTTGTTTCTTAGAAAACTCGTACAACACAAATGCAAATGACTACAGCTCCTATAACCTATTTGTTTTCAATTACTTGACAATTAATCCAGTTGTTTTACAAGGGTGTAAACTTCTTACTTCTAATCAATAAAAGAGACCACCAATAAACAAAATCTGAGAATTCTTTAACTCCAGCAATGAAGGAAAACGTTATATCTCTGCTTCACTCTATTTTGTTGAGCATGCGTATCTTATAATCTTTCAAAAGCATCATGTGTATATTTGTATACATGCCTTAAGCATTTCACCTCAACGCTATTCTTTAATATTGCCAGCCAACCGTTTATGATTACTACTTCTCTATGTCAATGCGGTTCAGTAAGCAACGGCTACATTGATCATTGTAACTGTTACTGACATTTTGTCCTGAATTAAACAAAAATGCCAAAGGATACGAGGATTGTCTTTCTGATTCGGTGAGCTGGGATTAATGGGAAGCTGGTATGTGCAAAAAACCACAGTTTTAAGAAATGCAATAAATGTGGTAAGAAATGTGTGGAGATAATGGAATATGCTCTGAGACTCCTATTATTCCTGCTAATGTTGGTATTTCTCGTTTTGTCCCTCGGTGCACGCAAAAGTAAATTGACCAAGATTATCTTTATCTAAGTCTCCTGAGTGTCAATCTTTCTGAAAAGAGATGAGTGCTCTAAATACCACGCACTCCCAAGAAAGAAATGGCGATGAGATCTAACAAGGAAGAACGCATAAAACAAAAGGTCAAAGAGGAAAACAACTTACAGTGACCACTTCAGTACAATCCCGTGTAAAACCCAAGTAAATTCCAAAACTTCTCTACTTAAACAAACTCCATCCAATCAACACCCACCAGAGAAGCGCTAAAATGTTACTTCTCTTGTAACAGAACAACAACCGGACGGACATAACTAAGGAAAACCCAAATGGCTATCCAACGTTGGCAAAAACTCGTTAACCTACTACACTCCCAAATTCCCACATCGCATTCACGAAGTGCCAACAACCTCGAAACTGCCTTGGAAAGAAAACTCCATACCATTCTACAAAATTAAATAAACAACAAAATACAAAAGTGGCGGGTTACCCGATCAAATTCTTGTTGAAACTCAATAATTCTGTCTGCAATGAATGCCAGCAGAAAAGAATTCCCAAAATAGGTTCAAAAAAATTTCTATTTTTCACCCTGTCAACAATATCTTGAAGAATAAGTTACATGACACCGACTTTACTTTGGTGTGATATGTGCATTCGGTATGAGCAGACAACACGCATCCGGAAAAGAAAAACGTTAAATGTGACTCACCCCACAACCAGAAAAGACGAACCCCGATTAAAGATGATGGGTTGCTGCAAAACTGGGTGTCGCTCATTCCAAGAAGTTGAATCTATCAGGAGACAGGATACAGGGCATTCACTGGAAAATACAAATGCCCGCCATTCTCTTGACTTTGCTTCGACTTGTTGAAGCTGTAGTCTACTTACTACCATGGATCCTAAGATGTCCCCTTCTACAGTTCGTCGCTGTCGTCTAAAATGTCCAATGTACACGCGTTGCAAAAACTATGATGCCAGATCGTTTTGAACAGGTTTCTAGTACTGCAGACAGATGCTCTCGCGAACTCACCTCACAAAATATTAAAATTTGAAATTCTCGACAGTGTCATAATTATTAGCACATTCCATGGGAATGAAACTAAATGGCTGCTAAAACGATTGTTAGTCCCTGCCTATCTATAGGCAGCGTACTAATGTTCTTTTTTATCCTCCCTATTAAATTTTTGGAGAACAATTACTCTATTTTTAAAGTTATTCTTAAAGTTTAACAAACTTTCTATTTTAAAATTAATTTATATTATTACTTTTTTCTAATTGGTTCATCACATTTTTGAAAAGATTTATTTTAATTTTTCACTTCAAAAAATATAATATTTTCTAACATGCATTAATGAATTCATTAATTAGAGCTCTATCTTTTCCATATTTGTGATGCGTCATAGTTCATGCCTAATGCATAATGGTTGTAGATGTGTAGATGAGTGAGAATAAGGTTAAATAGTTCTAAATTAACATTGTGAATGCATTAATTTTTGCCCAGAAATGCACTTGGGATCTGATAGGATGACTCATATTTTATTATTAAGTTCTCATGTTATATTATTATATATTTGGGTATTTAAGCCCAACAATAACAGGCCAAAGTACCCAATATGGCACTAACTACCTAATATCATACTATGATCAATACATATGCTTTAAACAAATTTGCACCTTCTACATTGACAACTTAAAATATGTGCAATTGGGAAAGTTATCCATACCAATATTTGAATTATAGAACTTGAAGAAGTGATGAAGCATTTGGAGTATCGCATTATATGTTTAAACATGTTATGCATGTTACTAGATAACCATAAGTAGTTGGAAAAACTCCCTCAACGATCAATACATATAAATTTGATGTTGATGAATAAATATGATCTAATAAATAATAAATAGAATATAATTATTTAATTTTAATACATAATTTATAAAAACTTAATAATAATTTACATATCTTTTAGAATTGAATTATTTCTTTTTTGTAGTTATTTCCTTTAGTATTTTTTTTGATGTAAAATATAATTATTAATTTAATATTAAAATATATATTTAAGTTTTAAATATATTTAAACTAAATGATAAATTGTTTAAATATAAAATATTATTAATAATAAATGATATAATTTACAAATTGTAACACTTATCAATTATGCATATTACAAACAATATTATAAAATATAATTTAAAAATAATATTGCTTAATTTATTTTTACAAAAGTAAAATAATAGTAATAATTTAACTACTTTTATTAAAAAAATCAAAGTTTTAAAAAAATTAGAAATTCAAATACAAAGATATAACATATTGAAATTATATTGTTATGAGAATTAATATTGATTAGACATGTTGTGTGAGGTGGAAGATAAAATGATTCAAATTTTTTTTTTATCAACAAATGTGGAAAGATAAAGTTGCAATTAATGCATTCATTAATGCAAGATGAACTTAGAAAATATTTGTTTTTTCGTGGAAGAAAATTAATTTTCTCCCCCACCAAAAATAGTATGGACCAATAGAATGGATGAAAAATGTGATTTATAAAATAATGAAAAATTAGAAAATGATATAAACATTTGAAATTTCATATAATGTTTTAAATTCTTTCATTTGATTGGTCGGTGTTAATGTCATATTAGGAGTGACATGAATGAGTATTTCTGCCAACTAACAAGTTCATTATTAATTACAACTTTATATTTTGCATATTTGTCATAAGTTCATTAGATTTATAAAATAATTACAATTTTATCTTTTGGATATTTGTCACAAGTTCATTAGATTTATTAATTACAACTTTATCTTTTGCATATTTGTCACAAGTTCATTAGATTTATAAAATAATTACAACTTTATCTTTTGGATATTTGTCACAAGTTCATTAGATTTATTAAAAAGTCATGTTTTTATCTTCCACAACAAAATAATGTCTTATCAATATTAATATCACAATTTTTAGTTTTGAATATAGTATTTAAAAATGTTAATATATTTTATATTATTTTAAAAATTAGTTTTATATAAATCAATAATTACTAAATTTGATTTTTTATTAAAATATATTATTGCTATTAAGAGTTGTATTGCTTTATATATATAAACTTTAGTATATACTAATTAAAAAAATTAAAAACAATTAATCTCCAAATTTAACTTATGTAATAAAATTTTAAAAATCTTAAATTTCTTAGTTAAAACTCTATTCATTCAAATCTCGTGATTTTACAATGCATTACATTATGTTGTATATTTTTAAACAATGGCTAGTCGCCACATTATTCTATAAAACTAAAATTTAAAATATTAACTAAAAATCTAAATTAAATTTGCTAAAATTTATAACTTTTCTTTTCAAAACCATAATTTTAACAAATATTACGTCCAATTTGTTTCCTAGACGCAGGGACTCCAGCTCTCAAAGAGCTCTTGTTTATTGTTGTTCCATTCTTTTTCCACTATGTTCCAATTGTATTTATTGTTCCTCTTTTTTTATTTTCCAATTTGTTCCAATTTTGTTTAGTGTTCCATGCTTTGACAATTTGCGCTTTGCTCAATGTAAGTCTCGTATATTAAGTTTAATAAAGAAAATTGAAAAACTCAATTTTATAAATGTTCGTGAAAAATATAAAGAGTTATTAAAAATATATTTTTAATATAAGAAATATAATAAGTTTAATAAAGAGCATTGAAAAATTCAATGTTTAATCAGAGTTATAAATTTAAAAAGTTATTAAAAATGAATTTTTAATCAGATTATGAAAAAATCCTATACAATTGATGAGAAATATAATAATCAGTATTATGAAAAATATTCTATATAGAAGTTAAGAAATGCATTTTTTTATAATTTATATTTATATGACATTAGAAATAAAATAATAAAAGATATTGGTACAGGGCATGGGAGGGATTATCTTCCTATGATATTTGAGGTGATAAAATGGGATCTCCTTGAATGTGATTGGTAAAAGCTAAAAACAATTATGGAGGTCATCTACGAAATTGTTTTAGCTACCTAACCTCCATAATTGTTTTTAGCTACCTTATATGGAGATCAAATTCACTCAGGGCACAATCCTAATCTCATACCTTTTTTTTATGTCAGAGCCTTACACTCAGCAAGACTTGATCCCTAGTGGACTCTTTAAGCACCTTTCAATTTCACCAATAGACCAAAGGCCCATTAACAGAGATTTGAAAGGTAATTCAGGGTTAAGTGGAGCTAGGTGTATAATTCAAGATAGCGATTGTAATATCGTGGCAATTGGTGCCAAGGGTCTACAAGAAGGGATGAATAATAAAGTGGAAGTAAAAGCTACATTGTTTGTTATTTAAAAAGTTAAGGAGCTTGGCATAGAGAAGCTACATCTTGAAAGAGATTCTCTTATCACTATCACGACAATTGTAAATGGGGTTTATCAAGTATGGTATCTTAACAAATACATCAAGGTAATCATAGAATTATTGTCAGACATTGAACAATCTAGAATCTTGCATGTCAAGAGAGAAGGCAATTCAAAAGTGAATGTTTTGTTCAAAATGGGTATTTGATTGATTGAAAGTAGAATAAATGAAATGATGGAGGACTACAAAGATATAGAAGGTGCATGGTTTGATTAAGTGGGAAGGTATAAAGGAATGGGGAGTTTAGTTGTTTGTAGCCAACATAGAATAAAGTAAGCATTAGTTTTAAATGGAAATCTAGTATTCTACTATAGGATTTGACCATTTCATATCTTTCCAAGGCAAAGTAATAATTTGAGAAGTGATATGTAGAAGGGAGTGTGATCTAGAATGATAACACATTAAAGGTGGAAATACTAAGTGCATCAATGCTTGCATTTGAAAGATAGAAGAATCTAGATACCAAAAGAAGAATGGAGGCTAATTTTTCCTTGAAAATGATGCATTCCCAAGGACCGTTCAAAGATTATATCTCTAAACATAGACTAAAGGGAATTGTTTGCTACAAAGAACTTAAATTCTTGGAGATAATCAAGAGTTTGTTAGGTCTTGAGTTCTTGGAAGTTGATTAACATTATAGAGTGAATGTTGACATATGTTCAGTTGTGATGGCATGTGCTCTACAATAAGGAATTTAGGAGGAAACAATGTGGGTATTTTATATGATTGTGAAGGTTGAATGGTTCAATGAAATGGCGTCAATGCTTTCA
This sequence comes from Cupressus sempervirens, assembly GCA_028749045.1. NCBI lineage: Eukaryota > Viridiplantae > Streptophyta > Pinopsida > Cupressales > Cupressaceae > Cupressus > Cupressus sempervirens. Next base: position 531,285,989 of record CM053793.1, read on the forward strand.
TATGCAAAGTCTAGATTTAGGTTTCGTGTGACAAATGAGGGGTGCATTATCTTATTAATTCTCAAGAAAATTTTGAACCCTTTTTTGTTTGGAGCAAGATAGTGAGCAAATAATTGAAGATCAACAAAGAAAGGAGGAGTTCGATTTCGCTAAAACATTATATAAGGGAGAAAATGTTCAAGGAGGATGAAACAATTTAGCTAAGTTTGATGAGTAAAAAGATGACAAGAAAGGTAGTAGGGGCATGGCTAGATCCTAGTCAAGGAGAAAATATGTGTGATAAGAGAAGTGTGTTTTCTTAAGAGATCAACTCTGGCTGCAGAAATAGAGAAGGGAAAGAAGGCACATGCCTTAAACAAAAATGATGGCAAGTTTCTCTAAAGTGCAGGTGTTTTTTAATATTAAAAGCAACAAGAGGGTACTGGCTTGTTGAACAATAATTAGCGTGTTTATAGCACATTAATAGCACTAGCACACTTTCAACACATACAACAACCCAAAGTTTGCCTCTATCAAAAATAAAAAGTGTATAGTTCATAGTTAAACCATTAATAAAAGAGTCTCCCAACATAATATAATCACTATAACAATGCCACGCAAGGTGGGTAATTAAAAGCAGTCTAAATCCATTCTAGATAATAACCCAAAAACTAAAAAAAACATAAGACTAACTATTTTTATTGCCTCTCATTCACTTAGACAGTAGCATGGAAGTCAAAAAAAAATTAAGATATTGGAACAATTCCTTATATTCTTCGTCAATCTTAGTCTTGGTCCAAATGATCTTCTTTCTGCAGCATAGATAGAGTAATAGAGCAAGTGTACATAACTTTAGTTGTGAACTTGTTTGAGTCCCCAATCCTCCCATTGAAACCATCAAGCTCTTTCTTTAGCTTCAGTAGTGATACTTCTTGCTTCTCCAACTTCTCTTTAATCCTTCCCAGTAACCCACTAGGTGTAGGCCAAGATTGTTCTTTTATGCCTTCGTGAAAGAGATATTCAAAAAAGTAAGGTTGGGAGTGGCATTGGTGGCACGATTTTTTATATGGGTAGTAGGAGGTGAAAGAAGGGAGGTGCATTTGACATCAAAGGGAGGGGGGTCATGGGATTTTCTCGAGGAATGAGCAACATAATCCTTGCCAGTTTTGGCAATAGAATTGTTAGAGTCTAGCCCTTAAGTTTTTTTCAAGGCTTCCTTGCATTTCTCTTCAGCAAGATTACTAAACCTATGAGCCCATAGGGTTTCAATACTGTCACCTGACTCAATAGTATACACCTCCTTCTTTCTTAAAGGATTTGATGAAAACAAATCCACATATCCAGTAGAACACATGCATGCAAAAACTTGTCACAAAGAAGAAAAAGACAAGAGAAGGTAAGGGTTTGGCTCTGAAAATATGAAAGAATATATTATTAGATTGTAAGAATGAATTAAAATACAATGGATCAATCATAATAAAGGAGATCGTAAAACCCTAATATGGAAACCCTAAGAGATAAATGATATTTAATAATTAATATTTAATTATTAAATATAAATTCATGTACATAAATTGAAATATTAAGAAGGGAGTAAAGGTAATTTAATAAATAAAATTAAATTAATCCTTTACTCTAACACCCCCCTTTAAGATGAGCAACAATGTAGCTACAAACAATGCAAAAAAAAAAAAGGAAACTATAATGTTGAAAGCATAAATGGGCCCCAGCAACATGGCCTAATGAGGTACCCAACACAACCAAATCTTTGAAAAATAGAGAAATAGGGAAAACCATGTGGGAAAAAAACCTACTCCAAAAAGAGATAGAAGAAGCTAAAAAATAGAAAAAAAGGAAGGAAGGACTCATCACTAAGACCCCCCAAGGACAACTTCCTTCACCCCAAGAATAGAACGTAGCTGAAGATATTGCAGGGATGCAAAAGGTTTAGCGAAGATGTATTTAACCCACTTTGTAGTGGGAATGTACTCCAAGCTAAGAGCGCCATCCTGAATCAGATACTTAATGAAGTGCATGTGAAGCTCAATGTTCTTGGTCCTCTGATGCTCAACTAGGTTTGTGGAAAATGTTTATAGCACTTTGATTGTCACACCAAAGAAAGATAAAACTATAAGGAGGAAATCTATACTCTATCATCAACTATCGAAGACATAAAACCTCTTGACTAGCTAGCACAATTGCCTTGTATTATGCCTCTATAAATGATAATGCGTGTGCATGTTGCTTCTTGCAAGACCATGTGATAGGATCAAAACCAAGACATAAAACAAAGCCAGAAGTAGATGTTCAATCATCAATATCACCAGCCCAATATGAGTCTGTATAACCAACAATGTGAGGATCCCCTTATGCGTAGTGAATGTCATAACATGTAGTACCCTAGATGTACCTCAAGATACATTTGGAAGCTTGCCAATGACTCTCATGTGGATCATGTGAGAATGTAGAGACAAGTCCAACCACAAAGTAAATATCAAGATGTGTGTGTCAGGTACAACAAACTACCCACAAGTTATCTGTATAAAGTGGAATCCACTATAGGAGTAGTGCAAGTGGTAGATAGAACAACACCCGATTGAAAAGGTGTGGGAGCAGGCTTGCACTCAAGCATGTTGAATCTTTGAAGCATATCAAGAGCATACTTATGTTGGAGTATGACTATCCCATCCAAAGACTAAACGACCTATAGGCCCAAAAAATAGTGCAGCAGTCCAAGGCCTGTCATCTCAAACTGCTCTCTCAAAGATCGTTGAACACTCTAAATCATAAAGGATAAGCTACCTGTAATGATGTGATAGTCTACATATAGAAAAAATATCAATAAGTTAGCCCCATGACACTAAATGTACACTATAAGATCATAATGACATTGAGTGAACTGTGAAGCAAGCAAGAAGGAATCCATCTTCTCATACCAAGCTCGAGGGGCTTGTTTGAGACCATATAAATGTTAGAGTAATAAGATATTGTCTTATTAATTAAATCATTTTGATTTAATTATTAAGTCACTTATTATCTCTAGTTTATTTAAGTTAAACTTTAGGCATATAATAATTAATTCTTTTATTAATTATTATCATGCAACCTAGGTTTTACCCTGTTAGGGTTTTGATCTCCTTTATAATGAAGACCTCTCTTTGTAATTTATTCATTCACTTTTGATAATAGCAATTTATCTTTTTGACCATCAAGAATGCCTCACCTATGGATCTAGAAATTCCAGCCTCCATAGCTTTTTCTTCTCTTTTTTTGTGATAGGTGTTTGCATGCGGGTGATTCTTGGGAGCTGTGGGGTTGATCTTTCATCAACTTCAACAATAAAGACCTCTGACATCTGTATACCATATAAGAGTCCTACACAAAACCATGAGATTGATCCATATAGATCTCCTCATGTAGGTCTCCATGCAAACATGCACTCTTCACGTCCCTCTAAAATATTGTCCATCCCTAAGAAGCTGCAAGAGAGAGTATAAGGTAAATAGAATTCATCTTAGCAACAAGAGAAAAGGTCTCAAAGTAATCAATACCCTCAACCTATGAAAAAACCTTCGCAACAAGACATGCCTTGTACCTATCAATGGAACCATCTGCAAAATACTTGATATGGTACACCCATTAATACCAAACCAACTTTCTTCCTCTCAGAAGAGGACAAAGATCCCAATTGTAGTTCTTCATCAAAGAAGAGTACTCCTCATCCATAGCTCTATCCCACTCTAACTATCATGTCACCTGTGAAAAAATCTTTGAATCATCTAAAATGGAATGACTCAATAGTCCAGTATTAGATATCTAAGCACGAGTGTGACAAGAATTGGAAGGATCTCCTACCATAGGTCCAATTGCATCAACAATATCATGAGCTCACTTAGGCACTTGCTAAACATATGGTGGAGGTGGTGAAGGGGGATCAACATCAAGATCTTCCTCAAAGGATACATAATCATTTAGAGGAGAAGAAGAAGTACTAGATAGTGAGGGAGAAGCTAGTGATGGAGGCTCCATTCGAGGATAACGCTTGTCAAACTAGACATCTCACCAAAATAAGACCTCTCTGAAATCAGCATCAAACAACCTGTATGCCTTCACGTCCTCACAATAGCTAACAAAGATGAGTGGTCAACTCTTCCTCTCCATGGCTTTCCTTTGAGCATCTGGAATGAATGCCCAAGCTTCACTACCCAAACTGAAGAACTCATAGCTTGAGATTGTATCATACAATTGGCCATCTCCTGCAATATCTTGTTCTTTCTCTCTACAATCCCATTCTACTAAGGGGTATGGGGATCTATGAATTGATGTTGTAAACCATGCTTAGTGCAAAAATATATGAAAGAGTGATTCACGTATTCCCTGCCATTGTCAGTGCGTATATGCCTGATAGAAAGACTAGATTGCTTCTCCATAAATCTCTTAAAGATTCAAAATGAATCAAAGACATCAGACTTGTACTTCAAAAATTACACTCATTTGCTTATAGAGAAGACATCTATGAAGGTAAGCACATATCAAGCACCTAAAAAGGATGGAGTGGGGAATGCTAGGAGATCACTATGTATCAAATCCAATGGTGCCTTAGCACATGTGGATCTACCAATCGAAAATGGATCTCTGTGATGTTTTCCAAGTGCACAACCTTGACGAACACTGTCAGTACAAGAGATTTGAGGTAGCCCAATCACTAGCTCCTACGTACTCATATATTGTAGATATATGCAGTTGACATGGCCAAAATGTTCATGCCAAAGCTTGCTCACCATGTTTGCATGAGCAATAAGAGAAGAGTATAATATATAGTCCACTGATATAACTGGGGGGGGTGAATCAATTATCCAACTAATATCACTAATAACAACTTTAAACAATCTTAACCATATGAGTAACATAAACTGAAACCACAACAAGATACTCATACACAATAACACCAAATATGTTAACTAGGGAAACCCTTAATCAAAGGGAAAACCTGAGTGGGGATGGAACCCACAAGATGATGTACTAATATAAATATTCCTTGTTAGAGGATAGACCCAGTTAGGAGTCTGTTACAACATTCAGTACATATGAGTCCATGTTAGAAGACTTTGAATCCCTATTAGGAGTTGTGGAAGACAACTGGACCTACTGCCCAAATAGATTCAAGGGAAAGACTAATGAACCAATTGTCCAAATGATCTTTGTATTATTCCTTGTAGAATAATAGAATTAAATTGTACTTCATTCCTCTGTCTATGTCCTATCAACTAGACTTCTTCTCCTTTAGATCTTGTAACCAGATCTCAAATCTCACATCCAATAATCCCTTAGATCACTTACACGCATTTAGTGAGCACTCTACTCCTTTTCATACTTCGCACTTCTTACAATAATAGATACACTTAACACACATTACAAATAAGGAAAACATATTTCCCTTATACCACATCTTCATAATAATTCCTTGAGTTAGTCTTGAGGCTTTCCTAATTAATTAAAATAAGATAATTAATTAATTACAATTAAAATAGCATTGTCAGCTCACAATCTACACAAGACATCATACGTGCGATACTAGGGCTTGCACACTTGCTAACATCATCCTCTAACTATCCTCTATTACTGTCTAACTGTGCATCTTTTCATTACATCTCAGATGAAAGATAGCCAAAAAACATTAGGCATTGCTTGCCCAATACTCTACCTCTTAACTGCTCTCTACAAATTAGGTACAACTTTTGTACGTCTTCAACTCAGGATTTGTGCACTTAACCACATCATCAGGACATTGTGTTGTACATGTCTGTAATTGTGCATCTCCAAACAATGAAACCATTGTTTGAACCATCAAGATCTATGTCTACTACTATGCTTGTCTTTATAGAAATAATGCAATGTTGACATCAATGAAAAACACAGTCATGAATGCAACATATCAATACTCTCCAATGCTTAGGATACTCGGATAATGTAGTATCATCAACATTCATACTAGCAATCTCCCCCTTTGGCATTGATGGCAACATAGATGAAAAACCATCTAAGTTCCAAGAATACCAAGTAAACTTGATAGATCTAAGACCTAAGATATTTGGATAATTTGAAATGTAAATAGTAAATGATAGATCTAAGATCTGACATATTGGATAATTTGAAATGTCTATAATGAAATAGTGTTAACCATTTAAATGCATAAGCAAGGGTCAAACAAAATATTTGGCACCTTATACCAATGCATTATGGTCATAAAGAAAGATAAATTGGCCTTAATTTTGAAATTGAATTTTAATATTTAAGGGATCATTTGTTTGAGTGTGAAAGTGAATTAGATTACTTTTATTGACTATAGAAATAAACTAAGTTGAGAAGTTTGTAAACTAATAATAAGGATCAATCCTTAGAAATAAGTATCAATAGGAAGAAAATAATTCTAAAAAATTGTGTTCACTCTTACATGAAAATGTAGCATTTATGCACTTTTCTTCTTTCAATAAATGCTACCAAATGGGGGTAGATCCCTTTTACTAATATTAAACATATTACATTATAGATAATGGAAGTGGAATAAACAAATTCCAACTCCATGATCTAGCATCCTAGTGAATTCATCTTGAGAAAGTAGAAAAAGGCCCCCTTATATAAATTTGATCAACTTTGATAAAGTATTCTTCTACACTTCCTTCTTGAAGAGAGACCAAGAAAACTGTATTATTTCTTCATTTTCTTTCTTTTCTAGATAAAATGCTCCTACTAGTAATCTAGTCACAAATCCCTCCTCGATTTAATATAGCACAATAGAAAAAGTGGACCAAGTGTTTTCTACCACCAAGTGGCTTCTAATATTTTGATCACATTCTCTAGATTCCAGTGCTTCAATTATTAGTCAAAAAATATTTATATACCAGGTCATCATGAACATATCTATACCCCACAAATGTACCTCCCACCACCAAATGTATATCTTGTGTGATTTTTTTATTACTACACACAAAGAGGCACCAATATTGTTCTTCTTTAGTTTCATCTACACATGAGTAGTTGGTACAAAAAATAAATACCATTTTATTACTTGATCTATAACACTTAATCCCCAAGTTAATCCTTTACTATTATTGACACATCCTATTTACTCCAATTGGTTTAGGATAGAGATCCACCTCCTTGTATAATCTTCATAGTCCAACTTGAAGCTCACGTATCTATGATGTTGTCATCCTGACTGGAAATGACCTAAAATCACCAATGTATCCCAATATATGAAACCACTAGATTGTATACGTAAATTTAGTATCTTTACTCTATCATTTGAGATCTCTATGCTCTTCCTATCATCTAATTGTTCATTATAGTTTTATTGACAATTCTCTAAATCGTTTCATTCCTCTAAAATTTCTACATCACTTAGTACCTCTATATCTTTTTTTTTAATCAAATTTTGATATTCTTTCATGGTTTTCAGGTGTTGACTAGTAATTGAAGTACACACATACTCATATAGATTCAACATGAAAATTGGAATTATTGCATTCATGAAATTATTCATGAAGGGTATGCTTGGACTGGATACTCATACCTTCATATCTCATGCTCCAACTCATAAAGATCAAGTTATCTATTCCTTCTTACCATTGTATTTTATCATTACATCTTTCTAACTCAACTATTATTTTCTAGAAATATCAAGAGCTTTAGTTTAAATGATTACTCAAAAGTAAATCAATCCCACATTTGGGATAAAGATTTTCCTTATCTATGTTTGGGTTGGAAATTAGACTCTTAGTTTAATGATCACTTGCAATTATGTCCACCTCATGGTATCCTTATCTATAATTTCATAATTTATTAGCATAACTCTCTTATTTTCTAAAAAAATCATTGCATTGCTTGCCTCTTTATAACATGTGTCACAAGCTTCTATTACTCTCCCTGATCATTGTAACCCATGGTACTAATTTATAGTTCTTTAAATAATTCTTACTTACCACTTTAATACTATCTAGGAGTCCCTTTCTACATCAATATATATAATTTGTTTTGTCTCACACAACTTGATTCCTTGAGCTAAGGTGATTCCTTGAGCTAAGGCTTTAAATTCTAATTCATAATTTATTTCTTGGCCTACATTTATTTCAATAGAAAAAACACATTTTCCTTTATTATCTCAAATAATGCAACCTATCTTTGTCAAGCCAAAATTGTCTTTGGCTACTCCATCAAAATTGAGTTAAAATTTTCCATGCCCTAGAATGTTTAATTTGGCCTTCCTTTTGGATATTTTATTGCTTGTTATACTCTTAGGTTTTCTCCATTACATTTGAATCTCACTATCCAATCTTGTAAATTGTAAGTAGCTCCCTTGGTTACTTTCTATTTTGTATTGTTTTGATTTGAGCTATATTCTTTGCATTTATGTGACTATTGGTATGATATGATCATATATTGATGATGTACTCAATCCATCTAATTATAGTACAATTTTTTTCTTTTGTTTTACTAGTATCATTTCTAACCTAGATTGTGAATTATACTTGTGCTTATCATTTTGATCATATCTACATTATGACCTAGTTGTGATGTGACTTGATTCTTTATGATAATGTTTGGTGTATTTTATATTGAGAATATTTTACTATGGTTATCTTGAGGATATTACCGATTCTCTATGATATTGTTCCTTATCATGTTGATACATTGACCCTTTATATTATGTGGATAAAATGTAGACTCTATTGCATTATTGTTTTATAATAATACTTATCCATGCATTTCATATTAGCTATAGTTGTTGTAGTGACTATTTTTCCTATTAATTATAATGTATTATTATTACAAAATTAGATATTCAAGTATCAAAATCAAGGTTGTTTATGAGTCACTAACTACCCCTACATATAACAAGATACTAAATAGATGTATATCTAAATGGATACATACTTTGCATGTGATAGATACCAAAAAGTGTGAAATGATCACAAATAGTATATACTCCTAAGATAATTAAGGTGCATCATTGAGCCTAATGTTGGTCCATGTAGTCCATCCCAAAGAGCTCTCCATCTAGTAGAGGATCTTATCTTCACATATGGCTTAGTTGTAAGGGTGGATGTGTTAGTATTATAAGGTCCAATATTATGGAAGGGGGGGGGGTGGCGGTGGGGGGCGTGAATCTTTAATATACCAAATCCAAACTTTTCATCAATGATTCAATAATATTCATCAACATGTAACTTATGGAGCAATACATAATGAAATAGATATAACCATCCAAACATGTTGTTAGATTTAAGAAATACAAATCTTTTGAACCCAAGAAAACTACATGCAAAAACTTGTCACAAGAGAAGAATCAAGATCTGAAAAAAATCTCTTAAAGAGTTATTAAGAGAGAATTAATAGATTTACAATTACAATCCTTATAAAAGGAGAAAGGTAAAATATAAAAGGTAAAAACCCTAAAGGGAAATATCCTAGGTTGCATTATAATAGTTGATAAAAGAATTAATTATTATATGCCTAAAGTTTAGCTTAAGTAAACTAGAGTTAATAGGAATATCTTATTACTCTAACACCCCCTTTTACGATAAACTTAGGGAGTAGCTTAAAAAATAGAAACTACTATTGAAAGAAAACTTTGGGTCCCAACAACAATATTTGATGAGGTACCCAATCACAACCAAATCTATGTAAAGAGGAGAAATAGAAAAAAAAATATGGTAAAAACCCTACTCCAATAAGAGATGGAAATAATTCTAAAAAACTAGTGAAGGATTGCAGAAGCCTCCAAACTAGAGAATATCTAAGGAGATAGGAACAAAATGATGATCATAAAGAATACCACTAAAGCATAAAGAACCTACAAAACTCTATCAAAAAGTAAATACTAATATGAAGAACCTCCATTGAAACAGAACCTAAACAGGTAGAGAAGACTTTAATCTGCTTGAGTGCCCTCAAAAGAAACTACTTGAATCAGGAGGCACACAAAGGCAAATAATCGAACTCAAAGATACAAATGACATGAAATAACAAAGCTTGAAGAGATGATCAATTAAACATGGAAGATTGTAACCAAAGTAGGAATAAAAAGAAGTGTCTGTATGGTAAATGATCCATCTCAGCAAAATGCATAGGTATCCAACCACTACATCCACGTAGTACATAGGAACAAATACAAAATACATAGCTCACTTCATCAAATCAAGGAAGCATAAGAACCAACATAACCCCACCCAATGCAGGCAAGGGTGAGGTGATAGGCAACTTGAAAATTGAGCCAATATAATTTTATGTTAAGGAACCATGATCAAGATGCACAGATAAACACATAATAGTGTATCGAGGTAATCAATATCAAACACATCATGAGGCTAATGTCAAAGAAGGCAGACTTACTGGATATAAGTATATGAAAAACAAAGACAAAAAATCAACCCCCCATGACACCTAATAAGAGTAATGCATGTACAATAAGTCAAAAGATATGGTAAATCCCAAGAATATAGTAATTTGTATGAGTGCCTTTAGATGGCACTATTCAAATTAGAAGACAAAATAAGGCAAAACAACTAAAATAAAAATGCAATTGGAATATGGAACTTTGTCTCAGTGTGTTTGCAAAAATGAATATAATAGATGTCTACAAAGATCAGAAGAGACATAAGGCTGATACAACAGATAATATAGCCCATGACAAGTCATCATAAGTAACAAAAATGATCCCTAGACTTGAAACAACCAAGATATCCATCATAATGAAAAAAAGAAAACAAATAAATAGGATGTACCCATAGAAGAATCTAGAAAAAGAATGAGCATCACTAAAAAGAGAACATAAAGACCTTTCCAACAATATAAATAACTCCCAAATCATAGAGCAAATGCTCAAGATATGTCTCTCAGAGTGCAAAATAAAACTCCTAACTTTGACAAAAAAAAAAGCTATAAAAAAGCATCAAAACTAGAAAATACTTGTACCATCATGACAAGCTTAGAACTAGCTTCCTAATGCTATCTTGTTTGTGGAAAATGGAGGCTACATGCCTGAGATATGAGAAAAAATCCAAAGAGAGGTCCAAATAGAGAAGGAAGAGAAAATGGGTGTTATGATGTAGGCACTAATTTTAGTAGGTGACAAGCCCAACTTTGACAATCAAATAGCCATCGAGGAAAAAATGCTTGAAAAAATGTCACAAAAAAAAAAGTGCCCTCACCAAAAAACAACGCCAAAAAATAGCCTAGTTGCCAAAAAATCAAGAGTCTAGGCTGATAAAATAAACCAATAGCCTCCAAAATTTGCCATGTTGGAAAAGTTTTCTTTTTGTTTTAAAAAACTTAGCATGCCAAAAACTCCACGTGTTTGAAGCAAATTTTCTAGAAAAAATGTGCATGTGCCAAAAGACTATTGATCATGCCTAAAAACAACCAAAACAATATTGCAAACAAATCAAAGTTGGAAAATCGCCTTTGAAATGACACTTCCAAATCATGATGCCATAGGAAAAAGTAACTCAGGCATGGAACTTTCAAAGGTGCATGAGTAACATGCGAGGCCCAAAAGGGCTTGCATGGGCAACACAATGGGCAAGGAGCCACATGTCCCTGCCTCCAAAAAAATGTGACACTCTTCCTTAAAACAAAAGGCACCTTTCCTTTAAGAGAACCCAAAAAAGGGTCACAAAAATTAAGGCACTGGACCCATAAAAGACAATGTTAGCATGGGTGATGGATGAACATTCTACTGAAAAAGGAAGAATCTATTGGCCAAAAATGTTGATCGCCATGTGAAAAATGCCAGCCAATTGGGATGCCACATTAGAACACTTATTAGGTTGAGTGCTAGTCTCTAAGAAAGGTCACATAATCCCAAAACTTGTGCCAATAATGACATTGTCCCAAACTACTATAGGAGTACAGCAAAACCTATGAGTAGGGCCCAATAGTCACTAACACGGGCTGTCTGTCACAAAATGGTAGGTCATGTGGCAAAAAAAAGGATGAACTAATTTGAGAAGACCTCTACTTGTGGATATACTTGCAAGTAGTACAAGCTATGAGACCCAATAAACGTCCCCTCTAAGAACCTAGGGTATGAACCCTGATGACCCTTTGGCAAAACACTACTACATTTTGAACCGATTTTCAATGACATTTCATCACACCAATCGATGCCACTTCATTGGGCATGCAACTAAACTTGTCATTGCTAAATGAGCATTGAATATTCTAATAGTTAACTCATTAGTTTCTCATCCAATGTTAAATAATGTCACAAAGTACGCCCCAGAGATGTTGGAATAGAAGAACAATGAGAAATATTTATTGGGCTTGTACCTACGTTGTGTTGTAGGCAAACTGACAAAATGTTCGATGTAATTTTTGTTGCATGTATAGCATCCACATCATATTTTCTGTCAGATTATTCACTAGAAACTATCCATGATATATTGAAATTATGATAACTTATGAATGATACTTTTGAGGAAGAAAGCCGAGGGGCAATAAAACCATAATCCATATGCATGTACAATAGGCAGAAGTAAAAACCCATAATTTCTAACACACATTTATATTTTTGTTAGTAGTGGATAGGTTTTTAAGGTTATAGACAATTACAAATGTCAGAATTTTGACTTTTATAGGCAAGGGAATACACCCAAAAAGCAATTGAAACAAAACAACTCATAGACTAAAAGACTACTAATAGAAACAATTATAGACACCCTTATTAAAATCCCACCAAGAAGTTCTGACCACTAATAATTTTTTGAGTATTAAAAAATTGTTGATGGTTGAAACTCCTTGGTGGGTTTTAAATAGGGGAGTTCTTAGCTATTTTGACTAGAAGTCTTGTGGTCTTTTAGGTATTTCAATTTTCTTTGTTGTTGAGGGCGTTACCTCGCCTATAGCAGTCAAAATTATGATGTCTACCATATTCTATAACTTAAAAAACCTATAGACATCTCTAGCAGACATGCAAACCTATTCTAGAAATTGTGTTTTTAAGCTTTGCCTATCATCCATGCTTATGAATTGAGGTTTCACTTGTCCCCAACTTGCTTCCTCAAAAGTACCATGTGTGTGTGTGTGTGTGTGTGTGTGTGTGTGTGTGTGTGATAGAGGAAGAAAATCCACCCGAGCAAGACCATTATTGTAAATGTGTTTCCACAATCCATAATATTAAATTTTGCTTCTAGATTCAAATATTGTATATTCTTTTTGAGCCAATATTTTGGGTCACACTCTATGAACCATCACCTATATAATTTTTTCATCTCCTTACTACTCTCTTTCCCCGATAATGATTTATAGAGTCTAACCTGAAATGTTGGCTCAAAAAGAATATACACAATTTGAATCCAGAAGCAAAAAAAAAGACCATTATTATCTTTGATATTAAACTAAGTTTGCCTCCTGCATTGTTTGAAACCAAGAGATTCATGTAGCAAACATCTAAAATTAGCATTCATCTTCAATGGCTAATGTAGATGATATAAAAAGGTAATCTAGAAAAAATAGGTAGTATAAAATGATAATCAAATAAACATATACAAGCAATGCCTTTAAAAAATGAATGACAACTAACAAAGAAATGACCAATTCCTAGAGATTGTGTTACAAGACCCTATAGTCAACAAGCATCCTCTATAAACCATATTTCTTTAGCACAATCACAATAATAATAAGAAAAGAAAATAGAATAAAAGAAAGGAGCATAACTCTCCATGCAAATTTTCATAAGACAAACACTTCTCTCCATGCAAATTTTGATGTCCAAAAACTTAATATGACAAAGAAATAGTTACAATGCTTATAAAAAGCTTTAGAAAGAGCTTTCCCAGGTATGGTTTCATCCTCAAAATGCATTCTATTAGCATTGTAATAGGAAAAGGAGTGATTTTAATGGAAGATAAATATATTTAGTAGATTATATCATAACATTCTGAAGATGGAGTGTCATATAGCTTTGGAAATAAACCATGTTGATCCTATGATAACAAGTTCTTACCTTGTTGATTTATGATAGCATCAGTTAGATACAAGAATAATTTGTTTAATGCAACCATATGAAGTCACCTGTTACATGCTAGTGGATAGTTAACAAGACATAAAAAGAGATAGTCCATCCCAATTTCAAAGACAATGGAGAAAAGATGGGAGGGAAAGAATATGGGAGTGATTTTTGTCATCTTTTCAGTTCAAAACTCTCTAGTAAACATCTTTTTGGTTCATAACTCTCTACTAAACATCTGATAATAATATAAATAAATAAATTATATTAAAAATATTTTGTGCCATAGGATATTGTATACCTGAACTTAAATGCAACAATATTTTTTATAAATTCATGATTTAGGTTTAGAAAGCATAGAATGACCTTTAAATCAATTCGATGGATGCATAATCTTCTCTTGAAATAAGATCAACATTTGAAAATACTTTAATATTTGAAATCTGCTCTTGAAATAGAAAAATAACACAAATCAAATTAGTTTTAAGCCAAATTTGGGGCTTTAGTAGAAAATGAACCCTTAACATGCCATTTGAAGGTTCTAGGGATTGGGAGTAAGTATTTTATACACTTGCTTTGGAAAAGTGGGTTGCTGGAGGCCTAAAAATAATCAATTTTTTTTTTCATTTTGAGGGTTCTAATCCAAAATACCATGGGGTAACCTTTTGATATGTTAGAGTAGAGGAAAATGGGTATTTGAAAATACATTTCTTTTGGAAGTTATTTGGAATTTTTGAGAAAGGAATTTAATCTAGTTGCTAGAGGCTTGATTGGGCTACTAGGCTTATTAGACAAGGTCAATGGAGTTTCCTTAACAATTGAGTGTGTGGGACTTTGAAACCTGGCTTTTTGGATTGAATTGACTTAGTTAAGACCTTAGGAACTCTTGGGGGTCACAGAGAAAGTTAAATCCAAGTTTGGTCCATTTGGGCCTATTGAATGTATTAAGGAGCATTGGGGATAAGCCCTATTTATTTCAAACATGTCTCAAAATGAGTGTAGTGATAAGAGAGTTTGATCTGGATGTGAACAGAGTTTGAGAAGGTGATTGACTTGTAAAGAATAAATGTGGATCCTAGGAATAGCCGACCATTAATAGGTCTAAGAATGAGAATGGTTGGATCTAGTTTATTATCGAGCTTCACTTTGTTTTGAGAATAGTTTGCTATTCTCTACTTAAAAGGGCCAACCACGTGAAGGTGGAAGATCAACTACCCACCCATCATAACCCTAAATTTGTCATTAACATCTAACATTCATTCTTACTAGCCTTCCTCTTGGATCATGTTTAACAACAAAAGACCAAACTAGTTTATGTGGAACCTTTGAGTAAAGTACTTGTTCACATTGTCTTGGAATAACACATGGCTTATCCCCAAATGACTCAAATGACCTTGTATTAACCATAGTAAATCCATTTTCATATTCAATAATAGTTCTATCAAGATTCATTTCATTGAGTCATATTATGTACCATTTGACAACAAAGAGAACCATTTTGAAGGAATTGAAGTCACACTCAAGTATATCATCCAAAATGCCATAATATCGATTTTGAGACTCTTAAGGATGTATGCCATTTTTGGATGAAATACTAGTCACCTCAACGATTGTAATTATCCCAAAATCATAAGTTTTCTTCATGTCATCCAAGTTTTTGATTCAAAATTTATAACCATTGCACCACATAGCCTTATTGTGTATAAGCTGCAATAATATGCCAAACATATAGAGAAAATGAACGATGACTTGATAAATATATAGGTCACTAATAAATTTATATGTACCTCATGATGTTTTAAGCCATATGCTAAATCAATTTCTTTTTATGTAACATTCGAATCTCCATTACAATAAGTGTCTTTAACCAATGAAGACACACCTTTCCATGTTACTATGCAACTAGATTGTCAACATTGTTCAATCCATACCATCATCCAATCAATATTATTACTATACAAAAAATACATAGATGAATTATAAATAATTTCTTTTGAAGATTAATAATTAATCAAATACAGTAACATCTTGCATTTATCTTTCACTTTCCTTAAGTTTCCTTTCCCCATCAAATACTCCCCTTTAAATTAGTTAATGGAGTTGGGATCCCAAATGCGATCTATATGAAACTTTTTTGCAAGATTGGGTATATATTTAGTAACATACACCATAATATGGTATACCATATATCCCTCCACCATAGAACCCTTGGGACATGCTCTTTTTCCAAACCAAAGCTTCAAAAATTTCAAGTGCCTCTCAACTATCCACATTGATTTAGTGCATACATGTCCACACATTTCAATCTCCTCAACTTGGTGTATGAGGTAGTGTTCTTGTGCATTGAAAAAATTTGATGGTAGGCACTTATATCATCTTTATGGATTTCTTTATATGGAAATCACCTACAAGAGATTCAAGACAAAAATATATATGAGACTTTAAAAAATAATATACAAATATTACATAACAAGATTTATTTTTGCAAATATAATATACCTATACAAAAAATTTAGTTCAAAAATTGCTACCTACCTCATGTATTTTCCAAGATTATATGACTTGCTTGACACTAGTCTTGTAGTGGTCTGGGAGACATAGAGGTAGCACATGCTGCAACAAGTATAAATTGATAATTTCATTATTTTCTAACATAATTGAATAATAACTATGCAGTTTACATATATATAGTAAATACATAACAACATTAATTACCTTGATGAAGGTATGCCAATCATGCATTTTCAATCCCGAGCCAAATTCATTTTCCTTTGATACGAGATTGATTATGTTTGCAGCAATTCCAATGGGAAATTTCATATTTTGTATGTCTTCTTTTATAGCATTGATTTGCTACTCCATTAATAATCAAGGAAGGGTACTTATATTGATTTGGTCTTCATTTATTTGATTGAATGAGATATTTCATTGCATGATCGGATTCATGAATTTTAGTAAATAATTTGACTTGCCATTCTTTGTCACGCATTCCATCCAACATTTTGTATAATGTTTCTATTACATTATTTCCAATATGCATAATATCAAGCAAATGGACAACTTGTAGATCTTCATAATAGGGAAACCTATACAATTTTCTAGGATAGATTTTGAGTCCCTTTGGAAGGTGGTCATTGATGTCTTGATGACCTTCACTATCATCAGTTACGTCATTAGTAGAAAAACACAATAGAAAAATATAAATTCCAAACATAAACCATTACGTGGAATGACATTACCTTAATGATTAATTTTATTATATTACAACTTCCATAGGCAAGAAGTCATCCTTTGTAGCTTTGATGTAGTCTCTTCTTTCCCATTGAAAAGATTTTTTTCAACACTTTGATACTTATGATTCCTATGGAGGAAGTGCCTACACTCATAAAACACCTTCTTTCCTAAAGTTTTTAAATGATGAGACTTCATCTTTGGACCACAAACTAGACATGCAAAATTTCTCTTTGTTTGAAGTTCTACAAGATAATAATATAATTGGATTAAATGTTTTGATTTTTTTAATTATAATTATCATGCACAACTGGAACACTTTAACATACCACTAAAATGTGTTAGCCCTAGGGCATCATGTATCGTCCATACAACCATCACATGGAATTGAATTTTTCTTTTCATACTGGTCTAGAGATTTCATACATAGTGACACTCTTCCATAGCTCCATAAACTTGTCAATAAGAGGCCCGATATATGCAGTCATGTCTTTAACTTGGTACTTGCCTAGTTGAATGAACAACAACATTACATAATTTTTGTGACCATTTTATTGAAAAATTTATAATTACATGTACATAACTATTAAATGAAAAAATAATTGAAACAATAATTTCCAACATGATGTGCTCCCTCTTTATTGACATTCATGTAGGAATGTTCTTGTTGATAACAAAAATAGGCCACACCAAGTAAACATATCGCATCTCTCCAAATGGATTCACACCCTTTGTTGCCAATGAAATCCTAAGATTATGAGGTTCTTCTTTAAAGTGCCACCACTTTTCCTCTATGTCCCTGATTGCCAAACCATCCATAGGCATTCAAATAAATTCATCCAACTTCTATTCTATTCATGGTAATCCATATATTGAGCCAAGCTACTACACTTGAATAACCATTGCATATGTGGAATAATGGGAATACAACGAAGAACCTTGTGAGGCACATTTTTTGTTATTTTATATGTTTGATAGCTATTTGTCTGATATTTGGGGTATTCTAGTGCAAATTTATGTTCTTTATGATATTTAATATGATCATTGGGACACACATCTATTTCTTGACACTCCATTCTAATATCTTTCATAATGACAAATAATTCTCAATATGAACAAGGTCAAATATTTGATGGTGGCAACAAAAACTCACCTATATATCTGTAACAAAAAATATAATGTGTTCATATAAAAAATATTAATAAAACATGATTTACTCTTTATTAACTATAATGACAAATATGACATACCTTAACGTGCATGACATGTGAGGCCTCACCTTGACCCGTCATAGCATAGTTGATACACTTATTTTGATACATTATGATCCGACATTTTGAGACATTATATCTAATGGATTAGACATTATCAGTATTACTTATGCCACGCGATGATTACTTTAGCATGCTTAGCTATGTTATTTCTGATGTTTTCAATGTATGCATATGCATTATGATGATTATTTCAGCACTTTGATTCAAATTGATGAATATGTTATGATGATTCAATTATGATATTAATCTATGTGCATAAATGAGAAAAATTTATTTAAATGAAAGTTATAATGCTTTGAACAATTTGATTATGTAAATTCAGTTATATATATGTGATTTTATCAAACTACTGATATTCACATTAAGTGTGTAGGAAATTTAACCATGGAAGTAATAAGAGAAACAATAACTGACCCTATGTGCAAACTATAAGACCAAGGTTGAATCCAATTGG
Source organism: Cupressus sempervirens (assembly GCA_028749045.1). NCBI lineage: Eukaryota > Viridiplantae > Streptophyta > Pinopsida > Cupressales > Cupressaceae > Cupressus > Cupressus sempervirens. The sequence goes on from CM053793.1 coordinate 531,304,935, forward strand.
TGCAGGAGCACCCACATAAAGTATTTAGGTCAAGTTTTTGTAGACACCTAAATTTGATTACACTGCTTTGGTAATCTAATTTAGCCATCTCTAAAGGCATCATTAATTAAATTCTTATTTAATTAATCCTTTGCCATCCCTAGTTGATTAATTTAATTAATCATCTATAGTCCTAATTGATAAATCAAATAATCTATTATTTATCAATTAAATCCTTTTCTCCTATCTAATTCCAAAAATCCCCATTTATTAAATAAATCTATTTGATAAATGAAATCCTCAAATTCAAAAACCCCTAACCTATCTCTAATCCTCCATTTAGCCTAATCCACCCCATCCACCCATGCTAACCAAGCTTAGCCACTAACTCACCCACCCTCATTAATGCCATCCACTTGCACATCTCTAACATCCCTAATCTAATCCTAAACCCAAGCCTAATCCACCCCCTAATGTTGTCACATTCCTTAAACAAGTTTAAGACTTTCCTAATCCAAACCAAAGTCTCCCCTCAAAAAACCCAACCACTAAGTCATGAGTGCTCTTACAAAACATAAAAGACTCTTACAAGCCCACTCATGACTCTTACACCCATCTTCCACACTCTTCCCTCTTCCACACTCATTCCTCTTACATCCCTCTTACATACTCAACCCCACTCATCATGCCTTTAACCAACCCTTTACCCTACCCTCTCACACTCATCCTCTTTGTGACAAGTGTCACCTTCCCATTGGTGCTAAACAAGCACAATCCATGTGCTCTCCTTTGAGTGCATCCTAGCCCTCCTTAAGCCTTCATCCATCCTTGCATCTAAGCCCTCCATCCCTCTACCCCTTAGCCTATAAATTGAATCCCATCCCAAGCCATTTCATCAACAATCTTTGAGCTAAAGTTACCATGCCCTTTTGAGAGCCAAAAGCCATACCCATACCCTTATAATGCCAAATTGAGAGCTCACAAAGCTACCAATTTGCCATTATCCATCTCCATTGAAGCAGCTTTTGAGCATCTTGAGCATACATCCACAGCAAAAGGACACATCTACAGAATCAAGAAAGCATGGAGTTTTTTCTCTTGTGAGGTTTGCACTTCTTGTTTGCTTTCTTTGTCTAAGCATATATGTGAATTTAGTTTTTGGTTTGTGAATGTTTACTTTATTTGTTAATGTTCTTTGCATACTAAATCTTGTTCTACATTTTGGCACGCCCGGTGGGACCCCACTATGGGTCATTTAATCATCTATTTTCATCTATATGTCATTTTTTAAAACCATCTAATGTTTGTTGTTGTGTGAGTGTGTTGTGAGGGTGTTTTGCTTATTTTGGCAGGTTAAAGAACGCACTTAGGAAGAAGAAATACCATCTTAAAAAAAAAATCACATTTTTTTACACTTTTTTCGTGCAGTTTTGGCGTCTGCAACCTGTTCTGTCTACGAAAATCTGCGTCTGCGCAAATCGACGTCTGCAAAAATCCGCGTCTGTGCAAATCGACGTCTCCGCCACCACCAATCCAAATCGTCATCTGCAAAAATTCGCATCTGCGCAAATCGGCGTCTCTGCTTGTCACCTGTTTTCTGTGCCGCAAATCTGTTATGTCGTCTCCGAATACTAGCGTCTTTGTATTTTCGCGTCTTCGTATTTTGGCGTCTCCGCTTGATAGACTGTCGTCTTTGCCTGCTTATGTTGCATTTCTGTTTTAAAATCTTTATTTCTGCACTTTGTAGCAAAAAAAAAAAAAAAAAAAACAGAGTATAAATCAAAATTTGACTTTTAGTGGTTCCGTAGGATTGAGACCATTTTAAGCATTTTTACGCGTAGAAAAAACAACAAAAAAAGTTAAAAATTTTTTTCCCATAGTTAAGCTCTCATTTTTGAAGATTTTGGCTAACTAACTAAATTGCTTTTTTTTGTCTCGTTGCAGGTTGGAGCACATATGGAACCACTAACCATGTTTCTTGTAGGTTTTCATGTTGCTAAAAAATGAACTTGAATGTTTAACCATTTGTCTTTGAATGCATGTTGCTAAAAAAATGAACTTGAATGGTTAAACACATTTTCCATTGAATGAATGTTGCTCAAAACACACTCTTGAATGTCATGGATTAAAATCAACTTTCCTTGGAATGCATGCTTAAAACAACAAATCCAATCTTGAATGCCAAGGATCAACTAACCATTGCAATATCAAACACTTCATTTGGAGCTTCTAAAATTGAACAAAACAAATCTCTTTTCCACATGCAATCTAGGTAAAGTTTGATTTTTGGACATTTAAGAAACTTTGTTAAGTTAAAATACAAATTTAAAAAAATCAATTTGAGTAGTTCCTTGGACTCACCTCTTTTCTAATCACCCATCAAATATTAACCATTGGTTGCAATCTCAGTGCCATTTATGGGGATGGGTCTACTTGAAAAAGGTGTTAAATGTTCCACAATCTAACTCACTCACTTGGTCTTTGAACATTTGCTTTAACTTTATCAAAATTCTTAAATGGCCAAAACTCTAGATTAAATCGATCACACTTCAAGTTTGGGCACTAAAATTGAACAACAACTGACGTGGAGAGCCTCCGGGTGCGCGCTTGAAATCGAATCTCACACACTTTTGTTTTGGGCTTAAAACAAACTCACACTCAATCTTGAATGCCTTAAAGAAAATTAATCGATACTTGACGTGGAGGGCCTCCAGGCGCACGAGTTTGCTTTTGTTGACCCTAACTCTTCTTATTGTTTGCATTCTTCGATCGATTTACTTTTGTTGGCACTTCAAGTTGGAATTGAACATTGTCTCTTAAACATGAGTGCTTGCAAAGTCTAGATTAGCACACATAAGAGTCAGTTGGTAAAAGAACGAGCATGTTTTTTAGCCCAAGGTCATCCAAGTCTTCTCTCCCCTTGTCGTCTTTTGAGGCCATCTTGGGTGCATAAGATTAGGATTCAAAACTTTGTTTCTTTTTAGGAGGCCTGCTTGGGGATTTCATCACCCCTTGGACGACCTCAACTCCAGCGTTCCGGCGGAGTATAAGAATCGAGAGGTGAATCGAAAGACACCTCTCTTGGGATCAAGATTTTGTCATTCGGGCTAAGCCTCAAGGAACTTTATACCCTTGGGAAGTGAAAGAGGAGAAGTGGGTTACCGCTCCTCTCAGCTGTGTGACATCCTTTTGGTCTCATCTACGGATTTGGGCCTCACGTACCTTGCGTATATCGAAGACTCCCTAGCTAAACCAATTGTCAGCCTTGTAGAAAACCATCTAGGATGTTAATGTGTTTGGAGTGATTGATCGAAACATTTGTAGAATATACACACTCCTTGGCGCAAGTATCACATTCTGAGAACCACAAACTTCTATCTGGGTGTTCCTATCTATTGCTTGTTTTTATTTTACTTGTTGAATGAATGTTTGCCAAACTTGGTCAATCCTAGCTTAGGGCACACTTAGCGTAGTCACTGCCTATTTTGGAAGTTGAATAAGTTGAAGCAAAACAATTGAGATTTTTTCCAAAGCCAAGCAAATTCAGGAATTTATGTCGGAACAACCCAAACCCAAACAGAAGTTTCACAAGGTCAAACTCAAGCCATCTCTAGCATACCAAGAACTTTCAGCCAAGAGAAAAGAAATAACACCAAGCCCACGAATTGCCAAACTCCACAAAGCAGAGGACAAAGCTACCGACGAAGCACTTCAAGAGGCCTGGTTAGAGCATACCATCAAATTTAGCCAACATCCAGGAGTTAATCCTGCTTATGCCTTACCAACTAGGCATGATTTCTATGATTAGACACCCTTGTTTCTCCACATCTTCTTGGATAAGCTTCACTTTAGAGTCATCTTTGTAGAAAAGCCAGCCATCTTAGGTTATCCCCTTAAGAATTATTAGCTCATCCATCTCATTTAGAATCATACCATCTAGCCAGTAATAGAAAATCTGCACATCTAAGCTTTCAAAATTGTTGTCACCTTGCTAAAAGTTTGCCATTCCTAAAATCTTCCAAATCCACCAATCTCACCAAGTTTATCCCTTTGACAGAGCTTTGTCTAGGGTAATCTAGCTTTGTCACTTGTTATCCCTCATCACCTTGAGCTAAAGGTTGGGATCCACAAGTGGTCAATCTCGTGTTCTTCCTAAAGGATCATCAGTCTATCCTTAAGTTGACACAATCACCACCAAGCTTGCACATAGGAAAGCAGACCTTTTGTGCTTTGACAACATATCTTTGAAGTTAGAATCCCCAACCCAATCCTCGTTAGGTTTTGTCATATAGCTTTGCCTCAACCTAGGAAATCATTTGCATAGAAAAGCCTTCCCCCTTTTGCATCCATCAGCATTATTGCATCTCATCCCTAGGAGCATTTTTCATGCCACCCGTCACTCGCTTAGCCAAGAAGAAAGAAACAATGGAGCCCTATCATTTAGATCGAACAACCTCACCTCCCTTGAGCACTCAGCCATCCTTCAGCCCAGAGCAAGCTATGCCATCACCTACTGACATTGAAGCTTTCATGAACCAACCAGGAAATGCAGTATTGGTAAACGCCATTATAGACAAAAACAAAGAGACAATCATGGCTAATTTTCGAAGGGACAATGTAGGAACCTTTGACTTTGGAAGACCCCCTCCATTATCAGATCCATCTCACCCATTGTTTGGGCAACTGCCAGCACCCATAGGCTCTTATGATCCAAATTATCCTCAATATATTCCAAAAGAAGAGCTTCCAGCCAATCCATATGACCCAACAGACCCAAACATACCATCATCCACCCAAGTTGAAATCTCCATGCCGCAAGCCAACCCAACCACCACCACTCCATCCTTGGTTCATACCTCTCCGCTCCAAACCCCCTTTACTCAAAACACCTCACCGTTCACCCCCTTCACTATTGCTGCTGCTCCCACACCTAGCCTTCCAAATCCACCCATCTCCCAAATTAGTGCTAGCATCTTTGGCCAACCTCAACAATATACAATAGGGATGCCACCCATGGGGCCAAGTAATCAACCTTTCATCGCCCCCAGCTTGTTCACCACAGCCCAAAGTACAATCCCATCATTTCCATTAAGTCTTGGGAGCTCAATACCACCAGCCACAAATCCACAAGCTACTACCTTCACTCCACAAAGCTATCAAAACCCACAAGCTACTGCCAATCTTCTACCAAGCTCCCAAGTGACCCCAGCTCCCACCACCACTCTACCAAGCTTCCAAATCCAGCCACAAAGCTATCAAACCCCATCAGTTCCATTCCCAAGCTTTCAATTCCCACCACCTCCACCACCAACTAATCCATTACCTCTAATTACCAACTACTTTTCAATGCCACTTCTAGGAGGTAATCCACCACCCCAGCCAACCACCAATTATTTGCAGATACCATCCCAAATGGGGGCACAACCCACATATATTGGTCAAACCCCACAAGCCCTCCGATCCTTTCCCCAAGCCTCACAACCATCTTATACCTTACCTCCACAAAGCAATCCATTTATCCCACAGTCAGCTTATGTTCCTCAATCCCAACCTCAAATCCCATATCAACAACAAGCCTCGCAGCACATGCAGAAATATGCGCCACCTCCCCCTCAACAACACGTCATCCACCATGCAGCTGCCCAAATAATGTACAATCCCTATCAGCAAATCCCTCACAACCATCCATATTCAGTGGCCCCATCCAGCACATACCTACCTCAAGGCACTCCTACATTGGGGGCACCCCAACCATCACCTATCAATTCAGAGTGGGAGCAAATGAAGACAGCTCTGAAAGCCATCCAAGAAGGGAATGATCCAAAGACATTCAAGTTTGAGAATGTGTGTCCTTACCCATCTGACAGAGCCATTACCACGACACCATTTTCCAAACACTTTGAGGTACCTAAATTTGACAAATTCAGAGGAAAAGGAGACCCTGTCACACATATCAAAGAATTTTACATGCATTGCCAGGACGTGGCATACAATGATGTCTTCCTCTTGTGCCTTTTTCCCAAAAGCTTGGCTGGACCAGCTCTTGAATGGTTTTATAGAATCCCCTATGGCACAATTAAAAACTTTGCTGAATTATCTGAGGCATTTGTAGCCCAATATGCCCATCTTGTTGAAACAGAGCTATCAATAGTTGATCTTGTCCACACCAAGCAAAAAGGTGGAGAAAGCCTTGTCGAATACCTACAAAGATGGCAAACCCTTACCACCCGCATATCCTGCACCTTGCCAGAACGCCATGTGGTGAAAATGTTTATTGATAATGCACATCCCAACTTGGCTCACCACATGACCATGAACTGTTTGCAGACCTATAAGGATATCAAAGAGAAAGGAATGATCCTTGAGCAAGGACTCATCAAAGATGGTGTGGTAAAGATTTACAAAGAGGCCAACCAAAATCAATCACATTCCAATGACAAGTCTAGGTATTGGAACAAAAACAAGCATGTTGCAACATATGGGGTTACTGACACCAGACATGTGAATATCGTTGGTCCTTCTCAAAACCAGTCTAACCCACCATATCAAACAAACAACCAACAAGCTATCAATTACCAACAACGAAATAACCAAAGCTATCAAAACCACAATACAAGACCCAACTTTCAAGGGTCTAACAATCAAGCTAATGCCATCAATGTAGCTGCAGGGCAAAAGCCCAGATTCCAACCTGCACCTAGAAACTATACACCCGTTGGTGAGCCATTGGATGTTATTTTTGAGAAATTGGCTAAGGAAAACCTCATCAAATTTCCTCCTACCCAGCAAATTGATCCAAGCCAATCCAAAGCTGCATGGTACAAGGACAATGAGTATTGCAAGTTCCATAGGGTAAACGGTCACACCACCCTCAGATGCATGAAACTGAAAGACTATGTGCAAGACCTCATTGATCAGAAGGAAATCACTGTTGGTGCCCAAACCTCTCCCAATGCAGGCTTACAGATTTATCAAAATGCTTTTCCTCCACACAACAACCAAAATCCTGGAAAAGCACCTATCCAAAACAACACCAACAACTGCCAGCCAAACCAACAGCATGGGAAGAACAATGACCACACTTCATCCTATATAGACTATGGTAGCCTTATAGGTTGTATATCTGAGAAAGAGCCTTCTGTCAATGTTATCAATATCTGAGGACCAGACAATGAGTGTGCGGTCACCACTCGAAGAGCGTGATTTAACATCGCAGGCCGACCAGTTTCATCAACACCATCAGCTCCATCAAAAAGCCGGTACAATATCTTGGAACACCTTGGGAACATGTCAGCCCAAATATCCATTTTAGACCTTCTTCGCACTAGTCCTGTGTACAAAGACATCCTTGACAGTGCTCTCATAGAATCCCGTGTCCCTTCTGATATCAATGCTACTGATTTTCGTAATATTGTTGGACACCTTTCATCCTCATGTGCCCTATCTTTCAAACCCATCGACATACCCGTGGTTGAGCCAGATCACACCCTTCCGCTTCGCATAGCCATCATGGTATCCAATTTTGCCGTGAAAAGAGTAATGATAGATAATGGATCAGCCTTGAACATTTGCACCCTAAAATTCATAAAACAAGCTGGGTATACTGAGGCAGATATGATCAGTGAGGTTATCACCATCAAAACTTATGACAACTTGGAAAGGACCACAGAAGGGACTATTTTGCTACCAATCAAGGTTGGGCCAGTCATCCAAGAGACAGTTTTCCATGTTGTTGATCTAAACCTACCATTTAACATCCTCCTCGGTCGCCCATGGATTCATGCTATGAAGGCCGTTCTATCCACCTACCATCAGTGCATCAAATTTCCGCATCAGGGCACTGAGGTAACCATCCATGCCGATCCAAAACCCTTTGCTTACTGCAATGCGGTTGAAGCTTCATATACAAACCATTGCCCTGGAATAGACATCAGCACATCCATCGCCAGCTCATCCCACACTTGTAATGACGCAGAAACCATCCTCGCCTCCACCCTATCTACCGTAAAGATCAACAAAAAAGGTTGTGGAGAATATAGTCTGTCAGATGCATTTGCTGTCAGAGCAATCCCACTTGATCCACATACCCATGGATGACTGACATATCACAAAGCTAGGGAGATTCCACCTCCTCGATACAAACAGTTTGGCCCAACCACCTTTGTGTCCTCAAAAACCCCTCTTCATGAAGAGCTCACTCCAGATATCAACAATTGGTTACATAAGGATGCACCTCCAAAAAATCAAGCACGCCTTGATCACTTCAGCCAAAAGTATCCCCAACAATATAAGCTCATCACTGAGAAATGGAACTATCAAGGAGGTGGACTAGGACCAAAAGAAAGGGGCATGCAATGCCCCATTGAAGCACATAATTGGGAAACGAAGTCAAGACTTGGCTTTGGCATACCCACAACTAGGGGCACCAACGAGAACGGTCACGCTTTTTCGAACATCCATCGCGACCTTGTCGAAATCGAAGACATTCCTGAGGAAGTTGAAAAGAGAGCCTACGACGATATCCCAGACCAAATCTTCCTAGGAGACTCTGTTCTCCGAGAACTATCCATCCATCTCATTGACCTACCACTTGCTCATCCACAACTCATAGATTGGGAACGACCAAGTGTCATACATATTGATGAGTTTGCATCAGAGGAAGCGCTTCTAAGATTCATGGGAGCCGAAACTCCTCATAAGAAGAAAAAGCCAGATTCTGCCTACATCTACAAGCTAGATCCCAAGGGGTATTTTGGAGAAAATCCCCAACCTAGTTTTGATACACCCAAAACTGGAACTAAGGTAAATCTGGGACTAGCTAAGGCAGCGAAGAGAACCCCTCAGCAAGAAAATCTAGAGCCACAAGTAGAACATGAGGATTTAGTATTGCCTCCTCAAGATAATCGACCAGAGGTGTCTTCTATTCTAATAGAGGATACTAGAGAAGTCAACATTGGTTCTTCAGAGATCCCTAGAATTGTTCACATTGTTGCATCCCTATCACAAGACCAAGCTGACCTCCTCTTTGAGGTTTTATGAGAGAACATTGGCCAATTTGCATGGTCATATCAGGACATGCCAGGACTTGATCCAAAGCTTGTAGTTCATCATCTTGCAGTCGATCCAAAGATCAAGCCCGTAAGACAAAAGCTTAGAAAAATGCACCCCAAGGTGGCCTTACTAGTCAAAGCTGAACTAGAAAGAATGTTAGCTGCTAAGGTTATCCGACCTATCGACTACTCAGAATGGATCTCCAACATGGTCCCTGTCACTAAGCCTTCCGGTGACATCATAATCTGCACTGATTTTAAAGATCTTAACAAAGCCTGTCTAAAGGATGATTTTCCCTTGCCCAACATAGATATGATTTTAGATCTTACAGCTGGACATGAAATTCTGTCCCTTATGGATGGATTTTCTGGGTATAATCAGATCAAGATTGCAGAAGAGGACCGACATAAGACAACATTCACTACCCCTTGAGGAACCTTTTGCTACACCATGATGCCTTTTGGCCTAAAGAATGCTGGGGCTACCTATCAAAGAGCTATGACAGCCATTTTTCATGATCTTATCCATAGCATTTTGGAGGATTATGTGGATGATATCCTAGTCAAATCTCACACCTTCATGGATCATCTTGCTGACCTGGAGAAAGTCTTTGATAGGTTGGCCCAATATCATCTCATGCTAAATCCCAAGAAGTGTGTCTTTGGGGTCACATCTGACAAGCTTCTAGGCTTCATAGTTTCTAAACGAGGTATAGAGATCGACCCCAAAAAGGTCAAGGCTATCTTAGACATGCCTCCTCCCCAGACACTACGATAGCTTCGCTCTCTTCAGGGAAAACTTCAATCTGTCCGGCGCTTCATCTCCCAACTTGCAGATAAGTGTACACCATTTTCACACTTGCTAAAGAAGAATGAGAACTTCAAGTGGGATCTTTTATGTCAGCGCAACTTCGATCAGCTCAAGTAGTATCTCACCAATCCCCTTATCTTGGTTCCACCAGTTCCTGGTCGTCCCTTGATCTTGTATATATCAACAACACCTACTGCTCTAGGGGCACTTCTAGCACAACATGATGATTATAGCAGAGAGAGAGCCATCTACTATATCAGTAGAACCCTAGTTGGTTATGAACTCAATTACACTCCTATGGAAAAAGCTTGCTTGGCAGTTGTTTTCTCAACTCAAAAGCTTCGCCACTACATGCTAAGTCATACCATCCAACTAGTCTCCAAGATTGACCCTCTCAAGTATATGCTCTCCAGAACAACACTTACAGGCTGTTTGGCCAAATGGGTTATGCTACTAAGCGAATTTGACATCCAGTATGTGGACAAAAAGGCAATCAAAGGGCAAGCTATAGCAGATCACCTAGCTGATGCACCTCTAGTAGATGCATATCCTTTGCTCACAGAATTTCCAGATGAGCATATCTGCCTAATTGAAGAACAACCCCCATGGAAGCTTATTTTGATGGCTCATACACCTCTCATGGATCAGGGGCAAGAATATTATTAGTTACACCTCAAGGAGATTACATTCCAAAAGTCTTCAAGCTACAATTCCCTAGCACCAACAATATAGCAGAATATGAAGCTCTTGTAGCAGGATTAAAGATAGCTGCAGAATGGAATATCACTGAGTTACAAGTCTTTGGTGATTCCCAACTCATCATCAAACAAGTCTTAAATGAATATCAAACCAAAGATGAAAAGCTATTACCCTACAAAGAGCTAATTGTTCAGATGACCCAACATTTTACAAAGCTTCAGTTTACACAAGTGCCACGAATGCAAAATAAAGCAGCAGACACCATGGCCACTATCGGCTCGCTCTTGGAAATTCCCCAAGATGCTACACAGTATGAATTTTTAGTTGAGCAGCTCCTCACACCTGCTTATGCGAATGAGGATTCAAACCGTGTTTGTATCTTGGTTGGTCCCCAATCCCCTTGGTACCATGAAATTCATGCTTACCTTAACGATGGTATCATATCCCCTCACCTCACACGCACCCAACGCCAGAACCTTATTCGAAAATCATCTCGCTATGTTATCATAGCCAATACCCTATATTGTCGGGGTTATCACGATACTCTCTCTCGATGTTTAGATGAAAATGAGGCCGCGATGGCATTAAAAGAAGTACATTCTAGACTTTGCGATGCCCACACGAGTGGTATTGTCCTAGCACGACAAATCCTTAGAGTAGGCTACTATTGGCCTACCATTGAAGAAGACTCTTGTGACTTTTTCAGAAAGTGTCTCCCATGTTAGCAGCATGCAAATCTTGTGCACGCTCCAGCACAGGATCTACAACCTATTGCACCACCTTGGCCTTTTGCTTGTTGGGGCCTTGATCTAGTTGGAACTATCACACCTCTCTCATCTGATGGACATAAATGGATAATAACAGCTACAAACTATTTCACTAAGTGGGTGGAAGTAGTCCCCCTAGTCTCAGCTACAGGAGTTCAAGTCTCCAAGTTCATCTTTACCACATTGTTTGCCGCTTCGGCATCCCATCCACCATCTTCACTGACCACGGAGGTAACTTTGAAAATCTCAACATGGAAGAATTATGCACTTCCCTCTGCATCCATCACCGCTTTTCTAGCCCATATTTCCCACAAGGTAACGGCCAGGCAGAGGCGACTAATAAAACCCTCCTCAAAATCCTAAAGAAAGTTGTCAATGATTCCGACCGTGATTGGCACCTTCAAATAAATCCGGCTCTATGGGCCTATCGAACTTCCTTTCATACATCCACAGGCACAACTCCATACTCCCTAGTCTATGGTGCCGAAGCGGTATTACCTATAGAAGTTGAACATCCCTCACTACGCATATCTTTGCGAGGGCAAATCTCAGATGAAGAATACAGAGTAGCTCGACTCACCCAGCTAGATCTCTTAGACGAGAAGAGACAACAAGCCTCTGACCATCTCACAGTCTATCAAACTCGTCTCAAAAGGAATTTCAACAAGAAGGTGCTCCCACGACACTTTCAACCAGGTGACATGGTCCTCAAAGAAAATATGAAAGTCCAAGCAGATCGAGAAAAGAAAGGCAAGTTTGAACCTACATGGCTTGGTCCCTATGTGGTTACTGCCTCCTTTGGCTCCGGAGCCTATCAATTATCTACACCAGAAGGAGAACTCTTGAATGATCCCACTAACATCATTCATCTCAAGAAGTTCTATGCTTGAAGATCCTTGGTATACCCAGCTTTTGAAAAATACAAAAAAAAAAATAGTAAAGAGAAATAAGTGTCCAATGGTGAAAACTTGGCAATTCAAGCACCTTGGATAGTTACCTTAGTGAAAACCTAGTAATTCAGGCGCCTTGTGTGCTAAAGACTAATCCATTATCTATCACTATCCTATCCCTCATCCATCCACCCACCATCCCATAAAACACCTGCTTGTTCCCTTGGTGTTCCAATCAAATATCCAAAATCTGATGGAGCTTGTCAATACCTCCTGTACAGCTTGTAAATCTTGTACCAAAGCTTGTATTATACCTTGTAAATCTTGTACCATACCTTGTATATATCCGAATCTTGTCCAAAGCTTGTACCATATTCCAGCTTGTAAATAATCTTGTATCCTAGCCTGTATCCTATCACATGCACACACAGAATCTCATTTTCCTTAAGCTTTTCACAAACCATCTACCTATCCACCTATCAACTATTATAGACATCCCATCCTTCACAAACATTTCCATCTCACAAAAAACCAAAACATGAACAAACTTGTACATTTGTAACATATCTTAGTCTGTCAGCTTGTACATCCTCTTTAGCTTAGTATCATTGTATCTATTCGGCTTTCGTGTTAGTTCATCCTTGGTCAACATCTTGCACACATCGCACACTTTGGTTAGATATTCCAATGCATCCTTTAGCTAGGTCTCCTGTCACCAAAGTGTTATCCTTCTTAGTTCAGCTTGCCAGATGCATCACTCATCCAGATCCATCAGCTTAGGTGCTCTCTGATAGATCCTTGCAGGATATAGCTTTTCTCATGTCTGATCTTGGTCCGTTAGTATCTCGTCCTACCCATCTCATTGGCAAACAGTTCTCTTTTGGATTTTCGCTTTCTTTTGATTTGGGATCTTCCCTTTTGGGTCTTGAAATATCTTTTCCAAGCAATCTCCTTGTTCCCTCCTCAAGGTTGCCACGATCTTCCATATCATGGTATGTTGCGAATGGGGCAATTAGAGCGTAAGGTCTTGATTAGGTCTTTTGCTTGTTTTCTTTTTCTGCTTGTGGGTTACCTAGTGTCATTTCCACGCTGCTTCCTCTGGGATTCATGTGTGATACTGGGGCAATCCTTGTGTGTTTGTTTTGAGTTAGTTTGTCAGTCCTCTGGATGGTTGGTAAAAAGGCCTTGATGTTCTTGGTAACCCTGGCAATTAACCAATAGTCCTATAGCAAATCTAGTGCTCAACTACATGGTGGTACTTCTCTTTGAAGTATCCCCCCGCTCAAAAAGCTTCAATGGATCCCCTTCATCTCCATTATCCCCCATCCATATCCTACATCTGTTGCTCCTACCCCAGCTTATGCATCAGTATCTCTTTGAATCACTCCTCACGCTTAGCTTTAGGGATCCACAATCCTAGTCTTAGGGATCCACCAATCAAATCAATCCACCAAGCCTCATCTTTCGAGATCCACAATCCTAGTCCTAGGGATCTCCGAAACCCATCTTCCGCCAGTCTGACTCTTTGAAATCCTGTTGCATCAACTTTATCATTCTATCATCCATCTCCCTACCATGGATTCCTTTTATAGCACTCCGCTCCTCCATCTCCCCCCCCCAATCCTGGAAAGTCTTAAGCTTGCTTTACTATTGTGCCTCTGATTTCCCTTTATCATTCTCCCATAGTGAGAGTTTGAGCTAATTCAGCCCCTTCTCTTCGCCAACCTGCGTCTTAGCTCGTCTCAATTTCTTGTACTTTTCAAGAAGTCGTCGAGCCTCATTTCTCTCCCCGCCGCCTTCTTGAGGGGGCATCACCTAAGTCTAGTCTCTCCTCTTCTTATCCGAGACTGGGGCAACCTTGTTGCTAAAACATCTTCCTCGTGTCATCTTCATTCAAACTTCTTTGAAATAGTGTTGTTTCAACACTATGTCAAAGAGGGGCAAAATGTAGACACCTAAATTTGATTACACTGCTTTGGTAATCTAATTTAGCCATCTCTAAAGGCATCATTAATTAAATTCTTATTTAATTAATCCTTTGCCATCCCTAGTTGATTAATTTAATTAATCATCTATAGTCCTAATTGATGAATCAAATAATCTATTATTTATCAATTAAATCCTTTTCTCCTATCTAATTCCAAAAATCCCCATTTATTAAATAAATCTATTTGATAAATGAAATCCTCAAATTCAAAAACCCCTAACCTATCTCTAATCCTCCATTTAGCCTAATCCACCCCATCCACCCATACTAACCAAGCTTAGCCACTAACTCACCCACCCTCATTAATGCCATCCACTTGCACATCTCTAACATCCCTAATCTAATCCTAAACCCAAGCCTAATCCACCCCCTAATGTTGTCACATTCCTTAAACAAGTTTAAGACTTTCCTAATCCAAACCAAAGTCTCCCCTCAAAAAACCCAACCACTAAGTCATGAGTGCTCTTACAAAACATAAAAGACTCTTACAAGCCCACTCATGACTCTTACACCCATCTTCCACACTCTTCCCTCTTCCACACTCATTCCTCTTACATCCCTCTTACATACTCAACCCCACTCATCATGCCTTTAACCAACCCTTTACCCTACCCTCTCACACTCATCCTCCTTGTGACAAGTGTCACCTTCCCATTGGTGCTAAACAAGCACAATCCATGTGCTCTCCTTTGAGTGCATCCTAGCCCTCCTTAAGCCTTCATCCATCCTTACATCTAAGCCCTCCATCCCTCTACCCCTTAGCCTATAAATTGAATCCCATCCCAAGCCATTTCATCAACAATCTTTGAGCTAAAGTTACCATGCCCTTTTGAGAGCCAAAAGCCATACCCATACCCTTATAATGTCAAATTGAGAGCTCACAAAGCTACAAATTTGCCATTACCCATCTCCATTGAAGCAGCTTTTGAGCATCTTGAGCATACATCCATAGCAAAAGGACACATCTACATAATCAAGAAAGCATGGAGTGTTTTCTCTTGTGAGGTTTGCACTTCTTGTTTGCTTTCTTTGTCTAAGCATATATGTGAATATAGTTTTTGGTTTGTGAATGTTTACTTTATTTGTTAATGTTCTTTGCATACTAAATCTTGTTCTACAGGTTTATGTATTTAGGTCAAGTTTTATGCATGAGTTGACTTGATAAATTTATCTTGATTTTGTAATTAGGATAAGATAATTTTCTTGGGATTTGTACAAATCATTGTGGGGTCATTCTTCCCCATTCTATACTAATCTAGAATTGTCTATTTTGTAATAATCTAGAATTTTTCGTAGACCGTCTTAGAAAGTATAAGTAGAGTCTTAGGTTTAGGTTTAGGTTAGGCTTGAGAGAAAAGTTTCTGGAAACAAAGTTACGAAGAGAAGAAATCTACAGGAAGAGCTAATGTATGTACGGTTCATTTGATAAATTAAATAGAAGAATTTTATAATCTGTCTCTTGTTGGTGCTAGTTCCTATTGCTATTGTGTTTGCTTCCATTGTGTTTTACCTCTGCATCATTTTTGGTATCAGAGCTTGGGGAAAGCTCTTGAGATAATTAGATTCTATGTCTAGATTGGAGTCAGAAGCTGAAACATCAAACATGGTCACTAATGCTGAACTGGCAAAGAAGATGCAAGAACAAGAGAAAATCAATAAGTGGTTATTAGATGAATTTGAGAAGATGAAGGGCCAGATGGAAAAGAAAGCAAAGGTCTCCTCAAAGCAAGAGGAAGAAGGGGAAGAAGAGGATACCCCAGAGCAGGAGGTGGTTAACTTACCTGTAGATCAGAGATACTTTATAGAAGCCCTTGAGAGAGTTGGTAAGAAGGATGCCAAAGGTGACCTACCCATCTTCTCAGGAAAGATGGATGTTGATGTTGTTGTGGATTGGATAGAAGCCTTGAACAACCATTTTGAATGTGAAAATATAGCAGAGAAGGATAAGGTAAAAATTGCCAAGTCAAAGTTGAAGGGACCAGCCCTCACTTGGTGGAATTTCATTCAAGGAGAAAGGGTCAAAGAAGGTAAGAACATGATAAATTCATGAGAAAGGATGTGTGCCAAGGTGAGAGAAACATACTTACCTGAGGATTATGAAATCCAACTTCATTGAAGGCGACAAAGTTTAAGACAAAAGGAGCTAGATGTCACTTCCTATACTGAAGAATTTCAAAAATTAAGCCTGAGGTCAAAGCAGAGTGAATGTGAAAGTATAAAAGTTGCTAGATATCTCAATGGATTGAGGTTGAACATTCAAGAAGAATTTAATTTATTATGTCCAGATACAGTACAAAAATGTTATCAACTAGCATTGAAGGTGGAAGCTAAATTGAAAAGAAGACAAGAACAAAATGATGCAGAGGTAAAACACGAAGCAAACACAATAGCAATAAGAGCTAGCACCAGCAAGAGACATATTATAAAATTCTTCTATTTAATTTATCAAATGAACCGTACATACATTAGCTCTTCCTGCAAATTTCTTCTCTTCGTAACTTTGTTTCCAGAAACTTTTCTCTCAAGCCTGACCTAAACCTAAACCTAAGACTCTACTTATACTTGCTGAGATGGTCTACGGAAAATTCTAGATTATTACAAAATAGACAATTCTACATTAGTATAGAATGGGGAAGAATGACCCCACAATGATTTGTACAAATCCCAAGAAAATTATCTTATCTTAATTACGAAATCAAGATAAATTTATCGAGTCGGCTCATGCATAAAACTTGACCTAAATACATAAAACTTGACCTAAATACTTTATATAAAACTTTGACCTAAATACTTTATGTGGGTGCTCCTGCACTTACCTTGTAAGTCAACCAATGATGCTTCTCATATAGCAAATCTCTTTTTCAAGGAAGTCATAAGGATTCATGGGCTACTCCTCAATATAGTTTCAGACAGGTATGTGAAGTTCGTAGGACACTTTTGGAGAACTTTATGGAGGAAAATTGGAACCAATTTATCATTTTCATCAGCCTACCACCCTCAAACTGATGGCCAAACAGAGGTAGTTAATAGAACATTGGGCAATTTTTTAAGAACCCTCACAAGACAACATGCAGTAAAATGGGATGTAATCCTACCCCAAGCCGAATTTGCATATAATGACTCCATCAATAGAATTACAAGAAAATCACCATTCCAAGTGGTATATGGAATTCATCCTAGAGGGATTTTTGAGTTAAGGGATATGAGTTCACAGCAACAAGTTAGTGCCCAAGGAGAAGAATTTTCTATTGCCATAAAAGAAATCCATGATGAAGTCAAAGCAAAACTCCAAAACAGCTCTGACAATATAAGAAGCATGCAAATCAGAAATGAAGACATTTAGAATTTGAAGTGAGAGATTTAGTATGGGCAAATCTCAAGAAGGAGAGGCTACCAAAAGGTAAATCTACCAAACTTATGTTGCGAAAACTAGGTCCTTGTAAAATATTAAAGAAGTTTGGACCAAATGCTTATGAGATTCAATTGCCACCTAAGATTGGCATTTCTCCCATCTTCAACATAGCAAACCTCACACCATTCAAAGAAACCATTGAAGAAATTGATACAGGACAGATTGCTGATATAGAAGACATTCAACATCTACCATTTAAGCAGACACCACAACTAGACAGGATACTTGACACCAAAGTCATTAAGCAACGAAAAGGACAGGAGTCCAATCAGTATTTGGTAACACTCAAAGGTTATTCAGATGTCGATGTTGTGTGGATGACTGAACAAGATATCAAGAAGCAAGGTACCACTCTACAAGAGCTCATCTCAAGTGGGCTTGAGTGTAATGCCCCACCCAGAGATCCTTGGAAACAAGGATTCAAATCAAGCCAAGATATATTTTTTTTACAAGTATGAATGCACATGACAACATCATACAAGGATCACAATGATCGCAATGGAAGACTTCACCACCATCCTGGCAACCAACGAATCTCCAAACGCCACTACCAAACTGACACGCACAACCAAAGCCAACAACGACAACGCACATGATGAGGGCACAAGAAACAACCACTCATCAACAAAACACCAAGCTAGGGTAATATGCAGAATCCCAAAATTTGGCTAAGCCTGAAATCCTGAAGCCCTAAAAATTGGCTAAGTCTGGATTTCTTAAGCCCTGAAATTTCTTAGAATCCATAACTTATCTTCGAGAGGTCTGAAACCTATCTCGAACGATTTGTCGCATATATTAAAATATATCTTAAGTATTAAAATATACGTCAACTTATACTTAAATGATATATTTTAAACCCCTAGGAAATCTGTTTTGAACCAGGAAGGTGTAAAAACCAAAAGGGTGTCCAAAACCAACTTTCAAACTTTCATCCGACAAGCCTAGATAGCCCCTGTTTCTCACGTGAGAAAGAAAACTGGTCTCGAGTTTCGCGCGAGATCTTTCACCGCTTCACGCGAGAAAGTGCACACTTCATGCGAGGACTACTAAGCTTCGTGTGAGGATTCACATTCTCGCGAGAGGATTCCCTACACGCCGTGCGAAGATTTACATTCTCGTGCAGGAAGTGTATTCCTTCGCGTGAGGAAGAAACAGTCTCGTGCGAGAAAAATACAATTTCGCGCGAGGAAACAAATCAGCGCTACACAAAACACAAACAAAAAGCTAAAAAAACAAGGAAACCTCCACATTGGGGAGTACTGGATCCACGTAAATCGAGGAATGAACACTCGAGAGCACTAACAGCAAGGAAAGAGGAACATCTAACCATCTAAAACATAAAAGCAAAGTACATACTAAAATAAACATCGCAATGAACAAAAATACATTTCAGAACTAAACAACCAAATAAGCGCGCGGTTCCTCCCAATCGTCAATAGCATCATAAGACCATCGTGGGTCCTAGCCATCCCCTGCGCGTAACATCCCAAGCCACCGACCAGATCGTCAATAATGTCGTAATAGGGACGTACTACTAAAACATGCATAATAATAGCATAAGAGAATCTAACATGCTAGTGATAACGCATAAGATAATCCTACAGTAGATAACATCACCTATCACATGCTAAACAGCAGTAAGCAACAGATATACTACTAAAGAAAATCACATCATCTAATCATATGCTAAACATCATAATAAGGGAATGCGCCAAATAAAATAACATCATCTAAACATGATATAAAAGCATCCCAATGAAAGCACAAATCACAAAAAAGCATACTCCGGAACTCGAAGTACCAAGTGAAGACATCCAGCAACAGTCGCACTAGGACAAAAGATCATCTCTGTACACCGATCCCTAGCAATGGTGAAGGTAGCTACACCTCCCAACCACATGGCACCCGTAGGTCCACACCCACCGTGCTGATGGAGATAATGATCCAACCAAAAACACACAAAAGAACATCCATGGCTAACACTCACGCCAGACAGTATGATGGCTGCAACCAAGAACCTAAGACAATGCAAGGAGTACAGGTCCTAGTCAGACACTCAATAGGCTACTAAGTAGGGGCTGACATCATGGAGAGTCACTTGGCATCGACAAGCCCAAGCTTGGATCGTGCGTTTCAACTCCTCAACGGAGGGCCCCGCACACACATTTTATTATCTTAAGTTATATTACCAGTCACACATTTTCTTTAATTATCACTTATTTAAAACTTCCTCTGCCAACCCTATGGGACTAAGGTCACCAGGCTGCGAGATAGAAGCCCCCTCCATATGCTAACCTACCCTACCCATGCTCATCCTACGACAAGTGCCCGTGGGCATGCATACTCCCATACCAACCCCAATAATCATAACTTTCGGCAAATCCACAGAAGATCGAGCGTCGCAAGTCACCCAATAAATGTACGCACACGTACTCGTGTGTGGCGCACCACCATCACGAAGATCATAACACAAGGACAGGAATGAGAACACAATGCAAAGAAAACACCCAACTGAAAGCAACATGAGAAGGACGGATTCTACACGAATCCCAAAGCCAATAAAAACCATACATCATTAAATCACTCAATCGGCCTCAATCCGAGAGTATGGATTCTACATGAATCCCAATGATGTAACAAGACCAAACATCGTGAACTCACTCAACCGGCCTCAATCCGAGAGTATGGATTCTACACGAATCCTAGCATTCACGAAACAAAAGAAAAGGTCCAACAAAAACCATAACAAGAATAAAATCACTCAACCGATCACAACGTCGGGAGTACAGATGCAACACGCATCCCAATGCAACATAAAAGTGCAATAGTGGTCTGACTAATATCCAAACGGATCATCTAGGTCCACGAACCATAATGTGCCAAGAAAACCTGAGAAAATAGGGCGGCACACAAAATGAGGTAAAAACTCCAAAGATTTGGAAAACTTCAAAATTAAAACCCATTTGGCCTTTGGGTTCAAAAACCCCAAAAATTCAAAAATAAATGGAATCGGACACTGTATGCAAAAATGGCTAGCATAACGGTGCAAAATCCCAAACCCTCATCCCAAAAAATAGAGAAATGTTCATACCTGCCCAACTGAGTAGAACTAACGTACAGAAATGGAGGGGAACACTAGTTCTCAGCCTCCAAACAAACGGCTACCAAAAAAAGAAGCAGAAACAATAAAACGAGAAAGCCATACCTCACAGCCAAAAGGGAAAAATGAGAATCTAAACCATAAAATAAATATCTCACAGAAGTAGCTGAAAATCACGACAATCCAAGGTTTCCCCGAGCTGGATCCAACGAGCTCAACCTCGCGACGATCCCACGCCCGTAGCTCCCACAACGAACAAAACAGTAAATCCTCATGAAGAGGATTTTGGGTTTTACTCTCCAACTTTCCAATTTGAAAGTGAGAAGTGAGGAATTAAATTCCTCTTTGGATATTTATTCACTTTTCAGGTGAATAATTGATTAGGGCATTTAACCAGCCAAACTAGTTAAACCTCGAATCGACCCAAACGAAAACAAGCTATTCTTATAAATAGGAATTCATCTATGGCAAAGCTGCCATAAATAAAAATAAATCAATTAAAAAGCCCGAAAATTCAAAAACACATAAATCTCCTTAAACAACTTTCGTGACAATGCGAACCTCTAAATGCACAGATATGCTTACTGGTCTAATCACATAATGCAATGAGTTTGGATTTAATAATCACCGAAAGGTTTAAATTAAACATTTAATAAAGGATACATCAACCATATAAGGACGACATTTGTAAAATATGAATGGTTGAATCACTAACTCCATGTGCCACTGCCAGGGATATAATCCTGCACACTAAACAACACGATCAAGTGCAATTCTATATAATAACATAGTTGAAGCAATAAATGCATTAAACCACCTAATTTAACCATTTATTTAATTATATTAAAATAAATCTATTTACATCACTCACAATCACAAAAAGCATAGCAATGTAGGAATGAAGTAAATAACCATAGCATTAAATCCATCACATAACATAATCAGAGGTATGTCCAAATACCAGATAACTAGATATCAACATAGAACACAGTGTCATCTCAAAATGGCATCATCATGCAATATGATTAATTGAACAACATAGTAGTCTAATATCTATGATACTGAAATCAAAGAGTAACATCTGACCCTCAGGTCATCTCAAATGTAAAACATAACATGAGTAACAAATATCTCTCTAATCAGAAATGTAACAAGGTAAATGTCCGCAGCACATAACCAAATAATCTCACATGAACAATCCATTTAATTACTTACGCATTTAATAATTGTTGATTACTCTACATTAAAAAGGCATTTAAAACACATAAGCAACCACAGTCATAAACATGACTAACCACTGCTATAGGACCCCAGTCTAGTGTAGCATGGTAAAAGAACATAGTGCAATCTCTGCACACATCTCAGGGTAATCATGAAACAACCTCATGATACCACATCGATCCTGGTAACCACTGGCACAAACCTCAGTGAACCAAAAATCACATCATAATCTCAAAGATTAGTCAAAAACATAATCAACGCAACTGATAAAGAAACATAAATCCAAACACCTCAATGGTGTAGACCACTCAGGGTCACAATCATGATCCATCACAACAAAAGATCAGCAAGGGTGCATCCATCAGGACGACTTACAAAAGTCAAATGGGAGAGGCACTACATTGAGATAAAATTTCCTAGGGAGTATGGTGCAGGAGCACCCACATAAAGTATTTAGGTCAAAGTTTTATATAAAGTATTTAGGTCAAGTTTTATGCATGAGCTGACTTGATAAATTTATCTTGATTTTGTAATTAGGATAAGATAATTTTCTTAGGATTTGTACAAATCATTGTGGGGTCATTCTTCCCCATTCTATACTAATCTAGAATTGTCTATTTTGTAATAATCTAGAATTTTTTGTAGACCGTCTTAGCAAGTATAAGTAGAGTCTTAGGTTTAGGTTTAGGTCAGGCTTGAGAGCAAAGTTTTTGGAAACAAGGTTATGAAGAGAAGAAATCTACAGGAAGAGCTAATGTATGTATGGTTCATTTGATAAATTAAATAGAAGAATTTTATAATCTGTCTCTTCCTGGTGCTAGTTCATATTGCTATTGTGTTTGCTTTCGTTGTGTTTTATCTCTGCATCACCAATAAAGTAATTCAAACCTCATTGTCAAGTGTTTAATTTGTATCATAATCCGAATGTATGTATATCATTCTATATTTTGTGAAGTGTCAAATGTTATGTTAAAGTAAATATTATGGTGTCACTTGACACTTGTTATATGCATATGTGTACTAACATGTTCATTAGGGTTGGCAATGTAACTCGTTAACCTAATACTGATGTAATTAGTAACCTAAATTAATTCCCCTTGATTAAGGTTTAGTGGAAAGGTTACATCCTTGGGATTTTGGAGATCAAATATTTCAAGCCACTTGTATAGGTCATGAATTGATCCTAGAAGCCAAATTTAATGTAATCCAAGTACCCAAGTGGTATAGGTATGGGTTAGGAACCTTTTCCACCCTTTTAGAACTTCCTAGCAACATGTATGACCCCTAAACTATCCTAATTTCCCTTTGCTTCGAAAATAAATCATCTCCACGAGGTTACCCAAGTTTACACTCTTACTAAGAGGTTGCCTTTATAATAGGGGCAAGCGGGGAGACCAAAGAAGGCTTAGAGTCAAGTTGGAGTTATTGTTATTTTTGGGTGGCTGAGTTTAGAAGCTATTTAGAGTTCCTTTGAAGAGTTGGGGGGTGTTCACCCACTCTCTATTTTTAGAGAAGTCAAGCTTTGGAATTGGAAAGAGAAAAGGATTAAGATTGTCTCAAAACTAATTCTTTCCATAACCTTTGTGAAGGTAGGTTTCTCCATTGCCATGGATATGTTTATTTTGTTCATTGCATAAGTGTGTGTGTAAATATCTTGCATGTTTGGAGTTGTGTTTGTGTTGTCATCATGTGAGGGATGGGTATTGTGGGTTTTTACTTGTGAGAGGGAATAAATGCAAGGTGTATGGGCCCTTGCATGCCAATGACATTGATCTTACTTTGGGGGGGATAAGGAGGAGAAAGTATGAAAGTTTATATGAATTTCTAGCCTCGAAGGGGTTTGTATATTGTATGTTTTTACATTGAGCAATATCCTACTTGGTAGTCTACCTTCACCCCTATGTTATGGGTTTGATGTGAACCTAATTATGCAAGCCTTGGAATGGTGTTCTTATGCTGTGTTTCATGATGTGAGATTTGATTTGGTTGTCACCCAATCAATTACAATTTCTCCTAGCTCGATGGGTGGCCTTTTAAAGCCTAGGATGAGAGGGGAGCTCTCCATAGTTATTCCAAGTATTTTTTTAGATTACTTGGATAGGTTCTTATGATGGAGCAACCCAATTTTGGAGCCTTGGTAGTGTTCCTTGAGTCATTTTTTGGAGACTTCTCCCTGTGATGACCTTTTATTGTATCTTGCGATCTTGTTATAAAAAGGGAACTTGTATCTTTATTGATACTTTCTCAATTGTATTTCATGATGTAGATGTTATTTTAATAAGAATAATTATGATCCTTATGTATACGTTTGATGGTAGAATGAGAAGATGTAAAATGGATTTCATTGCAAATCACTTGTAATTTTTTGGAATAGCTTAAATGCAAAATTCTAGTTGTTTCCCAATTCAACCTCTTGTAACCATAGATTTAAATTTTGAATACAAGCTGATTGATTATATTATAGATAAATTTTGATTAAGTAAAAATAGGTTTTAAAGGACCTGAAACCTTTACAATAGAAGATTTCTAGAGAGAACCAGGAGAAAAGAACAACAGAGAAAAGAAACCAAGAACAAACATGAAACAGACCTCAGACAATAAAAGGAGGTCACAGAGGAAAGTGCTGGAAAAGACAGCAAAAGTCCAAAAAAGGTACAAAAACTGACTAGCTAAGGAGTATTGATCAAATTCACAGCCTGGTCCACCAGAGAATGCATGGTTTTAGCAACAGCTTTAACCACTTCTTTCCTACTGATTTCCTTGATCTTCTTTGAATGGGCCTGGGTACGCATACTAGGTCCTTGAGAATCAGCCCCCAGGGGAGAATCCTGGCCTTTATCTGCCTCATTCTTCTTCAGGAAATTGGTTACTTTATCCACCAATTGCTTAAGCTTCTTATCCATGTTGCCCAGTCTGGTTTCAAGTTTAGACACCTTCCCCTAGATACTACTAATGTCCTTGTCCATAACCCTTTGCTTAGCTTCCAACATAGGAATCTTATGCATAAGATTTTTCACTTCTTCAGTGTTTCCTATGACCTCTGAGAGCTTGTCAATATGTTGTCCTAAGGTTCTTTCCCCTCTGGCCATTTTGGCAAATTGCTCCATTTTCTTGCTTAGTAGAAACATTTTATGTTTAAGATGCCAATGTCTTTTTGAATAGAGCCAGGGTTGCCAAACAAGCCTTTAGGAGACCCTAGCCCACTACTTGCATAATCACCCCCATCAGATTTAGACCCCTGCTCATCGTCCTCGACATAGTCAGAATCCTCTTTAACCTTTTTAACATTTTTATTATCCTGTCACCACACAGACTTCCTTTTCCTGTCCAAGCGTTGAGCCAAAGGCTCATCATCAGAATGAGGAGAGGCCCTCTCATTATGAAAAACCTTGCCCTTACCTTTGCTGCCTCCCCTATTTTTGATGTGCTCTCTAACAATTTCTTCAACAAAATCACTCTCCCTCTCCTGGTCAAAATCCTCCTTCTCAGAATTCTCTTTCCTTTTCTTATTGCTACCACCTGAACCTCTTTTTGGGCTCGACAGACCTCCTTCAGCCTCATCTTGCATATCAGAGTTGTAGCCCTTTTCTTGAATGCTCCCTTCAATATCTAGTTCTCCCCCTTTAAAGTTCCTAGGTTTCAAGAATTTTTTAGATTTGAGCACATTCATTATCAAAACCATAAGCCCTTCATGGCAGACATGTTCTCCAGTCGGGTCACGTTGAATGGCTTGGGTAGAGATGGCAAGAGATTACAATAGGTAGGAAGGGAAATTCACCCTAATATTATGACGAAAATGGTTTGCCAATACAAAGTGGTAACCATACAACTTTGTGTATCTACCATCCAAAGTCAAATATTCCATAATAACAAAGAAAACAAATTGCCACGGTCGAGATACAGAAGCTAAGTTGAAGTAAGAATTACCTATCTTAACTAGACGATTTCTTTCATGTTTAGTCTTGACAAAGTCATCAATTGCCTTGTCCGATATCTTCCTTTCCCTATAGAAATTCATCCCATCCAAATCCAAACTAGTAGCCTTCGTGATGGTTTCTTCTATGATGTCCATCCTTTGCTTCCTGACCAAAATCGAGCCATCCTTCCAAGATTTCAAATTGGTGCGTGATTGCCGAGTTATTTCCTTTAAGTCTCTCCATGTAACTGGTAAAATTGCCATGCCTAAGGATATCCCAAACGTCTAGTTTGTTCTTCCATTCTGCACAACTGGGCAGTTCAACCCATTTCCTCTTTCCCCCCGTTATCTCTGCAATAGAAGGATTGGTATGCTCACATCGAAAAACCCCAAACACTCTACAATTAGAAGCACTAGTATTCTCACACTAAAAAACCCTAAACACTCTACGCTCACCAATACCTAAACACAGATAGAAAGAAGTAACCTATAATCCATGCGAGCTGCCCACATTTCCAAAAATAATTGCCCACCTCATTTCAAAGAAGTAAAAATCATAATTCCCTGACAACATCATTATTAAGAGATTTTTGCTGGGATATCCATTTGTCATGCTTCACATGTTCGCGACCATCAACAGGTAAAGTGTCATATGAATCCCATATGGCTTTTTGATCATTAAAACATGCCACATTTGAAGCCTAATCGACCAAGCCATTTGCTTCCCTATAATTATGGGATATAATGCAATATTGAAACGAATTAATAATATGGCTTGCCTTAGAAATAATATTGGTTATAGTCCATGAAGATGGGTAAATTTTCTTTAAGTAGTTTATGATATTAAGGGAATCACCTTCAATCCAAATGTTCTTCAAATTCAAATCTTTAGTAAAAATAAGACCATAAAGAGTAGTAGAGGCTTTCGCTAGGTGATTGGTTTGACACCCCAAAGGTATTGCCATACCACCAACAAAATCACCATTAGAATTTCTAATCACCACTCCACAACCCGAAATGCCTAGGTTCCCTTTTGAGGCCCCATCAAAGTTCAACTTGAACCAGTTGGTCAAAGGAAAATCCCATCTAATGCTTTCCCTTGGGTTAGGATCCTTTGTATTCAATATCAAGCTCCTAATATTCCAATTATTAATCACCCCCACATCCCATTCATTAGAAGGTTGCTGTCCCTTACCACAAATTTTGATGTTTTCATGCAGAAGGACCTTGATTTTATGGAAAACCTGAATAGGACTGGATTCCAGCCCTCTGAATATCCTATCATTACGTTCTTTCCAAATACCCCAGCAAAGATAAGGAAGTACAAAAGCCCACAATTTAATAACCAGAGGGTTCTTAGAAGGAGCTTTCCAACAAGAAAATAATAGTTGGATTGTAGCATGAGGGACCCAGTCCATGTTCATTAAACTCCAAATTATATCCCAAACCTTATTAGTAAAGGAACAATGGAGCATAATGTGATCCACCGATTCCTCATCATTCTTACAAAGAACACATCGAATAACAATGAAAAATCCCCTCTTTTTAAGATTATCAAGAGTTAATATTTTATTTTGCAAAAGAATCCAAAAAAAGATATTAATTTTAGGAGTCATAGATTTCATTCAAGCTATAGCCCAATAGGGAACTTCATGATCCTCAAAAGAATAAGCATAAGTTGATGTAGTAGAATACACACCACTAGGATCCTTTTTCCAAATTAAAACATCCTCTTCATCATTCAGACAACAAGCATTCAAGCATTTTGCAAGCTCAGCCAAATTCAAATCCACCCTAAGAAGATTCACCCACAAATCATCCTTCCAATAATCGCTAACCAAAGTACCAAACTGAGTCTTACACTGCTCCATAAACCCTTTCCACCTTGGGTCTTCACAAAGGGGATAATCCAAAATCCAAATCTCTTCCCAAAAAAGGATTTTCAAACCATTTTGCATTGCTCCATTATAGATAAGTTGTTTCATGAAGAAATTCAAATTATATTATGGATAGATTTACCTATGTTATTAAAAAAGTCAAATTTGATGTTTAATTGATACAATTCTATATTAGTTGCATTCTAAATTTGTTAAATAGGCATATGGAATTATATATATATATATATATATATATATATATATATATATATATATATATATATATATATATATATATATATATATATATATATATATATATATATATATATATATATATATATATATATATATATATATGAATGGACACATGATTATCACCCCACTAATATACTCCTAAACACATTAAAATTACCTCTAATACCACTATTGGAAGTTGGGAAAAATACCCATCAAACCATTTTATTAAGTTCTCAAAACAAAATTGCATTAAAAAAAGGGGAAAAAGAGCACCTACAGGATGTTGTCTAATACATGAGAATTTCTTAAATTTCTTTTTGAGATAGAGTATATTTTCTTTGGATGATTTTCTACTTTCCATATAAAAAAACAAGAGCTCTGAAAGAGTTGGAGCCCCTGCCTTTTGGAAGAAAAGGAAGATTGATTTTTTTTAAAATTTGGTTTAAGTGTAGTGATTGAATGCAAAAGGGGGTTCATGAACCTTCGTTGCCACCATTGGTGGTGATTCCCAAACTTGAAACTTCTATTTGAATTCTAGAAACTTCTAGCTTCACCTTAGAAGAATGATCAGTGGTATGTGTTTGTTGAAACAGAGCTCACAAGGCATGACAAAACATAAGAGTTAAAGATATCACCAAATTTGAGAAGTGTTGGTTTTCCATTGGAGGCTTTATCTTGTACCAGTATGACTCATTAGTTTAAAAAGTTAAAAGATGTTAAAATGTTGGTGCATATTCATTTACAATACCATGATAAATTATTTATAAAAATCATTTGTTATTGTATATGTAATATTTTAATATATTATAATTTATAGTTTTAACATATGAGTTTTTTATTTTATAATTTAAAAATATAAAAAATTTAGTAGATATTATTTAAGAATAATATTATTATAATATATTTAAAATGTTAAATATAATTAATTTCTATTATATTTTGTTATTATTCAATTGAAATAATGAATAAAAAGAATTTCATAATATAAACTTAAAGATTATTATACTTATAATTTAAAAAATATATTATAAAAAATACAAAGTAAACAATTAAAAAATCTAAAAATAAATATAATGTTCCGTATTTTAAATAGTTAAACTTCAATTTGACAATGCAAAACTCTTGAAAATAAACTAAAAGTTGAAACATTGATTTTCTTAAAAAATAGTTAAAATATCTTAGGCGAACAACTATGCGCCAATTATCTTTCGAGTGTATATTAATGTTGATGTGACATGTTTCCATCAAAGTTATCATGTGCAAATGCATTAAATAAATCATTATAGTTTTTAACTATCCTCTTAGTTCTAGTCAACAAGCCCATAGTGTAAATGGTGATCTAGGGATATTACTAAGTTAAATTTGCTATAGGCTTTAGCATGGCAGATGAAGGAACAAGGCCACATTTCCAAGCTAGCTATATGCTTTCCCCTTCCACTACATTGTGATTATAATTGGTTTAGATTGTTACTTTTGCATCATTATCAGAAGAATATGTGATCATATTTTGACAACAAAAATAGTTTGTCATAGGGGTAAAGGTGAAAGCTCTCAGATTTTCTTCAATTTGCTTACCCTTACATAAAAACAAGTGTATTTGAAGAAAACCTCTAAGCACATATAGTATGACATTAACAGATATAATTTCGCAGAAATCTTGTGGAGCTAATCGACTACGCTATGAAGAGGAAGATGTCTTAAAAAAAAATGCAAGTTGGAGTGCATCATGCTAATATTGGTCATCGTGTTGCATCAATTGTTTTCAAAAGAGTTTATTGGTTCATTCATTTCATAAAATACATCTACAAATTGTAGCATATCTGCTATATTCATTCTATGACAATTTTGAGACATTGGCTAAGGAAAAATTGGCTGAGGCAGAGAACAAGTAGCCTTTCCATGATTTTGTGGAGTCTACTAGGGAAAAATTGTGATCAAAACAAATGCCTAATCAAGATTTATGCAATAACCAAAGTCCACCTCAAATTATTGGCTTTGATCGACCACTAGAGGCTAGTGCATGCAATAGAGCCTCTAGAAAATGATGTTAATGGAAAGAGGGGAGATTCTGATGAAAAGCATCTACTAGGGTGTATACACAAACATCTCTCTTCCTTCCTCCAACTCCAAGTGAGTGGCATGGAAGAATAGTCCCTGACATGGCTTCAGAAGATTGCAATGGGTGATTACATGAGACTCTCAGAGTAAGGAATAATTTTTTGGCAAACAAAACTTCTGGTTGCAGAAGGTTGTAGAACATTCTAGATTTATTTTTTCTAATTTTGGTGCCAGAATTTTTTTTTTTACCCCTGGTAAAATTACTTTTGACTAATCAAAAATTAGAATTTGATGATTGAAAATTATTATAAAATAAATTGATTTTTAACCTTTACAAATCTATTGATTTTGATTGTAAAAATTAATAGTGACCCCACTAGGAACATTAGTTCCCTACCTATTGATAGGTAGGGACTAAAAATCACTAAAAGAAATATATATATATATATATATATATATATATATATATATATATATATATATATATACATATACATATACATATACATATACATATACATATACATATACATATACATATACATATACATATACATATACATATACATATACATATACATATACATATACATATACATATACATATACATATACATATGTATATATGTACATATATACATATACATATACATATACATATACATATGTATGTATATGTATATGTATATGTATATGTATATGTATATATGTACATATATACATATACATATACATATACATATACATATGTATGTATATGTATATGTATATGTATATGTATATGTATATGTATATGTATATATGTACATATATACATATACATATACATATACATATACATATGTATATGTATATACATATATATATACATATATACATATACATATGTATATGTATATGTACATATGTATATGTATATGTATATGTACATATGTATATGTATATGTATACATATACATATACATATGTATATGTATACATATACATATACATATGTATATGTATACATATACATATACATATACATATACATATACATATACATATACATATACATATACATATACATATACATATACATATACATATACATATACATATACATATATATAAACACATAAGTCCTTCTTATCCTACACCTACCCTTCTCCTCCCAAATACACCTATAAAACTTTAAGAAATAACTCCCACCACATCGTAACTCTTTCTACCACTCCAAACTCCCCACATCACCCTCCCTCCTTGTCATGCATGCTTGGGCATCCACCTTGGGGGTTGGACTTGGGACGAAATAAGTTATGTCAAAAAAAAAATGCTTTCAACTTTCATTTCAACCTTTTTCCTTATCTTCAATGTATTCTTGTTTTGTCATGAATTTATCCCCATATGTACCATGTAGAGTTGATCTTGGGCAGCAAATTTGTAGGCCTAGACCTGTGTGCCAGACCATGGGGACCACCCATGTCCTAGGGGGAAGGGAAAGCCAAGTAGCCTTGGATGGACTTAAGAGTAGTTTAGTAGATGATTATGGGGGTAAGTAGGTTTAGTTAAGAGGCAATAAAGTTAGAAAATGTTAAATGTGGTTTAGGGAATTATAATAAGGTTTAGTATTATAAATTAAGATTTTTTAGATTAGTAAAGGGCCTAGTTATTGAAGGGGTTGGAAAGTAAGGAATAGGGTTAGGAAGAGTAGGTTAGTTTTAGGAAAAATTTAAGGGTTAAGTAGAATTAGTTATTAGATAATAAAGTAGTAAATGATAAATATGGATTATGATTTAGAAAATTATATTTAAGTGTTTTTTTAATTAGGGTAACTTTAGGTGTAAAGTAAGGTTAGTTAGAATTAATTAGTAGTTGATTTAAAAAGTTAATAAAGATAAAGTTATAAAAGTTTATTTTATGGGTTAGATTTATTTCACACTTTAGAACATTAGGTGAGCTATATTATTAAGGAAAGTATGTTATGTTATTTAGGTAAATATTTTAAGTATATTATTTTATTATGTTTTTTATTAACTCAAATTGCTAAGATCATAGGATTCAAAGGTAAATGAAGAGGTCTTATGTAGGTGACTCGTTAGTGAAATAGGAAGGTGTTGTAGAGATGAAATGTATATTGTAAGTAATTGCATGATGAATATTGAAATGCATTAATTATTTTTATCATTAAATTATGATTAATTGGGAGCCAATATTAAGGTTTCAGATCACTTCCTTAGTGATGCATAATTAGTTCACCTTGGGAATTATTCAACATAACGAAATAAATATATGGAATCATAGTAAACCTAATGTGTCTTATGTAATTAATTGAACATATTTAATTCAACTTTAACCCAAGAACTATGGAACCCTATATGCTTTCTTGAATATAATGTCACACCTTAACTAGATTTGATCAAACAAATTATGTAACCCGAATTAGGTGGTCCTATGGCACTAGGACTTGAGGTTCTGTATTAGTGTAGCATGTTGAGGTGCCAACTCTGCATCCTCATGCGTTATAATCCAAATTCAACTATGTACCGAGATCTTGTAACTCGAATACTAATTGTACCATGTTGTCACTCTTCTGCAATGTACTCAATGAAGGCTTACATTTTCAAGTGTTAACTTAGTTGAATTTGCCTTTTAAAAAAATTGTTTGTGCATTTTTGCCCTAATTTTTGGGCATGACATTTTGGTATCAAAGCACCAGTTTCAACACTAGGAACCTAAACCCATTACATTTCAACTCATTTAAACTAAAATTTTTGTGTAGGATTCCTACTACCACGCGAGCTGGCCATCAAGGCAGAGGTCATTGAGCTACCCATGTTGAGGCAAAGTAGGAGGATAGACCACCTCCACCACTAGCACGATACCCTAAATAGGATATTTTGGATGCCCTCTAGAACCTAATTGGGGTAGTCTAGTAGAGATTGCCACTCATAGTATAGCCTAAGTAAAAGATTACTAAAGAGGAAGCATAGGTACTTAGAGTTGGTGGAACAGAGTTTAAAGAGAGAGTAGGAGTCCACTACTGAGGTAGGTTGAGGGATAGGGAGATCATGAGGGTGAATCAGTGCATTAGATGGAGATACCACTTGACAAACCTCGTTGAGATATCAACAATGAGATCAAGGAGTTACTACAACTCCATCCACAATTGTTTTGGGGTTCTACAAATGGTGTAGTAGCATAGGCTTGGTTACAGAGCCTACAACGATGCTTTAAATTATGTCCTCATGAGAGTAATCTAAAGGCACAAATTTCCATTCACCTTTTGCGGGAGAATGTCTCAGTATGGTGGCAGTAGGAAGAGTCTATAGGAGGAGTGAGGATTGGCACCCTCACATGGGAGAAATTTTTGGCTAGATTCTGAGAGAGGTATCTTTTTGAGCACTTTAAATAGAGGCAGATAGAGGAGTTCCATTCTCTACAATAGAGGGGCCTCATAGTAGCCCAGTATGAGAGCCATTTTATTGAGTTCCTTCCTTATGAATACATGAAGGATGAGAAACTATGGATCCATTATTTCATTATGGGTCTTCATTTCTCTCTTCAGGGTACAATCTGCTTGGCATTCCCTACTACTTTCAGATGGGTAGTTGAGATAACACTAGTTGTTGAGGATACTCGTGGTAGACAAGAGTCTCAAGATCAGCCTCAAAACTAAAACCCTACCCAACAGACAGGACAATAGAGACCCCCTTGGAAGGGGAATCAAAACCACTCAACAGGGTCCTCTAAGGGCTAACAGTCTTAGTAGTAGAGACCACAATAGGATTCTTGACAAAAACCATCATAGGGTTATCAGGGCTCTAAGCCTAAGCAGTGGCAGTCACAGGGCCCTAAACAATATTAGAGGACATATGACCCATAGTCACAGCCAACAAGGACTCATCAATCCTCTAGGGGTGGTTACAGTGGATCTAGTAGGACTGGAGGTCCACAATAATCCAGATCATAGGGTGTACAAGTTTATACCCATGGACTGTGCTACACTTGTGGTGTCATAGGTCACATAGGTAGAGAGTGTCCATAGTGATAGTCATCTGGTGGTTAGAGAGGGGATACCTTAGAGCCTATAGTTGGTGATATGCGTAGATCCCATAGAGTGTTTGCATTAGTTGATTACCGCTAGGCTGAGCATCAGGCCACCATAGGTATGATACAAGGTAGTATGATTACTATTTTATTTGATTCTAGAGCTATTGACTCCTTTATATCTCTATGTATAGTGGAGCGTTGTGGGCTAGTGGTAGTTAGACAAGATGTCAGTTAAGAGGTAGAGTTAGCCTCAAGAGCTAGGGTGTCAGTTAGTTACATGGTACATAATTGTCAGATTCAGATTGGAGACATGTCCACACTGATCTACACATTACCCCTCTAGGTTTATATGATTTCTTCCTTGGCATAGATTGGATTTATGCCCACAACACCAAGATGGATTGTGAATAGTGGAGGGTAGAGTGTGTGGATAAGCATGGGATTCCTAGGGTGATCTCTAGAGTGCAGAGACCCGTATCTCTTCATATGATTTCCACTATGTAGCTTAGGCGGTGCATGCAAAAGGGATGTTAGTTTTTTTCTATCTTCATTAATGATAGAGAGGAGGATTTAGGGGGGAACCATCCCTCGATGATTTTCCTATCCTATAGGAGTTTGC
Source organism: Cupressus sempervirens (assembly GCA_028749045.1). Lineage (NCBI taxonomy): Eukaryota > Viridiplantae > Streptophyta > Pinopsida > Cupressales > Cupressaceae > Cupressus > Cupressus sempervirens. The sequence continues at coordinate 531,339,593 of CM053793.1, forward strand.
AGATGTATTTCCTTTAGAGCTCCTTGGTATGCCTCCACCTAGAGCAATAGATTTTCACATAGTTCTTGTACAAGGAGTCGAGCCAATATTGAGAACACCATATAGGATGACTACCCATGAGCTTGGTGAGCTAAAGACCTAGTTGGAGGAACTCTTAGAGAAAGGGCACATTTGACCTAGTGTGTCACCTTGGGGTGTACCAGTGATCTTCGTAAAGAAGAAGGATGGATCACATAGTTTATGCATTAATTACCGATAGTTGAGCAAAGTAACCATTAAGAATTGATACCCACTTCGTAGGATTCATGATCTCTTTGATTAGTTACATGATGCCTAAGTATTCTTAAAGATAGATATGAAGTCAAGTTATCATCATATGAGGATTGTACCTTTTTGGATAAGTTTGTCATCATATTCTTGGATGATATTTTGATATATTCTAGTGATGAGAAGGAGCATGAGGAGCACCTGAGACAAGTGTTGCAGAAGTTGAGAGAAAACTAGTTGTACTATAGCTTGTTAAAGTGTGCATTCTTCATACTTGAGATACATTATTTGAGTCATATTATATCAGGTGATGGGGCCACAATAGATCCATTGAAGATTAGGGCCATCATGGATTGGCCAGCACCCACCAGTATCACCAAGGTGAGGATTTTTATGGGGTTAGCAAGATACTATAGGCACTTTATTGTAGGATTCTCTAGATTGGCACACTCGATCACATCCCTTCAAGGAAAGGGGAAGAAGTATGAGTGGGAAAAGAAGTGAAAGAGAGCTTTCTAAGAACTCAAGAGAGCCCTCATGAGTGCACTGATCCTTGCAATGCTAGATCTATTTGTAGATTTTGTGGTGTGCATGGATGCATCATTGGATGGTATAGAGGCAGTCCTTATGCAAGATGGATGACCTATTTCCTATGAATCTAGGAAGTTGAAGACTCATGAACTTAATTAATCTACTCATGACCTAGAAAAGAAGTGCAAGAGAGCTTTCTAAGAGCTCAAGAGAGCCTTTATGAGTGCATTGATCCTTGCAGTGCTAGATCTATTTGCAGATTTTGTGGTGTGCATGGATGCATCATTGGATGGTATAGAGGCAATCCTTATACAGGATGGATGACCTATTTCCTATGAATCTAGGAAGTTGAAGACTCATGAACTTAATTACCCTACTCATGACCTAGAGCTTGCAGTAGTTGTACATGCTCTAGTGAGGTGGCAATACTTCCTTCTAGGTAACAGATTCAAGCTTCATTCTGATCATCAAAGCTTGCAGTACATATTCACACAACCAAACCTTAATGCTAGGTAGAGAAGGTGGATGGAGTTCTTTTATGAGCATGATTTTGATGTTCATTACATCAAGGGAAAGTAGAACATGGTCACAGATGCCTTAAGTAGAAGGAACCATGAGATTTCATTTATGACTACTTTCATCAATTTGAGAGACCATATCCTACATCATTTTCCAGAAGATGAGCTATATGCAGAGGTTAGTTAGTTGGTGCATTCTCTAAGACCCTAAAAGGGAAGTATCACAATATTCATTAGAGTTTGATGGACTTTTGTGTCATAGAGGACATATCTATGTACCTTCTATTAGGGGTTCATACAAGCTCATTGTACTTGAGGCTCACAGAGAACCTTATGTAGTGCACCCTAGTGTTAAAGAAGTTGCATATAGATTTGAGACATCTATATCATTGGATAGGCACAAGAGTGCAAATCGCTAGCATTGTTGTGAGGTGACTTGAGTGCCAGAGGGTGAAGGTAGAGTACCATCATCCCTATGGGCTTCTTCAGCCTCATGAAATTCTAGAGTGGAAGTGGGATACTATTTCTATGGATTTTATTGTTGGTCTTCCCATGTCTTCATGCCACTATGATGCCATTTTAGTGATGATTGACACGTTGACCTGTCGAGATGATGGGTATTGCACACATTGCATAATATTGTTATATTTTATTATGTAATGTTTCATCTAGATGGACGTGCAACATGTAAAGATTCTCATGGAATATTCTTGATGAGTTGTATTGTAACATTGTGATAATATTTCATGTAATTATTTAATATTGGGGAAAAGAATTAAATGCCCAATATTAAATGCGGGGTCAGTGGGTTAGGTAGCACATGGTTTATGTAATACCACTTGGTGGTTTTGTGGGACTTGCTACTATATAAGCAGCCACAAGGGTAGTTGTTGGTGTGACAAGAGGAAGAGTGAGAAAGGCAAGAGTTGAGCAGGACAAGGCTTGACAGGTTAGCTAAGGGAGCATTTGTGAAGGTTGGAAGCATGACATGGGATGTGTGGATTCATGCTTGTTCACATAGTTTGCTTGGTTGTGGCTATGGCCATGAAGGTTTCCATGGTTGTGTTGCAATGGTATTTTTGCTGAATAATACATGGTGATGGATGCTTTTGGAGGCTGGGTTTTTCCCTCAATGAGTGTTTCCTAGGGTATATCGTGTGTCACAATTTTGTGGGTATGTTGTCTATTCTCTTGCATATGGATTTTAGTTTCATGTTTATTTTAGATCAGTTATGGGTTATGTGGAAATGGTTATATTTTTTATTGCCAAGTTTCCTTACAAGTGGTATCAGAGCTATGGTTTTATTATTGTAACCCTAGATTGAATCCATGGGAATGCATTAGAGGATAAAATAAAAGGGCAAGATATATGAGTGATTTATTGCAGATCTGAGAGTTTTGGATTTGTTGTTATGATGGGATGTTGAAATATTTTGGGCATGTGAAATTGTTGGACAAAAAGATGTTTCGGATGTTTCATTTAAAATGAGGGTTTTGGGGGGTAGCATGTAGAAATGACCTCTTGGGTAAAAATAGACCTCACCATTGGATTCAGGTTGACGTTTCCATAAATTTTGAAATATAATATGCCCTAGTTTGGCCATGTTCAGAGGAAATGAAAGAGTTTTTTGGTTTTAGCTCGTGATGGCCATCAAATTTAATCCTGTTGGATTTTTCGTCACAAAAAAAAGTTAAAAAAAAAGAAAAATCGCAGTGAAAATGGTAAAAAGGTTGTCTTAGTAAAATGATCATAAATTTCTCTCAAAATATTGGATTTCAGAGTTCTTATAGGTATTGGAAAGCTAATTCAGAGCACTACAACATGGTGTAGGTTTGGTTCTATGATTTTGATATTTTTTCAAGTTTTAAGATCCCTAAAGTCAGATGTTATTTATTTTGAGCACGAACTAAGGCATAACTTGGGCATACGGAGTTAGATTTTGGACTTCGAGTAGTCAACAAAAAGCTCTTGGAGAGCTCTAAACAATGGTTTAGATTTGGTGCAAGTTTGACATGGTTTATTTGATGATATATTGATCTAAACAGTTTATAGGTATATTTTGACTATGGTAACATTATGAGTTTATGGCATTGGAGATTTAAGTTTTGATGTCATTGTATACTCAGTTCATATTTCAGATTAGTCTCATGATGATAGGGTTATCAGTGTTTGGTTTGGATATGTATGAGGACTTGTTGGATCTACAAGTTGTGCAGTGTTGTAAGTGGTCTATACTTACAGGTTGCATTTATAGCTTGGTTATGGGTTGTCTTTGCCCATTGATCCTCATTATTGATGCATATTTAGATTGGTGGCTTGGATTTGGGTTGTCTATGCCCTAAGTCACATGATTTGCTAATTTTTTCTTCATGTAGAAGGGATGAGATCTTGTTACTAGATATAGTCATGGTGGAGGATTGTGGTTGACTCTTTTATGCTGACAGGTTGTTAGTTGCTCGGTTCATGGATGTGATCATGGTGTCATAGATTTTGACATGACATGATTGGATATATAGGTACATCCTTGATATTCATTAGCTTAGATTTTTGATTTAGTTATGGTGGTATATCTTCTTGGTTGAGGATCATGGTTATTTGGTTTCTTTTGAGGAGCTCATGATATGCACTTTGAGTTCTTTGATGGTTTGATGCCTTGGTTGATTCTCATGGTTAGAGGATGGCTTTTCATCATTATGTCATGGATACATGGTTTAGTGGGAGCTTGTGATAGTGATGGGGTGACAGTGCAGGATTAGTTCCTGGTTTGGTTTGGATCTTCATGTAGGAGATGGATTTTACGATGCCATAGGTGACTTGGTACTACAATTGAGTGGGAGTTGTTGTCATTGATATATTTATTAAGTGTTTACAGATGTTGGAGGTTTGTCTTAGATCCTATTGCTATAGAAGCATCTTTGAAATTTGCATGGTGCACTTGTTATCTTCATGGTGTGTGAAGATGGTTAGATCTTGAGGACTCATGGAGTTCTTGGTTATCTTTATGGTATGTGAAAATGGTTCTTCTTGGTATGTGGAGATGGTTTTTTTCATGGTGTGTGGAGATGGTTGCATCTTGAGGACTCATAGAGTTCTTGGTAAAGGTATGGTTTATGCTTTTATTTGGCATGTTATCCTTGGTATGAGGATGGTTTCATTATTATGTCATGGTATACTCTTGATACGCATTTAGAGTTGTGACATGTTATGGTATGTTCAGATAGAGTATGTTATCTCTTTGGTTGAGATGGTTAGATCATGTTGTCATGTTTATGTTCCTGAGGCCATGGTTGGAACTTTGACATTGATCTTGGTTTAGTTTCTTGGTATTGAGTACACTAATCATAAGCTAGATACTTCATGATATTGCTATGTTGCATTTGGAGTTGGCATGGATTGATTGGTTACAAGTGCTCATGGATACTTAGAGATGGTGGTGATGCTGATTTCTCTTGGATTAGAGAAGTATTTGTTGGGACAGTTGATGGTTTCAGCAGGAAGTCCGAGGGGCAGTCACCTGATATGGACTTGAGAGGAGATTGTTCTTAGATGAGTCTTGGTTGGAGACTTGGGTATCTTGATGAGCATTCTCATTCCCCACTCTTGGTCTACTCCGTGGTTTGCTACTCGAGAGGTATAGCCCATTGTTTTTCTCAGGTGCATTATATTTATGCTTGTCTTTCATGGATAAGGATCTTGAGCTATGGTACATGAGTTAGTTCTGGAGGGTTCATTTGAGAGATGGTTTAGTATTGGTTATCTCCATGTGCATATGTTATTATGTTGGTTGAGTTTAGGAGATGGTTTTATATTGGGCATATTCCTTGGTTTAGGAATGGTTTATTGAGTTTGATCTTCTTGTGAGAGGCTTACATCCATGATTAGCTATATGGTATGGTTTGGGTGTTGTTGAGGCTTCTTGTTGTGGTTTTATGGAGGAGATCATACTTGCACAGTTTACATCTAGAGGTGTGTGTAGAAGGACATGATACATGTTATGATTTGCATGGTTTCTCCAATCTTGGTTATTTTCCTGGATGTTCAGTTTTGCTTACATTGGATTTGAGATTGGTTAGAGATTGTGATTACTGGTTTGTGCTCATGTATGTCATGTGAGAGATGACATGGCTATTTCTTTATCTCTTTCCTTTGTTGGTTGTGGAGAATTTGGGAGACTATTGGAGACTTGTTATGAGAGTTGTTCTTGCAGGATATCAGTTTATGTATTGTGGATGTCCTTGATACTACATGGATTCACTTCTTTGAAATGTTGTGAGTGGATTGGTTATAGATTGGACATTATCTTTTGCAGTGGGAGCTTCTTGGTATATATGTGGCAGGTATTGCTCTTGAGGCTTGTGATTGCAGGTTGCAGATTGGATATGTTGATGATGTGAGATTCACTTGGTATATACCTTTGAGGTATGGATAGTTGGATGGGTTTGGCACTTGCTATGGGTGCTATTTCAGCTATGGATATTTTGACAACTACAGATACATGTCATTACCTTTGGATTAGGTTTTTTGTGCTTGGCATTTTTAGTTGGTACAGGATTTTATGATCTTCTAATGCGACAGGTTGGGTGGCTTTCTCTTTGGATGGCTTCTATTTATGTCTAGTGGCAATGGCACAATAGGAGGTGAGATCATTCATGTTCGAGATGCTAGATATTTTGATTTTGTTTTGGGTACCAGGATGGAGCACTTGGTGTATCTTTGATCCATGACGGTGGATGTGCTGGGAGGGATTGTTCCCTTGTTCATTTATGTGGCTACGAATTGACCCTATGCAATGTATACAACAAGTGGGAGATTGTTGAGATAATGGGCGTTGCACACATTGCATAATATTGTTATATTTTATTTATTTGATTTTATTATGTAATGTTCCATCTAGATGGATGTGCAACATGTAAAGATTCTCATAGAATATTCTTGATGAGTTGTATTGTAACATTGTGATAATATTTCATGTAATTATTTAATATTGGGAAAAAGAATTAAATGCCCAATATTAAATGCGAGGTCAATGGGTTAGGTAGCACATGGTTTATGTAATACCACTTGGTGGTTTTGTGGGACTTGCTACTATATAAGCAGCCACAAGGGTAGTTGTTGGTGTGACAAGAGGAAGAGTGAGAAAGGCAAGTGTTGAGCGGGACAAGGCTTGACAAGTTAGCCAAGGGAGCATTTGTGAAGGTTGGAAGCATGGCATGGGATGTGTGGATTCATGCTTGTTCACATAGTTTGCTTGGTTGTGGCTATGGCCATGAAGGCTTCCATGGTTGTATTGCAATGGTATTTTTGCTAAATAATACATGGTGATGGATGCTTTTGGAGGGTGGGTTTTTCCCTCAATGAGGGTTTCCTAGGGTATATCATGTGTCACAATTTTGTGGGTATGTTGCCTATTCTCTTGCATGTGGATTTTAATTTCGTGTTTATTTCAAATCAGTTATGAGTTATGTGGAAATGGTTATATTCTTTATTGCTAAGTTTCCTTACATGACCAAGGTCTCCCACTTCTTACCCATGTGTACTAATTTCACAACATGAGACATATCTTAGGTGTTTTTATGGGATATTGTTAGACTTCATGGCATTCCCTATAATACCATCTCAGATAGAGACTCATTGTTCACATCATTCTTTTGGAGAGAGCTATAGGTAACATTGGGCACTAGGCTCAATTTTAGTACAATGTAGCATCTTCAGGCTAACAGTTAGACCAAGAGAGTGAATCAGGTATTGGAGGATATGTTGCACATGTACGTGATGGACCATAAGGTCAAATAGGAGGAATACCTTCATCTTATCAAGTTTTTCTATAATAATGGGCACCATTCCTCTATAGGTATGCCACCTTATCAGGCCTTATATGGTAGACCTTGCAGGACACCCTTGAGTTGGGACAAGATTGAGGATAAAGTATCTGTTGGTCCTCAGATAGTCAGAGAGATGGAGTAGTAGGTAGTTTTGATTCAAAAATGCCTTAGCGAGACACAAGATAGACAAAAACAGTATGTTGATGTGAAGAGGATTGATTGAGAGTATAGAGTTAGAGATAAAGTCTTCTTGAGAGTGTGATGGTACAAGAGTTTGATCCAGTTCAAAAAGGGCTCTAAGTTGACACCTTATTTCATTGGACCATTTGAGATCTTAGAGAGGATAGGACCAGTTGCATATTGTCTAGCTTTGCCACCTATCCTATCACATCCACAATGTGTTCCATATTTTTGTACATAAAGGATATAAATGATGAGTCTCACATTATATATTGGGATGCCTCGCAGGTGGAGTCGAACGGGCAACTAGCACTGGAGCCCATCCATATTATGGCCTGAGGCAGAGAGCTAGACCAGGTTAGAGAATAATTAGATTGTTATTATGAGGTCCCAAATTCATGGGAGGATGCAATGCAAATGAGATCTCAATACCCATATCATTTTGATGAATTCTAGGAGGAAGTTCATGAATAGTGGGGAAGGATGTGAGGCCTCACCTCGACCCATTATAACATAGTTGATACACTTATTTTGATACATTATGATTTAACATTTTGAGACATTATATCTGATGGATTAGACATTATCAGTATTATTTATGCCATGCAATGATTACTTTAGCATGCTTAGCTATGTTATTTATAATGTTTTAAATGTATGTATATGCATTATGATGATTATATTAGCATTTTAATTTGAACTGATGAATATGTTATGTTGATTCAATTATGATATTAGTGATGTTAATCTATGTACATAAATGGGAAAATTTTGTTTAAATGAAAGTTATAATATTTTGATCAATTTTATTATGTAAAATCAATTATGTGTGTGTGTGTGTGTGTGTGTGTGCGTGTGTGATTTTATCGAACTACTGATATTCATATTAAGTGTGCAGGAAATTCAACCATGGAATTAAACAGATAAATAATAATCAACCCTATGTGCAAACTGTAAGACCAAGGTAATATCCAATAAAGTGACACTAGTACAAAAACAACAATATGTGACTAAATAAAATTTGTATATACATGACTAAAATCAGTCACATGACTAATAGTAGTTAATATCCAGTCATTTATAAAGCTACTAAATTTACTACTAAATGATTATAATCACTTATTTGATCACTGATTTTGATTATCAATTTAGTCACATATTTAGTGGTATTTTGAGTAGTATATTTAATCATATATTTAGTTGTATATTTGATAATTGATTTACTCACATATTTAGAGGTATATTTAGTATCATATTTAATCACATATTTAGTATCTTTACTGTAAGAAATAATATTGAGCAAGGAATGAGAAACAATCCAAGTAAGTTAAGTGTGAAACAATGTTACCATAAGATAAGCAAACTCCAAGAGCATACACCAAGATGGTTCAACAATGGAGACAAGGATTTATAAGGGGAAAGAAAAGAAAACCCCTTGTGAGTATTATGAATGAAGGTAAATGCCTAGAGAAGAGAGAGAGAGAGTGTTGGAGCAAAAGTAGCTCAATACAATAACATCAAGTGCTAAGACTGAAGAAGAAAGAAGGAGGAGCATCTCTTATATAGAGATGAGAAAGGAGTTGCATTTGTAACTCCCATTTCTATGAATGCCACATTCATAATAGGTGTGTGCAAAGTGTCACAATCCTCTTAAGGAGGATAAACTAAATAAAGAAATAAACAAGAGTTGTCCTTACATGTGGAATAAAGGACAAACAATGACACGTCCTCCACATGTGTACAAGAGGACAAACTATATTTAGGGACCCTTGGAATATCCCAATTAATATATCCAAGGAAAGATTAACCTTTCTAACACCCCCCCTTAATCTTTACTTGGGGAGTTTACATTAATGGGTTGTAAACCCAAATTTTTATAATGGAACTGAAATCTCTCTTTAGAAAGTGGTTTGGTTAAAATATCAGCCACTTGATCTTCTCCTTTACAATAAAGAAGAATAATTTGCTTGTCTTCAACTTGTTCTCGAATGAAGTGATGTTGAAGTGAAATATGTTTGGTTCATGCATGATAAACTGGATTCTTTGCCAAGGCAATAACACTTTGCTTGTCACAATGTATAGGTGTAGGTGATTGTTGAGGTAGACCCAAATCATCAAGAAGTCTTCTAATCCATAAAGCTTCCTTAGTTGCATTGGTACAACCTTTGTATTCAGCTTCAGTTGAGCAAAGGGAAATAGAGTGTTCTTTTTTGCTTTTCCAAGAAATTGCACCTGAACCAACAAAGAAACAATAACCACAAGTGGACTTCCCATCATTGGGATCTCCACCTAGATCGGAGTCAGTATAGCCATGTAAAATAAATTTAGAATTTGCATCATAAAATAATCCCACATTAATAGTTCCTTTAATGTACCTTAAGATGCGTTTAGTAACTTTAAAATGAGTTTGTTGAGGTTTAGACATAAATTGAGAAACTAAACCAACACTATAAGCAATATCAGGTCTAGTAAGAGTTAAATAATTTAAACTTCCTACCAACTGTCTATACAAAGTTTCATCAACAAAAGGAGTATTCATATCATTCATTAATTTAGTTCCTAATTCACATGGAATTGAAACATGGTTAGAGTCATTCATCTTAAATTTTTCTAAAAGATCATAAGCATACTTGCTTTGAGAAAGAAAGATACCTTTAGGAGTTTGGAAAATTTGTATACCTAAGAAGTAATGTAAGATACCTAAATCAGTCATCTGAAATTTCTGTTTAAGTTGGAATTTGATATCAGAAATCAAAGCGTCTGAACTAGAAGTGAGTATTAGATCATCGACATAAACAATAACAATAATAATGTCATTGTTAGTATGTTTAATATACAAATTTGGATCATTATGACTTCTAGCAAAACCTTGACAAATAAAGAAAGAATTAATTTTAGAATACCATTCTCTAGGTGATTGTTTAAGACCATAAATAGATTTGTTCAATTTGCAAACCAGATTTTCACTACCTTTCTTAACAAATCCAGGAAGTTGAGCCATATAGATTTCTTCATGTAAATCACCATTTAAGAAGGCACTTTTAACATCCATTTGATGAATGGGCCAATTCATTTAAGATGCTAAAGCAAGAACTAATTTGATAGTAGGCATTTTAGCAATAGGAGCAAAAGTTTCATTATAGTCTAATCCTTCAATTTGTGAAAAACCTCTAGCAACTAGTCTAGCCTTAAATTTACTAATTTCATTATTAGTATTCAATTTTGTTTTGTATAACCATTTACATAAAACTATATTCTTACCATGAGGTAATTTGACTAAGTCCCAAGTTTGATTAGCAATTAAAGAATCATATTCCTCTTGCATGGCTTTCTGCCAATGAGGGTGAGAGTTAGCTTGATCAAAAGACTTAGGATCGTTAGAATTCATAATAGTAGTCATCAAAGCATAATTACAACAATTAATTCTTCTATGTTTAATTCCACCAAATCTAGAAATGTAATCATCACCTTCATTGATTAAGTTTTGAGCCCATTTAGGTTTACGTTTAGTTGTAATGAAATTATCACTAGAGGAAGAATCATTAGCAATAAAAGCATCATTAGTATCTACTTGAATATCATGAGTTGTAGGTGCAGAAATAATAGGTGGTACTTGATTTGAAGGGTTAAGAGGAGTAGTAGGGTTAAGAGAAGGAGGTTGGTCCTCCACCAGCACAATTTTAGTGCCACTGAATTCTGCATCATGTGTAGTAGAGCAATCATGGACTCCATTTTCTGCAATACAAACATCTCTAGCAACTTGAACTTTGTTAGTAGTAGAATCATAAACACGATAACCTTTAGTGTTTTCATCATAACCAACAAACATATAAGGAGATGACTTAGCATCTAATTTATGCCTTTTCTATTTAGGAGTATGAACATAAGCAATAGAACCAAAAATTCGTAAATGATGTAAATTAGGTTTCCTACCAGACCAAGCCTCTTCTGGAGTGATAACCTTGAGAGCTTTGGTAGGAGTCCGATTAAGAATATAAGTTGCACAAAACATGGCTTCAACCCAAAATTTATAATGCAGATTCTTAGCATGCAACATGCTTCTAGCCATTTTAACAATGGTTTGATGCTTTCTTTCTGCCACACCATTTTGTTGTGGTGTATAAGGAATAGTAAGCTCGTGTTTAATTCCACATGATTTCAAATAAGAATGAAAAGCATTATTCACATATTCCTTTCCATTATCAATTCTAAGAATTTTAAGTTTAAAACCAGATTGCCGTTCAACATATAACTGAAATTCAATAAATATATCAAGAACTTGATCCTTGCTATGCAAAAAATAGATCCAAGTTCATCTAGAAAAATCATCAACAAAGGTAAGTGCATACCAAGAACCTTGGATGGAGTTATTCTCCATGGGGCCCAAAAGATCACTATGGACAAGATGCAACTTATGAGTTGCCCGCCATGATTTTCCACTTGGAAAGGGTTCCTTATGCATTTTACCACTCATACAACCTGTACAGGCAATCTTGGAAGGAATAATGTGAGGCAAGCCATCAACCATATTATGCTTTTGCATGAAAGTAATATAATCAAAATTTAAATGGCCAAGTCTTTCAGGCCATATATTGAAATCAATAGAAGTATGTAGTGAATAACATGAAGTAGCAAATTCATGGAATTTAAACAAATTGTCATTATCCATTTTAGCATGAGCAATCACTTTTAGAGTTTGAGGATCTATGATATAACATGTATCTTTGTAGAATTCAACTTTATAGTCCTGACATAACTTTGAAACAGAAAGCAGATTAGTTTTCAAGTCAGGTACATATAAAACATCATGCAATTTACCATTAGGAATAGTAACATCACCTAATCCTTCAACTTTACAAGTCTGATTATTAGCTAACTGAATAGGAATGTTAGCAATATCAGGTTGTAAAGAATCAAAAATTTCTTTATGAGAAGTTACATGTTGTGATGCACCACTATCAACAATCCATTCTAAAGGTCTACAAGGATTAAAGCTACAAGTAAAAGCATGACGAGGATTAAAACCAGTAGAGTTACCTTTTTTATGATTTGAGTTTTGATTATTGTTACTAGTATTCATAGGTTTTTTATCATTTTGCTTTTTAAAACAGTTATTGACAATATGACCATCTTTGCCACAATAAGAACAATGAGGTTTGGAATTGGAATGATTCCTTTGAGTATTAATATTACGAGTGTTATTATGATGATTGTTATTAGTGTTATATTTCGCATGAAATTTATTGTTGGAATTATTTGAATTAGTATTATATTGTTTATTGTTATTATTATTATTATTAGAACGAAAATTATTATTTGAATTTCTAGACACAAATGCATGTTCAGTTGATTTAAGGGTACCAAACTGAATTAGCTCAGCTTCTTCCTGTCTTAATAAAGTTTGAAAAATAACATAAGTTAACTGAGAAGTTAAAGTAGGAATAGCAAGCTGTGCATGAATATTAGTTATAAACTGTTGAAACTGTCTAGGAAGACACTTTTTGAGAATAAGATGAATTAAACGAATGTCCTCTAATTGAACACCTAAGGCAATAATTTGACTTTTAAGAGAATCAAATTTTAAGAGAAATTCATCCATACTTTTAAAATCTGCATACCTGAGATCTTCAAGTTGATCCTGCAACTGTATTTTGCGGTATTCATCTCCACTGTCATACTTGGTTTGCAAGATGGACCATGCATCATGAGCTTTAGAATAGTGAGCAATTAACACATATAAATCTGGAATAATGGAAATACCAATTAGCCCTAAAGCTTCTTCATTTTTAGATTTCCAAGTATCTTTCTCGTCTTGGGTAGCTGCTGAACCAGGTTCAAGAGAAGGATCAGTGGCTATTTCGAAGAGGTGTTTAAAATGAAAAATAAATGAGATATGAGTTTTCCAAGAATGATAATTAGAATAATTAAGTTTTATTTCTGGAATTAAGGTTGACATGATTACAAAAAAAAATTCCTCTTTAAAAAAAAAAAAATTCCTTAATTTGAAATCAAATTAAAAAAAAAGATGTCTTTATATATATATATATATATATATATATATTTAAAAAATTAGAGTAAAAAATTAGAAAATGAAAAAATGTGTATTGATTTGGTTTGTTTTTTTTAAAAAAATGAACAATTCTTTTTTTGTTGTTTTTGGAAATAAACTTTTTAAAAATAAATCTTTTTTGTTTAAGGTCCCTTGGAAAAAAAAATTAAACAAGATTTTAAGAACGGTCGGGGAAAGGGCTAACAAACTGAGCGGAGGTTTCAAAAAAAAAAAGCGCGGTTTAAATGATAATGGATAAGAATGGAGCAGAGTGGATGGCATGACTGCGCAGGCGGCGGGTGACGCGTGGCTTGAATGCAGACCGCGCCTTAGGGTTTAGGTCGGGCAGACTGCTAACGGCTCGATAAGGGGGGAAGGTGGCGGCGGGAGCGGTGAGCGGAGACCAAACACACGGCGGGAGTGGTGAGCAGTTGTCCCGTGCGCGGTGGTGCGCGCGGGATATATTTATTGAAGAAGCTCTGTGCAAAAAAAACTTGCTTTTCCCGTGACAGTGGGCACAGGGGCTGGGTGCAGGTGGCACGTGGCGGCGCTAATGGTGCACGGTGGCACTGAGAGCACGCGGCGGCGCGCAGGTGGCGTGACCACCCACAAAAAATTGAAATAAGAAGATTCGCGCTGCGCACGATTAAGACATGAAAATGTAAGAAAGATTAACCAAGGAAATTATAATAGTAAGAAATGATAATAGTATAGTATGAAAAAAAATTTAAACACACCAATATAGATTATAGTATGAAGAAAAACAATATAGGAATTTTTTTTTTTAAAGGAGTAAGAAAATTATAGACTTATTGAAAACTTAACTCATGTAATACTTCTTGTTTTGGCGGCATGCCTTCCAAAACAAGAAAAAAAATTGAAATTTTATAAGAAAACCCTTTGGCGGCAAGCCTTCCAAAGAGGCTTAGTAAAAAAAAATTAATATGAAACCTGCATACACAAGATATGTTAAAATGAGCTAAAACCACAACAAAAACTTCTTCTCTCAATAACATCTCCAAATAAGGTGTGCTCCAATGAATGGCAACCTTCAACAAAAAACTTAAAACAAGGATTAGATAGCCAAGCTCTGATACCATGTAAGAAATAATATTGAGCAAGGAATGAGAAACAATCCAAGCAAGTTAAGTGTGAAACAATGTTACCATAAGATAACCAAACTCCAAGAGCATACACCAAGATGGTTCAACAATGGAGACAAGGATTTATAAGGGGAAAGCAAAGAAAACCCCTTGTGAGTATTATGAATGAAGGCAAATGCCTAGAGAAGAGAGAGAGAGAGTGTTGGAGCAAAAGTAGCTCAATACAATAACATCAAGTGCTAAGAGTGAAGAAGAAAGAAGGAGTAGCATCTCTTATATAGAGATGAGAAAGGAGTTGCATTTGTAACTCCCATTTCTATGAATGCCACATTCATAATAGGTGTGTGCAAAGTGTCACAATCCTCTTAAGGAGGATAAAGTAAATAAAGAAATAAACAAGAGTTGTCCTTACATGTGGAATAAAGGACAAACAATGACATGTCCTCCACATGTGTACAAGAGGACAAACTATATTTAGGGACCCTTGGAATATCCCAATTAATATATCCAAGGAAAAATTAACCTTTCTAACATTTACTCATATATTTGGTAGTGTATTTAGTAACATAATTAATAGTATATTTGGTCACATATTTAGTAGCATATTCAATAGCATATTTAGTCACAAATTTGATATTGTATTTAGGAGCATATTTAATAGTATATTTGGTCACATATTTAATAGCATATTCAATTGCATATTTAGTCACATCTTTGGTAGTGTACTTGGTCATAATAGGGCACGATGGAATCAAACCACCATCCTCTTTCTTATAGAGCAGGTGCTCTTCCATTGAGCTAGCACCCTTTAAAGAATACATAATAAATTACTATTTGTTTCATTTCATTGCCAATATAGCACCCAAAAGGTTATAAACCTGTATTTCTTGAAATAAGGGCAACAAGGAAACATCCAATCAAGCTGATAGTTTAAAGGCTCCTCTTATTTCAAAAAATAATTCTAGTTTGTCAAACTTAAATCAGGGAATGGAAAAGGAAACTAGGGTAATGGATTTTAAATTTAAAAATGGTGTCCAGCTTTTTACTAACAATGTAGAAGTGCATGTAGTGACTAGAAGATTGCTTCAAGTGTGTCATCCAAAAATTGACACTTTGTACTAGATACGGTGGCATTGCCTTAACGACACTCCTTTGACATGTCTTAGTTTCTAATTTGCATATAGCCAAAATGTTTGAGAAATAAGACAAACAACTACCAAGAAACTAAATGTCACTTGAACGTAATACAAAGAGAATATTGAGAAAAACTAGAACCAAGTGGTGAGAAATCCATAAATAAGCCCATCACTAAAGAATCAAACTCTTAATTAGGACATCAACTTTAATAGATCACTTAACTCTTAGTAACAATATTTGAAAATTATCTGCATTGATGTCTAAAGGTCACAGAGACAACTATAAAGATATCTTAATCCAAGCAATATAGTCAGGTTGACATAGAATAATGAGAAGAATAAGGGAAAACAAACACTTAGCATGATAGGGTAATTGGTAACCTACAACACTATCAAGATCAATAAAAAAAATTGTACTTGTCAATAATCAATAATTTCCAGTATAAAATTGGCATTAAAATCAATTAACAAAATGATAGTTTCTCATACCATTACATAGAGTTGTGTGAACACGGTTCATCCTCTCCTCTTCATTGGGAAGATTTATGAGAAGCATTATAGGATCCACACTCTTGATAAGATCAAAGTCCTCATACGCTTCATCTTGTCGAAGAGTAATAGCCAAGAAAGTACTTGCATCAATGAGAAAATGAATCTCAAAGTATTATAAATTGCTTGAAACTATTGTGACAAAGAAGAATCATTAGCCCTATCAGATGCCTTTACATTCATATCTTTTGGTAAAAGCTTGTGTGCACTAGCTGAGAGTTCCTACAAGTTTACAAGGACTATAGCATGTGCCAATAGTTTGGTAAGTTGTTCTGATAAAGGTACTAAAACTCCCATATTTATATTCACTAGTCTTTTAATTACCAGCCTCTACACCCACACAAGTGTTGAACATAAGTAAAGAATCCATAAATATGTTTCTTCATTTAAATTTTCCAAAATTTCATAAAAATTAAAACCCATCGAATCTAATAAGTTACAAAAACATGACAGCAAAAAAATTGCTAAAAAAGAATCAATATGCATCTCTACCATTTATGTACAAGAATGGAAACCTTAAAAAAGTTCAAAGGACAAACCACTTCATTGTCATCCACAAGGGGAAGCTCGCTCAATCGGATTGAGTCAACTATTGCAAGATCCTAGAAGACATAAATTTATATATCAATGTGAGAATATTATATTTATAATAGTAATGACATTGTGACATAGTAGATGGACAATGACTATTAGGGCCATACCTTAAAAGGCATGCCAACTATGAGCTTTGTTGCAAGTGACTTGTACAAGAGCTCGAGAGTCTACAATAGAAGATAAACATTAAAAAAATCTTATTTATCAGACAAAACATACTATCATAACAAAGAGTCAAAGCTAAGAACTTCACATTTCAAGCACTAGGAAGTTAAGAATAATCAAATGAAATCTTACACCTCAGTAACTACTTGGGGCCACAGAGACATTATAGCAACTATCATTGAATATAATTAAAAATTATATCCAAAATTTCACCTTCAATTGATCAAAGAGTGAGAAACATTAAAATTGAACCATCTCTATGAAAAACACCCCTATAATCTACCTCATCACCCTGTACATGTGAAAGGAACTCAATTAATGATAAGCATGAAAATCATCTATACAAAGAGATAGAAAAATAGAATGTAATTTTCTTTAAAAAGTATTGACATCAAGACCAACTCACTTTTACAATTTAAGCCTCCTTGATAAAGTGTCAAGATTTTAAATGACTAGAAATAAGAATGATAGAATTTAATGAATTAATTAAGAAGTTCAAACAACACAAAATTGAATTCCTTCAATTGAGACATTAGTTGAGTAGAAGTACTAAAAGAAATAATTAAACAAGACTTCAATTGTGGAAAAATAAATAGCAATATAACTTGAAATGGAAAATATCAAACAATTGGGAAAAAGGAAGTATAAAGATTCTAGAAAAAGAAAGCCTGCAAGAATAAAGTGTGTAACTAGTTTTCTTGACAGTTCACCTACTTTCTCTATTTTTCTGCAGTTGTAGATAATACTAAAGAAATTTGGAATGAAGAGAAATAAAATTTTAGTTTCTATAAAATAAAACACATAAACTACATGAAAACATAGAATAAATTTAGATTGTAGCAATTTATCATTTGAATTCACCCAAAATATATTTCTACAATTGATAATCTACTCTAAAACATTTAGAATTTGTTGTGATAAATTAACTGAGATTTTATGTTAGTGCAATGGTAACTAGAAATTATGAGACAATATTTATGATTTGTCATTAATATTTTTACTTCTTAAAAGTTTACAATATTCTAACCACACATGAACCATTGTTGTGTTTCTATCAAAGACTTGAGATGCAAAGATTAAGTGCCAACTTAACAATGAATATTTTATGTTGGTTGCAGAAGTTTGATAGAAGTGGGAAAGATTTTGTTTCAGATAGAAAGATAGTTTGTGTTTGTTGATTGGGATTGGTAATTTGTGACAGAAAGTTTTATAGTTGCTTGTTAATAATGATGACACCACAGTAGGAAAAATTATGGAAGGAATGTGTATGTTACAAAGATACCTTGAGAAGACAAAGGGACAAAGAAAGGAGAAAGAGAAGACAAACAGATGAGGAGATGTGGAGAAGAAAGATGAATATCATGGTGTGTGATTTTGTCTATTGAACTAGTTAATTTATGAAATTCTGCTGATGTACTATTATCTGATTATAGTCTTTATATATTCTCTCATATCTCATGGTTATGGTGATCCTAAAGCTTCTAGATATATGATAATGAAGGATGGTATTGTTATTGATGTTTAAAGTTTTTCTAGCATCCTTGTATTATTACTAAGGACTTTACTATTCATTGTTCAGACAGTGACTCTTGCATATTCTAGAGAAAGGTGGTAGTGTGATTGCTTGATCTCATTTCATGGAGAAAGGGAAGATTGTTAAAGGTTTTTATGTTGTTGAGATTATCCTATTATGAGACTACATCATAACCCTTTTCCCCATATCAGCATGGACCAAGAATCAACATGTTGATTGCTATTGCAAGCAAAAAAAATAGTGAATCAATAGTCTGGAAACCTGTGACAGAGGTGGTTAGTGTTTGAATAGGTGTTTGAAGGTTGGAATGCATCCATGGGATGTTAACAAACCTTTTTTAATGAAATAGCTATGATATTGGAGTTTGGGAGTCAACCACTACATTCAACAATAAAACCCCCATTAAAGGCAAGGGTTTGAAGGTTTGGGTATCTCTTCAAGGATTAGGAGCCCAAAAGTCTGAATTTTGAAAGCTCTTAGTAAGGTAATTGTGAATTCAAGTTCATTTGGTAGTGTTCTATGAGATTTTGGAGAGTTGTAGTTATATTGTGTGTTTTACGCCTAATAGCCTAGATTAGGACCTACGAGTTATGTGCCTTAATAAACAAGTTAGAACCTAAGAATTTGAGATTTAATAGATTTTGGTAATGGGTATCTAAATCTACCTTTAGTTTTGGTAGATGTTAGAAAGAGTTTTATTTCTTACCTAAATCCCAAAGGTAAGACTACAATGAAGAGCCCTCATTATATTTGTTTGTGAGAATTGGTGTTTGGAAGCCCACCAAGGTGCCTAGAACCTCATGAATGTTTGAAAGTCACTTTATTGGTAGTGAGTTGAGCCTTTGGAAGTAATTTGGAGTATGGTGTTGTGAAAGATCCTAGAGGGTGGAGGTGTTGTGTGTTGTGAGAGATAGTTGGTTGAGTTACTAGAGATTAAGGTAGAGATATTTGGGAATAGGTAAGTGTGGCATAAGGAAAAGGCTAATCACCTAGTCTCTAGCCTTGGAGAATCTTAAGGGATTGTGTATGATATGCTTGGTAGGCTTGGAAGAAGCCTAGTGATAGAGTTAGTAAGTGAAACTTAGTACTTACCTCCATCCTTAACATCAATATCTCAACTATTCCACTCTTCAAAAATATTTCTTAACATCACATGGATGCATGCCAACATTCAAACACCTATGCAAACACTAACCACCTTTGTCGTGAGTTTCCAGACTATTGATTCACTATTTTTTTTGCACACAACAGTAGTAAAAATGTTGATTCTTGGTCTATGTTGATTTGGGAACAAGGTCATGATGTAGTCTCATAATAGGATAATCTCAACAACATAAAAACCTTTAACAATCTTCCCTTTCTCCACAAAATGAGATCAAGCAATCACTATGTCACCTTTCTTTGGAATATGTAGGAGTCACTGCCTGAGCAACGAACAATGAAGTTCTTGGTAATAATACAAGGATGCTAGACAAACTTTAAACATCAATAACAATACTATCCTTCATTATCATATATCTAGAAGCTTGAGGATCATTATAACCATGAGATATGAGGGAATATATAAAGAATGTAATTAGATAATAGTACATAAGAAGAATTTCATAAAATAGTTGGTTTAATATAAAATCACACAACATGCTATTCATCTTCCTTCTACATGTCTCCTCTTCTTTTTGTCTTCTCTTTCTCCTTTCTTCTTCCCTTTGTCATCTCAAGGTATCTTTCTAACATACCCATGCCTTCCATACATCTTCCTACTATGGTGTCATCCTTATCCATGAGCAACTACAAAACTTTCTATCACAAATTACGAATCCTAATCAATAAACACAAACTGCCTTTCTACTTGAAACAAAATCTTGCCCACTTCTATCAAAATTTTGTAACTAGCACAACTATGTTCTCTAATATGATCTAGTAATTAAAGATAAATGTCTAGTACATTGTCAAGCACATGCTCTTGTAGCACATCCAGAGCCAAGGAAGAGCACACTACCACTAGAATAGAAATGAAAGGCTTAGAAACACCTAAAACATCTCTACATCTAGCCATCAAAAAATAATTGCATCTAAGCTTGCAGAAATGCCACAACATCAAGTACTAAGATACATTTAATTAATTAAGGTATCCAAGTTCCAAGCATTCAAAGATTACTTTTCAAATGTTGATCTGACACAACCCCACTAATGAAGGGATCCCAAGGTTTTCGAAGAGGCCATCAAGCATAGAAAATTAGGCATCACCTTCAGACATGCAACCAATAGGCACAAAGATGAAAGCTTGATATAAATAAAAACCCATTCACCAATTCACCTTTTACCAAATCCACTACCATGAAAAAATGATGCATAAGCCAAATCTTCCACACTTAAGAGTAATTGTAAACTGTAATGACCAAAATGGGAAGCAAGCCAAAAATAATGAAAGTGTAAAGTCACAATCTCCATATTAGATTTCTAGTTTCTACACTTTGGTGTTCACTCATAGATGTGTTTACATCAAATTTAGCTTGTTTCGTCAAACTAAATCCCATGTCTAGTGAGATGAATAGGCGAGTAGCCATCATCTTTTGTCATGAATCCACTTGTAAAAAATGGAGTCCTCATTCCTCAAGCATAATAACACACCCAAGTACTTGTGTCCAAACACTAGAACCCCCTAAGTGCATCCATGCACCCAATTCTCACACCTACATCTACATCTGCACCCACAAATTGTGCATCCACACACTCGATTCTCATGCCTACAACTGCATCTACACCCAAATTGGAAACTTAGAATTATCTAATGGTTACTTCATCTAAAACACTCTATTTAAGTACTTTGAAATGATTTTTGAATTATCCTCTTCCTCTTGCTTTCTTCCAAAAAGATCTCCCTAAAGTCTTGGTGCTAAGTTTTCACAATTCCCTTATCACCGTGCTAAGTTATATGCAAAGGTAACCATATCAAATTCAAGCACTATATGCACTTTTTTTTTGGATATCATCCAATCAGAAAATGATATTGACCAAGAAAGAAAATTTGATTCAATGAATAGAAAAGAAAAAGTAGAAGTAACCAATCAGACAATGCCCTACACAATATAGTCAGGTGAACATAGTCAACACCATATGCAGTGGGGAAGAAATATGAACTTATCAATAGTGAATAGGATTGAAGGGAAAATTTCAATCCTATTCACTACTGATAAGTTCCTATTTCTTCCCCACTATATATGGTTCTGACTGTGTTAGAAGCCCTCTTATGCTGGCCTTTGTGCAATAGTTTAATGATATTTCCTCTTTTAACCAGTGGAAAATTTTGAAACTTATCACTCCATGATTGACTAAATGTCATATGCATTTTTCATTAAGGAAATTTCTTGTCAAATAGAGGTCCAACTTGAATTGCATACTCATAAGTTATGCAAGGCACTGGGGATAAACCTGCACAATAATTAGATTGCTAGCTCGGCCTAGGGATACAAAATTGTACATAAATAAGAGTCAAAGTATAGATTTGTGTTTAAAGGGAGTATGCATTCATTTTCTATAGTTTTTGGATTTTGGGTAGAAGCATGTACAACAAAATTAAGAAAAAATGTAACCCCCTAGTGGTCCCCTTTGGCCTCTTCCATATGCATTTGATTTTGCTTGTATAAACACAACTTGATATCCTTGAAAGAAGTCCCTCCATTTTTGCATTTATAGGTTCTAATCACATATTCATATTCTCAATTTTAATAAAATGATTTTTCTACTACTAATTGTTCTCAAATAATATAGTTGAAGTAAACGTGAAATTATATCGAAGTAAGTGTTGATGAGCTTGAATTTTTTCACACTTACTACAATTGGTGCATACAAAAATGAATCTTCATAATATGATGGAGGACTGCTTTGCAATGGAATGATGGAAGGACTATAGGAAATCACGATATTATTGGCCCATTGAACAAAGACAAAGGCATAATCTCACTAAAGGAAGATAGAGATTTTTTAAAGACCCAAATCAAGGGTTTTATGGCTGCATGCAAAGTAAATAGTTTCCCCACGAAGGTAATCATAATCTCATATGGAAGAAAAGAGAAAAAGACAAATGGTGGCAGCAGGTATTTGACATCTTTAGGAAAGATTATTTTGAGAGGTTATACACTTTCATTTCATATATTTATGTTTGTCTTACAAGAGTTGTTCATGTCGGAACTCTTTTAGATCTGTATGCCTCTAGTGGCTTGTAGTCTCATCCTACCAAATAGAGCCAATAAAATCTCCCAGATTAAATGTTTAACTTATCTAGAAGCTGGAGAGAAGAAAATAAATAGGCTTAAAATTCTTTTTAGATAATCCATTTCAAATATTGGAATTGTTTTATTGGTGGAACTCATAAGAGTTTACTAAGTTTGTGGCACATGAAGCTCCCTTCCAATTCCCATATTGATGTATCCATTATAACTTTTGAAAGATAAATAGATGTCATATTTAAAATGTGAGAAATAGAAGTGAAGGTCAACTCCACATATTTCTATGATCAATTTCTCAAAGGAAAAATAAAATATAAAGATACAGATAGAAAATAGTTGCTGACCTCAAAATTACCTTAAAAAAAGATGTTGCTAGATTTAGTTGAACATGAACATGCCTTTAACCAAACTAGCCCCATAGAATCCTACAGTTTGACCATAAAAACAGTCAAAAAAATTTAGGCATTCTACCTTTCCATTGGTTTTGTTTCTTCCAAAATAGCATACTTGAACATTTTGTCCACATCTATGATGTATGCCCTTCCAAATGTGCACTATACAAGATATATTCAACAAGTTGTGCCTAGAAAAATATCAAAGATCTGTACAAGTTAGATAAGCTCAGTTACAAAAATATTTAGTTTTTAATAAGAATATAAAATAGAAATTTTGGCTTACCTTTTCATAGACATCATCTTGGTTCTTTTCTCTCTAGACATTTCAATATGATTGTGGGCATTTTCTAGTTTAGATATGGTATATGCTAGTGATGGTGTTGGCCCCTAAACAATAAAGAGATCTATAGAATTTTCTAGGGTGCAAATGATAAATGAAAGTTAAATTTTCTTAGATGTTGCAGTTTCAAGTTCCCTATTGTACATGTATGCAAAATAGTTTCATAGCACACACGATCTCTATAAGAAAAAGCCTCAAAAAGCTTTAGTATAATTGACAAAAATTGATGAAGGATATGCATAGAATGGTTTTATATAAAAGGTCCTTGAGACTGCAAAAGCTTTACTAACATCATGCCAGCCTTTCCCAAAATGGGAACTATAGAAAAGAGCATGAACACCCATCAAAGCATAGACAATATATGGAAGTATTCATGGAAAAAAATATGGTCTCATTGGTTGTAGTGATTATTGGATAAGAACAAAAAAAAATTATTTTGAAAAAGCCTTAGAAATGTCAAGCAAATGTTATTGGTAGGTGTAATCTAGATTTAACAACCTTTTCCAGCATCTAGCATAGCATAATAAAGATGGATTTCTGTCAAATATTGTGATTGGAAAAGTTCTGGTAGAAATTCATAAATAATTTGGATGCACAAATAAGGTACACAAAATTCTTGAGAGAATACCTCAGAGAGATGCTGGCTCATGGAATACAATTCTTGCAAGATTTAGGTAGTAGATATTTGTCAGATTGTATGGTAGAAATAATTTTCTAAATTTGCATGCAAAATGTGGAATCATAGACAATCGACTGAACACTTTGATAGATTGCCTCAAAGAGATTTCATATCAAGGAATGTGCACGCAATAGATTTTATAAGGATTATCTCTGAATCTTTGAATTAATGAAGCATTTTGGATACATCCTAATTCTTAATCTTTGTTTATGTTCTTGTTAGTTGATGAGAGATGCAAATAATTATCACAATACATATGTAGCTGATCGATAGTTGTCCTAAATATCCATTTTCAACTGTCCTTAAGGATAATAATCGCAAGCAAAAAGACTTTCAATTTACATGCAATTGGTTTATTTATTTTAACAGTTTGAATTCAATATCTTGAACACACTATATAATGGATTTAGTTATATCAATTCAACTAGTTGGACCCAATGAGCACCCTTGACAACTTGTGACCCTTACTTTGCATATGATAACATCATAGTTATAACTATTAGATTTACACAATCCATAAGAATGTTGTGAAGTTTTAAAATTTTTGGACTCCATTATGTAAGTTTTTTTACACTAATGTTTTAGATAACACTTTGTGATCCACCATCAAGATGCAAGAGAGTAGCAAAAGAGAAAGAAGATGGATCGCAAAATGTGATCCAAAATGTTAATGTAAGAAAATCTTGCACAATTGAATCTAGAAACCACACAACATAGTAGTTATAGTAGTTATGTTTACCTAATTATGATCACTCATCTTGTACAAATTGTATGGGCTATGAGCCACTATGAAAGATTGGAGTAGCATAGAATCTAGACCTGGAAGGCATAGGTGAGAGAGACAGGAAATGAAAATGTTGGGACTCACTAATATATTCAGGGTCAATTTTTGACAACAATCTCCAATGGAGGAGACATCATTGTGTAAATTTGGCTCTCTTCTTTAGAAAAAAACATGTTAGTCAGGATTCTAATGGTAATTCTTAGACCCCATTGGAATTGCAATTCTCCATTGGAATTGCAATTCTTGGACCTTGTTGGTATGTTGATGGTAATTCTTGGACCCCATTAGAATTTTGACAATAGTTAGCCCTAATCATTTTTATAAATGAAATCATTTTTTAATGAAGCACCCAAATCATCAACTAATCAAATATTATATTAAACCACCAAGGTCGACGAAGTTGATTTACATATTTGAGGCTTGTGAAAGCATTTATATTGAGATATGAAATAAGAATTTGTATTGAGAGCAAATTTCATGAAAAAGGGAGTCGTTAATAGTAGATTGAGGGTTAAAAAATCTCATAGAGAATGTTGTGTCTCTCCTCTTTACTGTATACATGGTATTCAAATCTCAATCACTTCATTTTTTTTACTGACCCTATTTCTGATTCTACACTTTGTAGAGAGTGAGAATGATATCATGTACAATGTCTTGGAGAAATACAGATTCCCATCAGGCCTCCTTCCAGATATAGTAGTAGTGTATTCTATCAACACCAATAGTGGTCATTTGCATACTCTTACAATATCCATTATAAACCCTACAGGGATTATTTCCTATAGATCTATTTCCCATCTTCATGGCATCACCCTCAAGAAGAATGCCTTTATCTGGTTATTACTAGCAAATGTCTTTGTTGCAAAAAATGGGGTCATGGAGTTCTAGATTGGAGCTCTCTCAAGAAAGTAGTTGAAACCTTATTTTTGAAGGTCGAATGGCAGAGGCAACCATGAGAGTTTCCATTCTCAAATTCAATTCTAACATCGCCCTGTCCTTCCCCATCATAGATGGTTGTATCCCTCCACTTAGTAGTGGTTGCAACAATCACCCAAGATAAAAAGTAATAAAAATTGGGAAGACACTCCATTGTGTAATTGAAGGAATTAAAATTGTGTTTTTATTTGTAGTTAAACACATTAGTAGGTATGTGCCAGCATCACAATCCATGCAACTAAGAAATAGACAACACAGACAATGCAATTACCACAAGAAAATAACAGATAGTTAAGAAGGCTAATATCTTCCAAGGAAAAAAAAAATGAACTTTTTGGTCTAAAATCCTACACATAAATCCTATTGGGTAAAAATAAAACCTTACATCTCTTCCTTTAAGTTAATTCTCATTTATTTTATTAGCATGCATAACTTTGGGGTTGTGAGACTCAGACATATTTCATTAATTTTCCTAAGTTACTCTTCATGTATTTTATATGACTGAGCAAGTTATGATGTTGTTGGACTCGATCATATTTTATTGATTTCCTTCAAATTAGATTTCCATAATTTTATTTTATGATCATTTCTATGCCCCCATTCTACTAAAAATACCAAAATGCTTCCAAGACATTTTCATTTTCAGATGAAAAGTGCAAAAGACTTTCATTGTTACTTTACCTTAATATTATTGATGTTATTGGAAACAGATTCAATGATTTTATAAATATTTCAAAAAATGATTTAGAATGAGCACACTTTTAGTGACCTAAGTTTCGATGCACATCACCAAGGAATTGACCTAAAAGAAGATTGAAGTTCAATGATATGCAAGAAAACCTTAGAAACCCATAATAGGGCAGGGGCTAAAAGCTGAGAAACAATTTGAATGTGAACACATTTTTCCTCAAGAATCAGCCACGAGTGGTTTCTTAGGGACAATAATATAGAATTCTAGAAGAAGCACACAACATACCGAGCATTCCAATCTATGTCATGTACTTTTGTTACTAGTTATGAAAATGTGTTAAGAATTTACTTATCTTGACACATTCTTGACTATTCCATGACTGAAAAGAAGATGGCGAGCTTCCAATGATGACTATACATGGACATGAAGTGCACTCTCCTAAATACAAAGAGATAATTTTCATTATCTACTAAACTTGAAAATGTAGGGTGCCCTACTGATCGATGTTATTATGGAGTTTGTGATCAATATGGATACACAGACAGATTCATTGAGAAACAAAGTCAAGTTATTGAGTCATTTGTGTTAAGGTATTTAAGATTTTAAATGTTTCCAAGGATTTATGTTGTCATTATAACATCAGTTACACTTATAGTTTAGTTTTCTAGTCCACCGAATAGTTGAGGAAGTTTGTATCCATCAAGAACCCTATTAAATGATAAAGGATGGCTGAGTTCATGGAGAGGAGCATTGGATTTAGTTTCTGCATTTAGTTTCTCATTACATTTAAGGTTATATCTATTGCAAAAAAAATGGGCTACATGAAATTGTTTGACTTAGCCCTTTCACAGTATTCAAAATTATAGTTTCTGGTTGCAATTAAAATATGTTTTAATAAAGCTAAAATGTTTCTTAGATCGGATTGCATCTTATCATTGTTGCTAAACATTCTTGGTCAAGTAAAGACTATGTTTTGGGGACAAAAATCTGTTTGAATAAATCTAAAATAAACATGGGCATTTAGTTACCTTGGCTGCAAATAATAAATTCAAAGTATGGTTATCGGGTTGCATGTGATGGAATGGTCTTAAATCTTCCTTGGGAACCAAAAATACTATTGTTTGTGTTGCATGAATTAATGAATTAATTTAATCATGGTAGAATATAGGGCATTATATGGAGCTTTTTATCGACCATGAAATTCTGATTTTTTGGTGGGAATGTGTTGGGCATAAAGATAGCCAAAATTTTCCATTAAAACCATTCCATGTTAAATTGATTTCATCCCTTCTTTAATGTGTTGGGTGCTGATTCAAAACAAAAAAAAATTGAATACATTTCGAGATTTATTTCCATCAATTTGGATTTAGAAACTAGATGGATTCTTTGGTACTGAACTGAGCAAGAAAGCATGTTTAATGAAGTCTTTGAATATGTGATCGATTATTTAATTTGCTTGGAAGTTCATACAAGATTCTTATGGTTGAAAGATAGTGTTTAATATTTATGAGAAGAAGTGGATTCTGTTATTGTATTCAAATGTTTCAAGAAAACTAAATGTTGTAGAATGATGTTGGAATTTCGATCCTACCAAATTATGAATTCTATAAATAACAGCTTCACAAGTTGAACAATTTTAGAAAATGATTAATAAATTACATCAAAAGCTTTACTTCTCAAGAAAGCATTACAAGAATCCATCGAAAGTCACTCTAACATTACCTTATGAGTACTCTCTATCAGGGTAATGTCATCTTGTTGGGACTGTCATAGAGTGACTTAGATATAGATTGCTGATAGAGTCAATAGTATTTGCAACATACATCATATTGTCTATCAGAGACTGCTCACATGGTAATGTGCATATTCCATATAGCTAAATCAGAGACAACCTATATATATATATATATAGTTTCAAAATGCCAAGTATATTGCAGTCATAGAATTGAATCACCCATTGTATTCTTTTGTGGCATTGGAATTACAGTTGTATATATATTTTTGTCCTTTTCCATTATATAATTCATCTGTGCACTTCTTTTATCATTGCATATGTACATTGCATCATATTGTTACATCATAATTCATTAGTGCATTTCCATTATCACATCATTTGGAATTACCAGCCACATGCATATTTCATTAAGTAGCTTTGAGTAGCATTCATAATTCAACATCCTATGTCATATATCTGTACTTGCACTCATTATCCTATATTATGTCCTATTATTCTAAAAAGTGGAAATTACATGATCACTTATCATAGATCTTCCTAGTGCATTTTTTTTTATACAAGTGCTGCTTTCGTACTTCATCAAATTCTGTGTTGTTTCTTGGACAATGTTTCACAACGCTTACTATCGATGGTCCTGCATACATACTAATTACCAGAGACTCATAAGTCACATTATAAAGAGGATCCACACATTTCCTACTATTGGTATCTAAGGGAGTATCTAAGGTAGGCACCAACCATCACGGTCCTCAAACAAAACCAAATTGCCTTGCATTTTGACAAGCTTTACAAAAACTACATCGACGAGATGGAAAGTTTGAATCAGCATGTAGAGAAAACAACAAAGAAAGGACTTCTTTTGTCCCATTCTTCTAAAATTTTCTTCTTTAGCTACTGAACGTATATGTTGAAATTTGGATGGAAAAAGTAAATGGTTAAAAGTTGTTCCTTTGAAAAAAGGAGGAACACAGGGTAAAAATGAGGGAATATATATATATATATATGCCGAAAGAGAAGATATGGTGAAAAGTTAAAACTTTGAACTACCTCCTAATCCAAAAGATCAAAAATCAGCAATATTGTTGTTGGCTACATGAAGAGTACATGATACGCTCAAGGCACAAGGCATAATGCTCTACTTCTTGGGACATATTTGGCATCATGAGCATAAGATTTGTGAACAGTCTTCAATATAAATAGTTCAATGCTTAATTATATTAGACTTTCTAGTGGGTGATCCAAATTTTTAGAAAAAGAGTATTTTGTATTCCCTCAATCAATAGCTATTCACATAACAATTGCAGATTGAAAATTGAAACAACTTCTATCTTCTTATACCTTTAGCAAAACAAATATACTACGCTCCTTGCTATCATTTGATCTACTTGTCACTTACTCATGTTGAAGAAATTAAACTTTAGTGTATGATTTTTAAGCCATCTCATTACTTACTTGTATGAAAGAAGCATACAATGGAGGAAAACATAGATCTCCATCTTTGCTAGCTCACTCCCAAGACGCAATCTACTTCCTAGTCCAAAGGGCACAAACATCCTTGGCTTGGCAACAAAATCCTGAAAAGAGAAACAATGTCTAATTAGAAATTTTTTAAAGGGAAGATACTTTATAAATCATTTAATCCTCTTCAAGGATGAAGATTGAACTAAAAAACCACACAAAGAGAGGATGTTAGGCATTAACCTCCCATCTTTCTGGATCAAACTTCTTTTGATAGGGATAAAATTTAGGATCTAGATGTGCATTTCTCATCCAAATTTGTATCCTTCATCCCTTGGGAATTGTATAACCTTAAGTACCAATTAACTAGCATTAACATGAATTCTAAATTCAGGGTACAATGAAGAACATGAATTTGAAAAATTAGTAGACTTAACAGAATGGAAAAACAAATACATACCATTCAATTCAACATCATCTATAGCCTCTCTGAAAACCATTGATGAAAATCTCACTAAGCGGAGGCTTTTGTTTATAACCTAAATAGAAAAATTATATTAACTGAAAACACTATTGCTTCATTTCAATTCCCTATTTGCCACTGTAAGGAATCTAACCTTATGAAGATATCCCATTTCTCAAAGTTCTAAATATACAAGGTTCTTTTGTCCCTCTGGTGTCCTTCTAAAAATGTCCTCCTATTCAGCCTGGAAGAACAATCAATCTCTATTACCTTTTGATAATGAATATAATTTCAGCATTATAGTAATTTGGGTGGTACCCACCTTTGCTTTTGCATACATTTCAAGATTTAATAGTAGAAAAACAATAGTCCACATAGTCATATGACTAGAAGACTCATGTCCCGCATTAAGATACATGAATAATAAATCAATAATCTCCTCATCTTGTAAAAGTTTTCCATATTCATCCTTCACCTTGAGTAATACATCTAACATATCTACTTTCTTTTATTCTTTTCCTCCCTACCCTACCCTCCTGTCAAACATTGACTGAAGAGTGACCACCAACTTGTTTCTAGCCTATTCCACCATCCAAACAAAAACATCACCATTTCTTGAACTTTCTATTTCTAAGAATACAAATTTTGAGTGGAACAAAATATTACACAATTGAGGCAACACATCAAAAACAAAGATGAAATATCAAATTTTGTGTTTCTGGATTCACTTGTGTGATTATTTTGTATCAAAGAGAGATATCTTTTTCTTATTCTGATGATGGATCATAGAGTATGATCGAAAAATTTGATATGAAATAATCACACAATTGAATATAGAAGTACATAATTTGATAGTTTCATATGAATTGTACAAAACATCTTGTTCTTAAAGATGAAATAGTTTTCAGAGCCTATTCAAATAAACTAACCTTAAGAGCTTTGTTGTATGCAGTATTGGGAAAATTGATTTCCATGACTCTGATGCCAAAATTTAGAGTAGCGTACTCTCTTTCTAGAGCCATTATATCTTCATTTATCTCATTACAGAGGAAGATGTATGCAATTATGTCAAAATTAAGTTGCAAAACAACATATAAATTGTTTAACAATGAGAACTAGAGAGTTAATGAGTCTATTTATGTTTTAGATTGCATTGGGTTTATTATATAAACCTTTTTTTATCACACTCGGTTATCCATATCATAATGACGTCAAAATGAAGGAGTGTCCAGAGAAGCAGAGAAGAGAAGAAGAAACTATAAAGTTAAAAAATTTGTGTAATTTGATTTTGGATTCCATTCAACAAGTATTTTTAGTACCAACATTTCAGATCACACTCTATGATCCATCAAAATTTTATTCTTGCATTGTTTCATTCTAATGATGAATTGCAGAGTGTAATCCAAAACATTGATACTAAAAAAACTTAGACAATCAAATTTAGAAATCAAATTACACATTTCAAATGAATTATGAAAATTTGATACTTAAAGAGATTGTCATTAATCTCACCTTTCTAATATGTTTCAGAAAATCAAACTTGTCCATCTTGGACCACTTCTCTAACTCCAAAACTATAATTTCCTCAATCTAAGGTAAGTACTCTGATAAGACCTCATTTCCAGTGACTGGTGCTACAATGAGCTTGTGAAGACACTTGTGTTCTTTGAAGGTGATATCCACAAAGGACTTATTCCCAATAAGCTCAACAACAAATTTTTGCCATTGAAGAATAAAATGGAGATCATCCATCAGAATTAGCTTGCATACTTCTCGAGTTTTTGCTAAGATTGTGGGCTTCCCAAACATGAATGACTTATATAGACCAATTTGACTAAACCTAAGAGAGCATAAAACATAGAATGAATTCATGTATAGAAGTCATTATTATTGTATCCACTAAGAAAATAGAGTAAAGTTATATCACAATGCCCACTAAAGCCTCTTGTTGAAGCTCTCGACAAACAACTTACTATTGAAAGAATGAAAATAAGGCACGGGTTGACATGATAGGATTCATACTTCATAGCATGATTTTGAAGAGAATTATTTATACCAAAGTTATTTAAGCTCTCATTTCGTAAATTGAACAAAATACTTTTTTGTTACAAAGAGAAGCAACAACCATTGCACTGTAGGCCGATGCTTATTTTAGGAAAAAAATTGAGAATACAGTAATCTTAGATACAATTTGTTGAGATAGCATGGGACTTGGGAGGTGACTGGATTTGGAAAAGTTTTGAAATGCATTGGGAAAGTTTATATAACTTGAGAAAATATTACATGCATTCAGAGGATTTTTGATTTAGCTACTTGAGATTCTTTGTTAATAAAACTTGAGAAAACATAGACAATAAAACTTGCAAGCATCATTCAGAGGTTTTTGGATTTAGCTATTTGAGATTCTTATTTAATTAAACTTGAGGAAACATAAATATGCAACATTTCATGCATTTAGAGGAAACATAAGAATCACTACAACTTCCTTAGTGATAAAAATCACTATTGTTTGTTTTAACTCTTTCAAGCTTAATTCCTAAGAGCAATAAAACATTAAGAAAAACTTTCAAGAAAATATGGTTAAGTGTTTAAAGTGCTCCCATCTGCAATGCTGCAACAAACAAGTTAATTAGCTTCAACAAAATCTAAAAAATGAAAGCTAACTATGGGAAAATTTTATTTTAACTTTTTTTGTTATTTTTTCTATACATGAATAGGCTTAGAATGACCTCAATTCCACGGAACCACCAAAAGTCAAAATTTGATTTATACTTAACAAAAATAAAAAATAATCGCAGATGACAGAATGCAGGCGAGACAATAGAGTGCGTAGATGACAAAACAGCGCAGACGACAGAACACATAGACGACAAAACAACGCAAACAACCGAATAGGTCACCAGAAAATCATAGACGAAAAAATAGAAGGTCGTCAAAAAATTGCAAACGACAGTTTTAGAGGCAGAGACGATAGTGTAGTGCACCTACAATGCAGATGACAATCTACGAAGCAGAGACGACAAACAAAATTCGTAGACGACAAAATAGAATTTAAAATTTTTTAAAAAGAACATGCGAAGACGTAAATCTGTGCAGATGCCGATCTGTGTAGACGACAGAATGGTTCAAGCAAAGATGCAAGTATGTAGAGACGCTAAAGCGTGAAGATGCTGATATGCATAGATGCTGGTCTGCGAAGATGCTAGTCTACTCATATGACAATCACAGACGACGTTGCAGCCTACATAGATGATAATGCGATATTTTACGACTGAACTAAGGTAGTTTGCAAATTTTTGAAGTGAAACCAGGGATGTGGGTCCCACCGGGCATGCCAAAATGTGTGCTAGAAAATGTGACATGTTAGTAGCATGAGTTAACAAGCAAACATTAGTTAAAAACTTTGAAAGTATATCAAAGATTCATCAAAATGAAAGGAACAAACACTAGCTAATGCTTGCTTAGGTTTTGCAACTCTAAGCAGCTAACAAAATCAATCTTCCAGCCACCTCTATAGCTCAACAAAGGCGCCCATAAGAGGCCTTTTTGGTGTGTTAAGATGGGGGTATGTTTAATGTGCTCTCCCAAACACAACAATAAATGAATCTCTTGAGTGAGCGAGTGCAAATGTGTATGCAAGTAAGATATGAATCTAGACTAAATGAGATAAAGAATACCTCAAGAAATGGCTATGGAGAGAGCCATTCTTGAAGGCATTCAAGGATGAAGATGATATGCAATGAAATAAATAACTAGATATGCAAACTATGATAAAAATGCAAGCTAAAATGAAGCTACAAATGCATGTAGAAACTAGATTAACAATGCGTAAGATAAACTAAATCAGCTACCAAATTGTTAGTATGATCCTAAGAATCTCTATGAAAATTAAACTACAATGCAAACTCTTAGCATGAGAACTCAAAACTCAAAATGGCATGGTAACAATGCACAAATGAGAGATGAAAATGCTTGAGACAAGCCCTCTATTTATAGGCTTGAGGGAGGGCTTGGTGAGGTGGCATCCATGTAGGTGCCACATAAGGTGACATGCAAGCCATGCAAATGGTTAAGAATTCAAAGTTTGCTCACACATGTGTGAGAAAACTTGAGAAGAAGAGTGGGAGACAAGAGTGTGTAGGCATGCCATCTCACACATGTGTGAGCACACTCTTAGGCTAATGAGGGGGATTAGGGAGATGATTATGAATGATTAAGTAGGATTAGAGAAGAAGTAGGCTTAAGAGGATGAAAATAATGGTTATAGGCTAGGCTCTAGGTTAGGCTTAAGATTAAATTAAATGAAATTATTTAATCATGGGTTTAGAGGAATTAATAGGATGTGAAGATTTAAATAAATAAAATTTATTTAAAAAATGGGGAAGATGGAGGATCATGTGTTAAATTAATTTAACATATTAAGGCTAGGAGTATTTAAATTAGATTTAAATACTTAAGAGAATGAATTCATTTAATTAATTAATTAAATTAAATAAGTAGATAACTGTGAGTAATATAATTAATTAATTAATAATTAATTACAATGTCACGGGCAATATTAAAATTAATTAATATAGTGTTTAGGGATGATTTTAAGCATCTACAATTGTTTTTGAGAAAGAGTTTGAACATGAATGTTGGAGGCTCTATAATAGTCAAAAGTCTCTAAAAATGTGTAACAATAATAGATGTTTTTGCACATTACTTTGCAAATCCTACTCCAAACTATCTATTCTATTATTGTGACCATAAATTAGTGTATTAGCTTTTAAAAACCTTCTAAATGTTGTATCCAACTCATTGGATCAAACTATTTCTTTTTACATCATTTTTTTGATAAATTTACAATGTTACAATTTTGCAACTTTTGTGCATTTTATATATTTTCCCACAAAATGTTACTAAATCTTTCCAAATTGCTCTCAAAAATCCTAAGCATACCAAAATAGATTAAATAATCCCAGTCAAAACAATTTCAATCCCTTTTGGATACTTATAGAATTTTAATCACTAAATATAATTTTTTTGAGATGGGACATTACACTTAACCCTATTTGTCATCAATCTTAAGGGTTTTAGTAAGATATTCCTAGATTTTCTATTTATGATCTTATAATAACATAGTAAAGATGAGAATTTATGTCTACATGATTCAAAATTAAGGGATAATGCTCAATTTATATAATGGTCTAAATTAAAACAATGCCTTTGTTGACTAGATCAAGTGCTTGTCATGATATCTAGTGTCATATGTGATTCAATTTTGTTTTGGATGTGATGTGAGAAATTAATTCAAAATAGTAAACTATGACTAAAAATGTGTTTGATGATAACTATTCCTTGTGATTTTGTCTCTATGTTGTTTATCCATTAATTTTAATTTACTTAAAAGTCAATTTTTTTTATGGGTCTAGTATAAACATGTTATCAACAACTTTAACCATGATAAGAAAAGGGGTATAGGGTACATGTAATTTGAATGATGTTGAAACTACTATATAATAAAATATGTATATTACAAATAATAATAAATGAAGAACTAGTTCCCTATCTTGTGTATTATTATTTTTTAATTGTTTTTATTCTTATACAATATATCTAAATGGTGTTTATCAAATTTTAATTTTGAAATCACTTGAAACCCAAATTTCTAGCGAGTTAGGTGTATGAATTTCTCACACAATAATCCTATTAGTGAACAAAGATTTCAAGTGAAATGGAACCTCTAATTTATATCTTAGTCTGCAATTTTATCAAATGTTATTAAAAATAAAGAATAATATTTTATTCAATCATTTATACTTGGGTGACTGATTACTAGTGACTAACTATTTAGTCATTTATTTGGTAGTTGGTTTAGTCACTTTTTTTCAGGTGACTAATTATTAGTGACTAATTTTTCAATCACTTATTTAGTCATTTATTTGACATCTTACATAGTCACTTTTATTTGGTTGATCTTGTGATTTTACGTAGTGACCATATTAGTCACATATCTAGTCACCTATAATTATAAATTACAGCTAAATAGTAGAATGTGATTAGTTTTAATCACGTGACTAAATATTTTAGTGGTGTGACTAATTTTTTTATTCACATAGTCACATATTTACCAAAATGTACTAGTGTGATTCGAACCTTGTTGTCAAGTGTTTAATTTTTATCATAATCTGAATGTATGTGTATCATTCTATTTTTTATGATGTGTCAAATGCTATGTTTAAGTAAATCTTATGGTGTCACTTGACACTCATTATATGCATATGTGTATTGACATGTCAATTAGGGTTGGTACATGTTGTGGTGTCCACAACACACACCCCTTTGCTCAATAGGAATGGGGACCCCCTACTTTTTCTCGACTCCTGGACTCATAGTTTGAGAGTCGAGAGAAGAAAATTTGGTTAGAAGTTAGAATTTTAGAGTCACCAAAAAAAAAAAATAATCTCGCGTGTGCATGCATCGAGGCACGACGTGCTTTTCAAAAGAGAGAGAGGGTTATAACACCCTCCCTCCCCTTCTTGCCTTGCTCATTTTTCATAAGAGCAAGGAGGGAGAGGTATGGAGACACCCCCTCCCCCCCTTTTTTTTCCTTCTCAGCTAAGCGCGCATGCATGGAAGGTAGCACGTAGTGCCCTTTTGGGTGTGCGCATGCTGCACTTGAGTGGCGCATTGAGGTAGCACCACTCGTGCCCCTTTTGGGGTGCACATAGCAGCACTGCTCGCACCTCCTTTTGGGTGCGCGCGGTGCGGTGCCCACTCTATGCCACTCGCACCCCCTTTTGGGTGTGTAGTGTGGCGCCGCATGTGCCCCTTTTGGCTGCGCATGTGGCAGCACCACTGCACCCTTTTGGGCTCATAGTGCCGTGCCACATGCACAACAACACCACTGCGCCCCTTTTGGGCTGCGCATGGGGTGTGACGCTCGCCCCTTTGGGCTGTGCACGCGGTGTGATGCTCACCCCTTTGGGATGCACACGACGTCGCTCATGCCCCCCCTTTTGGGCGTGCATAAGGCACTTGCACCCTCGCACAAACCCTCATGCTCGTGCTCGCTTTGTCAAAAAAAAAAAAAAAAAAAAAAGTTCCCAAGGGGGACATTTTTTTTTCTTTTTTTCTTTTACATTATTTTTCTTCGATATCAAATAATTAATTATGTTTTCTTTTTCCCATGACATGCAGGTAATATAATCAGATGGCGTCCACATCCATATCAACAACAAAACCAGTTGTGTACAAGTTCCAAGGTGTAACCTCAAAATCACGGTTGCACGATGAATACTCTGAGATCAAAGACACAGAACATGGACACATGAACTTGGGAGAGTTCTTAAGAGTTTGTAACAATCCAACCAAAGGATCATCCTTGAGATCCGCCCTAATCTATTCTGGATTAGTAAATGTAGCATCACATCGTGAGACTATGCAGTCAGTTGAATTGATTATGACCTTATCTTGACATTTTGTTCCTAATGAAAGGGTGGTAAAGAGCATCACTGGGGAAGTGGTTTTGGATCTAGGACCTGCTAATATTAAGAGGGTTTTTCATCTACCTAGAGCCGATCAGTTTATCAGGCTTTCATATGAAGCAGTTGAGAAGTGGCATAAAGATCATTACCAGGAGGCCATCGACATCATATATTCCTCATACTTCATTGAGAAACCACCTCGGGGGAAGACAATCAGTAAAGTGGATATGACACGAGGATACATGAAGGATGACATTGGATATTCAATCATTCTCCTAAGTAGAGTTGTGAGATTTCCTGCAGCGGGTCATCTTGCTCCATTCATGGTTAACTTCATTGAGACCATTAGACACACAAAGATGCCACTGGATTGGGCCACCGCACTTAGTGAGAACTTGTGTGACCAGTTGCAGACAGTAAAGGAAAAGAAGAAGTTCTATATGACTTCTTATGTGGTATATCTACTTGCAGCAAGGGTAACTGACTATCCTAGGTTGTACAAGAAGGGCAGTATGCAAGACCCTAATGCATGGCCGTATATAGTTTATCCTCAGCTAGTGAAGAAGAAGCTCTCACCACAAAGCAAGGAGTACAAAATTATGAACGATGCCTTCATCTTTGCCATCATTCGATTCATTGAAGGGGATTATGGGAAGAGGTTGTCTGATGAGGCCAAGATGCAGATCATAGCTCTCAGTGCATATTTCATCTAGTTCTAGACATTCACATACATTCGAGTTGGTGGTGCATCCATCAATCCAAAGAAACTCCCAAGGTACCCAAGTGACAAGTTGGTTTTAATGGAAATTTCTTGGCAGATTGAGTCAGCTTATGAGAGGATAAAAAAACAATGGAGGCCTTTTTGGGAGAGGCCTTTTTGGGATTGGCCTTTTGTAACAGGAGACTCCAAGAAAGAGAAATAGAGGGAAGGAGGTAGTTGAACACATCCCTTCATCATCCAGAGCTAAGGTTATAGAAAGACATATTCCAAGATGGTTTCAAAAAGAGATAATGAGAAGTGTCAAGCATCAATTCCGTGCTTCAAAGGATGATAGTTGTGACATTGTAGAGATTTTGAACAAGCCTAACTCTTCATTACATGATGCAACGCCATTTTTGTTCATTACTACTACCCGGAACCAGGACTTATTTGCACAAGTGGCTCACCCTCCGAAAGTACAGACGAAGAAGTTGTTAGCCTTTAGGACTATGAAGTGAAAGATATCATGTTAGGAATGCCTACACGGGATACTTCCCGACAGATGATGATGAAATGTCCCTTTTCTGATTTTAAATGATATTTCCAACCTCTAATCATATTTTCAAGATCAAAAAACTAATATCACAAAGATCCACCAAATTTCTCAAGAAACCCCAAATCGGGTATGCCAGAAATTGTGCCAAAAGCTTCACAGCTTCACCTATTATTAATAAATCTGAAAGTGGACATTTTTTACAAAAATTTCAGCAGCATAAAAGCCTACAAAATGAAATTTCCAGATCCATATAGCCTTTACACAACAGTTCTCAAATGTAGGACAAAAACTATGCTCATCGGGCTCTCGAAATTAACACAAAAATGCCCGAAAACACCACAAAAACACTAATAATCTATCTCAAAAGTTTAATCACGTCCCAATACATATATTCAGATCTATTTTAACACCTTAAAGTCTAAAATACAGCAGCAACCCAAACTGATATGAAATACTCAACTGAAAACACCAAACTCATACAAAAAACACACCCCAAAACCCACAAATCTGCACTGTTTAGCACAAAGGCAAACTCTGTATGAGCATGCACATGGAATGGCTTCAAACTCCCATCCTTAGCCTTTTTGGAAACTTTCAAACTCCCATTCTTGGGTCTCCCTGGAAACCTATAAACTCCCGTTCTTGGGTCTCCCTGGAAACCTATAAACTCCCGTTCTTGGGTCTCCTTCTCCACAGGTTTGGCAGCCTCTGAAGAATAACAAAGAAAATGAGCAAAATCAAGTTCTGGAATCAGCCCAAAATGCCTCCAAACCCCTTAAAAGAGGGCATAACTGTAACTCACGTCCAAGAGAGGTTAATGAAATATATTTTAATAATAATTTTCATTTATTAGTCCAACGGTTTCCAAAGATTAACCCCCTTTTTTCGAAACTTCACTTTCTTGGGCCTGCTTGCCTTAGCAAAGATTATTATTTTTTAATTATTTGAAAAGGGGACATGACAGATGACTATTGGTGTCAAGGAGGTTCTTAGCCATATGGAAGAGGATGAGGTTGAAATTAGAACACTTCGAAGGCAAGTTGGGATCTTAAAGGGATATTTAGCTAAAGTTATTGGTCCTCTTAATTTTGAACACCCTAAGGATACTTTGAATACCATTCTTAGAGAAGGGGAAGCTATACGACTTAGTCCATTTTTGAGAGCTTGTCAGGATTGGTGAGACAACCTTGAGGATAGGGGTGTTACTATAATCACAGGAAGTATGAAGTTATTACATGCTACACAAGAGAATGTTGATAAGATCGTGGCAATTTTGAGGCAGAACTTCAGTACTATGGATGAGGTACGGGTATGGAGCAAGGATTTACAAACTCTAGAAGCCATAAAAGGGCAAAGGTACCGCATTCTGATTGATGTATATACCAGAGAAGAGTTAGACATGATAGATGATTGGATAGAAAAGATTGCAGATGGAAATAAAGTGATGGAAATATTGCGTGATGAGATACATAGGCTCAAGGACCAAGCCCGACAGTGAATTTTGGAAGTAGAAAGGTTGTATAGTGATGCATGCTTGGACATTTTTGAAGATGAAGAACGAGAGAAGCTTTTACCTATTAAGATAGTTGTGGAAGAAAGACTTTAGAGGAAGCATCCAGTGATGAAGACATCAGACAAGCCTTCAGGACAGAGGAAGCACTATTAGAGTTGGACACCAAACTCGAAGATTTTGCATAAACTCGAATTGAGGTGGACAACTACAGACAGAAGGTCAAAGACAAGTATGAGGCTTTAGATCTTTTGAATTCTACTAAGATTATTGAGATTATAGAGAAATTCAAGGGCAAACATCCAAACATATCTTTAGGATAAAGATGAGCGAAACCTAGATGCCAAAATTTTAATTTTGACACTTAGTAAAATTTTGAGATTTTTGACCCAGTCGAGGTCCACAGGTCTGTAGGTCCGCAATTTAGAGGTGCACCGATAGTTGACTTCCAGTTCCAAAAATAACACTTTTCATGCATTGAGAGTGCATTTTGACGATAGTTTAACTTTGACACACGCCTAGTGAAGGGGCAGCTTCTATTTTTGGTGTCTCCATGCACTTCTACTTCAACTGATGGTTTCCTCCTACTTTCTCTCTCATGCTTTCATTGTTTTTGACATGTAAAGGGCTCATGCATCCAATTAATGAATAAAATATGGATGGAGTCCCTCTAAGCACCAGTTAGATTATCAGTTTGTATATATTTAGTTTGTTTAAATGTTTTAAATACATTTTATTGCATCAAGATATCTCTCACTCTCAACACAAATTGAGGAGACAATTTCTTATAAATACCCCATTGTAAAATGTAACAAAGGCCATCGTTATTATGCAATAAAGTTATGCTTTTGGTGCTAGCATTTGGAGTGTAGTTATTCTTGCCTGAATGTGTCATTGTTTTGTGGATTTCATTCATAAGATTGTGATTGAGCCAAAGGTTTATTGTGTTGTTTTTGGTTGTGCGATCTTTTAGTTTTGGTGTTTGCTATAGATATATGAATTTTGTTGACAGAACGAGCTTGATAAGAGATCGCCCGATTTGTGTCTACATAGCTTTTTGTCTCGCATGAGTGCACTTTCAGTGGTCTTGCGATTTGATGAAGAGTGAAACATCATTTGATTTGTTAAAGATTCTCACCGACGATTGCATCAGTGGATTCTAGGAAGCGCTGCTCTTGTTTTCATTGGTTTCCTACCGATTTCTTCGAAGGTTTAAATCGCAGCATGTTGTGTTCTATGGCTTATGTCCATTTAGGAATTTCAATTTCAAGTCATTTTATTTCATGTTATTTTGCTTTTAGTTTTTTTATTTGCTTTACTAACCCACCTATTAGAATAGGACCTCATACTAGCTGCATTATTAGAGTTGCATTCATTGAAAAAATAGAAAATATAAAAAATATTGTTCTTTTGGTGTGATATTTTGAGATAGTGAACAAATTTTACTTCGATTCCAAGATAAAAGAGTTTTTAGAACTAGCAAAGGCCTCCTTGTGAACACTCACATTTATCTTCTATTGAGCAGATTTTGGTACATTGCAAGACAAACACTGAACCTTGGAGTGGATCCTTAAAAAGATTT
Organism: Cupressus sempervirens; assembly: GCA_028749045.1. Lineage (NCBI taxonomy): Eukaryota > Viridiplantae > Streptophyta > Pinopsida > Cupressales > Cupressaceae > Cupressus > Cupressus sempervirens. The sequence continues at coordinate 531,381,569 of CM053793.1, forward strand.
GCTTTTCAAGAGAGGAATTACACTATGGATTCCTACCATTGACCTTGTGCAAAATGAACACCCAATAGTACAGTAACTCGTTAACCTAAGACTAATTTAGTTAGTAACCTAAATTAGTTCCCCTTGATTAGGGTTTAGTGGAAAGGTTACATCCTTATAATTTTGGAGATAAAATATTTCAAGCCACTTGTATAGGTCATGAATTGATCCTAGAAGCCAAATTTAATGTAATCCAAGTGTCCAAGTGGTATGGGTATGGGTTAGAAACGTTTTCCACCCTTCTAGAACTTTCTAGCAACATTTATGACTCCTAAAATATCCCAATTTCCCTTTGTTACGAAAATGGATCATCTCCACGAGGTTACCCAAGTTTACAATCTTGTGAAGAGGTTGCCTTTATGATAGGGGAAAGTGGGGAGACTAAAGGAGGCTTGGAGTCAAGTTGGAGTTATTGTTATTTTTGGGTGGGTGAGTTTAGAAGCTATTTAAAGTCCCTTTGAAGAGTTGGAGGGTGTTCATCCACTCTCTATTTTTAGAGAAGTAAAGCTTTGGAATTGGAAGGAGGAAAGGATTAAGCTCATCTCAAAACTCATTCTTTCCATAACCTTTGTGAAGGTAGGTTTCTCCATTGCCATGTATATGTTCATTTTGTTCATTGCATAAGTGTGTGTGTAAATATCTTACATGTTTGGAGTTGTTTTTGTGTTATTATCATGTGAGGGATGGGTATTGTGGGTTTTTACTTGTTTCCCTTTTATGTTCTTTTCCTTGTTTTGTTAGAAAAACTATGAAGGGAGTGTTGACATTACTCACCCTTGGATAGGGTAGAAGTAGCCATGTATGGGGGAAGGGGTTAGTTGGACACCAAGATTGTGTAGAGTCTCTTATTATGGTGAGGATAGGGAAGAAATGTGATGTGTATGGACCCTTGCATGCTAATTACACTGATCTTACTTTGTGGGGATAAGGAGGAGAAAGTATGAAAGTTTATGTGAATTTCTAGCTTCAAAAGGGTATGCATATTGTATGTTTTTACATTGAGCAATCTCCTACTTGGTAGTCCACCTTCACCCCTATGTTATGGGTTCGATGTGAACCCAATTTTTCAAGCCTTGGAAGGGTGTTCTTATGTTGTATTTTCTTGATGTGAGATTTGATTTGGTTGTCACCTGATTGGTTACGATTTTTCCTAGCTCGATGGGTGACCTTTCGAGGCCTAGGGTGGGAGGTAAGCTCTCCATGGTTGTTCTAAGTGTTTAAATTCAAATTTCTTGGATAGGTGCTTATGATGGAGCAACCCAATTTTGGAGCCTTGGTAGTGTTCCTTGAGTCATTTGTTGGAGACTTCTCCTTGTGATGACCTTTTATTGTATCTTGCAATCTTGTTATAAAAAGGGAACTTGTATCTCCATTGAGACTTTCTAGATTATATTTCATTATGTAAATGTTATTTTAATAAGAATACTTATGATACTTATGTATAAATTTGATGGTAGAATGAGAAGATTTAAAATGGATTTCATTGCAAATCACTTGTAATTGCTTAGAATAGCTTAAATGCAGAAATCTAGTTGTTTCCCAATTCAACCTCTTGTAATCCTGGATCTAAATTTTGAATACAAGCTGATTGATTATATTATAGATAAGTTTTTTCATGAAGAAATTCAAATTATATTATTGATAGATTTAACTATGTTATTAAAAAAATGAAATTTGATTTTCAATTGATATAGTTCTATAGTTGCATTCTAAATTTGTTAAATAAGCATATTGGAATAATCAATATATACTCAAATTTGAATGGACACATGATTATAACCCCACAAATATACTCCTAAACACATTAAAATTACCTTTAATACCACTATTGGAAGTTGGGATAAATACCCATTAAACCAGTTTCTTAAGTTCTCAAAGAAAAATTGCATTTAAAAAAATGGGGAAAAATAGCACCTACATGATGCTGTCTAATACATGAGAAATTCTTAAATTCCTTTTTGAGACAAAGAATATTCTCTTTGGATGATTTCTACATTTCTATATAAAAAAAGAAATCATTAGAATAAATAAATATATAAAATGAAAACCAACACATAAGTCCTTCTTATCCTACACCTACCCTTCTCCTCACAAACACACCTATAAAAATTTAAGCAACAACTTCTAGCCCATCCTAACTCTTTCTACCTACTCCAAACTCACCACATCACCCTTCCTCCTTTCCATGCATTCTTGAGCATCCACCTTGGGCATTGGACTTGGGAGGAAATAAGTTATGTCAAAAAAAATGCATTCAACTTTCTTTTAAACCTTTTTCCTTATCTTCAACGTATTCTTTTTTTGCCATGAATTTGTCCCCATATGTACCATGTAAAGATGAATTTGAGTAGAAAATTTGTAGGCCTAGGCCTGTGTGCTAGACCTTGGGGGCCACCCATGTCGTAGGGGGAAGAGAAAGCCAAGTGGTCTTGGATGGAATTAAGAGTAGTTTAGTAGATGATTGGGGGGGTACGTAGGTTTAGTTAAGAGGTAATAAATTTACAAAATGTTAAATGTGGGTTAGGGAATTATAATGAGGTTTACTATATAAATTAAGATTTTTTAGATTAATAAAGGGCTTAGTTACTAAAGGGGTTGGAATGTAAGGAATAGGGTTAGGAACAGTAGGTTAGTTTTAGGAAATATTTAAGGGTTAAGTAGAATTAGTTATTAGATAATAAAATAGGAAATGATAAAAATGGATTAGATAACTTAGTAAGAATAATTTTATAGACCTCTATCAACCTTCAATGGATCATAACTCTCATCAAATATGTTGCAAACCATTGTGAACCAACGTAAAACATGTAGAGGCATCTCTCAGACTCCCATAATAACCACACACTCTAATTCATTGTGCAACACTGGATTCAACTACTCAAACCCTTATAAGCTCATTTAGAACATTGTCAACCATCACAACACCAAGTTAACATAATTAACAACACAATACTTAATTATATTCTTTTCATCAAGATTGTAACACAACACTTTCAACATTCTTTGCATTGATGACAAAAGTATAGTATAATCATTCCAAAATCACAAAATTTCTAATAATAATTACTCTTGGTTAGCTGACACTTCTCATCTGATAGCTCTATATATTCTTCTCCCCCTTAATCATCTTCTAATAGTTTTCTCACCCTTTTACAACAATGCCAAAGGATCCACACAATACTGGTCACCTTCCAGTATAGAAACTTCATTCTCCTCTGAGTAGTCCCCCTAAGGTGTAGTCCCCTTAACATAAATCCACAATGAAGAATAAAAAATAAGTCCACTAGATTAATGGTGTAACAACATCTGAATTCCATCTTACCTCTTAGATTCTCAAAAGTATTCTTGGGCAGTGGTTTAGTAAATATCTATGCTACATGTTCCTTTCTTGGTACATATTCCAACTTGACTTCTTTCTCCTATAATTTCTCTCTCATAAAATGATACTCGATTACACCATGTTTTGTATTAGAATGCATTGCTTTGAAATGTTGATCGCACTTTTATTATCATAGAAAATAGGCACTAGTTCAGCTACCTTTTATTTTATTCCTTCAATAATTTTTTCATGTATGAAATCTATTTATATTTGATAGAAACTTCTACATACTCAACTTATACAGTAGATTGAAAAATGCTATTTTGGTTTTCACTCATCCATGATACAAGTCTTTCACCTAAAAATTATACTCCTCAAATTTTACTTTTTATGTCATCAATATCTCTTGCCCAATCTACATCAGTGAATATACTCAAATATAAATCACCTTTATGTTCATACCATAGACCATAGTATACACTCCATTTTAAGTACTTGAATATTATCTTCACCACCACCATGTTGGATTCTTTAGGTTTTCTTGAAATCTAGCCAGTATTCCAACTACTTGGGAAATGTCTAGTCTGCTATGAACACCATATTACAATTTACCTATCATAAATATTTTAGAGGTTGCATCCACTACACTTGACTTGTCATCTTTTGACAATTTTCAACTAGTCACCATGGGGGTTCCAAATAGCTTGGAGTCTTCCATTTTCAAAGGTTTTACGTTCTTCCTTTACATATGTAGTTTTCCTAACATAGATACAATCCTTTAGCTATGAAACCTAAAATCCAATGAAGAACTTAATTTCTCCAGTCATTGACATTTCAAATTACTTCTTCATCTCTTCTAAAAATTCCAAACTCATTTCATCATTTCCAAAAAAATATTATTTCATCCACAAATACTTCATCTAATAATAACCTGACTCCTTTAATCTTCAAGTATACATTATTACCTTCATTTTTTCTTCTAAACCCAATCCTAACAAGATAAGAGTGTAACCTTCCACACCATGCTCTAGACACTTATTCTAGTCCAAAAAATTCCTTTTCTAACTTGTACACCATGTCCTTTCCTTTTATCAATTTAAATCCTCTTCAAAAATTCCACTTAGGAAAGAAGAGTTACTATCCATTAGGATAACCTTAAAATGTTTGTAAGATTCATAAGAAAGTTAGATTGATACCCCTTCAATTCTTGACACAAAAGACAAATTCTCTCCATAATCTAATCCTTCTTTTTGCACATAACCTCTACACACAAATCTTACTTTGTTCTAGATCACTTTCCCATTGTCATTCAATTTATTTTTGAAGATCCATTTTGTGCCAATCACATTATTATTTGTTGGTTTTGGAACAAGTGTCCATGTGTTATTCTTTTCAATATTATCAAGTTCATCTTAAATGGATTTTATCCAATCATCATTCTTCAAAGCTTCATTCATTGTCTTAGGCTCAAATTTAGAAATTAGACATATACTTTCCCTAGTTTTTTGTTCTTGTTTGCACATGTGCATATTTATCACATATGATTTGATCAATAGAATTATTCAGCTATGTATACCTTGGAATGACTAGTTTACATCTTTGAGACACTTCTTTTGGTTGAACCACTTATTCCGCATTATTCTATTCAACTATATCTTGCACTTTTAATTGCACAAACTCAATCTCCTAGACATCCATTCATTATTTCTTGTCGAATTCATCATATTTTATAAGATATTCATCTACCTTCATATTATCACTTGCAAGTATCTTGCTTGTTCTTTTATTGAAACACTGGTACACCTCACTTTTATTAGAGTATACTAAAAATTTATCTTTGTCACTCTTAGGATCAAATTCACCTATGAACTTATTTCTCTTGATCTAATATCTACTATTAGAGACTTTGAAACACTTAACACTAGGTGTATGACCATACCAAAATTCATGAGGTATCTTACCAATTCCCTTTCTTCACTTGTACCCATTTTAATGTGTACATTGTAATGATAATGGTTTCTCTCCAATAGATCTTAGGTACATCATCTTGAACCATCATAGTCTTGAATGCATCCATTATAGTCACGTTCCTTCTTTTTACAATACCATTTTGTTATGGATTTCTTGGTATTGATGTAATGCCCCGCCAAGGGATCCAAAGAATTACACTAAGTTTACCTAACAATTTTTTTTTTTTAAACATGAAATATAAACCATTCATAATATTCGCGGAAGCAATAGCAACAATTCAAATGAAAGTAAACATAACATACGTAACATATTTCATTCTTTAAGGATCCCTTAACATTGAATCACATCTAAATTAACTATTCATCTAACATCACATCCTTATGAAATAACAATGATACATCCAATGTTCGTAAATTACATTTTCAAATTGCTCAATCATCCACCATACATATCACAGGGTATGAAAAGCTTAAAAGAATAAACATCCATGTAAATAAAGTACATCAACATCCGATATTAATCCATGATACAACTAAAGTAAATGAAACCATATATCATACATGATACATCATCACAAAAGATATAAGCATCCATCATAAGAGATAGCCATACATCACAAACATAACTAACTAAGTGCACGATTCTTCCCAACCGTTAATAGCATCATTAGACCATCATGGATCCTAGCCATCCCTCCGTGCATAACATTCTGAAGCATTGAAGAGATCATCAGTATTAATCATAGTAGGAATGTCACTCCTAAAAACATCCTACTAACATGCAAAGTAAAGCTTAAGATACCATCATCTAACATATGCAAATCATCAATGTAAGAAACATACCAGTAAATACATCCATCATAAAGTATATCATCTATCATAATGATCCAAAAACATAATGAAGATAAATACCAACCAAGAATGCTCCAGCCACAGTGTCTATGGATGGATCTCAAATGATAAGAGTGAAAAAACACTACCACCCGACCGCGTGGAACCTAAGTGGTCCACTCCCACCGTGCTGAGGAGATAATCTTGAGTCCCAAACAGGATATCAATTCACAAAGCACAAATCTCTAATAGTCCAGGAATCCTAAAAGTATGCTAACTCAAAGGTTCCATCACACAAAACTGACATCTAATTTTTAGAGGCACACAATGACATGTAGGAAACCTACTATGCAAGCGAGAAAGTGTTATCGCAATTATCACGTACAAGTTACCCTGGTAGTTAGCTAAACTCCACGGGTCCAAACTGATCTCATGCGGCTACTAGTATCCTCTCATAATGACAAGGCATACTATGGAATGCAAGGTCGCAACCATGCATTCTCACTACTCCCATCCTAGCCTGTACAAGCACTCAAGGCGTGGACGAGAACCAAAACAATTATCTTTTTAGGTTCATTTAATCTCCATTTAGTGTGTAAATGTTATCACTTATTAACCAAACTTACAATGAGTTACCCTGGCAGCCACTTAGGGCCCCAACCCCCATTGCAAGCCACTTCTCGACACTACAAGTAGATTACCTACCCTAAGCTCATGGAATCATAAAACCACCACAATCTTGTACAAGCGACTGTAAAGAAAATCCAAAAGATAATATAAAAAGAATCATCAAATATCCATAAGAAGAATCATCAAATCTCCAAGATAAGAATCATCAAATCTCCATGAGCATCAAGAAAAGCATCCATAGAAAATCATGACCACAACAGTTGTCTATTGGAAATTGAAGGCATCAATGATAATCATAAGTATCCATTGGTTCTCAATAACCAAAATATATCTCAAAATCATACTGATCGAAGACTCCAAAATGGTTGAATCAAACATGTCACAACATGACATCATCAAGAAATAAATCCACATTTCAGTCCCATCATGGTGACTAGAAAATAATACAAGGATAACTGATCGATGACTCAAAAATGATTAGCTCAAGTGTCTCATACACATACATCTCAGTTCACACATGAAGACTGATGAACAAATATAAATATTTCATAGCGCATACGATCACATTACCATGGTTGGGTTTATAAAGATCGAGACCAAATAAGATCAACATGCCATCACATCTCATAACCCCTGAGCCTCTAGTAACAGCCTAGGACTAGTCAACACTAGTCAACCGAAAACCCAAAACAAGAAGCATATAGAATACACGATGCAAACACATGTTTTGGTTTACTAAAATTCACATAGTTGAATAATGTGTAGGAGTTTTCAGTTTTCTGTTTGCAAGTATACTTTCAAGTGTCTTAAGTTTCATCATTTAACCTACAAGTCAACCCATCTGTTCCCCGATAGCATTATCCTTCTATTATTAAGAATTACATTCTAAGAATAACTTAAGAATAAATATTCACTAAACTGATCATCATTGACTTTTAATTAAATTGTCCTCTATATTTAACCATGATCCATATTCTAATTGATTAACTCTTCTTTAATGTTACTTCAACTTTTCATCATAATCAAAGGATCATTATTCGTTTATAAGAGAACCAATTATCAATCTTCGAATAAAAAGATTATAACGTTATTAAAATGATCAATTTAATCTACCAATTAACATAGGTGCACAATTCCATGATCCATTAACATTTTAATGGTTAAAACTCAATTAAGTATCTCTAACACTTAAGCCTCTTAATTATAATCATTATTAAATTGTCACTAATAATCGTTAAAATATCTAAGTCATTATTCAAGTTATTAGAATAAGACTTATCAACTTCGATATAGATAATCTACAATCTCATTAAAAGAATTATATCAATTAAATCTTCATTACATAACTTAATTATTAATTAAATCTAATTAACTCTAATTAATTGATTTAATTAATAACTTCACAACCAAACCATCAACCCAATGAATACTAGTTGACTAATAACTAACTATAATTTGTACGTTTAAAGTCAACTACAATCCAATGCACAAATAATCATTTTAATAGTTCAATAATAATAACTGGTTAATATTGAATAACAAGCTATATTGAGAATCTTATTAATAGATCACATTCATCATGATAATCGTTTTAAGTTAAAACTCTATCGCATATAATCATATTGTCAACTCAATGAACATTAATTGATTAAAATCAATTATAATCCAAATCCAAAAATTATTATCTTTTACAAACTTCAATTAATAAATAATCTCCACTAGATTATCTCTAATCAAATTTGTTGATATCTATTTAAATCATTATTTATTAATAGTTTGCTAGACCCAACAAACATTAATAAATAATAAACTCATCAAACTATATTTCCATAAATCCCATTAGTTAATATTTAACTATCTTCTAAGGTATATCAATAATTTATAATCAATATAATAATTCAAATCATAGCTATGTTATAGCAAAGTCAAAATGTAACAATGACCCATTGTCCATTATCAATAAAATTTGAGTCACTTAATTTAAAATCATCTCGTATTATAAAATTACCATCTCTAAATTATTTAATATAAATATATCTCTTTCCATCAGTCCTATCTACAATCGTTTCTATTAAAATCCTCCATTAATTCATTTAGAACATTCTAATTAGTCTTTGGACTAATGAAATAATTATTAAATTCTAATTATATTGCTTTATTGAGATTTCAATAACCTGTTTAATAACTTAAATTTTTCATTTATAACATTCCCCTTTAACCTTAATTGGATTAAATTCCAATTAAGTAAATGAATCAATTTAAAACTATATCTTATTTATTAATCTTGAATATTAAAAAAATTCATTAATATTATATATATAAACTCATAACAAACTTTAATATATTAATAATTGCACACGAGATAATTAATATCTAACATCATGCGTATGATTATAAAGCCGAATGTTTCAAGTTACAGATTTGACGGTGGTTGAATCGCAATGCCGTGCGACTGTCATTGCGATGTGACTGTGGCCGTGCGTTGACGGCTGCTGCTGCAGTCGGCCCTGCAATCGTAGTCGCAGGTACGACTGCGTCAACAGTTCGTAGCTAGCATAAATAAAAGGAACAAGGGGTGGGGTGGGGTAAAACCCCGCCCTCCCATATAATTTTTATAAACGTTTTTAAATATCGTTCAAAAGCAATTCACATATAAGGTTTTTCATTAAAATGTTTCCATGCGATTCGAATTCAATATATATTCGAATTTAACGTTTACACAATTTTATACATAAATATATATATATATATATATATATATATATATATATATATATATATACGTATATGTATATATGTATACACATATATGTGTGTGCGTGTATACATATACAAATTGTAATTCAACACTATTATTTTAAGATATATATATATATATATATATATATATATATGCAGATTTGAACATATATGTATTTCTATAGAGAACATATTTATAACTTTTAAATAAAGAAGGTTTTCTAATTCTTTTAAATAAGAATCTCTCTTTTAAAATAATTGTTATCTAAATATGATTATAATCCATCTAATAGATCTAACTATAAATTTGAAATCATCATTCTCAATTTGATTCTAATTCGAACCCAAACCCGTTTAGATCTAATTTCTCTTTAATTGGATTCTAGGGTTTTCTAATGTTTTCTTCTCAACCAAATAAAATATCTAGATTCCAATTTCAGATTCAATCACAAAGAGAATTCAGACACATATAGCAGACACGATTAAGACAAGAAGGGAAATAGTGCAAAGAGAATATGTGAATATCACGAGTGCACCTGGACATTGATGCTAATCCGTCATTCCTCAAAAGTCCATAGAAAATTCTTTCCTTCACTATCATTCGCAATTCCTCCAAGATCTAAGCCAACCGAATCCTCCAAGTGACTAGAAGTGCTAGAAGGGGCATAAAAGCAAGTAGAAATTATATGAGCATATGAATCTTCTCCAATGCATGTAAGCTTTGAAGCTTCCATTTTAGCTTGAAGCTTGTAGTTTCCATTAAGCTTGTAGCTTCCATTAAGCTTGTCCAAACACACTAGGAGAGCATCTATTTAAAGGCCTCTAAGATGCATCTAGAGTGTCTCTAGAAGCAACTAGAAGATAAGCATGACAACCAAGCATGGGTCTTGTCCAACCTTCTAGATAAGTCTTAAGGTTGTAGACACCATGTGCTCAAATAAAATGCTAACTTCTAAGTGTAGACAACTAGTGCATTCTTAGAGTACAAACTTCTGTGTTGTCTACATGACAACTCCTGAGAATTTGCAAACTTCTAAATATTAAAAATAATGCACATTAATTAATATAATATTTACTTTACTCTTTCCAATTTAATTTATTTATTTATTAAATCTCATGCACTAACTTTAATAATTCCACTTTTCAATCTTAATATATTTATATTTTATGTAATGCCCTGCCAAGGGATTCAAAGAATTTCTCTAAGTTTGCCAAACACACATATATATATTTTTTAAACATGAAAATTAAACCATTTACAACACTTGCGGAAGCAATAGTAACAATACAATTGAAAGTAAACATATCATAACATAACATATTACATTCTTTAAAGATCATTTAACGTTGAATTACATCTAAACTAACTATTCATCTAACATCACATCCTTATGAAATAATTATGATACATCCAATGTATTTAAACAATATAAAAGTGTCCTTTTTGTAATTACATTTTAGTTTAGCTCAATCATCCATTGTACATGTTACAAGGTATGAAAAAACTTAAAAGAACATACATCTATGTAAATAAAGAACATCATCATCCAATACTAATCCATGATGCAATTTAAAGTAAATGAAATCACATATCATATATGATACGTCATCACAAAAGATATAAACATCCATCACAAAAGATAACCATATATCACAAACATAACTAACTAAATGCACGGTTCCTCCCAACCATAAATAGCATCATTAGACCATCATGGATCCTAGCCATCCCTCCGTGTGTAACATTCCAAAGCACTGAAGAGATCATCGGTATTAACATAGTAGGAATGTCACTCCTAAAACATCCTACTAACATGCAAAGTAAAGCATAGGATACCATCATCTAACATATGCAAATCATAAATATAAGAAACATACCAATAAATACATCCATCATAAGGTATATCATCTACCATAATTCTCCAAGATCATAATGAAGATAAATATCAACCAAGAAAGCATCAGCCACGGTGTCTCAGACGGATCTCAAATGATAAGAGTGAAAAATACACTACCACCCGACCGCGTGGTACCTAAGTAGTCCACTCCCACCGTGCTGAGAAGATAATCTCAAGTCTCAAACAGGATATCATAACCACAAAGCATAAAAATACTCTCTAAGTCCAGGAATCCTACAAGTATACTAACTCAAAGGTTCCATCACACAAACCGACATCTAATTCCCAGAGGCACACAATGACATGTAGGAAACCTACTTTGCAAGTGAGAAAGTATCATTGCAATTATCACATACAAGTTACCCTAGCAGTTAGCTAAACTCCACGGGTCCATACTAATCTCATGCAGCCACTAGTATCCTCTCATACTGATGAGGCATACTACGAAATGCACGGTCGCAACCATGCATTCTCACTACTCCCATCCTAGCCTGTACAAGCGCTCAAGGCATGGGCGAGAACCAAAAAAATTATCTTTTTAGTTTCATTTAATCCCCAATTAGTGTGTAAATATTATCACTTATTAACAAAACTTACAATGAGTTACCTTGGCAGCCACTTAGGGCCTCGACCCCCATTGCAAGCCACTTCTCGACACTACAAGTAGATTACCTACCCTAAGCTCATGGAATCATAAATCACCATAGTCCTGTACAAGCGACTGTAAAAAAATCTAAAAGATAATCTATAAAAAGAATCATCAAATATCCATGATAAAAACATCAAATAACTACAATAAAAATCATCAAATCACCAAGATAAGAATCATCAAATCTCCATGAGCATCTGAAAAAGCAACCATAGAAAATCATGACCACAATAGTTCTCTATTGGCAACTGAAGGCATCATTGATAATCATAAGTATCAATTGATTCTCAATAACTAAAATATATCTCAAGATAAATCACAATATCCATTGGTTCTCAACAAGCAATCAAGAATATCTCAAAATCATACTGATCAAAGACTCCAAAATGGTTGAGTCAAACATGTCACAACATGACATCATCAAAAAATAAATCAACATTTCAGTCTCATCATGGTGACTAGAAAATAATCTAAGGATAACTGATCGATGACTCAAAAATGATTAGCTAAAGTGTCTCATACAAATACATCTCAGCTTCACACATGAAGACTGATGAACAAATACAAATATTTCATAGAGCATACAATCACATTACTATGGTTGGGTTTATAAAGATCGAGACCAAATAAGATCAACATGCCATCACAATCTCATAACCCTCGAGCCTCTGGTAACAACCTAGGACTGGTCAACACTAGTCAACCCAAAAACCCAAAACAAGAAGCATATAGAATACACAATGCAAACACATGTACTGGTTTACTAAATTCACATAGTTGAATAATGTGTAGGGGTTTCCAATTTTCTGTTTGCAAGTATACTTTCAAGTGTCTAAGTTTCATCATTTGACCTATAAGTCAACCCAATTGTTCCCCGATAGCATTATCCTTCCATTATTAAGAATTACATTCTAAGAATAACTTAAGGATAAATATTCACTAAATCGATCATCATTGACCTTTAATTAAATTGCTCTCTTTATTTTTAACCATGATCCATATTCTAATTGATTAACTCTTCTTTAATATTACTTCAACTTTTAACATAAATCAAGGATCATTATTCGTCTAAATTATAAGAGAGCCAATTACTAGTCTTCGAATGAAAATATTAAAACTATATTAAAATGATTAATTAAATCAATCAATTAACATAAGTATACCATCCATGCCCTATTATCATTCTAATAATTTTTAATTAAGACTTAATTAAATATTATTAAAATTTAAGCCTCTTAATTCAATCGTTATCATCATTGACAATCATATAATATCTAAAGTCATAATTCAAGTCATAAGACTTAACAACTTCAATATAGATAATCTATAATCTCGTTAAAAAAATTATATCAAATAAATCTCTATTACATAACTTAATTATTAATTAAATCTAATTAACTCTCATTAATTGATTTAATTAATAATTACATAACCATATCAACGACCCAAAGAATATCAGTTGATTAATAACTAACTATAATTTGTAAATTATAAGTCAACTAAAATTTAAAGTATTTTCTAGGTAGAAGAGATTCCTGATTCCACTCATTTTATATTTAAATGATAGGTGAAATTACTCGTAGTAATTGATTATTTTAAACTATCAAAATAATGCTTATCAATTTTTAATTAATCAATCCATTGCATAACTTAATTGATAACTCGATGATTATTATCAAGCAAAAAGACTTCCTTTAATTCTATAGTTATCCCGTTTAAATAGTATAATCCTCGTAATGTTTTGAAATCAACCTTTCTAAATTCAACTAAGGGTAAATGTTTGAATCATTATAATTTAATGTTCTTTAAAGAGATGATTCCGATTTAATCATAATATAATGAATTTCCTTTCCTCTATTTCGACCAATTAGTCTCGTTAAAACTATTTATACCATCACTCATTAATAATCTTATCCATTAAATAATGATCTCATTAATAATTTAATTATTTAATTCTGCTTATTAATATCTTTTTTCTTTTAATTTTCTCTCATTTAAAAATTCATTTACTTAAATTGACTAATAATTAATTACATTTCTTCTACTATTAACTAATCTTAATTAAATTTGATTTAATTAGATTAGATAATAAATCATATAAAACTAATGCATATTAATAAGATTATAATAAGGAAAGATTGCAATAATATCTTTAATTCATTCCATGCTTTGATTTATTATTTTTGTGAAGTTTAAGCATAAAAAACTCTTGGTTATGGAAAATGGAGAAATATCTGTCCTTGAATAAAATAGTTTCAGTACGACGGCCATATCTCTATAATGAACCGTTGGATCGAGTTGAAATTGAAATATGTTGGAGAGGGCCAAGTTGCGCCACTTCTGATTGGAGCGATCGAATAAATTCAATCACAATAAAAAGTTATAAATGACTGAGTTCAGGTCTATCCAAGGAGCAGCGAGAAGACAATTTGTGACGAATTAAGAATTTTCTCTTAAAATAATTGTTTTCTAAATTTAACCATAAAAGGGTTTGTTCATACGCATCTAAAAATATAATTGATAGAAAGATTACATCTAATTATTCAAATTTTCACCATAAAATTTTTATTTTAATTCCAAATCTTGTCTTTCTAATTTAATATAAATTCGAACCCAAACTCGATTAAGATCTAATTTCTCCTTAATTGGATTTAGGGTTTTTCTATTATTATTTTTTCAACCAAATAGCATATCTAGATTCTAATTTCAAAATTGCAGATTCAATCACAGAGAGTATTCAGACACATATAACAAACACGATGAAGACAGGAAGAGAAATAGTGCAAAGAGAGTATGCAAATATCACGAGTGCACCTGGACACTGATGCTAAATTTGCCATGCCTCAGAAGTCCATAAATAATCTCTTCCTTCTCCATCATTCGTAATTCCTCCAAGATCCAAGCCAACGGAATCTTTCAAGTGACTAGAAGTGCTAGAAGAAGCATAGAAGCATATAAAAAATATATGAGCATGTAGAAGCATATAAGCTTTTAAATGAATGTAAGCTTTGAAGCTTCTATTTTAGCTTGAAGCTTGTAGCTTGTAGCTTGTAGCTTCTATTAAGCTTGTCCAAACACACTAGGAGAGCCTCTATTTAAAGACCTCTAATATGCATCTAGAGTGTCTCTAGAAACAACTAGAAGATAAGCATGACAACCAAGCATGGGCCTTCTCCAACCCTCTAGATGAGTCTTAAGGTTGTAGACACCATGTGCTCAAATAAAATGCTAACTCCTAAGTGTAGACAACTAGTGCATTCTTAGAATGCAAACTTCTGTGTTGTCTACATGACAACTCTCAAAAATTTGCCAACTCCTATGTGAGAAAATATTAAAATAATGCACATTAATTAATATAATATTTACTTTTACTCTTTCCAATTTAATTAATTTATTTATTAAATCTCATGCACTAACTTTTATAATTCCACTTTTCAATCTTAATATATTTATATTTTAATCACATGAAATCTAAAATCTTTTAATAATTTTAAATATATTTTTCACTTTTTAAATTTCATTTTTCAAAACTTAATTGCTAAAATATTTATTAGCTTTAATAATATTATTATTTATTCATTTATTTAAAAATGAATTCCAAATATATTATTATTAAAATAAATATTGTCACATTCCAAATTTAAACTTTAAACTTTTATTTTCAAATTTAATTATTTTATTTAATTAATTTCTCAATTAATTAAATAAAATAAATATTAAAATACCATATTAATTTTCTATTAAATTGAACCATTAATTAAATCTTTGAATTAGGCTTAATTAATAGAAAGTACACCAAAGACTCACAAGATAAAAATATGAAAATCCATCATAGTCAAAATACATACAAAATCAAGCCAAGGGTTTATATCACGAATTACGTTATTCAACGTATTTGGAGGGTACTCAACTTAGATACTTGTCTTAATTTTTCAATTAGTACAAATGGCTTAAAGGGTTGAGATTTGGACTTGAGAATTTATCTCCCCTCTCTTATCATTGAGATAATGTGATAGGGTACACTCATTTTGGCAATTCAGGGAAGTCGATATCCGGTACTTGCAACTTGCATAAAAATCATGCATGTACAAACACAATATATACTAAACTAAACAAGCAATGAAGAGAAGTGGTGCATCGTGTAGATCCCGACTAGCAAGTGACTACGACTCCTTTCCTTAACCACATCAGACACATCATACAAAAGCAAACACGCAAAGCAAACACACACACCATACACATGCAAGTATGGGGTAAGTATCCATAAGAAAACACATATGATAATAATAAACCATCTAACTAATTATCATTAATAACTGAAAGCAATGTAATGATCATCATGCATACATGAAATAGAAAGTCTAAGTGATCTCATCACATAATAAACTGAATCCATAACACAATATCTGATCGTCTCAAAACAATGCTGCTAACCATCAACATAAAACTAGCTCTAAAAGAGCTTAGCAATGATAACAAAATGCGAACCAGGGGCAGGCACTACATCCACCTCCCCTGGGATTAGGCTTACTCCTAGAAGCCTACAAGAATGAAAAACTAAAATACTCACTATGTGGGTCCCATTGATCCCTTTTCCTCTATAGGGAGACATGATTCCACTGAAGATATTACAACACCTTTAGAGAAATATGATTATGATTTAATGGTAAACCGAAAACCATATCGATCTAACATTCACTCTTTTAACAACTACTAAAATAGATTCCCTAATGCATTCTAAACAAGATCAACTTAATGCACACAAAATAATCAAAGGCATACTACCTTAAAACATAGATAGAATGATACATGTTTTGCAACTAGAATAAGTTTCAATTTCTAGTTTTGCCCTCATTTAGGTTTAAGTAGAATTTTCAGTTTTGAAAACTAAGTATTGAAGTATGAAAAATATGCAAGTAACAATTTTAAGTTTTGTTTCAGTTCACCTAGTTTCAAGTTTTCAGTTTGAAAGAGATACACATGATAGTTCAAAATTTTTGTTTTGTTCAAATAGTTAACAACTAGTGGCATTCAAATATACCCAAAGCTCCCAATGTTGAAACTCGGGCTCTGATACCAAATGTAATGCCTCGCCAAAGGATCCAAAGAATTTTTCTAAGTTTGCCAAACAATTTTTTTTTTTTTAAAACATGAAAGTTAAACCATTTACAACACTTGCGGAAGTAATAGTAACAATACAATTGAAAGTAAACATATTATAACATAATAGATTACATTATTTAAAGATCCCTTAACGTTGAATTACATCTAAACTAACTATTCATCTAACATCACATCCTTATGAAATAACAATGATACATCCAATGTACTTAAACAATATACAAGTGTCTTTTTTGTAATTACATTTTAGTTTAGCTCAATCATCCATTATACATGTTACAAGGTATGAAAAAACTTAAAAGAACATACATCTATGTAAATAAAAAATATCATCATTCAATACTAATCCATGATGCAATTTAAAGTAAATGAAACCACATATCATACATGATACGTCATCACAAAAGATGTAAACATCCATCACAAAAGATAACCATATATCACAAACATAACTAACTAAGTGCACGGTTCCTCCCAATTGTAAAAAGCATCATTAGACCATCATGGATTCTAGCCATCCCTCCGTGCGTAACATTTCAAAGCACCGAAGAGATCATCGGTATTAACATAGTAGGAATGTCACTCCTAAAACATCTTACTAACATGCAAAGTAAAGCATAGGATACCATCATCTAACATATGCAAATCATTAATATAAGAAACATACCAATAAATACATCCATCATAAGGTATATCATCTATCATAATGCTCTAAAATCATAATGAAGATAAATACCAACCAAGAAAGCATCAGTCACGGTGTCTCAAACGGATCTCAAATGATAAGAGTGGAAAATACACTACCACTCGACCGCGTGGTACCTAAGTGGTCCACTCCCACCGTGCTGAGAAGATAATCTCAAGTCCCAAACAGGATATCATAACCGCAAAGCATAAAAATACTCTCTAAGTCCAAGAATCCTACAAGTATACTAACTCAAAGGTTCCATCACACAAACTGACATCTAATTCCCAGAGGCACACAATGACATGTAGGAAACCTACTCTGCAAGCAGGAAAGTGTCATCGCAATTATCATGTACAAGTTACTCTGGAAGTTAGCTAAACTCCACAGGTCCTTACTGATCTCATGCGGCCACTAGTATCCTCTCATACTGATGAGGCATAGTATGGAATGCACGGTCGCAACCATGCGTTCTCACTACTCCCATCCTAGCTTGTACAAGCGCTCAAGGCATGGGTGAGAACCAAAACAATTATCTTTTTAAGTTTATTTAATCTCCAATTAATGTGTAAATGTTATCACTTATTAACCAAACTTACAATGAGTTACCCTGGCAGCCACTTAGGGCCTCGACCCCCATTGCAAGCCACTTCCCGACACTACAAGTGTGAAGAACCTCTTTATAGCAATATCGTGCGAATGCTCGAAATAACAGAATACAAAGTGATAGCAGAACTCAGAATGAATCTACTGATCGCAGGCCACTTCGAGGGGGTAACCTCCTTTGAGCAAGCTCAATACAATAAATTCGTTCGTGCCCATCAAGGGCCTCAACCTATTCTTATATACTGGGTACGATCTAGAAAAGTAATACTACCTATGCATGTGGGATAATAAAATATACTCACGGGACGACTTACAAAGCATATGCGTCCAACAACACTACTCTAACAAAATAAATAGAAGGAACACACAGGTTCCTAACATCCCCTCTCCCTTAGAAAAAAGCTTTGTCCTCAAAGCTTAAGGTGTGGAAATTGTTGTTGAATCTGAAGAAGGGGTTCCCAGGTAGCATCCTCTGGTTGCATGCCATGCCACTGAATCAAGACCTCAGAGATGGAGCGAGAGCGAAGCTGGCGAGTGCGCTGGTCAATGATTGCCACTGGCTCCAGGATAATGGATCCTTCCGTATCCATTTCAGGGAGAGTAGTTTGTGCTCTGACAGTGGTACCCAGAACTTTCTTTAGACAAGAAACATGAAAGACTGGATGAATGCGGGAAGAAGGAGGAAGTTCCAGTTTATAAGCAACTGAACCAATCTTCTGCAGAACCTTATAAGGCCCATAAAATTTTGGGGCCAGCTTATGACGCCCTTTCAGCTTTAGGGAGGATTGTTTGTATGGCTGTAGACGAAGAAAAACCATATCCCCAACTTGAAATGAGCACTCAGAACGGTGTTGATCTGCTTGCTGTTTCATCCGATTACGGGCCATGTGAAGATTATCCTGTAAGGTACGAAGAATCTGATCCCTGCTGCGGAGAACTATGTCAACTGCCTGGACTGGTGAGCTGTTGGGAGTGTAGGGAAGGAGCACTGGAGGTGCCTGACCATAGACTGCTTCATATGGAGTCATTTTAGAGGCAGTGTGGTAAGAGGTATTGTACCACCATTCAGCTAAAGGGAGCCACTTGGCCCACTGATGTTGCTGTTCGGAAGTGAAGCAACGAAGATAAGTTTCCAAGCATTTATTGACAATTTCAGTTTGACCATCAGTTTGTGGGTGATAGCCCGAACTCATCTTCAGTTTGGTGCCAATTTTCTGAAACAGTTCAGTCCAAAAATGACTGGTAAAAGTTGCATCACGATCAGAGACAATGGAAGAAGGGAGTCCATGAAGACGAAATATCTGGTCCATGAAGATTTGTGCAATAGAGGAGGCAGTATAGGGGTGGCTGAGGGCACAAAAATGACTATATTTCGAGAGACGATCAACCACAACCAAGATCACTGTCTTGCCACCGGATTTAGGAAGCCCTTCAATGAAATCCATAGAAATATCAGTCCAAATCCGTGTAGGGATGGGCAATGGTTCGAGCAAGCCAGGAAGGAGGGTCGTTTCACCCTTGTGGCGTTGGCAAGTATCACATTCAGCCACCATCTGTTGAATCGTCTGTTTCATCCCTTTCCAAAAGAAGTTTCTCCTTGCTCGCTCATAAGTTTTGAGGAAGCCTGAGTGCCCTGCTGAAGGAGAAGCATGGAGTTCATAAAAAATAGCCTGATGTAGAGCTGGGTTCTGAGGAAGCACTAGCCGACCCTTGTATCGAAGAGAAGCACCATCCCAAGAGTAATGTGGTATAGCAGAAGGATTATTGGCTAGCTGGTGAATGATTTGAGATAAAGAAGAGTCACTGTCATAGCCCTGTTGAACAGACGCTAACCAATTGGGAATGGGCATAGAAATAGCGGAAAGGGAAGCTTGATTATCAAATGTGCGAGAAAGAGCATCTGCCACAATATTCTCCTTACCCTTCTTGTAGGTGATCTCATAATCATACCCCATGAGTTTGCTGACCCATTTCTGTTGTGTAGGAGAGGATACCCGTTGTTCCAGGAAGTATTTCAGACTTTGGTGATCGGTTCTGATGCAAAAATGACTCCCTAAGAGGTATGGCCGCCACTTCTGTACAGCATGCAAAATAGCCATCATTTCTTTTTCATAAGTAGAGAGGGCTAGATTCTTACTAGAGAGGGCTTTGCTAGTGAACGCAATAGGATGGTCATCTTGCAGGAGAACAGCACCCAATCCATTGCCGCAAGCATCACTCTCAATAGTGAAGGGTTTGGAAAAATCTGGCATCGCGAGAACAGGTGTACTGCACATAGCCTGTTTCAGTTGTTCAAATGCAGTCTCAGCAACATAGGTCCAGGAGAAGGCATCCTTTTTTAACAGAGCTGTCAATGGTGCTGCAATTTTCTCGTAATCTTTGACAAACTTGTGGTAGTAGCCAGTCAACCCCAAAAAACCCTGAAGGCTCTTGAGAGTTTTAGGATGCGGCCAAGTTTTCATGGCATCTATTTTTGTAGGATCCACCCGCACTCCATGGTGTGCAACAATATGCCCGAGATACTCCACTTCCTCCTGGCCAAACACACATTTAGATAGTTTTGCACAGAGTTGATGATCAGAGAGAAGTTGCAAGACAAGCTCCAGATGATGGAGATGCTCAGCCCAAGTTTTGCTATATATGAGGATATCATCAAAGAAGACCAGAATGAATTTCCGGAGGTATGGTCGAAATATGTTATTCATCACTGCCTGAAATGTTGAAGGAGCATTCGTGAGGCCAAAGGGCATGACTAAAAATTCATAGTGACCATCATGTGTGCGGAAGGCAGTTTTAGGTATATCCTCCTCATTAACCCGAATTTGATGATACCCAGAACGAAGATCTAACTTGGAGAAAAAATGAGCCCCATGAAGTTCATCAAGAAGTTCATCAACAACTGGAATGGGAAACTTGTCCTTTATAGTGAGATGATTAAGTGCTCAGAAATCAATGCAGAGTCGCCATGACCCATCTTTTTTGCGAACAAGAAGAACTGGAGAAGAAAAGGAACTGGTACTAGGGCGAATAATACCTTGCTTCAGTAAGTCACGGACAAGTATCTCGATTTCGGTCTTCTGATGAAATGGGTAGCGGTAGGGCCTGATGTTGGGCGGAACACTGCCAGGAAGGAGCTGAATACGGTGGTCCTCTGGACGAGAAGGAGGTAATCCCACAGGTTCAGCAAATATACCAGAATACTTGTCCAAAATGTGTTGGAGATCGGCAGGAGTGCTAGAGACTGCTGATGGCTGCATCTGAATGGAATGGAGCTGAGCGATGACACCATGTGAATTCTTCTTAAGAAGTTTTTCCATACGGTGTGAACTGATGATGCTGAGAGACCCTGGTTGTAAGCCTTTCAAAGTGTGTTGGTGCCCCTCGGCTGAAAACTGCATCCAAAGTTCAGCAAAATCCCAGAGAATGGGGCCAAGAGTGCGTAACCATTGGGCACCCAAAACCACATCACAACCACCTAAGGGTAAGGCAAACATGTCAGAGCGCATGTTATAATCTCCAATAGAGAGATGCACATTGCGACATTTCCCTTTACAAGGTAAAGTGCCCCCATTGGCAATCATGACTTCAAAGCTAGAGCAGGGATGGATAAAGCAATCAGCCTGTTTGGCTATTCGTGGATCAATGAAGTTATGAGTGCTACCAGAATCAATGAGTATAGTAAGAGGGATCTTCTTGAAGAAACCCTGGACCCGCATGGTTTGTGGAGTAGTGACTCCTGCCAAAGCATGGACAGATATCTCTGGTGGAGCTTCTGGTGAAGGAGGTTCAGGCTGGTGAGGCTCAACCTCATCATCCACTGTTTCCTGAGCATCTACATATTCTTCCAGTTCCGGTGGAGAATCCACATCCAAGAGATAGAGCTTTTGCTGAACACATCTATGGCCCCGAGACCATTTCTCATCACAATTATAACAAAGCCCTTTGTCTCGCCTGACTCGCATCTCTGTTTCAGACAAGTGCTTGATCGGAGTAGTTCTGGGAGCTGGTATGACTGGAGGGTTGTGAGAACCTGTATTTCTGAATGGAACAAAATTAGATCTGGAGCGTTGTAGAGCACTAATCTTGTCTTCCGCTAACTTAGCCAACCCAAGGGCTTCCATCATTGTAGTAGGTCGAAACATTTTGACTTCTGAGCGAAGTGCATCCTTCAGACCACTGACAAAACAACTACGAAAGAATTCATCAGACAAGCCCTCTGTGTAATTAGCTAATTTTTCAAACTCTGTCTGGTATTCTCTTACAGTGCCTGTTTGACGCAGTTTAGTGAGTGCTCCTGTGAAATCATCAAAGGAACTAGGGCCAAAGCGCTCCAAAATGAGGGTGCACAATTCTCTCCATGTTGGGCCTACATTAGCCTTGATGTACCAACGGAACCATTGAAGAGCTTCATGTTCCAAATGAAAAGATGCAAGGGAGACTTTGTGGTTATCCAAAGTATTATGCAAGCTGAAATACTGCTCTACCCTATAGATCCATCCAGTCGGATCAGAACCATCGAAGCGTGGAAAATCAAGCTTTGGTCCACGGAAATTGCCAGAAGAGGACCCAGTATCTCCTGAATGGTTTCGGCTCATGGCTGACTGCTGAAAGTTAAGACCCAGAATTTTGTCATCCAGATCTTGAAGTTTGGTTTTGAGGGATGCAATTTCCTCTTCCATGATTTTTGCTCCTGAAGGCCACGACAGAAAAAAAAATTTAATGTAATTTCCACCCAGCGAGCCCAAGAGAGTGCTCTGATACCAGATGTGAAGAACCTCTTTATAGCAATATCGTGCGAATGCTCGAAATAACAGAATACAAAGTGATAGCAGAACTCAGAATGAATCTACTGATCGCAGGCCACTTCGAGGGGGTAACCTCCTTTGAGCAAGCTCAATACAATAAATTCGTCCGTGCCCATCAAGGGCCTCAACCTATTCTTATATACTGGGTACGATCTAGAAAAGTAATACTACCTATGCATGTGGGATAATAAAATATACTCACGGGACGACTTACAAAGCATATGCGTCCAACAACACTACTCTAACAAAATAAACAGAAGGAACACACAGGTTCCTAACAACAAGTAGATTACCTACCCTAAGCTCATGGAATCATAAATCACCACAGTCCTGTACAAGCGACTGTAAAAAAATTTAAAAGATAATCCATAAAAAGAATCATCAAATATCCATGATAAAAACATCAAATAACTACAATAAGAATCATCAAATCACCAAGATAAGAATCATCAAATCTCCATGAGCATCTGAAAAAGCAACCATAGAAAATCATGACCACAACAGTTCTCTATTGGCAACTGAAGGCATCATTGATAATCATAAGTATCAATTGGTTCACAATAACCAAAATATATCTCAAGATAAATCACAATATCCATTGGTTCTCAACAAGCAACCAAGAATATCTCAAAATTATACTGATCAAAGACTCCAAAATGGTTGAGTCAAACATGTCACAACATGACATCATCAAGAAATAAATCAACATTTCAATCCTATCATGGCAATTAAAAAATAATTCAAGGATAACTGATCGATGACTCAAAAATGATTAGCTCAAGTGTCTTATACAAATACATCTCAGCTTCACACATGAAGACTGATGAACAAATACAAACATTTCATAGAGCATACGATCACATTACCATGATTGGGTTTATAAAGATCGAGACCAAATAAGATCAACATGCCATCACAATCTCATAACCCCCGAGCCTTTGGTAACAACCTAGGACTGGTCAACACTAGTCAACCCAAAAATCCAAAATAAGAAGCATATAGAATACACGATGCAAACACATGTTTTGGTTTACTAAATTCACATAGTTGAATAATGTGTAGGGGTTTTTAGTTTTCTGTTTGCAAGTATACTTTCAAGTGTCTAAGTTTCATCATTTGACTTACAAGTCAACCCAATTGTTCCTCGATAGCATTATCCTTCCATTATTAAAAATTACATTCTAAAAATAACTTAAGGATAAATATTCACTAAACCGATCATCATTGATCTTTAATTAAATTGCTCTCTTTATTTTTAACCATGATCCATATTCTAATTGATTAACTCTTCTTTAATATTACTTCGACTTTTAACATAAATCAAGGATCATTATTCGTCTAAATTATAAGAGAGCCAATTACTAGTCTTCGAATGAAAAGATTAAAATTATATTAAAATGATTAATTAAATCAATCAATTAACATAGGTATACCATCCATGCCCTATTATCATTCTAATAATTTTTAATTAAGATTTAATTAAATATTATTAAAATTTAAGCCTCTTAATTCAATCGTTATCATCATTGACAATCATATAATATCTAAAGTCATAAGACTTATCAACTTCAATATAGATAATCTATAATCTCGTTAAAAGAATTATATCAAATAAATCTCTATTACATAACTTAATTATTAATTAAATCTAATTAGCTCTCATTAATTGATTTAATTAATAATTACATAACCATATCAATGACCCAAAGAATATCAGTTGATTAATAACTAACTATAATTTGTAAGTTATAAGTCAACTAAAATTTAAAGTATTTTTTAGATAGAAAAGATTCCTGATTCCACTCATTTTATATTTAAATGATAGGTGCAATTACTCATAGTAATTGATTATTTCAAACTATCAAAATAATGCTTATCAATTTTCAATTAATCAATCCATTGCATAACTTAATTGATAACTCGATGATTATTATCAAGCAAGAAGACTTCCTTTAATCCTATAGTTATCCCGTTTAAATAGTATAATCCTCGTAATGTTTTGAAATCAACCTTTCTAAATTCAACTAAGAGTAAATGTTTGAATCATTATAATTTAATATTTTCTCAAAAGATGATTCCGATTTAATCATAATATAATGAATTTCCTTTCCTCTATCTCGACCAATTAGTCTCGTTAAAACTATTTATACCATCACTCATTAATAATCTTATCCATTAAATAATGATCTCATTAATAATTCAATTATTTAATTCCGCTTATTAATATCTTTTTTCTTTTAATTTTTTCTCATTAAAAAATCTATTTACTTAAATTGACTAATAATTAATTACACTTCTTCTACTATTAACTAATCTTAATTAAATTTGATTTAATTAGATTAGATAATAAACCATATAAAACTAATGCATATTAATAAGATTCTAATAAGGGAAGATTGCAATAATATTTTTAATTCATTCCATGCTTTGATTTATTATTTTATGAAGTTTAAGCATAAAGAACTCTTGGTTATGAGAAATGGAGAAATATCTGTCTTTGAATAAAATAGTTTCATTTCGATGGCCATATCTCTTTAATGAACCGTTGGATCGGGTTGAAATTGAAATATGTTGGAGAGGGCCAAGTTGCGCAACTTCTGACTGGAGCGATCGAATAAATTCAATCACAATAAAAAAGTATAAATGACTGAGTTCGGGTCTATCCAAAGGGCAGTGACAGGACAATTTGTGATGAATTAAGAATTTTCTCTTAAAATAATTATTCTCTAAATTTAACCATAAAAGGGTTTGTTCATACACATCTAAAAATATAATTGATAGAAAAATTACATCTAATCATTCGAATTTTCACCATAAAATTTTTATTTTAATTCCAAATCTTGTCTTTCTAATTTAATATAAATTCGAACCCAAACTCGATTAAGATCTAATTTCTGCTCAATTGGATCTAGGGTTTTTCTATTGTTTTCTTCTCAACCAAATAGCATATCTAGATTCCAATTTCAAAATTGCAGATTCAATCATAGAGAGTATTCAGACACATATAACAAACACGATGAAGACAGGAAGAGAAATAGTGCAAAGAGAGTATGCGAATATCACGAGTGCACCTAAACACTGATGCTAAATTTGCCATGCCTAAGAAGCCCATAAATAATCCCTTCCATCTCCATCATTCGCAATTCCTTCAAGATCCAAGCAAACAAAATCTTTCAAGTGACTAGAAGTGCTAGAAAAAGCATAGAAGCATATAAAAAATATTTGAGCATGTAGAAGCATATAAGCTTCTCAATAAATGTAAGCTTTGAAGCTTCCATTTTAGCTTGAAGCTTGTAGCTTCCATTAAGCTTGTCCAAACACAATAGGAGAGCCTCTATTTAAAGGCCTCTAAGATGCATCTAGAGTGTCTCTAGAAACAACTAGAAGATAAGCATGACAACCAAGCATGGGTCTTCTCCAACCCTCTAGATGAGTCTTAAGGTTGTAGACACCATGTGCTCAAATAAAATGCTAACTCTTAAGTGTAGACAATTAGTGCATTCTTAGAGTGCAAACTTATGTGTTGTCTACATGACAACTCTCGAGAATTTGCCAACTCCTATGTGAGCAAATATTAAAATAATGCACATTAATTAATTATATAATATTTATTTTTACTCTTTCTAATTTAATTGATTTATTTATTAAATCTCATGCACTAACTTTTATAATTCCACTTTTCAATCTTAATATATTTATATTTTAATCACATGAAATCTAGAATCTTTTAATAATTTTAAATATATTTTTCACTTTTTAAATTTCATTTTTCAAAACTTAATTGCTAAAATATTTATTAGCTTTAATAATAATATTATTTAGTCATTTATTTAAAAATGAACTCCAAATATATTATTATTAAAATAAATATTGTCACATTCCAAATTTAAACTTTTAACTTTTATTTTTAAATTTAATTATTTTATTTAATTAATTAAATAAAGTAAATATTAAAATACCATATTAATTTTCTATTAAATTAAACCATTAATTAAATCTTTTAATTAGGCTTAATTAATAGAAAGTACACCAATGACTCACAAGATAAAAATATGAAAACCCATCATAGTCAAAATACATACAAAATCAAACCAAGGATTTATATCATGAATTACGTTATCCAACGTATTCGGAGGGTACTCAACTCAGATACTTGTCTTAATTTTCAATTAAGAAAAATGGCTTAAAGGGTTGGGATTTGGATTTGAAAATTTATCTCCTCTCTCTTATCATTGAGATAATGTGATAGGGTACGCTCATCCTGGCAATTCAAGGAAGTCGATACTCGGTACCTGCAACCTGCATAAAAATTATGCATGTACAAACACAATATATACTAAATTAAACAAGCAATGACAAGAAGTGGTGCATCGTGTAGATCCCGACTAGCAGGTGACTATGACTCCCTTTCTTAACCACATCAGACACGTCATACAAAAGCAAACACACAAAGCAAACACGCACACCATACACATGCAAGTATGGGGTAAGTATCCATAAGAAAACACATATGATAATAATAAACCATCTAACTAATCATCATTAATAACTGAAAGCAATGTAATGATCATCATGCATACATGAAATATAAAGTCTAAGTGATCTCATTACATAATAAACTGAATCTATAACAAAATATCTGATAGTTTCAAAACAATGCTGCTAACCATCAACATAAAACTAACTCTAAAAGAGTTCAGCAACGATAACAAAATGCGAACCAGGGGCAAGCACTACATTTTAATCACATGAGATTTAGAATCTTTTAATAATTTTAAATATATTTTCCACTTTTAAATTTTATTTTCTAAAACTTTATTGCTAAAATATTTATTAGCTTTAATAATAATATTATTTAGTCATTTATTTAAAAATGAGCTCCAAATATATTATTATTAAAATAAATATTGTTACATTCCAAATTTAAACTTATAACTTTTATTTTCAAATTTAATTATTTTATTTAATTAATTTTTCAATTAATTAAATAAAATAAATATTAAAATACCATATTAATTTTTATTTAATTAACCTATTAATTAAATCTTTTAATTAGGCTTAATTAATAGAAAATACATCAAAGACTCATAAGGTAAAAATATGAAAACCCATCATAGTCAAAATACATACAAAATCAAACCAAAGGTTTAAATCACGAATTACGTCATCTGATGCATTCAGAGGTACTCAACTCGGATACTTGTCCTAATTTTTCAATTAGGACAAATGGCTTAAAGGGTTGGGATTTGGACTTGAGAATTTATCTCCCCTCTCTTATCATTGAGATAATGTGATAGGGTACGCTCATTCTGGCAATTCAGAGAAGTCGATACCCGGTACCTGTAACCTGCATAAAAACTATGCATGTACAAGCACAACATATACTAAACTAAACAGGCAATGGTAGGAAGTGGTGCATCGTGTAGATCCTGACTAGCAGGTGACTATGACTCCCTTCCTTAACCACATCAAACACGCCATACAAAAGCAAACACGCAAAGCAAACACGCACACCATACACATGCAAGTATGGGGTAAGTATCCATAAAAAAACACATATGATAATAAATCATCTTACTAATCATCATTAATAACTGCAAACACTGAAAATAATCATCATGCAAAATCTAAGTAATCTCATCACATAATAAACTGAATCCATAGCACAATATCTGATAATCTCAAAAGAATGCTGCTAACCAACAACATAAAACTAGCTCTAAAAAAGTTCAGCAATGATAACAAAATGCAAACCAGGGGCAGGCACTACATCCACCCCCCCTAGAATTAGGCTTACTCTTGGAAGCTTACAAGAAATGAAAAAACTAAGATACTCACTATGTGGGTTTCACTGAACGCTTTCCCTCCTATAGGAAAATATGATTCCACTAAGAACACTACAACACACGTAGAGCAATATGATTCTGGTTTAATGATAAACCAAAAATCACATTGATCCAACATTCACTCTTTTAACAACTACTAAAATAGATCCCCTAATACATTCTAAACAAAAGCAACTTAATGCTTGAAAAGATAATCAAGGGCATATTACCTTAAATCATAGATGAAAGATACATGTTTTGCAACTAGAATGAGTTTTCAATTTTCAGTTTTGCCTTCGTTTAGATTTTTGGTAGAATTTTCAGTTTTGAAAATTAAGTGTTGAAGTATGGAAAATATACAAGTAATAGTTTTAAGTTCTGTTTTAGTTCACTTAGTTTCAAGTTTTCAGTTTGAAAGAGATACAGATGATAGTTCAAAGTTTTTGTTTTATTCAACTAGTTAACAACTAATGGCATTCCAATATACCCAGAGCTCTCAATGTTGAAACTCGGGCTCTGATACCAAATTTAATGCCCCGCCAAGAGATCCAAAGAATTACACTAAGTTTATCTAACAATTTTTTTTTAAAACATGAAATATAAACCATTCATAATATTCGCAGAAGCAATAACAACAATTCAAATGAAAGTAAACATAACATACATAACAGATTTTATTTTTTAAGGATCCCTTAACATTGAATCACATCTAAATTAACTATTCATCTAACATCACATCCTTATGATATAACAAAGATACATCTAATGTTCGTAAATTACATTTTCAAATTGCTCAATCATCCACCATACATATCACAGGGTATGAAAAGCTTAAAAGAATAAACATCCATGTAAATAAAGTACATCAACATCCAATATTAATCCATGATGAAACTAAGGTAAATGAAACCACATATCATACATGATACATCATCACAAAAGATATAAATATCCATCATAAGAGATAGCCATACATCACAAATAACTAACTAAGTGCACGGTTCCTCCCAACTATTAAAAGCATCATTAGACTATCGTGGATCCTAGCCATCCCTCCATGCATAACATTCTAAAGCACTGAAGAGATCATCGATATTAATCATAGTAGGAATGTCACTCCTAAAAACATCCTACTAACATGCAAAGTAAAGCATAAGATAGCATCATCTAACATATGCAAATCATCAATGTAAGAAACATACCAGTAAATACATCCATCATAAAGTATATCATCTATCATAATAATCCAAGAACATAATGAAGATAAATACTAATCAAGAATGCTCCAGCCACGGTGTCTATGGACGAATCTCAAATGATAAGAGTGAAAAAACACTACCACCCGATCGCGTGGAACCTAAGTGGTCCACTCCCACCGTGCTGAGGAGATAATCTTAAGTTCCAAACAGGATATCAATTCACAAAGCACAAATCTCTAATAGTCCAAGAATCTTAAAAGTATGCTAACTCAAAGGTTCCATCACACAAAATCGACATCTAATTTCCAGAGGCACACAATGACATGTAGGAAACCTACTATGTAAGCGAGAAAATGTCATCACAATTATCACGTACAAGTTACCCTAGCAGTTAGCTAAACTCCACAAGTGCATACTGATCTCATGTGGCCATTAGTATCCTCTCATACTGACGAGGCATACTACGAAATGCAAGGTTGCAACCATGCATTCTCACTACTCCCATCCTAGCCTGTACAAGCACTCAAGGCATGGGCAAGAACCAAAACAATTATCTTTTTACGTTCATTTAATCCCTATTTAGTGTGTAAATGTTATCACTTATTAACCAAACTTACAATGAGTTACCCTAGTAGCCATTTAGGGCCCCGACCCCCATTGCAAGCCACTTTCCGACACTACAAGTAGATTAACTACCCTAAGCTCATGGAACCATAAAATCACCACAATCCTATACAAGCGACTGTAAAGAAAATCCAAAAAATTATATAAAAAAAATTATCAAATATCCATGATAAAAGCATCAAATATCCATAAGAAGAATCATCAAATCTCCAAGATAAGAATCATCAAATCTCCATGAGCATCAAGAAAAGCATCCATAAAAAATCATGACCAAAACAGTTTTCTATTAGCAACTGAAGGCATCACTGATAATCATAAGTATCCACTGGTTCTCAATAACCAAAATATATCTCAAAATCATACTGATCGAAGACTCCAAAATGGTTGAGTCAAACATGTCACAACATGACATCATCAATAAATAAATTCACATTTCAGTCCCATCATGGTGACTAGAAAATAATCCAAAGATAACTGATCGATGACTCAAAAATGATTAGCTCAAGTGTCTCATACACATACATCTCAGCTTCACACATGAAGACTGATGAACAAATACAAATATTTCATAGAGCATACAATCACATTACCATGGTTGGGTTTATAAAGATCGAGACGAAATAAGATCAACATGCCATCACATCTCATAACCCCCGATCCTCTGGTAATAGCCTAAGACTGGTCAACACTAGTCAACCCAAAACCCAAAACAAGAAGCATATAGAATACACGATGCAAACACATGTTTTGGTTTACTAAAATTCACATAGTTAAATAATGTGTAGGGGTTTCTAGTTTTCTGTTTGCAAGTATACTTTCAAGTGTCTTAAGTTTCATCATTTGACCTAAAAGTCAACCCATCTATTCCCTGATAGCATTATCCTTCTATTATTAAGAATTACATTCTAAGAATAACTTAAGGATAAATATTCACTAAACTGATCATCATTGACTTTTAATTAAACTGTCCTCTATATTTAACCATGATCCATATTCTAATTGATTAACTCTTTTTTAATGTTACTTCAACTTTTCATCATAATCAAAAGATCATTATTCGTTTATAAGAGAACTAATTATCAATCTTCAAATAAGAGGATTATAACATTATTGAAATGATCAATTTAATCTACCAATTAACATAGGTGCACAATTCCATGATCCATTAACATTTTAATGGTTAAAACTCAATTAAGTATCTCTAACACTTAAGCCTCTTAATTATAATCATTATTAAATTGTCACTAATAACTGTTAAAATATCTAAGTCATTATTCAAGTTATTAGAATCAGACTTATCAACTTCGATATAGATAATCTACAATCTCATTAAAAGAATTATATCAATTAAATCTCCATTACATAATTTAATTATTAATTAAATCTAATTAACTCTAGTTAATTGATTTAATTAATAACTTCACAACCAAACCATCAACCCAATGAATATTAGTTGACTAATAACTAACTATAATTTGTACGTTTAAAGTCAACTACAATCCAATGCACAAATAATCATTTTAATAGTTCAATAATAATAACTGGTTAATATTTAATAATAAGCTATATTGGGAATCTTATTAATAGATCACATTCATCATGATAATCGTTTCAAGTTAAAACTCTATCGCATATAATCATATTGTCAACTCAATGAACATTAATTGATTAAAATCAATTATAATCCAAATCTAAAAATTATTATCTTTTACAAACTTCAATTAATAAATAATCTCCACTAGATTATCTCTAATCAAATTTGTTGATAACTATTTAAACTATTATTTATTAATAGTTTGCTAGACCCAACAAACATTAATAAATAATAAACTCATCAAACTATATTTCCATAAATTCCATTAGTTAATATTTAACTATCTTTAAGGTATATCAATAATTTATAATCAATATAATAATTCAAATCGTAGCTATGTTATAACAAGGTCAAAATGTAACAATGACCCATTGTCCATTATCAATAAAATTTGAGTCACTTAATTTAAAATCATCTCGTACTATAAAATTACCATCTCTAAATTATTTAATATAAATATATCTTTTTCCATCAGTCCTATCTACAATCGTTTCTATTAAAATCCTCCATTAATTCATTTAGAACATTCTGATTAGTCTTTGAACTAATCAAATAATTATTAAATTCTAATTATATTGCTTTATTGAGATTTCAATAACCTGTTTAATAACTTAAATATTTCATTTATAACATTCCCCTTTAACCTTAATAGGATTAAATTCAAATTAAGTAAATGAATCAATTTGAAACTATATATTATTTATAAATCTTGAATACTAAACAAATTCATTAATATTATATATATATAAACTCATAACAAACTTTAATATATAAATAATCGCACATGAGATAATTAATATCTAACATCATGCGTATGATTATAAAGCCGAATGTTTCAAGTTACACATCTGACGGCGGTTGAATTGCAATGCCGTGCGACTGTCATCACGATGCGACTGTGGCCGTGCGTTGACGGCTGCTACTGCAGTCGGCCCTGCGACCGTAGTCGTAGGTACGACTGCGTCAACAGTCCGTAGCTGACATAAATAAAAGGAACAAGGGGTGGAGTGGGGTTTAACCTCACCTTCCCATATAATTTTTATAAACTTTTTTAAATATCGTTCAAAAGCAATTCCCATATAACGTTTTTCATTAAAATGTTTTCATGCGATTTGAATTCAATATATATCCGAATTTAACGTTTACACAATTTTATACATAAATATATATATGTGTGTATATATATATATATATATATATATATACGTATATGTATATATTTATATATATATATGTGTGTGTATACATATACAGATTGTAATTCAACATTATTATTTTAAGATATATATATATATATATATATATATATATATATATATGCAGATTTGAACATATATGTATTTCTATAGAGAACATATTTATAACTTTTACATAAAGAGAGTTTTCTAATTCTTTTAAATAAGAATCTCTCTTTTAAAATAATTGTTCTCTAAATATGATCATAATCCGTCCAATAGATCTAACTATAAATTTGAAATCATCATTCTCAATTTGATTCTAATTCGAACCCAAATTCGTTTAGATCTAATTTCTCTTTAATTGGATTCTAGAATTTTCTAATGTTTTCTTCTCAACCAAATAAAATATCTAGATTCTAATTTCAGATTCAATCACAAAGAGTATTCCGACACATATAGCAGACACGATTAAGATAGGAAGAGAAATAGTGCAAAGAGAATATGTGTATATCATGAGTGCACCTGTACACTGAGGCTAATCCGTCATGCCTCAAAAGTCCATAGAAAATCTCTTCCTTCACCATCATCACAATTATTCCAAAATCTAAGCCAACCGAATCTTCCAAGTGACTAGAAGTGCTAGAAGGAGCATAGAAGCAAGTAGAAATTATATGAGCATATGAATCTTCTCCAATGCATGTAAGCTTTGAAGCTTCCATTTTAGCTTGAAGCTTGTAGTTTCCATTAAGCTTGTAGCTTCCATTAAGCTTGTCCAAACACACTAGGAGAGCATCTATTTAAAGGCCTCTAAGATGCATCTAGAGTGTCTCTATAAGCAACTAGAAGATAAGCATGACAACCAAGCATGAGTCTTCTCCAACCTTCTAGATAAGTCTTAAGATTGTAGACACCATGTTATCAAATAAAATGCTAACTTTTAAGTGTAGACAACTAGTGCATTCTTAAAGTGCAAACTTCTGTGTTGTC